>JAPPVO010000017.1:52565739-53224198 GCA_030407325.1 Camellia japonica
TCGGCGTCCACTACTTTACACTGCTCAACCTCAGCTGATGGGTCTGTCTGCTCTTCGGCAACGTCATCCCCAGGTAATTGTAGATCAAAGAAAATCTCGAAGTTTGGCACGACGCTCTTCTTCTCCGCGTTCAGCCACGGCTCGGGGAAGCCACAAAACGGAAAGTCTTCCCCCTCCCGGACGAAGCGTCCGTTCAGGTACCCTGAATGGGCCTGTGCATTAAGTCAAAAGGCTTCCCCGCCTTCTTCGCTTTGGCTCTCCCAGCCATTTCCTTCCCCTTTCATCCATCCTCTTTGGTGGGCAGATAACCCAAGCCAAAGGTATGAGGGTTGTGTGCACCTCGGCCAATGTTGCGACGCCCTTCCGGCCGCTCCTTCCTAATCCCATCCCGGGGATGTGTTGTAGCTTGTTCATGAGGTATACAGATTGAGCACTGACGTACACTCCCTCATTAACAGCCATGATATTCTGCACAACCCGAGCCTCAGCCAGAGTAAACCCTGATAAGAACACATCTTCCGTGCCATGCTCGATTTCTAGGACTGGTGTAGATACCTCCGGAGGTGGATGGATTGATGAATTCCCGAAAACAATGGCTACTCCCTTTCTATAGGGTATTTCACACATCTGATGTGAGTGGAGAGACTGCCCTCACTTGGTGCAACCACGGCCGCCCAAGAGTAGATTAAAGGTTGCAGGAACGTCCAAGACATGGAATTCAATGTTGTGTTGTCCTGGACCAACCTGGGTCTGAATTTTGACAGTCCCCATCACCTCTCTGCTGGTGTTATCATAGGCTCTGATCACTTGAGTAGTTGGCACGAATCCGCGGGCTTTAACCCGATTGCATATGCCGTCCTTGACGGGCATACATTAATGGCGGATCCCGTGTCGACAAGAACTACCGGCACCCACTTTTCCCTACATTCCACAGAGATGTAGAGGGGTTTGTTATGATTTGCGCCCTCAGGCGACAGTTCTTTGTCTGAAAAGGTTAACATTGAGGAACCTCCTCCCGAAAAGACCAATCCAACCAGCTGCTCTGGTGTGGTATCTATAGAAAGTTTAGCCTTGTCCATAGCAGATAGGACAGCCTGTCTGTGCACTCGTGATGCCATAAGCAGTCCCCAGATGGAGAATCTGCTTGTATCTTCTTCAGCTGCTTCAGTACAGCCGCTTCTCCTCAATCTGCTCTCTCTTCTTTCTGCTTTTTAGTTTTTCCTTCTTTCCAGATGCCTCTGGTTGGTCTAGGTGCGGGGGCTTGAAGTACCGCCCGCTTTCTTGTCATGTGATCGACTTCATCGAGATACCAGGTATCGTCAGGTTGATTGCTTCCCCCAATCCGTCTGTGTGGGCAAGACACAAGTCATCGTCTTCCCACCACATTCCGTTGGCATTCAAAAGGCACCTGTCTGGCTCCGGCAAGATTGTACTTGCAGCACTCTCAGCCCACATGCTCACAGCATCTTCTGTCCCTGTGCCCACAGCATTTTCAATCCCCTCATTGGTTTTGGCTTTCCCGGTTCTCTCAGAACCCTGTTGTTCTACCTGCGTCAGCGCAGTTTGTTGTTCAACTTTCCCTGCATTCACAATGCTTCTGTCCTGAGCGAAATTCTTTGTACCGGCGCTCTCCGGCAATATATTCTGACTTCCGGCCCTTCCGGCCATAATTGATACCCTCGCCCCTACCGGGCCCTGTTGGAACTCTACAACATCCGGTTGATCATCCAGCCATCCGGTAGCCTCTGCCGATTCCTCATACTCAAACCAGTTGACTGCTGCGTCCCCTGATTCTTGGTCATTGAAAAACTGGAGGTTGGCAAGACCCTCTTCCACAGCTGTTAAATCATCCGTTCCCTGCTCAAATCTATCTCCCCGGATCATACACAGTTCTGCTCTCTCTGTCAATTCTATGCTTGGCTCAGACTGGCCCGCTGACAGGATGTAATTGCTCGGATTGTAGGCTTCTCCAGCAAAATTCCCAGACTGCTCAAACCCCAACTCAACAGTTCCATTCTCCTTTGCGATCTCCCCTGCACCGTCTTCAACAGTCGCCACCATTGGCTCAGGTTGGGTTGTAGAGATGTCCAGCATGCACAAAAAGTCAGTGCAGTCGGGAAGGAGCACCTCTGGCTTAGGTAGATGGGAGGGAGTGATATAGATGCTAGGATCGTAAGACACGACCCCAGTCTGGATGAAGTTGATTCTTTTGGGAGGTGGAGCTTGGTTGTGTGTAGGGAGTGGGTTGGTTGTGACGTTGGGTCTTTCTGGTGGCAAAATCACCTGTTTGTCAACGAGATCCTGAATCTCGTGACGCAATCTGAAGCATTGGTCGGTGTCATGACCGTGTTGCTGGTGATATGCACAGTATTTGGCTGGGTTGTGAGTGGGGGGAAGTGGATTTGGTAACGGCCTTGGCTCTAGGGGTTTTAGATGCCCTTTTCTGATTAAGACCCCTAGAGCTTTGGACAGGGGCATGTACAATGGGGTGAAGGTTCTTTGGCCTCTGGGTTGGTATTTAGTGGTCTGTGCATTGCTTCCGGATGCACCGGAGAAGGGTGTGGCTGCCATGGACCTTGGAGGGGGGAAATGGTGGCGACCATGTTCACCTCCGAAGTTCTTGCAGTTGCAACGCCGCCCGGGCCTGCATTGTTGTTACGGTTAAAGGTTCTCCGGGGTTGCTCCCTGTCTTGGTCAATCAGACCCTGTTTCATCGCATCTTCGATTTGTACCCCCATCTCGTGCAGATCCGAAAAGGTGGGGAAGGGGAGTACAATCATCTTTTGCATCAGTTTTGGTTGGAGATTGCGCACAATCATCCTGATCTGGTCCTTATCGGTGGGCCTTAAAGTCATCATCGAGGCCTTCGCTCTCCACCGGGTTACGAAATCTGAGAAACTCTCTTTGAGCTCCTGCCTTGTTGTTTCGAGATCACGAGTTGTAATCTCGATCTGGGTGTTGTAAGAGTATTGCGCAACAAAGGCCTCGGCCATCTCGTCCCAACTCCGCTTGACATCATCCTCCAACTTCGCATACCAGATAGCGGCCACACCCGACAGGGTTCGGCCGAATAGCGAAAGCTTCTGGGGTCTGGTGAGGCCCATTGGTCGTAGTATATCTGAAAATAGCCGGAGGTGGACCATGGGATCCCCAGATTCGTCGAAGCGATCAATCTGCGGCATCTTGAATCTATCCGGCAGCGTCACAGCCACATCGGTATATCCGTCCTCGATATCCGGGATAGCTTTTACCCCCTGATTTTTTTTGAATAGCTTCTCGAGCTTGCTCAATTTCAGCGCTGTAGGGTCTACTTCGAACTCGAAGGGAGAGTCCGGTGGTTGACGGGTGTATGTACTTTGGATGATTGAGGTGGAAGCGGGCAGAGCCGGCCCCGTTGGAAGGTCTGTGTCCTCCTGGATGTTCGGCAAGGTGTTTTGGATGTTTGGCAGGACATCTGGGTAGTTGGTGTTTGCTCGGGTATAGGGACCCCTGGTGGAGGAGGAGCTGGATGTGAGGCTGATGCTCCGGCTTGTTGCTGTAGCCGGGTAATTAGTTCCGCCTGTTGGGCCATGATTGTGGCCTGCTGTTTAGAGAATTCCGCTTGGCGGACAGCGTCCTCCTGCATTTGCTTCATACTCTCTTGGATTTGGCGCATCATTTCTTCCATCTCAGCTATATTCTGCTGATCCTGGTGACTGACTGGTATGTGTATCTCTATGGCAGAAATTGGGACCTCAACCCGACTGTTTACTGCTAGGATAGACCACTGCTCTGGTAACCTCTGTTCAGACACACTACGCCTTCTCGGCCTTCTCCTGACAACCGGGGGTAGAGAATGGAACACTGGCTGTCCGTCAACCAGATCCTCAGATCGATTGAGCCGACGACCTCTTGTCCAAAGTGCTTGGGGAATATCTACTGGGTCGGAAGCAATTGTGCTAAAAACTGTCCTAACAAAAGATAAATAAAGCAAAAAAAGGAAATAAATAACCAGATAAACGAACAGCATAACAGCTTAAAATAAATACACAACACACAGCTGGGCATAACAACACACGGTCGATAAGCTGAATACACACTGTCCTCAAACACTGATCATTATTCCTGAATCACTGTCCCCGAAGACTGAATCTGATACCTGCAGATAACTGATTCTCAAACACTGACTGGTGCCCGCAGGCCTGATGCCCAAACTCATAAGCTGATACATGCATTCCCTGTAGAGACGCACTCTAAAAGCACATAACAGATAAGTGAGAGCCAAAACACCCCTATGTTGGGGTAGGGTTTCCCTGTCCTATTTTGTCAAGAGCTAGGGTTTCACTACGCACGCAGCAGTTTCAAACAACCTATATCGGGTAAGCAGCCTGTCCTAGTTTGGAATGGTCACTACGGATTTCGATATGCACTAGGTCGAATGGTCAAAAGGGTGCCCCGGTAAAACTGGGGTTTGTGTTCCCATACTGGCAGAGCCCACAACCGGTCAGCCTTATGGTCATGCCTTAACAAGACAGGCCTCCGGCAAAATCGTTCAGGAATAGCAGATGGCAAACACGGTGTCCTAGGCGCACCAATGCAAATGAAATGCAAAGAAACACACAAGTGTAGTCAAAACCAGATATCATGGGTTCGAGTCAAGTTCTCTAAATCCCCAGCGGAGTCGCCAGAAACTGTAGACGTCCCCGAACGCCCCGGGAGGGAATGAGTCCCCCCCGTTCCGTTCATCTTGGGCTCACTACAGTTCAGGACTCTAATGTCACGGTTCTTAATCTGAACCAAAGAGTCCAAATCCGGCAAATCGTTTTGAGAAAACAGATTTTTTGAAAGAAGTGCCAAACATGGACTGCTTTGCCAGATACAGAGTCGCCACCTAAATATTTTATTTTTGGGAAATTTAGGAAACCCTGACTCGTTTGCCTAAGGCCACGTGTCCGTCATCACCAAAGTTGCCTCGGCTCGGGAACTTGGGTACGATTGGGGAAGGTCACTTCGTGAGCACCCCCGCTCGCCCGATCAAAGATCGGCCTCTACTAAACATGATATCTAGTTTTGAAAACATTATATGCTCTTATTCCGGTTATTAGCCTAGCTTTACTATGTGATGCGCACAGCATACAAGTATAGACCGGGTCGCCTGAATTGGAACAACACATTTCATGCTTGTTTTTGAAAGATGGTTTGCTACTCGCAAGTAGGCTTAAAATGCAGATTTTGCCACCCTCGGGTGGGCTTAGAAAACATGGTTTTGCCACTATCTAGTGGGCTTAAAACTCACAGTCAATGTATTGTTCCAATCCAAATAACCCAACCTTCACCCACAGGCATTCAGGCAGTTATAACACATAAGCACATAGCCTCATGGTAAGCATGCTATCATGGTAGTCACTCACACACATGCAAGGATGCTAAAGCATAAAACTTACCGAGTACTCCAAGCCAAAACATAAGCTAATTAGAAATCCATGCATGATCCTAACTATACAGAAATGCCTAATGCAACACATGCAAAAATGCAACTATAGCAGGCTCGCTATTCTAAACATGGCATACTGGAATACTACAGCTAAATGTATTCAACTCGAATTGAAATACAAATGCAGTTATATATGCGCCGACCCGATGCATGCAAAACAGATGAATGAATGCAAAATGCTATCATACTGTATGCTAATTGAAAACATGCCCTAATCTAACCATCATAAGCTGGTAAATAAAAGGGAAAGAAAAGCGTGGGGTTGGAAGACATACATCTCACGCACGCACACTTATTACAGTTGTGCCCTCACTCAGAGGGTCCGAAAGAATAATATACAGTCCCGAATAAATACAGTCCGAATAAATACAAAACCCTAATTAATTAACAAGTTTAACTAGGAAAACAATAAATTGGCATGCAAGCCAGGGACTGCCTCTACTCTGATCTGGATGATGAATGATGCATGTTCGGGTTGCCTTGCGCGGAAATCCACTGCGATGCCCCAATTAACCTCTGTTTACAGTTGATGCCGGAAGGCTGTGCGAGGCTTTTAAAAGTCGCTGATTTCTGATTTGCTGCAACAGAGAGCAGAAGAGGGGCATGGCAATGTATTTTCACATACGTATGCTTGACTACTCTGCAGGGAGCGTAGTCCTCGATCCTCGTGCCAACCAATCACGCATATCGATGTATGATGGCCGAGGAGTCGAATTACACGACTTAATATGAAAATGAATGCACACATAAACCAACAATACCTAAACTCCATCATGGATTCCGGAGTGTCGGTGGCTGGGAATTGAGACACGTTCCGTCACTCGGAGTACGAAACGTCCCTCGTTTCCCGTGCTCGGGCTAACTCCTATCCCAAACACAATGCAATATGCATGACATGCCATGAATGCAACTGAGATACAACCTACATGTGGCAATGCTATGAAATGGCATACACGATGCACGAGGTAACATGTCTACACAATGCGCTAACATACAACCTAGCATACACAATGCATAAATGAAATGGCATACACAATGCATAATAGACTTACACCAACAACGAGTGGACCTCAGCCACACTCACATAGGAGCCATAAGAATGGAAATGAGACACTCGAGATGCGTGCACACTGCACGCAAACCGAGGACCGAACCTAAGCACGAATGCCACTCTACCAAAGCATGGTAAGGCATGGAATATGGCATACAAACATGCAAATTTCAGTGCTAAAAATATGTGATGCTAAACAGCCCCGAACATGGCAATATGGCCCCCGATGCATGGGAATGAACCCCGAAACACAAAACTAGGCATGTGCATTGGCCTATAGCTATACAAAATGCATTATTGAACATGAAGCATGACTGACAGAAACCAAGGTAGTCCCAAAACATGAACATTTCTAGTTTAGAGTGTGGCCAAAAGGTGCTAGCAAGATGGCCTATCATAGCATGCAATTTTGACTAGCAAACATGGTTTACATGGCAAGTATATGAAGCACTGGAATCTCACCAAACCAGAAAAAATCAGTGAACTAATATGCCAAATATGCCCAAATACACATGGAAAGGAAGCCAACACATGCACAAATGAGGGCTCCTTTGGAGGGCATACAAAGGGTTATTAAGCAACATACAAGATAGAACATGAAGCATGACCAAAAAACTCTGGAAATCAATATGGTAGTCCTAAAACTCACCAAATTGACCCTGAATGTGACTTCAAAGCATGCAAGATGGGTCTCTTTGGAAGGCCAAAAACACCAAAACTAGTAAAGGTGAGAGGGATCACCCCCCTCTGATTTGGAGGCTCAAGACAGCATCAAAGCCCTAGAAATCCACTGGATACCAGTGACTAGAGGAAAAAGCCAAGCACAACAATGCTTAGGTATAAGAAAAAAGGAACAACAATCAAGCATTCAAGGAAGCATGTGACCTCAAATAGAAAATTCCCTTAATGAAACATGAATATGATGTCCAAACAAGCCTTTTTCCAGTTTATAACAAATCTCAAAAATGAGCACAAATAGGGCTAATCTATCATGCAAAATGGCCTAAAGAGATAATAGAGGTAAGGGGAAGCAGCTGGCCCTAACTGGCCAAGAGCCCTTCAACAAAGTTGAAGAAGGGCTCAAAACAAGGCACTTTACAGTTTACATCAAGCCACTAAAATAAACACAAGTGAGGCTAAGCTCTCATGCAAGAAAAAGGCCTAAAAGAGGGATAAAGAAGCAAGTGATAGCTTCTGGCCTCAAACAGAGGAGAGCCCTTCAACAATGTTGAAGAGGGGCTCAAAACAATATTTTACAGTTCATGGCGAAGTCCAAAACAGCGCACAAATAAGCCTAAAATACTATGCAAGAAAAAGGCCTAAAAGAGAGTTAAAGAGGCAAGTGATAGTAAGAGACCTCAAACAGCAAGAGGTCCTTGATCAAACATGAAAAGGAGCTCAAAATATGACTATTTAAAGTTTGGGTCGGAGCCCAAAAATATAAGCAACAAAGGCTAAGATTGCATGCAAAATAGGAACAAAAAAAGAGGGAAAAGAGACTTACCCTTGTAGCCTAGGTCTTCAACAGTTTTTGGTCCAAGAAATGGTGCTCCTAGCCTCTGGAAATCAGCCTCAAAGTGTTGGAATGGAGGATGGAGGTGTGGTGCTATGGTGTGTAGTGTAAAGGGTGCAAGAACCTTTAGGGTTTGAAGGGTTGGAAGAGAGGGAGAGGGAGAGTTGTATGCAAGGCTCAACACAACTTTTGTAACCCTCCAAAATGGAGCTGGAGGGTCTGGTTATATAGGCAAAAGAGTGGAGGAAAAAGGGGGGGAAAAATGAAATTCAAATTTCCCCCCAAAAGACCCCCTTTCGGATACAGGATCTGGGGGGGAAAGGAGGGTACATCTGTAAGGAACCAGGTGTGAGGAATATGGCCGGCCAGGTTTAGAAAGTTCAGGTGGCCGGCTGGCCACCTCCCCTGGCCGGCCGGCCAGGTTCAAAAGGGTCAATCAAAGAAAGTTGGCCGGCCACCCATATTGGTGGCCTCCCATGTGTGCACAATACAACCATGTGGTCAAAACCCAGAAAAAGTGAACCAGAAGAGAGAAAATCCAACTTTTCAGAGGGGTTCAAAAGGGTCAGGAACAATTGCTGGCCGGCCATGACATATTGGTGGCCTCCCAGGTCTATACAACACAAATATGTGGTTAAGGGCCAAAGAAAGTGGCCCAAGAATGGTCAACACCAGCTTTCTAGCGAGAAAAACGAGCGACGGAGAGCGTTGAAGGAATAAAACTGGTCCTCAGAACAATTGTTGGCCTCCCACCCTTCTACGACCTTCATACCAATGAAAATAAGGTCTCTGCTAAAAATGAACTCAAACCGATGCAAAACGAAGGTTCGGGGGCCAAAACGCGCAGCCCGGGGCCCCGAAAACTGACTGTTAAGCACCGGAGGTGCGTTCGACCACGAAGTTGGTCTCTCGAGCCACAGTGTCCTCAAAAGGGAGGAAATAAGATGTGTGCCAAAAACCGAGCAAACGGAGGTGGTTAGGCGGTCTTGAACCAAGGCACACGGCCGACGGCTCCGAAAACAGGGAACCGGGCTCCAAACGGGAAAAATGGCCTATGACCGCGAAATGTAGCCTACGGTCACTGAAAGATGGTCTACGAGACTCTCCCTCCTTCAGCAAGAGAAATAAAGAAAACAGGGCCTGGTTCGCAAACCGAGGCAAAGCACAGAAAAGCCCGAAAGTTCGGAGGCAAGGCTCGCAGCCGAGACTCTGAAACCTCTGAATGAGCACGATATGCAATATCACCAAGCGCTCAATCGGTGACGTCTGAGTCTTAAGGTTGGTCAAAAATGGGGTGTCTACACCTGTAAATGGGACTTATTAGTTCAAAAACTTTTTGACATGACCTAAACTACTACCAAATATGTATATAGGACTTTTAGGTAATTAATCCAATATATGATTATGTCCATATCTATATTCCAACACTTATTTCTTAAACTTTCAAACAATGTGAAATGTGAACATTCACACTGATTGATAAAAAAATAAAAACAATGGTAGCAATAGAATTAGAAATTAAAAAAAAAAAAAAAACTCAATCACTCTAAAAATAAAAAATATATTACCCACATCTTTATCTTCATCATCATCATCATCATCATCATCTTTATCATTATCACTATCATTAACAATTTATACAATTTCACCATTTCATCAATCCAAATCAAACCAAACCCACATTTGAAGAATATGGTTATAACAAAATTGGCTGGACATAAACAGAGTTTCAACTTACAACAATGAAGAAACATAGAGTTTCGAAAGCAGAGCAACAATGAACGAATATAGAACTTCGAATACAAAGTGACAATGGAGAAACACAAAACTTCACCGCAACAATGAAGGGACATAATATTATTTCACCACCATGTGTAAACTAGAGTTTCGAAACCCTAACACAATGAAACAATACCATAAATGTAAATGAAACTGATAAAAAAAAAGAAGAAGTGAATAATGGTGGCTAACAAAATCGAGGTAGTAACAAAAAGGAAATATGTATATCATTTTTCTATGTAATACATATCAATAATAGACATAAGGGTATAATAGTCCAACAAACAATATAAATAAAGAAAAAAGGACCTCATGGAATAAAAGTATAAATATATGGAGCTAAGTAGGTTACAATTTTTTTTGGTAAACTTATTGGGTTAGAATACCTCTAAATGAGATTTATCAATAAAAACTTTTTTTTTTTTTTTTGTAGGCTTATTTTTTCTTTTTAGTAAATTTTTTTATTAATTTTTTTTTAAGGCTTCTAGATTTTACTTGATGAGACACACTGAATTTTTTTTTAAAAAAAAAATTCATAAAAGACAAAAATAAGAAAAAAATAATTGACTTTTTTTTATTTGTTGAATTTTTTTTTTTTTTTAAAAATTCGTCTACATAATATAAATCAATTTTGTAAAAAAATTACTAAAGGTGAAAAGGTTAGAAAAAAATATTACTTATTGAAAAGTTCCCAAACAGTACCTACATATTATATACTAACATATGCCTGTGCCTGAAGACATGATGTAAATAATGTTAGGATTGGAGTATAATTGTAATTCCAACACTATTTAAATTTATTTTTTAATTTGATAAAATCACAAATTTATTATAAAATTTTGGAGTTCTCACAAAACTCTTCATGAAAACTCGTTTTTGCTTATATAATATATAGCTAGATAGATAGATGTGCCTAGCATACATACAATTTTCACGGACATACATAGAATACTGCTTTTGCTTATATAATTATATGAAAATTGTATGTATGCCCGTAATGTCGTAGTGTATTATGGGCACACAAACATTATATGGAAATATGTGTAAAATATATTAAACAAAAAAAAAAGAAAATAAAAATAGAGAGAAAATAAAAATAGGAGAAAATAAAAAAAATAAAAAGAAAATAGAGATGAAGGTGGAATCATGGGATCATGAAAGGATGGGTGAGAAAAACAAAAAGTAAGAGAGAGAGAAGCGAGAAAGTAGAAAATGTATATGTAGGACATTTTTTGAAAAATATATCTCAGCTATTGTTTTATAATTTGAATAGATCAGAGCCATCCAAATGTCCTAATAGGACAAAAATATATTGAAGATTCAAAAATCATATTGCTTTATTAAAATATGTTGAAGATTCATATGAGGTATAAATTTATGAAATCTATCATATATTCAATATATTTAAAACTAATAATTAATTGTTCAAATTCATTTAATTTGTGGACTATAAAATTCATTAATTTAATCTCCACCACACATAATAAAATCTGACTCTTAATTTTGGGATCGCAGACTTTTTCAAATAATATGAATAAAAATAAGTGAACAAAAATGAGAAAATAAACAAATAGAGAGAAAAATAAAATGGAAGAAAATTAAAAAAAAAATAGAAAGAAAAGAGAGATAAAGATGGGATCATGGGATCATAGAAGGATGGATGAGAAAAAAGAAAAAGTAAGAGATAGAAGTTGGAAAATAAAAAATGTACATGTAGGATATTTTTTGAAAAATATAACTCAGCCGTTGTTTTATAATTTGAATAGATCTGAGCCATCCAAATGTCCTAGGAGGATAAATGTGTGTAGATAAATTCAAAAACCATCCTGTTTTATTATATAAATGTTGAAGATTTATATGAGGTCTAAATTTATGAAATCTATCAGGTATTCAATATATTTGAAAATAATAATTAATTATTCAAATTCATTTAATTTGTGGACTATAAAATTTATTAATTTAATCTCCACTACACACAATAAAATCTGACTCCTAATTCTGGAATCGCAGACTTTTCCATATAATATGAATAAAAATAAGTGAACAAAAATGAGAAAATAAACAGATAGAGAGAAAAATAAAATGGGAGAAAATTAAAAAAAAATAGAAAAAAAAGAGAGATGAAGATGGGATCATGGAATCATAGAAGGATGGGTGAGAAAAAGAAAAAGTAAGAGAGAGAAGCGGAAAAATAGAAAATGTACATGTAGGATATTTTTTAGAAAATATATCTCAGCCGTTGTTTTATAATTTGAATAGATCTGAACCGTCTAAATATCCTAATAGAATAAATGTGTATAGGTTAAATTTAAAAATCATCTTACTTTATTATATATATGTGTGTGTGTGTGTATATTATATAAAATAGGGTTATCTTTCTTGTTGAACCTTAAAAAAGTACCTTAACTAAACAGAGGCGCTATTGTAGCTCCAAAAAGCATAGTTGTCAAATCGGGATTCGAATCGTGAATCGAAATGGCCATGTACCGAATCGCGAATCGAATCGAATCGTGAATCGTAAAGATTCACTTACGTTTTCTAAATTACATAAAAAAACATATTTATACACTTAAATATTATAAATATGAAATATTTAGATTTAAAGTAATAAAAATGTTACTTTACATGATGATCACGTGGTCTAAATAGGTAAGACGCTTCTATGGCAAGAGATATAGGTCCGAGCCCTACCGTGATCTATCATCCTATATTATATTTATGTATTTATGATATAATTTATGTAAATTCACATCACAACACAACATATATGTATGGCAATTCACATTCATCATGAATAAGGTTTACAGCTTAACAAGTTCTAAACTTTTCAAAGCTCTAATCTATACTTGTAAAGTAACTTGTGTCAAAAAGAGACCATACAAAACAAAAGTTAGATTACACAAAGTTAAAAATTCCAAAAAGTCTTCATTTCTTCATTTCAATCTTCATCATCTCCAAGGTCAATATCATCTTCATCATCTTCATCATCATCTACCATAGTCACTTCATCAAACTCTTCTTCCTCTTCCTCTTCCTCTTCCCCACCTTCAATCAATTCAACTTCATCATCATCTTCAAATACTTTTATTTTTCCTCTATCGATGGCATTTAAATTTCTTGGTCCTACATTAATAAAATTAAATAAGGTTATGAATCAGCAAGTAAATGTGAAAATATAGAAACTAAATCTTTGAAATTAACTTATTTAAAAATTAAAATATAGAATTATACCTCTTTTTCTCTTTTTGCTAGTTGTTCCTTCATCATTTTCAAAACACTCTTGGATGTCCATCCATGAAAGATCTTCGGGTAGACATGGATCCTCTTTCTCGGTAATCCATTCATCATCGGATTCCATATCCAATAAATAAATAGGATCATAAGTCTCACCCCTTTCTTGTCTCTTAATTTGCCTCAACTCAAGTTGAATGTTATACTTCACAAAAACCAAAGCATTCAACCGTTGTTGCTCCAACCGGTTTCTTTTCTTCGAGTGCACATGATCAAAAGTGCTCCAATTTCTCTCACACCCGGTGGCACTACAAGTAAGACTTAGCACTCTAATAGCTAGCTTTTGAAGCACTTTGCACTATTCTCCGTAACTTTCCCACCATAGAGCTGTAATTAAATGATAAAGAGATGTTAGAGAATAATGCATGCCATTGCCAACATAATTGTTGTGAAATTGTGAATATACAATTTCATAATAAAAAATTTTACCGGGTTGTTTCTTTTCCCTTGTCAAGATGGCCATGCTCATACCAAACATACCCTCGGCCTTCTTGAACTTTTCTAATTGCTCATCAACCTTCACTCTATCCTCTATATCCGGATACATCCTCTCAATGGTTTTAAATAAACCAATTTTCACCTCCGTATCCGCAGTGAAGTTTTCTTGATAATGAAACCTAGAAAGAAAGATAAATTCATAAATAAATTCCATTACACATTTTGTATATAAGTCACACAACACAACACAAATAATTAGAAAAAAATAGAAAAAAAACTTACATCGGATTAAGGTAATATGCCACCGCATGCAAAGGCCTATGGAGTTGTAAATCCCATCTAGTATCAATAATTTCCCGAATGCGCTGGTATCTACCCCTAACATGGTTCAAGTTTGAAGCAATTTCTTCTTTCGCTCTATCCATAGCTTCATAAATAAATCCCATTGCCGGCTTTGCATCACCATCCACAAGCCTCAAAATTTTCACCAAAGGGAGCACACACTTCAAGCAATACTTGATTGCTTTCCAAAATCTAGCATCTCCCAAGATTGTTCTTTGTGCCTTTTTTGCATTAACAGATGTAGAATAGCTACTTCTAGCCCACTCTTCCGATGCAAACATAGCTCTAAGTTGGAGCTTTCTATCTTGGAAACTTTTTAAAGTAAGGAAGGCGGTGGCAAATCTAGTAACCGCGGGTCTTGTCAACTCCCTATTCTTTGTAAATTTTCTGAACAAATCAAGCACCCAAGCATGCCTATAAATGTACACAGCGATTTCCTTGGCTTTAATTATTGTATCTTTGAAAACCGTCAACTCACCTATGTCACTCAACATTAAGTCAAGGCAATGTGCCGCACATGGGGACCAAAACAATTTAGTCCTCTTCTCTTCCAATAATCTACCGGCACCCACATACGCCGATGCACTATCGGTTACCACTTGAACCACATTTTCTTCACCAATTTCATTCACAATGTCATCAAGCATCTCAAACAATTTCATAGAATTTTTAATTACACCGGAGGTGTCTATTGATTTAATAAACACCGTTCCACTTGGACTATTAACAAGGAAATTAGTAAGAGAGCGAGACTTTCCATCGGTCCATCCATCGGACATTATAGTGCAACCCGTCTTCTTCCATTCTTTTCTATACACTTCTAAACTTGCATTCACATTATCAACCTCTTTTTTCAAAAAAGATACTCTCACTTCATGATAACTTGGTGGTTTCAATCCCACACCATACTCACCAACCGACTTCAACATCTTCTTAAACAAGGGGCTTTTCACTAAATTAAAAGCCAATGCATGCCCATAAATGACTCTACAAATATCTCTAATCACGAGCTCCCTTTGCTTCATCATTTGATTCAAACTTTGTTGCTTTGCCCTCTCCTTTGTGACATACGCATCCATAGTTCCCCCTTTACTTTTCCCCTCAATATTTTTTTCTTCAAAACAATCAACATCTGTAATGTTGTCTTGTTTTTTTCCACTTAAGAGTTGTAAAAATATATTCATAACATCTTCAGATACTTGACTATAAGCACCAACATTATCGTGAGTTCCGGCTAAATGATTTTTCATTCGAATCACTCCACCCCAATAATCTTTTCCACAATAATTACATCTCAAATGCATTCTATTATCATCTTTGACACGGGTACAATGGTCCCATGTTGGATCTTATTTGCCCTTTTTTTTTTGCTTTTCATATTTTTTTTATCCATTAAAAAAAACAAAATATTTTTTTAATGTTCCACCCACACAGCAGCAGCTTCAGTGCTTCTACAGCCACAATAGACAATAAAGTAATGGATACTTCTACAGTCCACAATGGACAATAAAATAATGGAAAAGGAGGAGTATAAAGTGAATATAGTATTTTATATTACCTATATGAAGTTTGTCTGGTAATACCTCAAACAAAATTGAAGACGCAAGAGACGACAAACTTTTATACAGCTTTGAAGACTATAGCCACGAAGCAGATTCCAGCAGCAAGGGACCACCAAACACTGAGAAGAGGGACCACGAAGCTCTGCGTCGAACAGAGAGGTGAGTCTTTCTAGGGTTTTGTCTGTTGGAAGTAAAAAGGGACCATGGGTTACCCTGGTTGGACTGTCGTTTGGTCTTAGAAGACCAGGCGACCCATCTTGTGCCAAGAAAAAGCAAAAAAATTGGGCCAAAAATTGAATTTTTTCCATTCAGGTCCGAGAAACTGGGTCGACCCGCGACAGTAAGGAATCGTGCGATTCAGCGATTCTTCGATTCGTATCGTGAATCGATCGATTCAGATGCGATTCTGCACCATTTGCGATTCCATGTACCTGTTCAAATCGATTTCTATGTGTATCAAACTGAATCGTACGATTCTAACAACAGAGCCAAAAAGGATATTGTAGTTACAATGTACATAGCCTCCGTTTAGGAAGTGGGTTGGCTTTTTGGCCTTTTTATTTTTTTGACTATTTTAGTTTGGGCTAAAAAGCTTAGTTTGGGAAGGATTTTTTGACTTTTTAATTTTTTTTGACTTTTTTTGTGAGAGAAGAGTGTAATGATTATGGGTTGGATGTGATGTTTTGTGTATTATGGCTAAAATAGCCTATTTTGTCTTTTGTGGCTAAAATAGCCAAAAAAGCTCTTGCCAAATGGAGCCCATGGCTAGAGGTTTGTTCCCTCTCAGGTTTCAAGTTTGAATCTTTTAATTAGTAAATATATATCACTACAAGAAAAAGCATTTTTGGTTACTAAAAAATCACCTTTGGTTGCTGAAAGTATAGGTTTTGGCGACTAAAAAAGCATTAGTAGCCAAAAGTAAAGATTTTTGGCGACTAAAAAAATTTAGTAGCCAAAAGTATAGGTTTTGGCGACTCAAAATTTGTTTGGTCGCCGATATATGGCTTTTACCGACTAAAAAAATTTTAGTAGCCAAAAGTAAGGCCCTTTGGCGACTAAAAAAATTTTAGTAGCCAAAAGTGAGGCATTCGGCGACTAAAAAGATGTTTGATCGCCAAAAGTGAGGCTTTTACCGACTAAAAAAATTTTAGTAGCCAAAAGTAAGGTCCTTTGGTGACTAAAAAAAATTTAGTAGCCAAAAGTGAGGCATCGGCGACTAAAAACATGTTTAGTAGCCAAAAGTGAGGCTTTTTGGCGACTAAAAAGAAGTTTAGTCGCCAAAAGTGATAATTTTAGCGCGAGAATTTTATTTTTTAACGACTAAAAAATAATTAGTAGCAAAAAGTGTAGAATTGGCGACAAAAATTATGTTTAGTCGCCAAAAGTGGTCTCTTTTTTTTTTCTACTAAATAATTTATTTTTACATAAATTATGTTCAATAAAAAACAATTATGTTCATATATATACTTTTATATTAATACGAGTCTATGTACTATATAAATAATATATGTTGCATATATAATCATACGGTGTTATGGAGGTGTAGTGGAAAGAATGTGTTATATAAAGTTTATGGTGTAGAAGGTTGATGGTTCGAATCTCCACAAGATCAGAGTGAAATTTTTTTTTTTCACGAATTAGCTTTTGGCGACTAAAAGGTTTGGTCGCCGATTTCTTCAGTATTGGCGACTAAAATATTAGTCGGTAAATGTATAATTTTAAAAAATATAATTGACTATTGACGACTATAATATTAGTCGGTAAATGTATAATTTAAAAAATATAATTGACTATTGGCGACCAAAGTTTTGGTCACTAAAGACTTGCTTTTTGGCGACAAAAAGTTTTTTATTCGCCAATACCTTTCCCGACCGTCTTTCGGCGACCAAACCGGCGACTAAAAAATTTAGTCAGGGAAAATTAAAAATCTACTTTTGGCGACTAAAAATTTAGTCGCCATATGTGTTTTTTCTTGTAGTGTATTTTGAGGTGACGGACCTGTTTCGGAAAAGTTTGTTCAGACTATATAGACTTCTGGTGCCCGTAAGCTGGTCCATGATACCCTAAAAAAAAAAAAAAAAAAAAATTGGCTTATGATATCCTACATAAAAATATATATATATATACAAACATAAATGTATTAAGGTTTGGTTTGGAAATAAATTTTTTTTAACTTGTTGACTTTTTAACTAAAATATGAAATAAATTTTTTTTATATATTTAGAATAAATTTTTAACTTTTTATGAAAAAATGTGAAAAAAGTAAGAAAAAAAAAGATTTTTTTTTGACTTTTTTTTTTGTAAGAGTCATTTGTTGACTTTTTGACTTTTTAGTGGTTTTTTGATTTTTAGATTAAAATGTACACTTTCCTAACAAAGCCTAATGTGTGTGTGTGTGTATATATATATATATATATGTATGTATCGATAAATTAACACTCAGAAGGAAAAAATAATCTGGAAAGACCTAAGTCTTCTAATACCACAATACATGATATTATTTAATCATTTATACCAATACTAAAATGATCCAAAATTTAATAATATACAAAGGCTTTGTTTGGGATATTTTTTTAGCCTGACTTTTAGTTTTTTTGACTGTTTTAATCTGACTAAAAAAGTTTCGTTTGGAATAAACTTTTGGTTTTATTTTATTTTATTTTTTATTTTTTTTTTGTAATTTTATAAAAAAAATGAAATAATTATAATTTAAATATGATATTTATCTTTTGCCATTTTAACTTATTTTATTTTTTATTGGTTAAATTAGGGAATGGCTTCCCTTCAGTCTGACTGGAGGGTACTGTTGGGCCCGTGGAGCTGTTTCAATAATCCGAACCGTTCAATGTGTAGAACTCGTCAAACATTATATATCTGTAAAAAATCAAGTTGAGCGGATATCGATAACTATTTCATCAGATTAGATTTTTGTCAACTGTTTATTCTTTCACCGTCCATTTTTTCATATACAAAAATGATTTGATCACATATCTATCAATATCCGATCAATGTGATTTTTTACAGATATATAGTACTCGATAAGTTCTACACATATACAGTTCAGATTATCAAAACAAAACCCTTTGTGAGCCTCCAAGGGTCCAACAACACCCTCTAATCCTTAAAGATTAGAGAGAAGCCATTCCCTTAAATTAACCCAACTATCATGCCAAACAAAACCAAAGTAAACACTAAATTGTACCATTCAGTTGAATACATATGTTTCTCACCTCCTATCCCTTCTTTCTTATTCCAAAATTGAACGCACAGACTAAGGGTTGTTTGGCTAGAACTATAAAAGTATATTTATTTATCTTTTTATTATTTTTTTTTATCATATCATATCTTTTTTTTTTTGCTTCACATCTTTTTATAAAATGTCAAAAAATTTATTTATTTAGATAATTCTAAACAATCCTATGTCTAACATGTTTGCCCCAATCAAAGTGAATCATTTTCCATAATCCCTACCATTATTGTTTTCTATAATATATTTGTTGTCCACCCTTGCAAGTTATCTATAACAATATAAGCAGGCCTGATGCCATGGTTTCCTCTCAATAAAAACATCTCTCTCTCGGCCGACCATTTGATCCCTCTCTCTCTCTCTCTCAGCTTGAAAATGGAGTTTAATCAGCCAATTAAAGAAAGCCCTGACCAAATAGTATATACCTCAGATGATCACCAAGTTAGGTCATATACATGCACCTTTTGCAAAAGGGGCTTCTCAAATGCACAAGCACTTGGAGGTCACATGAACATCCATAGAAAAGATAGGGCTAAACTTAAAGAATATTCCGGCGACATGACCGACAAGAACACTACTCCCTCTGATCATCTGATTGTCGATGAAGACGACTCGAAACTAGAAGGTAGTGAAGAGAAAAGTTGCAACAGCCCTAAAAGGCCTTGGATTTTCTCTGGAGAAGATGAGGATGGTTGTAGAAGCGGAGATGGCGTTGGAGAACCACGGAAGCTGGACTTGTTTGTTGAGACACCATTAGTGAGAGATGATGCAGAGGCAAGCAGTGACGTGAGTGAGGATGCGGAGAGAAGAGAGAAGTTAAGTCATGGTTCATCTAACATAGAATTGGACCTTGAGCTTCGGTTAGGGTTTGGAAGTTCATGAGACATGGACATCAGGTATAAACATGGTTTTAAATATCGGCCGATATGATATTTTACCTTCTGATCCTATTGATACATCCCATTCTATCACATCCATATCGATCCGTTTACAATTGGTTTAACTGCTATAAAGCTCTTTTTAGCATCCTAAAAATTTTAAAAATTGATGCCATATTCTTGGTACTCTTAATATCGCTGTGACGGAGATAATTTATGGGAGCAGCTTTCCTCCAGTTTTAGATGGGACTAGAGGGTATCGTTCGGTCCGTAGAGGCCCATTATAGGTTTCATTTCGATAATTTGAACTGTTCAATGTGTAAAACTCGTTGAGTACTATATGCCTGTAAAATATTACGTTGATCGGATATTGATAACTATCTCATCGGATTAATTTTCTGTCAACTATGAATTTGTTCACCCTCCATTTTTTTTATATACAAAACGGATTTGATCACATAGCTATTGATATCCGATCAACATGATTTTTTAAAAATATATAGTATTCGACGAATTCTACATATTGAACGGTTCGTATTATTAAATCGAGATTCGTGATGAGCCCATGGCCCAACAGCAGGTAAGCTACTCCCATAATTTATTGGCATTCTTATTTTTAACTTCTGGTTTCTTATGTTCAGAAACACAACATTAAGAATTGCTTCTGAATGAAAACTAATGCAAAATGGTTGATATTAAAGTCAGCTTCTACTGCAACTTATGTGTTGCAAATCGAATGTTTCTACGCTTTAGTTCTCTTTATTTTTTAGGGGAATTACGATTCATTGGTTTTTTTTTATATATTTTTTTTATTTAAGTATTTGCAATACATGAAAAAATTTAAAAATTTTAAATTAATATTTATAAAATTTATCTCTAATTTGTAATTTTTTTTTTCTAAATTTACATTGAATTATTATTTTCCCTTATTTTTTTCATAGAAAAATTCCATGTCTTTCAGTTTTGTCATTCTCAACAAATTTCTAAATATCCACCATTACTTATCATATCGACTCCAGGTGCCAAAATTTTGAGTCTTCGAGTCAGATAGTTGTGAATATACTGTTGTGAAATGATTTCACATACATATTAGCCTATACATGTTCTAACAGGGTTACAGGGCTAGTATTCTCCACAACAATTTTGAGTCAAATATTTTGTCATCGTGGTTTATGTGGATTATTTAAATCCCAAAGCACAAACAATGGGCAGTTTAGACGTGATTCGGTGCAATGATTTTGCAATGGTGATTTGAGATTTG
Organism: Camellia japonica; assembly: GCA_030407325.1. Classification (NCBI taxonomy): domain Eukaryota; kingdom Viridiplantae; phylum Streptophyta; class Magnoliopsida; order Ericales; family Theaceae; genus Camellia; species Camellia japonica. The sequence continues at coordinate 52,586,575 of JAPPVO010000017.1, forward strand.
TTTAAACCCCAAAACCCATTGGCCCTGTTTGATTACGGGATTAGTTATCCAGCTGGATAGTAAAATAAATATTTTCTTCTTGTTCACATTTATTTTGCATTGGATATAAAAATATATAATTCTAATGATTTGTTTGTTTTGCATTATTAGTTGAAGAATTAAAATTTTCATTAATTTTGTTCAATAGGATGTTCATTAAAATTTAATTTGAATAACAAAAATTAAAATCAAATATTGGAATGTGTATTCCAAAAATTAAAATTTTCAATTTTACATCATAATCTGTCCAATTAAAAAGTCTATTGAGTTTTAAATAAATATTATAAAATTATTACAGAGAATACTAATTAGTCCTAAGATAGTTAAAAACAAATAAATTATACAAATAGTTCCGGTAATTTAAACGATATGTCAATTTGATCTCTATTGTTTTAATTTGTTCGATTTTGCCACTTAATTTAACGGATTGTATCATTTTAATCTAATAAATAACGGTTGTTAAGTTTGGTGGACAGAAAATCAAATTATGTGTCAATTTAGTCTTGTCAAAATCGAGTAAATTAAAATAATAGGGACCAAATTGACACATTATGTAAAATCGAATAAATTAAAATAACAGTGATCAAATTAACACATTGTGTAAATTATAAAGACTAAAAATTGACACATTGTGTAGACTTTTCATTCACTAAACTTAACAGTCGTTATTTATTAGATTAAAATAATACAATCTATTAAATTAAAGAATAAAATCAAATAAATTAAAATAATAAAAATTAAACTAACGCATCGTATAAATTACAAAAAATCATTTACATAATTTTTACTCTTGTTTTTAACTTTTTGTCTCTACGCTTAGTTCATTGGATTGCTTTTGAGATCTTCTTTGGATTGCTTTTGAGATCTTGTGTTGAAAAATGGAGCTCAATTTACATAAACCAACTAGGGAGAGAAAATAGAAAGAGGACACCAATGTACTTTCCTTGGTGTCTTGAGTACATAGATATATATAGGCCTGAAAACGACATGTATCTAACTATGAGATATTTATGAGTTACATTATAAAGAGAATAATGCTATATGTATTAATTAATATATTGATTAATAGATTAATAAATAATATGATATTAATTGGTATATGTAACACAATTGTTACAGAAATATTATGTTATGTTATGGTGTTAGAGTTATGTCATTTTGTATTAATAGTTAGACCATCTCCAATGGTTCACTAAAACTGATATCAAATTTAAATTCTGATGAAAAGGGTACTGTTCACAGCTCCAACGGTTCACCAAAAGTGATATCCGATTGAGATTTCATCAAATGTTTCATCAGATTGAGGACGAAATACTGAATTCACCAAAACACTGTTACGGACCGTTGGAGGGAGTACCCGGTCGACCAACCGGTTGCCCGGCCGGTCGACCAACCGATTGTCTCGGAAAAGGTTCAGACAGTTCAGAAAAAGGTTCAAACAATTTTTTTTTAAAAAAAAAAAAAAATCATCCTAACCGGTCGACCGGCGGTCGACCAACCGGTTGTCCCGGAAAAGGTTCAGACAGTTCAAAAAAAGGTGCAAACAATTTGAGAAAAAAAAAAAAAAAAAATTCCTCCTAACCGGTCGACCGGCCGGTCGACCACCGGTTGTCCCGAAGCACATTTCATGAATTTGGTGTACCGTTGGAGTGAGTAGTATCAAATTTGGTGAAATGAGTCTTTTTTGACTCAGATTTGGTAAAAAATCTGAGTCACCGTTGAAGATGCTCTTATGGATAGCCGAATTTGTAGCGTTACTTCTAAAGTGAAAGTTACATATTATTGTGATTATATTCTTTATGTTATTGTGTAAATTTTAAAAATTATTTGTGATGAAAAATATTATGAATCATTTCAGTGAGAAAAATTACGTCATATTATGAAGTTTGTTATTAAATATTGTAATAATATTACGAACATTGTGATAGAATTCGTATGGTATGTTGAACCTTTCTAAAATGCGTGCAATAACAAATCACATCTAGCTAAGTTCTTGTACCCACATTTTAATGTGTTCTTTCCCAAGATGACCATTGATATAATTCATGTATTCATCATGTTCAATCATTTATTTAGGCACCGTTTGGGAAGGTGGGTTGGAAGCTTTTTTGGTTATTTAACCACAAAAGACAAAATAGACTATTTTAGCCACAACAAACAAAACATCACATCCAACTCATAATCATTACACTCTTCTCTCACAAAAAAAATTTAAAAAGCCAAAAAATCAAAAAGTCCTTTCAAAACCAAGCTTTTTAACTCAGGCTAAAATAGCTAAAAAAGTTAAAAAGGCAAAAGGCCAACCCACTTCCCAAACGATACCTTATGTGTGCATAACTTCTTAATTGCTATGCATCATTATTCATGTATAATAATCTTCCAGAAAATCAAGTTTATTCTTCCAACAAAAAATAGTTGTACAGTTTGGAGTAAGATCTTCACAGAACTATCTTCTAATTCATTGCTAGGTTGCTCCAGAGCTTTGGACGTCAATTTTTAGTATTTTATTTAAATAAATTATTTTGCATAGTATTTTAATTTTTTTAGGGATATTAAGCTAAAAAAAGGCTAATCATATTAAGTTCCTTTTATTTCCATGCAACGAGAAGTTATTCGCTATCTAGGGGCACGGTTACTTAGTGCTACAAATTGAATGTGATCAGTGAAAAAAACAGAGCCTATTGATTAATATTAGTAATTGGGAAAATAACATGGAGTATCACAATTGATAATTGATTGGTGACATGGCCTCGTTGTGTCCCTGGGGCATCGAATAATTTTCCCCATGCAACATATGACATCAGTTCCAGCCCTAACATGCGTTGAAATTGAAAAGTAAGGCATCCAAACAACTCTAAACTATGAAGTCTAGGATTAGTTCACCATCACATATCTACTTGATCAAATGATATTTATATATAATATATTGATAACGCCGTATTTGACCCAATAGATTGATTAATTTGAGAGACCAATTGATCCACTAGCAGGTTGATCAAATGAGATATGCTACAACCTTGAAGATTGTCTTGAATGATTGGTGGGTATACTTTCCACACAATTATTCAGGATGCAACTCTTGGGGCCAAATCACAGTAAAAAATTTCTTGTGAATTTTCTAGTCCTGGCATTGATGGACTGCCTTTGACCGGACTAGAGAGGGGATTAATTGAAGTGCGCGTAAGTTGATTTGGACACTTTTTACCGTTGAGCCAAAAAAAAAAAATTGAGATATGCTACAAGATGGTATTAATTGATAGCAAAATAAATCTAGCTAGTCCAACTCAGTGGGTAGACTGGTGTTGCGTATTTTCCTTTTCACTATTGTTTGAGAGTCTATTTATGGAATCTTATGTTTGAAATTACGGATAGGAAATAGTGCCAATGGAATAAATAAGCCTACTTCTAAAAACAATTGGAGTCGAGAAGGTTTATACTAAAATTTTGGGACCTTTTTCTCAATTATTATTTCTTTTTGGAAAGTATACAGATATTATTATAATAAAAAGAATAAAAAATATATATCAAACTATTGAGGAGATGGTCAGCCAAGATCAAAGTAAAAACAAATCAATGTGAAGAAGACATAAGCTAATAATTTATAACAAGGAAATACAGAGGAACAAAACAAAATTCACCAGAAGCCAATCTATAAACCACACAATCAATCATCACAGCAACATCAAGGACATAGTGAGAGTCTTTAGGCATTAATCGAAAATCACAGCCGCGCATGCATATTATCGGTCTTGCCAAGAAAATCATCTCAATCGGATCATTTTCAATCAGTCTATTTTAAGTAGATTCTAATTGAAAAATCTATCTCACCTGAGTACGATTGTGTCTACTCAGTTAAAATTAAGTTATTGATGACGCTACCCTAACTATATCAATCCAACCCAACTTGGATTAACTATGGATGTGCCAAACAGACCTTGTCCTAGTCGGTAATATACACATCAAGTCTAATTACAGACATTTTTCATTAAAATTTTACACATGACAACGCCACAAAAAGAAAAATGGAAAAACAAATTATAAGCAGATATAAAAACTGAGCTGGACAGTTGTGGTGTTGGGCCACTTGGGTAACCCAAGATTTTGAACCTGGGCTTAGCACAAGCTGGGCCTCATTCTCCCCTGGATCGGCTTGCCTACACGTTCAAATGACACTTTTTTTTTTTTTTATCACGCTTCAGCTATACATTTCTTTAATTGGAAAATAAATAAAATATTCACAATTGCTCTTTAATTTAAGGTATTACTATTTAATCATAATTCGACTAATCAAACTGGAGTATTCCTTCATACAATAACTAGCAACAAACCCTATGCACAGAGTGAAAATTTCATATTTTTTAAAATAAAAATAATTCATTGTATTTATTTGAACTCTAAAAAGTAATTTCTATTAAAATAAAAATAGTTCAATAATTTTAAAACTAACTATTAAAATTTAATTGCTAAAAGATTGTCAAATTTCGTTAATGACTATTATATTCTATATTGATTAGGTGAATTGCCTACTAAGCATATTTAGTTTAGGGGCATGAACCGGGTTAAGGTCAAATTGAACTGAGTTACATAGAAAGATTATGTATGAATTCAACTTCAACACAACATAACTGATTAATATATTCATCCTAAATCCGATCCTAAAAATGTTCAAAATTTCAAGTCCGCTCAATTAATCAATTATACATGGACTATTATTGTTATTATTATTATTATTATTATTATTATTATTATTATTATGGGGGTGTCTTGGAGTGCTTTTAAATGAAACTTTCATTTGAAATAATAATTTCAATTTGGACCATTAGCAAAATTCAATTAAAAATGATTTTTTGCCCTTCTAACAAATGTTTAAGTTTAAGCTCTAAAAAAACACAAACACACATATATATTTTTTATTGTTCATTTTGTTTATAAATGCTTTGAAAAAAATGTAAATAGGCAGAATGCTAAAAATAAATTATTTCAAAAAATATTGGGTATTCAAAATCACAAATTAAAAAAAAAAATGATTAAAGAAACTAAAATGAACCAAACTAATAATTTTGTAACATTTTCACTTAAATAATGTTAAGATAATCAGTAATCTCATTACACATGTATTTTCTAAATTCATCTATGTGATTTATTTATTTTATAAAGAAAGTATAACTAACTTCATTAGTAAGTATTATTTAATTTTGCTATAGAAAAAAAAAAAGTTGGCAAAGTCATATTATTTTCAAACTCAAATACATTTTTTGAGTTATTTATTTTTCATTTTTTTTATCTTTAGTAAATTTTTTCATATTTCACTAATCTTTTTAATTGTTGGATACATTAATCTAAATGTGCCTAAAAAATAAATTTGTGAAGAAAATTGAAAAAACAAATCACTAAAAATGAAAAGGTCAGAAATGAAAACAAAAAAATGATATTTTTTCGTAGTCTTGTGTTTAGTGGGTGCCCTAAATAAATGCACTTTTTGTCTTTTTAGACTAAAAAGTTGAAGAAAAAAATATGGATGTTGGGATTAACTTTTTGACTTTTTATGAAAAAATGTGTATTAAAAAATTGTATAATAAGTGTATAGGGAATAAAGTGATGGAATAGGCCGTACGGTTAGAAGCCTAAAGGGCAGCGTGGCAGGGAGCAGTGTAGGAGATTGATTCTCTACTTTTCGGGCATAAATTGGTCGGTTCTTTTTGGCCCATGGGGGCCCACCATGGGTCCCGTTTTACTAATCGGAACCGTTCAATGTGTAGAACTCGTCGAGTACTATATCCTTGTAAAAAATCACGTTGATTGGATATTGATAGCTATCTGATCGTGTTAGTTTTTTTTGTTAACTGTTAACTATAACACCATCAATTTTTATACAAAATTGATTTGATCATGTATTTAGCGATATTCGATAGACGTGATTTTTTACAAAAATATAGTATTAGACGAGTTCTACTTATTGAACGGTTCAGATTATCAAAACGGGACCCATAATGGGCCCCCACGGGCCCAGCTCTACCATCCAATTTAGTGAATATTTTACTATAATTTTTTTTCTTCTCCGGTCACTGACTTCACCATCTCGTCAGTACCAATCCATGAGTTTATTTTTTGATTTGTATTAATATGTGTATATTATTTTTTTAATATTTTTTTTTTGTGAATAGTGTTAACTTTTTAACTTTTTGGATAACTTTTTGTCTTTTTGAATTTTTCAAGGGTTGCTAAACTTGGTCTAAATTTTCTTTCATAAATATCTTAGTTTGTAGGTGTATTTGACTGAAATATTAAAAAATAAAAAGAATTTATTGAAGACAAAAACAAAAACTCAAAAAAAAATTAAACCAAGCAAACCTGATAAGTGTATTTTTAATTAAAATAAATAAATAATTATAAATAATGTTCGTCACATATGTACTTTCTATGTACATATATATCTCTTCACCTTACAGCTATCACCACATCCTTGACCATACCACACTTAATCATAAATTCCGAAGAAAAAAAAATTCTGACATAATCAATTAGAAAATAATAAACATTATCTAACCAATCTTTGGCTAAAGAGTTTAAAAGTGTTATGGTGATCGATTATATGAAATAATATTTGAGCGATAACTAAATTTTGAGAAATATTTTTTGTTCTTAAAAAATCTATCCCTAATGCCTCTAATGCCCAAAACGATGTCGTTTTGGGCATTTTCTTTGTTTTTTTTTTTTTTTTTTCTCATGCCTTGGTTTTCTGTTTAGGGGCATTCGGGGCACCCTGTTTTCGGGGCCCCAACCACTACTCCTAAATTTTATATGGTGTGAACAAAAATGTTTGTGATTGTGTAACAGTTAGGTTTTGTGTAGAGAGAGAATATATTGAAGAAAAAAGAGAAGGAAGAAGAAATTTTAGGCCTTGTTTGGTTTGTTTTGAGAAATAAATTTTAGAGAAATTTTTTTAAAATTTTGTTTAGTTTAGTGATTTTGGAAAAAAAATTTCAAAATCACTTTCTATCTCCTACACATCAATCAATCACTTTTTCTCTCTCTCCTCTCTTATTCTCAATCACTTTTTCTCTCACACATATCTATTCAACTACAACAAAATATCAAATCATTCCAAACTTCCACACTCCAAAACTATTTCCAAAATACACAACCAAATAAACCCAAAACATTTCTAAACTCTTTCCCCAAGATTTTGAAAATTTATCTCTCATTATAAATTTTTGGAAGATATAATAGGCTTGTACAATCAGGAAAGATTTTCTTTTAACTATTCTTTTGAAAAATATAAATCATGGAACAATTAATATTTTCATAATTATTAAATTAATGTGTTATGCATTAGCATTTTTTATTTTTTATTTTTTAATTTAAAAATTCAGTTGAAATTTTAGAACTCCCACAATATTCCTCACGAAAACTCACTTTGCTATAATATATAGTATAGATTTAGTCAAGGTATTTTTATTTTTTCTTTTACGTTTATATAGTAGGGCGCGTATGACAAATATGTTTTTAACAACTCTTTGTCCACCTTTTTTTTTTTTGTGAATTTTTTAAAATTTGAAAATAAAATTACCTTTAGGTGCTACCTACTAGAAAAAAAGAACCTATTTTTTAAATATATAACTAAAAAAAAAGACCACTAAGATAAAATAAAATAAAATAAAGTTATTTTTATCTTTTATTTTAAAAACCTTTCCAAATTAGGACTTGAAAAGAAAAAAATTCAAAAAAATTACGGTTAAAAAATATTGACTTTTTAACATTTGAGAAACAGAACCTAATTATATTATTTACCACACGCATTATACCGCTTACAGCTTGTCTAAGAAAAATATAATAATATATATTGCATTACATTTTTAAAATTCAAAATCAATGGTTTATGTTTATTTTAGTTGTAAGATTTTTAAAAAAATATTTGAATGTAAAATAAACATATTTTGATGTGGCTACATAAAATTTATATATATATATATATATAAAACTATTGGACAATAACACTCTTACAGTTATAATCCTAATATAGGATATTTTGATTTTAAAAATAAAAAAACCACATTATTGTGTTTGAATATCATTATTCATATAACAAAAAATCATTGCATGGGGATAGAATACTCATGCGACAGTGCAATGTGATTCCCTTCACTAATTACAAATGATTATATTTTCACTAGTTATATTTTTAAGGTTTTAAATTGAATATTATTATATACAATAATGCCTGGTAGCTCGAAACTACCAGGCTCGAAAATGGCTCGAAATCAAGAGAGGAAGAGAGGGAGAGGGATAGGGAGAGAAAGAGAGGGAGAGGGACTGGTGGTTTGGCGGCAGCACCAGTCCGTCGTCGCCTTCCGCCGCCGTCCTCGTCGCAGCTCCTCCGTCGCCTCGCTGCCGCCGATCGTCGCAGCACCAGCGATCGCCGGCCTGCCTCGCCTCCGCCGCTGCTCGCCTCGCCTCGCCTCGCCACCGCCATTTTAATGGCCCCTCCAGTTCCTCCTCCCTCCTCCCTCCCCCCTCCCTCCCCCTCCTCTCTTCCTTCTTCCTGGTCTTCTTCTTCTGCAAAAAAAAAATTAGAAGATGAAGTGAAGTGAAAATAAGAAAAAGAAAAGAAAAAAAAAAAAAAAAAAAAAAAGGGGTCAAAACGACATCGTTTTGGCCCTCGAGCCACATTCGAGCCGCAATTTTCGAGCTACCAATCACTACCGTATTATATATACCAATTAATGTACTAACTAATATACTAACAGATGATATGACATAATTTTAAAGGTTTTGGGTATTTATAATTTATATAATAGATGAGGTCAATAATAATAACATAACACTAATTTGTTTGTTTGTTTGTTTGTTTGTTGTTTTTTTTTTTTTTTGAACGGCAAAAAGAAGACTTTATTGATGAAAACATACGAAGTATGAAAATTATATCAATAAAGAGAAGCTTTGAGCTAGATCAAAGCTCTAACCTCCTAGTTGGTGAGAAACCAACAAAAGAGAGCAAAAGAAATGAAAACCAGTTCACAACAAAACAGAGCAAATTGAGCAACCACAAAAGCTACAAGCACACTGCAGCAATCCTCAACAAACCAGTCCTCAAGTTGCAACCACTGCAAACACTCCAATCCTACAAAACTCTGTAGTAGCAAGAAACCTGTGCAAGGAAACAACAAGTAAGATAGATTACCTAGAAAAATGATTAAAGAGCCAGCACACTCCCTCCCATCAGTAGCAGACAAAATCTCAAACCAACCCCAAGAGTGCATAATGCAAAACTTCACATTCAATCAAAACAGCTGAGCAATCCTTAACATCCAGCTTGCTGCAGAAAAACCAGAAGGCAAGCAAACAAGCAGATAGCAGAAAAACCAAAAGACAACTAGCTTCTAGCAGACCAACAGAAAGCACAAGCTAGCATAAGCTCACTGCTGAGCATAGACAATTCACACTCTTCCACAAATACACTTCCTACTACCAGAGATGTTATAAAAGAAGTCATTAATGGAGAATGAAAGGTCCTTGGTAGAGGCCTTTAGCCAAATTGCCAAATTGCAAGCCTTATGATTATGAGCTCCTGCATCTTTAGTTGTAAATCTTGAAAGAGATACTCATTTCTGAGCTTCCATAAGGACCAAAGGGTGACCAGTGGCATTGCATGCCAAATTCTCTGTTCATATTTCCTACAAGAGTGGCCTGCCTGCCATTGCAGCAATCCCTCTACAGAACCAGGAACCACCCACAGAGCCCCCCACTACTACAGTAGCCCAGACCAGACTCTCTACACCAAAGGGCAATGGAGAAACACATGTTCAATAGTTTCCTGCTGTGATTTGCAGAAAATACATAGAGTAGATGCAGACCTATCCAGCACACCAATCCATTGCAAGAACACAGATGTTTTAACCTTGTGTTTCCAAGCAAACCAACCAAAGAACTGCACTTTGGGAGGAAGACATTTGAGCCAAACCACATTGCAAGAACTAACAGTGCCACCAAAAGCAAGACTAGAATGGTTGTAAAGAACAGATACAAGGGACTGCCCAGATTTTGTAGCTAACTATGTAGCATTGTCTTGGACCACTAGATTTAGTGTAGGTGTTGATGCGATGATGCCAAGTAGTCTGAGTAGCTCCTCTTTTTCCCATTCGAAAAGAGACATTCTAAAGGAGAACAACCGGTTGTTAGAGGAGACATCCACAAAGTCTTTAAGTGATCTCTCCTTATCATTAGACAATTGAAATAGCCTTGGAAACTCTTCTTTAAGGCATAAAGCTCCACACCATTGATCATGCCAGAACCTGATTCTGCAACCATTCTTACTTTTAGTTGTAAATTACTAACATAGAATACCAAAAGAGACTGCTGCTGTTCAACAGCCGCTATAATGCCACCCCAGATTTTAGAGAAGGTGGTACTAGAGCAAAGATTAGATAGCCATTGCCCACCTTGAAAATTGTATTTGCTGCAAATTAGCCTCTTCCATAATGAATCATGCTCAGAAGCAAACCTTCACTACCACTTAAGGAGTAAACAAACATTCACATCCCTAATTCTTTTAATGCCTAGCCCACCTTGTTTTAAGCTTTTTGTGACCTTTGACCATTTCACAAGATGGATTTTCCTCCTTAGATCTGAACCACCCCATAAGAATGCAGCTTGTATTGTATCTAACTCCTTAGCTATTTCTTCAGGCAACCTGAACAGAGACAAGTAAAACACAGGTAGACTTGACAGCACTGCTTTCACCAAGATCAATCTCCCTGCAAAAGAGAGAAACCTCATTTTTCAACCAGCAAGCCTCAATTTGAACTTGTCAATAACTGGTTTCCAAAACCTTTTTCTCTTTGGATTAGCACCCAATGGAAAACCTAGGTACTTAAGTGGTAAACTTTGAGTCTTACAATTTAACAGGGAAGCAAACTCAACAAGAACAGAGTTAGGGATACCTATCCCTCAAACCACACTTTTGTGGTAATTGATTTTGAGACCTGATGCTACTTCAAAACACCTAAGGATCCTTTTTAAACTCAGAACTTCTAATAGCTCAGCTTCACAGAATAGAAGAGAGTCATCTGCAAATTGAAGATAGGAGAGTTGCACTTGATTGTTTCCAATAATTAACCCTTTTTAGCAAACTCAAACCCCCAGCTCTCTGAAGAAGAATATTTAGTGCTTCTATAACCAAGTTAAAAAGGAATGGGGATAAGGGATCACCTTGCCTGAGACCTTTCTGAGGGCTAAACTCCTTAGTTGGTGAGCCATTAACAAGTATTGAGATCCTTGCAGTAGAGACACATTCCTTAATCCAAGAAATCCATTTGGAACCAAAACCAAAAGTTTTTTAACATTGAAAAAAGGAAATTCCAATTGATGGAATCAAATGCCTTTTCAAAATCTATTTTTAGCAGCAATCCTGACTTCTTAGATTTATACCAACCATCCACAACTTCATTAGCAATCAACACTCCATCAAAGATATTCATACCACCCAGAAAGGCTAACTGTGAGTCACTAATGACCATGGGCATGACCTTTTTGAGTCTGGATGCAAGAACCTTAGAGAGTATTTTGTATATAAAACCAACTAGGCTTATAGGTCTAAACTCACTTAGAGTGACAACTTTCTCTAGCTTTGGAATCAAAGTAATGAAGGTACTATTCAAACCTAAAGCTAATTTGCCACTGACATGAAATTCTTTCATAAAGTTGATCACCCCCTCCTTGAGCATCTTCCAAAATTTTTGAAAAAACATCAAATTGAAGCCATCTAGGCCAGGAGCTTTGTTTCCATTACATTCTATTATTACTGCCCAGATTTCTTCTTCAGAGAACTCTGCTTCAAGCATATGGAAAAAGTCACTAAGCCTTACACTCTTAAAATTTCCAACAAGCCTTGGTTTGTTGCTCCAATCTTCAGTGAAATGATTTGAAAAGTGTGTCCACACTGCATGTTTAACTTGATATGGCTCCTTCAAAACCACATCCCCCACTATGATGGAGTTGAGAGTGTTCCTAGTTTGCCCACTGCTGGCTATAACATGAAAGAATCTTGTGTCCTGTCACCCTTCAGATTCTAGTCTAACCTTGATTTTTGGATCCATTCCCATTCCAACTTCGTACTCAACATCCACATGTCATTTCTTTTCTCTCTTTGCAGCTTCAATTGATCATCCTTCAAAGGTCTAGATTCAGCTTTCAGATCAAGGTCATGAAGTTCATTTTTAATGACTTGTAATTTGGATGTAACATTACCATAAACCTCTCTACTTCATGTTTTTAATACCAACTTAAGAGTATGTAATTTTCTCTACAGAATGAAACCAGGTGACCCAGAAAAATGTGATTCCCTCCATGTTTGTTCCACTAAAGAGGTAAGATGCGAGTGCAACAACCAAGCATTTAAGAACTTGAAAGGCTTAGGTCCCAAATCCCTATCATCTTCCATGAGCACAATAAGGCAGTGGTCAGATGCAATTCTAGGAAGGCCCCACAGTTTGAACTTGTATCTCTCCAGCCATTCAGGGCTTAGAAGGAACCTATCAATTTGACTCCATTTATTCCCATCAAAAGCATTGCACCAAGTGTATTCTCTGCCTAGCATTTGTAGGTCCGCTACCTTACATCTATCTATGAACTCATTGAATTCTTTCATGCCCCTATCCCTTATTGATATACCTATTCTTTCCCTTGTGTTTCTGATCTCATTGAAGTCACCTCCAAGACACCAGGGTTTAGGAAATAAGTCCTTCAGATTTAACAGAGACTGGCAAAGTTTCCTTCTCCTAATGACATCATCGGGAGCATAAATATTGACAATTACACAAACGAATGAGTTGTAAAGCTTACTTGATAGTATAATAAAATTTATGTTGCTGTAACACTCTGAGAGTTGAAAGACCTCAAGGTCGTAGAGACAGAATAGACCACCTGCCATCCCTTCAGTATCCACAGCCATGGACTCTAACCTATCCTTGGGCCAAAGACTTTTTACCTCCAAACTGGTAATGCTTGACTTTTTTTTTTTTTGTTTCTTGAAACAAAGCCATGTCAATTTTCCTTGGTAGCAAAAGATTCTTGATCTTTTTCCTCTTTCTAGGCCTTCCTACCCCTCTGATGTTCCAACTTAGTGTCTTCATAAGAACATATATGTCACTAATCTCACCCATTTGGAGGTGATTATTCCACAATACCCTTCCATTTTCCCAATCTCTCCTTGTCCTTATCCTTCATGTGTGCTAATTTGTCACGACCCAAACCAGCCCCTATAGGTTTGGCATCGTAACCGGCCAGTAATCCTAAGATTACCTACGGCCTCTGAGACATACTAACATAATATTAGGGGCTAGCGGAAGCAATTAAGAATATACAACGTCCATTGAGCTGTGCAGACTTATATGAGACAGAAAAAAAAATTTAAAACTTTTTATATACATATATACACATCATCTTTAAGTCATATTATATATACAGATTAGGCAGAAAGGGACTTAGTCCCCTTTTTCAGAATACACTTGACTTGAAGAACCAAACAAGAAAACATAACTTAAACTTTAAATTACATAACGATAACACTTAACATATCCGGAACCTCCACGGGAGGCACATAGGTTGGCTGACAAAACAGATTCTAGATAGAAGCCTCTAGCCTGGTCACGCGCCTGATCACTACATACATAAATAATACAGTAAGCTAAAGCCTAGTGAATAATAACAGAGTAAAAGGGTTTTAATGAATGAGTCCATACAGATTTCAGAAATCAATTCATATTGAAACAAAATCATGCTTGATCAAATCGAAATCATAATTCAGTTTTATCAAACTCATACTTGATTAGATCATATACTGACAGAAATCATAAGTCATAGTTACATTTACGTGATACATCCATTAGCATAACTAAACTGGACGCGCAATGCGTAAGGTTATGAATAACCTCCTTAGCTCCTGTGAAGGAACCTCCAGATCCGGGTAACTGGACAGCTAAGCCCCCATGACGGGCCTCCGGTACGGGCTATAGTGTACAAACTGGACGCATAAGCGTAGGTTACAACTAACTTTGTTCCACAAAGGAACCTTGTTCCACAAAGGAACCTTCTGCTACCGGGTCACGGCTGTAAATCTCACTTGGTACTAAGGATGTCACGAATACATGTTAGAAATTGGACAATCATTCATTGTACATAACATATCATTTCAGAAAACAGATCTCATTTGTCACATAGAAAATAAGTACTGTTGAACATATCTTTACTAAGTTATTACTCACAGTGGGCTGCAGAAGCAAATCAGACAAACTGGACATATCAGGAAAATCAGGCAGATAATGGCGCGTGACCTACACAAGCACATAACATATGCACATTGAAATACAATATTACTCCTTTGATTAAACTTGTCCTTTCTAGTCTGAAGTTCTACTACGTTTATTCTTTCTCAATTAAATAAACCGGGTTCTTATTTCACATATTCTTTTATTACTAAGTCCTTCTTTTCCAAATAGATTGATCCTTTACTTGGCTTCTTAAACAATTACTACTAGATCAATGATTCATTCATTAACTAACTAATCTATGTTGATTAGTAGCTTATTATTCTTTATTGAGTCATAAATCATGTCTAGAATGCATTGGAAAGAGATGAGGATAAAAATATGAACTAAATGCAACTTTTCAAAATGTACTGAAAATGGGTCTTCGCTCGAGCGCCACTTTGGTCGCTCGAGCGGACTGTGAAATTTGAAGAAACTACTGGGAGGTCAATTTTTCACGCTCGAGCGAGACTTTCCTCGCTCGAGCGGACAACAAAAATTCAGAAATTCTAAAATTGAAATTAAAGTTCAAATTTGGTATTTAAAGCCTCAAAACATGTACTTTAGTATTCCAACATGGAAAATCATTTATTAAAGTCATAAATTGCTAAATCATTTATTCCAAAATCATACCCCAAATGCCAAATTTAGTTTGAAATCGTTTTCTCCATATCAAGCCAAATCCCAACTCAAAATGATTAACTTCTAACTTAATCTCCATAAATTGAACATGACTCCAAACTCTCATTTTCTTTTTAGTTACATAAAATTGGCGTCAAATTCTTTCTATTTTCCTTGAAATCATGAAATTGAAGTCATGGAACTTCTTATAAATTTTCCAACTAGTTTCCACAATTTTAAACTCAACTTAATTTATAGCCTTAATTTAATTCATAACCATAGATGTCCCAAAATATGTTTTATTTTAAATAAAATCTCAAATTACAAGTATGGATTAAAATCTAATTATAACATTAACACTCTATCTAACATTAGGATTAATTCTAATTTTCCATAAACTTGATGTTCATAAAACATTTCATTTTTCTCTTCAAAATATGAGGTTGAATTAATCCTAATCCTTCAAAATCCATGATGTATGCAATACAAATAGGTCCAATTTATTATTAATAACAAAATCAACTTAATTATGAATTACACAAATCAATTTCTTAGAAATTCAACTTAACTCAATTTCTAACCAAAAACTTAATTTTATAATCATAGATGTTCTAAAATGTGTTTAAATTGAACAAACCTTTTAAATTAAATCACATGCATGAATTAAACAAATTCCTAGTTTTCATAATAAAATCAAAACTTTAGGATTAGTTCCCAAATTCCCATAGACTTGATTTTAGTCCCAAATCATCATTTCCTTATCAATTTCCTTCTAATCCCATAAAATTGATTTCTAACTCTTTTCTATCTCCTTAAATTATGAAATTGAAATTATAAAACTCCTAGGAAAATATTTGCATGTGTGAAATCATAATCAAAATTAAACCAACTACATCAAATCCCTTTTATTCAAAATTAAGCTCAAATGTTCATGAATTAATTCTTTAATTTCTCTAAATTACATGCATGCAACCATAAGATTCAAATTCATATAGGAAAAATAATTAATTTCCATAATCACTCACCTAACCCAAACTTAATCTCATAAATCTTTTTACTCATGAATTCAATCTAACCTTTGAAATTCTAGCATGCATGCAAGGATGGATCTCAAATTTGTGAAGGATAGTAAAAATCAAACCCAAACTAATTAATTTCTAAATTAATTCCCATGATCATGTATTTAATTTAATTTCTTGCTCCAAACCCAATTTCTTACAAACCCATGGAATTTGTTCCATAACTTTCTTAATTTTAGCTTTTAACTAATTTATCCACAAAAATTAGGACAAATATTTACCTAAAATTGTTGAATTCTTGAGCCTTCTCTCTTACCCTTTTATCTTCCTCAAGCTTTCTTTTCTTCTTTCCTTAGGGTGAATTGGTGAGTCCTTCCAATTCTCCAGAAAAAAAAAATGATGGCTCACTCCTTTCCTTTCTCTCTCTCTCGGTTACTCTACCCGAATTGGTGATGAAATGGTTCTGAAAATTCTATACTCTATCACCACAAAGCATTCTCAAAAGACATACACACACACTAGTTTCATGACACCACACACACACGTGCACATCTCCCTGAGTTCCAGCACAACCTTCACATGCACACACACACCACCTAAGTTTCTTTGCACACCCACAAATATTATTAATCCTATATTCAATTTATGATTAGGATTTATTCAATTGAGCAACACTTAATCTTAATAAATTTCAATTAGCACATCAGTAGATTAATTATAACAAATCATAGATCTATCATAATTTAATTAATCTAATTGATTTCCATTAGAGCCTAATTAATTATATTTAATTTTATTAATCCGAATCAGATTTTTAATCAGGCTCCCAAAAGGCTCCAAATAATAAATCGAACTTACTTCCAATCTCAATTTTGATTTCTTAAATCATTTAGGTCTTCAATTTCTGATCAGACTCCAAGTTTCCGTCAATAAATCACATATTCAAGTTGGACGCATCGTAATTAAATTTAATTTATAATAACCACAATTCTCAATCCTCATGACTTGGTCAACTCCAATTAGGACCTAATTAATCGAATCTCAATTCTACTAAACCGAATCGAATATTTAATCAAACTCCCAAATGGGTCCATAATTAACATTAAATTGATTCGACTTCTTAACTTCACTTACTTAAGCCATTCGGACCCTTAATTTCTAATTCCAAAATAAAACTTCAATAAAATCATATACAAGTCAGATTCCACAATTCTCATAAATCCCAAATAAATTATAATACTCGGCAATTAATTTCCCAATCTCCTTAACTAATTTAATGCTAATTGTTATACGTGATGGGGTCATTACATAATTTTCTGATTACCTCAGTTTCTTGCCCCATGTATTCAAGCCCCAAACTTTTTCCCTATCCGCAATGTTGCTTGGGCCTCTTGAAGAATATCATTTCCAGGAAAGGGTTGCTTAATTTCTGGATTGTGATTTGATATAGGAACAACTGTGGATCTTTATCTCGAGCCTTTAATGGTTCCTTTGCTTGTGCATGCTCCCTTCTGTCCAAGTCTTCTAATAAACCCAGTGAACCTACTAGCTAGTAGAGGTTGTTTGACTCCTACACGTCTAATTTATTTCCTCTTGCCTCTCTTTAAACAGTTACTAATAGAGCCTGAAATTAATGGGCTGATAGTGTCACTACCCACCCCTGATGGTCCACACACTGGCCTTGCAAATGGAAAATGAAGTGCACCACTAAAGGGCCCAATGGGTAGCAGATCCAAATGGAACAAGTTAATGGGCTGTAACCCAGTTGGGTTATGGCTAAAAGCTACCTCTAGACAAATACCATATCTATTTTTTAGAGGTGGACTTAGGCTTTTGATAAAACCTGGGGTGAGGATTTGACCTTCTACTATAGGGGCTACTATACCTTTTTGAGTTCAACAATGATTCATCCCACTAAAAACACCACCACTAATAGCACTAATGCATTAAAAAAGTAAAAAAAAAAAAAAAAAATACAACTCCAAGACCAAAACATCACATAATTACTGGCATGACCCACTGCCACCTAATTAGTGGGAGCACTAATTAGTGCTCCCAAGCATTTTTGTTTTGAGTTTCATGATTGCACCATACGCTCTGCTGCAGGCTTCCCACTAACTAAGCTTCAACCCCTGTTTGAGCTTCATAAGTGCACCTCTGCCTCTGTTGCAGGCTTTTCTTTGGCAAAGAAGAGTCAACCACACATGCACCCTCTTCATTTGAATTTCCCGCACAATCTTTGGTCTCTTCCACTACTGATGCATGACTCTAACTGCCACCATTCCCTATAGCCACATCAGATATTTTTACCACTTCATCTACCCTGTCATCACCTTCTATCACCAGATTGATTTCTGGATGGAGTACCCCATTGATTTTGGAGCAAACATCTTGGGCTGCCTCATTAGATGTCATTCCTTTGCAACTGGTACTAACATCATCTGTGATCTGCTCCTCAAAGACTCTTATTGGATAAAATCTGCCTTTACACTCCAGATTCAGGCTTGTACTAATCGGATCCATGACACTGGTAACTATTTTGAACCTTCCACAACGAAAGCATTTAGGTGTGCAGACATCACCATCTAAAAGAACCATCTCTCCCCACAATTTTCTTATTTTTTGAAAGGTATCTGAGTTCCATAAATTAAGGGACACCCTATAGCAGCTGATCCAAACATATCTCTCCTGATGGAGATGCATACCTGGTCTCCATTCAGTGATATACTCACACCAATCATGGAACCAATCCTTGAGCAGAGTCCTTTGGCTCAACATATCTTCTTTGGAATTAAATGAGATGATAACATCTCGCATTCCTCTTACTCTTACCAACACATTCTGCACTCCTCTTGTTGTGAGTTCATTCTTCACATTCAGGACAGAGTAATCTATTTTGAGTCTCATTATCAGACTCTCATACAGCCACCCATTTCCTAGCTCATCCACTTTGATAGTTATCGGTGATGGACATCTGGGCTTAGCTCTCCTAATGACCTCGGCAAACAACCGATCATCGGTGCATTGATGCCAAATTTGTTTGGTTTCCATAGGAGATGCATTTTTGACTTCAGCTTGCCTTGTTAGTGATGGTTTTTGCCTCTGTCTATCTTCTATTTCTTTACCATACTCGGCGATTTTGACTAACAAAGATTTGTCATTGACCCACAAACCATTGGCCTTCTGTTCAACTACATTCGCTGCGATAGAACAGTCGTATATGAACCCGAATCTTGTATTTGTTGATTTCCTTCGCTTTTGTTGTATGTAAACTACTCCAAACTTGATGAACAGGTCACACAAGTTTCTAGGTGAAAAGGATTCCGGCAAGTTATCCACAAATAGTGTAATTAATGCTGCCCTTCGACCATCAGTCCACAAGTTAGGATGCACTTGCGTACCTCTATGCTTGATCACTGGGATCCAGCCTCCCCAACCGCCATTGTTGTCCATGGTGGAGTTATAAATCGGAAAATGGCAACTTCACCTTCTTCTTCCCAGCGCCACGAGTAATTTTTGTGATCTCCCTCCCTCCCTCTCTCTCTCTCTCTCTCTCTCTCCGAAACTCACCTAATAAATTGTTGAGACTTTACTGGCATCAAACATATCCACTTCAGTTTAGTTCACCTAAAAATCTCTCTTTGTTTATATTCTCCAGTATATTCTCTATTGAGCCATGTTGCCGAATGAGCTTTACATAACACTAGTTGGTACACTAATATGTCTATTAATTGATGTATGTAACACCACTGTTTAAATATCTATCTATTGGTATTTTGGAATTCATGTATATCAATAGATATTGTCTTATACATACCAGTTTTTGACTATATCATTAATACTGTTTTTTGATCAGGCTATATCATTAATACTGTACATATTCCAATACTACTATCTAAAACCATGACCATTTTTTTCTCAAAAATAAAAATAAAAAGGTAAATGAATCCAAATATCTAAAACAATTATAAGAGTGGAATGTACCTAGTGTCAAAAATTACTCCAAAATGTCAAGAAACAATAAAAATACAAAAAATACAAAAAAAAAAAAAAAAAACACCACCGTTTAAATATCTATCTATTGGTATTTTGGAATTCATATATATACCAGTTTTTGACTATATCATTAATACTGTACATATTCCAATACTACTATCTAAAACCATGACCATTTTTTCTCAAAAATAAAAATAAAAAGGTAAATGAATCCAAATATCTAAAACAATTATAAGAGTGGAATGTACCAAGTCTCAAAAATTACTCCAAAATGTCAAGAACAATAAAAATAAAAATAAAAACAAAAAACCATAAAAATAAAAAATAAAAACGAGTTGGAGGGGTCAACACCCTGAATCGTTTTGTACGGAAGTGCGGACCAAGTTCCTACACAACACGCACGTCTTTAAAACGGGTTACATTTTTGTCTGGGAACTTGATTTTTTTGATTTTTTTGTTTGGTAACTTTGTTTTTTGGTTTTTTTTTTTTTTTACTAAAAGATAAATTGATTAAAAAATCAAAAAAAAATAAATTTATACAAAATATCACTTCAAATTCATAATCATTTCACTTTTTCTCTTACAAACATCATATTTAATCACAAAAAAACCCAACTATTTTTTCAAACATAAATTTTTTTTTCTCCAATAATATCTTACAACTAAAAAAATTAACAAAAAAACTCACTTTCCAAACAATCATATTGCACATTGTACCGATTTGATGAGATATATATACACAAATTTTTGAAGTGGTGGTGATAAAAATTCAAACTTTGAAAACCACTTTTCGCAAATTTGATTTCCATTGAAACTCTTCTTCTTATGCTTCACACTTTCTCTCCATTTCTAAACCATGTCCCAAACACCAGAAACCACTCATCACAACAACACAAATCCTCCCAAATCCTTCTTCCATTCCACACTCTGTTCCACTGAAATCTTCTCACCCTTCATGAAACCTCTTCTCTTAATCTTCCTCATTGCCTCAATCTCTCTCTTCTCTTACACCAGTTTCTTAAACCCATCTACACCATTCGAGCCAAACCCAACAACATTCACTCATGATGTTTCCGGAGAACAAACCAACCTAACCCACGTCGTATTCGGCCTCGGAGGCACAACAAAAACCTGGAACCACCGCCGCCACTACTCCGAGTCATGGTGGAAACGTAACATCACCAGTGGCTTCGTCTCGCTCGACGAAAACCCCTCTGATAACAACCTGACGTGGCCTGACACATCACCGCCTTATCGGGTTTCTAGTGACACGTCGAAGTTTAAGTATACGAACTGGTACGGGTCTCAGTTCGCTGTACGCATTGCGCGGAGTGTGAAAGAGAGTTTTGAATTAGAGTTAGAGAATGTGAGGTGGTTCGTGATGGGGGACGATGATACGGTGTTTTTTACGGAGAATTTGGTGAATGTGTTGGGGAAGTATGATTATAATGAGATGTATTATGTGGGTGGGAATTCGGAGAGTGTTGAACAATATGTTATACACTCGTATGGGATGGCATACGGTTGTGGTGGGTTCGCGGTGAGTTATGGGTTGGCGGTGGAGCTGGTTACGGTTTTGGATGGGTGCATTGATCGGTATGCGGAGATGTATGGGTCTGATCAGAAGATTGGGGGTTGTATGAGCAAGATTGGTGTGCCTGTTACCAAAGAGCTTGGTTTTCATCAGGTTTCTCTCTCTCTCTCTCTCTCTCTCTCTCTCTCTCTCTCTTCATTGATT
This sequence comes from Camellia japonica, assembly GCA_030407325.1. Lineage (NCBI taxonomy): Eukaryota > Viridiplantae > Streptophyta > Magnoliopsida > Ericales > Theaceae > Camellia > Camellia japonica. The sequence continues at coordinate 52,608,291 of JAPPVO010000017.1, forward strand.
GTGTTTGCATTTCAATTTATGGCACATAGCTTTCAATTTTATTTTATTTTTTTAATTTGTTGTCACATTTTATGAGCTTTGCTTTAGTTGAGATAAGACTTTTTTTAGGTTGATTTATACAAAATAAAATCGCTATATGTCAGTCAACAATGCTTTATTTAAAAAATAATAAATAAATAAATAAAAATATCATAATTTGAAATATATAGATTAGATTTATTTTGAATGTGATATCTTATTAATAAGTTTAAATATGAGAATATAATAATTTTTTTTGTATGACATTTGGCAACCTACAAGTAGAGATATAGGAATAGGCTTCTCTAAGGTTGACCTCTTACAAAATTTCTGATTGAATTATAGCTGAGCCAGAGTAGTCTCAAAATATGTAAGTTACAAATATTGGGTGAAATATATTGCGGCAAATTACATCATAATTTTTGGAGTTTGGCTCTTGTGGATTCTTCAATTTTTCACATTATGTGTTATTTGTATTTAAATCAAGGATAAAATAGTTTATTCATGATTCTCAAAGTGATAGAGCGGCGGTTTGGGAAGTGAAGTTTATAAGGTAAAATAATTAATAAGACAAAATATCATATCGAATCTATAATAATTTTATTTTTTCTTTCACAAATATCACATCTAATTATAAAAAAAATCTAATCATCTTTCCCAAAACAAAAATTTTAGCCTACTAAAATAGTAACTTCTCAAACACTCACAGAAGTAAACATCCAATTTAAAATTATCTATTCTAGCGTGAATCAACAATTAAACAGAAAAAATTGATATATTGAAATTACATAACTGAATTGACACCAAACCCAATATTTTATTTTTCTATTTAAATCGTATGATGCTGAATTCTCATTATTTATAGGTTGACATAAGAGGAGACCCATATGCTTTACTAGCAGCCCACCCGGCGGCACCTCTGGTGTCCTTGCACCACCTAGACTACGTGCAGCCTATGTTTCCGGGTCTGACCCAGATAGACTCCCTCAACAAACTGGTCCAAGCATACAATCTATATCTGGGTCGGACTCCGCAACACTGCTTCTGTTATGACCTAAACCGAAATTGGTCCATTTCAGTGTCTTGGGGTTACACTGTGCAGCTATACTCATTGCTTGTAACAGCAAAGGAGTCGGAAACAATTTTAGACTTTTGTGACTTGGAAGAGTTGGAGTCAAGAGCCATTCACGTTTAATACCCGGGCCATGAGCCCCGACCCATGTGAGAGGCCGGTTATTTATTTCTTGGACTGGGTTGAGGAGGCTGAGAAGGGTCAGACCCGGACCACCTACAAGAGATTTGAAGGTGAGCCGGGAAAGGAATGTGGCCAGAAGGAGTATGTTCCTGCATTGTTTGTTCAATTTGTCAATGTCTTGGCCGCAAAGTTTGATCCTGGGTTGTGGAAGAAGGTGAGGAACTTGTTGTTAGAACCCACAAAGGTGCATGTGTGTAAATTAAATGTGTAAATTAAATAAATAATAAAATAAAATAATTCAAAAAATAATTATATAAATTATTTTCCGAATTAAGTGCTTACAAAATTGATGTCGATGCTTGTGTTGGACACAATCTCCTTAAAGTAGATTTCGCCCTCGCTCCAGTGCTTCGAGTTTTACCGGCGTCTACTTCTCAAGATGCAACGACTAACACTTAAATTTGCAGCACTACAAATTCAAGTCTTGCGAACCAAAACTTTGCTGAAACTTTTTCTTTCTTTTCCTAAAATTAAATGCTGAATAAATGCAAAAAATATGAAGACGGAAAGGGGAGAAGAGAGACAAAAATCTGAGAGGAAATGTATGTTCTGAATTGCTAGAAGGCAAGTCTTAAATAGGAGAATTTGTGGCTTTTCCGAACAGGTATAAAACCTATTCGGACAAATTGGAAAGGCACCAGACAGATTTGAATATGTTCGGACAGATTCAATTCGGTTGAACCTGTTTTGAACTGTTCGGGTGGGTTGAACCTGTTAGGAACCTGTTTGGGTGAAGAAATAATTCTAGACCAATTTATTTTGAATTTTGAAACCAAAATTAAAAACAAAAAATAAATTACAAAAGTTTTTGGCCCAAAAAGATAAGTATTAGGCCGGACAAGCCCAACCCAACCTCACACCACGCACCCGCGCCTAAGCCCAGCCCCCCAACCGATCAAAAGGACAGTGGCAGCAGCGCGCGCGTGTGGTTTTAATTTTGGGTCCAATGGGTCTAGCCCACTTCACCCATAACCTCACCCTTCTACAAACTTGGATACCCCTTTGGGCCCATTTCAAGTATCCTAAGCTAAGGTATGTAAACCCATTCAAAACCTTAAGCCTTTCCAATGTAGAACAAGCACATTTCACAAATGTGTAGGAAACCCACGAAAAAACTAGTTCCACGAACCCGAAAACGCGCGTTGAATTCTCATTCATCCGGAAATGGTTTTGAGCAACCAAATACATGAATTTATTCACTATGCGGCATTAAACATGAACCCAATTAAAAACGTTAAAAATAACGCTTAGGTCCCACCTTAATTAATGCTCAAAGTTAGCAAAAAATAAGGTAACACAAAAACCATTTTCCAACAATCCCCCATATGAATGGAATTCACTAGAACGGACATGCAACAAGATGCAGACAAAAAAAGAGTACACTAAGAAGATACCACATCGAGATAGGTAGCTTTTGGCTTTGAACCTCATTTAGTGAAAACCTATCAGACTTACTGGCTAACCTAGTGGACGCGATGCCTTAAACTGTTCAGCTGTTTGTGTAAGCCAAGACAATAGATTACATATAGTGTATCCGTAGACACAGTTTGGTTTTTACGGTTGTGTTCATTTTGGCCCTGAACAACGCTGGTAATTCATGAGTGCTCTAGAGAATTTAGCATTCTCAATTCTCACAGAACCGGCCCAGTTCACACTTATATAGGTGATTTCTTATTAAGAGTATCCTGCTATACCCCACTTGGATGTCCAAGCTATAAGAATCATTAAAAGCAAACCTTATCCTATTAACGATGCGGGTATCACTCTTCTTATCATAGAAATGGGTAGGAGTAAGCCTCCTTAGTGATACGTGAGGTCATCCATAATTCGGTTGTCCCTTTGAATCTAGATCTTGGGATCTCCAGTTAACTAAGTTGGGTTGCCATTATGGAGACTTTTAAGTAATAGGCTTTAATCTCATTTCCCTCGATAAATAGTACACTTGCTCTCTGGCTAGCCTTTTAGGGGTTGTTTAGGATGTCCTAAATAAGTGTACTTTTTGACTTTTTGGACTAAAAAGTTGAGGAAGAAAATATGGTTGTTTGGGTTAACTTTTTGACTTTTTATGAAAAAATGTGTATTAAAAAATTGTATAAATTAGTGTATAGGGAAAAATTAGAATTGGGAGTTGTGCAACCGTACTTTTTGACTTTTGGTGAATAGTGATAACTTTTTAACTTTTTGAGTAACTTTTTGACTTTTTGGCCACATGCCAAACTTGGCCTTAATCAATGGATCCGCAATATTCTCCTTTGACTTTACATATTCTATGGAAATTATTCCATGTGAGAGCAAATGCCTAACGGTATTATGTCTTCGATGAATGTGTCGAGACTTACCGTTATACATATGATTTTATGCCCGTCCTATTGCTGCTTCACTATCACAGTGAATGCATATAGCTGGCACAGGTTTAGGCCACATTGGAATGTCTTCTAAGAAATTACGAAGACATTCTGCTTATTCTCCTGTTTTATGTAATGCGATAAACTCAGATTTTATTGTCGATCTAGCTATGCATGTCTGCTTGGAAGATTTCCAAGAGACTGCAGCACCTCCCAGGGTAAAGACATATCCACTAGTAGATTTTGAGTCTTTAGTATCTGATATCCAATTTCCATCGTTGTACCCCTCGAGTCCTGCTGGATATTTGATATAATGTAAGCCATAATTTTGGGTATGTCTTAGATACCTAAGTACCCTAATTATTGCTTTCCAATGATCGGACCTTGGATTACTTGTGTACCTACTCAATTCGCTTACAACATAGACTAAATCTGGCCTAGTACAATTCATTAAGTATATCAAGCTTCCGATTATTTGAGAGTACTCTAATTGTGATATGCATACACTTGTATTTTTTGACAAATGAAGAATAATGTCAACAGGTGTTTTAGCAGGACGATTGTCATGCTTTCCAAATTTCTCCAGAATCTTCTCAACATAGTGAGACTGAAATAAAACATATCCTTCAGATATTCTAGTAATTTTTATTCTTAGAATTACATCTGCTATTCCCAGATCTTTCATGTCAAACTTTTTGTTCAACATTTTCTTTGTGATTTGATCATGTCATTATCACTTCCAATAATGAGCATGTTATCAAGATAAAAACAAACTATGACATAACATTTGTCTGTGCTTTTAATAAAGACGCATTTGTCACATTCGTTTATCTTAAAGCCATCTGAAAGCATAGCATGATCAAATTTTTTATGTCATTGTTTCGGAGCTTGTTTTAATCCATAAAGGGATTTGACAAGTTTATAAACCTTTTTCTCTTGGCCAGGAACTTGAAACCCTTCCGGTTGTTCCATATAGATTTCCTCATCTAACTCGCCATTCAAAAAAGTTGTTTTAATATCCATTTGATGTATTTCCAATTATACAAAGTTGCAATCGCAATCAATGTGTGAATGGACGTTATTCTTGTCACTAGTGAATAGGTGTCAAAATAATCAAGGCCTTCCTTCTACCTGTATCCCTTAACAACAAGCCTAGCCTTGTATTTATCTATTGAACCATCTGCTTTCATTTTTCTCTTGAATATCCGCTTATATCCAAGAGGTTTACACCCTAGTGGAAGATCTACCAGTTCCCAAGTATGATTTTGCAGTATTGATTTAATTTCACTATTCATAGCCTCTCTCTACAATGGAGCTTCAAGACTTGACATTGCTTCCTTGAAGTTTTGAGGCTCATTTTCTAACAGGTATGTCAGAAAATCTGGACCAAATGATTTAGAGATCCTAGCCCTCTTGCTACGTCCATGTTCATCTACTTCATTATCATTTTGATCTTCACTGCTACCTATAGCAGTATCAAAAGTTCTTTTATTTGAATTTTTCTCTTCAATTTCCTTGTTAGGAAAAATGTGTTCAAAAAACGATGCATTTCTGGACTCAATAATAGTGTTCACATACATATTCGGATTTTTAGATCTATGAACTAAAAATCTATATGCACTACTATTATTAGCATATCCAATGAACACACAATCAACGGTCTTTGGTCCTATCTTAGTCGTTTTGGGACTAGGAATTGCCACATTGGCCAAACACCCCCACACTTTGAGGTATTATAGGTAGGTCGTCGACCTTTCCATAATTCATAAGGTGTTTGATTGAGTTTCTTGTGGGATACCCTGTTAAGGATAAAGTTAGCAAACAAAATTGCCACCCGCCTACAAGTTCTGAGGTAACCTTAAACTAATCAACATGGCATTCATCATCTCTTTAAGGGTTCGATTCTTTCTCTCAGCAACTCCATTTGACTGAGGAGAATAGGGTGCAGTGGTTTGGTGAATGATACCATATTCAGAACAAAATTCTTTAAATGATGCATCATACTCACCATCTCTATCACTCCTCATTATCTTAATAGTTTTGCCAAGTTGATTTTTTTTTTTTTTCTGGTACAACAGAAAAGAAAAGCAAAACTAGGTTCTTTCACAAGAGAGCCCTATCATGTCAGCTACCAGGTAGCTCCTAATCTCTGCTGGTGGTTCATTCACCACCAGCATTTCTTCAGGTTGTGCTACTCCAAATTTCGCCAAAGCGTCTGCACACAAATTCCCTTCTCTGTACACATGTTGTATGGTTACATTTACAGCCCCTGAAAATAATTTTGGCATCCTCTAGCAACCCTTTGAATGGGAATTTGTTAGTGGTGTCTTCTTCCATTAGTTGCACCACCTGTTGTGCATCCGTTTCAATGATAACCCCATGCATCCCCTTCTGTAGAATCACCGTCAGTCCTTTGTAAAGAGCCCACAACTCAGCTTCCAAACTGGTGCCACTATCAATCTTGACATAGTAGCGACAAATCTGGCTGCCTCTTTCATCTCGGAACACTCCTCCAAAGCCGCCGCCAACTCCCATTCTTCTGCTGCCATCAATATTCAGTTTGGTTTTTCCTGCAGATGGTAAGACCCAATTAATCAATCGAAGTGCAGGCCTTGGGGTGGTAATAGAAGCATTAAAAGCCAAGTCAATATCCCTAGAATAATCAAGAATAAATTTGACACTCTCCTGGGAAGTAAATGATAAGTTGTCAAATATGAATGAATTCCTATTCTTCCAAATTTTCCATAATGTCACAATGACCACAGAGGACCATGTGGCATGATCATTAAAAAGTTTTTTAGTTTTAGAATTTGAAAGAAGCCACTCAGTCCAATTCTTTTTGTGCATGTCCCTGTACCACTGGCTACCACATAAAGCTAGCCATATGGCTTTAGCTTTGTAGCAGTCTGTAACATGCCCGGGGGGTACCCGTGCACGTTAAACAGTTCAGACTCTCGAGATCTCTTTGATCTAGTCTTACGAGTGCAATGTGAAACATAGATGAGAGTCCAGATTTGGTAACTTTTAGTGAAAATCCATTTTGTTGCAATTTTGTCAAAAATGGACTGCGTCATCAGATCTCAGAGTCGCCACCTAATATTTTGGAAAATTAGGAAACCCATGACTCGTGCCAAGGCCACTGTTCGTCGTAACCAAGGATGCTTGGCTCGGAACCTTAGGTATGAGAGGGAAAGGTCAATAATGAGCACCACCGCTCACCCGATCAAAGATCGGCCTCTACTAAACCATGATATGAATTTTATTTTCTTTATATGTTCATGTTCTGATTATTTAATAAATCTTAAAAATTACTATGTGAAGCATACAAGTATAGACTAGTTTGCTCAAATTGGAACAATTCAATTTCATGTTTGTGTTTCCAAAAGGGTTTGAATTTGCCACCTTAAGTGGGCTTACAGTTTGTGAATTTGCCACCACAAAGTGGGCTTAAACGTACATTCATCGAATCGTTCCAATTCAAGCAACACGCCTTCATCCATAGGCATTCAAACAGTTTATCATTTAAGCAAGTAGCCACATGGTAGAATGCTAACACATAGTAAGAAAATTATGTACAAATGGGATGCTAAAGCATAAAAACTCACAGATTTACCGACGTCCCTCGAACAGCTACAAAACAAAATTAGCGAAATATGCATGATCCTATATACAGAATCCTAATGCAATACCTACACAAAAATGTTCCTAAAGATCTGGCTTCTAAAACATAACATATGAAATATTGCAAGACATGTGATAGCGCACAAAATCATGGGATAATCAATTAAAGCATAACGATGTAAATTTAGCCGAATCTTAATGCATGGAACATGGATGTAAAGCAAGGATATGCATGGTATGTTAAATATATACATATGTACAGTTAGGGAAAGCGATTAAAGAATGGGATAGAAAGAAGCGGGGTGGGGGGATTATTACAACATTTTAAATATTACAGATCCAAGGGAGATGGATAAAAATAAAATCCTCACAAACACTCAAAATAAACTAAAAAAAATAAAAAAAATAAAATAAAGATGCCTAATTGTTGAACAACCAGGTCCTCCATTGCACCAGAGCAAGAGGGGCTTAATGGACGGATGAGATTGAGCTTCAAAGAACCAATAGAAAAGTGCCCTGATCTTTTGGTGACTGTGATGTAGCCAGAGAAGTGAGAGAGTGATGGAGGGGCTGAACTTGTGGAAAGAGAGAGAGATGATGAGTGTATTTGGAGATTGGGTCGAGAAAGCAGCCTGTGGGTTGGAATTAGAGGAGTCCGAATTGGTGTTAGTCTGCAGGTGGAGGAAGCTGTCATCGCCGACATAGTGGTGGCGGAGAATGGTGTTGTTGAGTCAAGTGGGAGGTTGTTTTGCGGCAGAGTCAGGCGGAGAGGAGTGGTTGAGTTGGTCAGGGAGCATGGCATGGAGGTATTGGTTGGCGGAGTGCTGGAGTACCATTTCTTGGGACAAATGGTCGTGGAACGCCATTGATAAGCTGTGTTATTCAACACTCTACTCTCGTTCTAGCGAGAGCAGCAGAGAGAGAGAGACAGTCCATGCAAGAGAGAGAGAGAGAGTACCCAGATCATCAAAGAGAGAGATCCATGTGAGTCGTCTCCACTGTGTGTCTATCTTCAGTGTATCTGTGTGTCGTGGGTGCATGTGTGAATCTGTGTGTCGTGTGTGTGTTGTGTCATGCATGTGTGTGATGAGTGTATCAGTCATGTGTGTTGTGTGTGAAGCTCAGTGTCGGTGTTCCATGTGCATGTGTGTGTGTTGATGTGTGTATGAGTGGGTGTCAAGAGGGCCGGTGGGAGATTAAGTTCAGAGAGAGAGAGAGTGAGCTGAAAAATGGTGAGAGGCCGCATGTGTATGGATCTTCCCCTCTCAAAATCGTGTGTCTGTGTGTCTATCCTGTGTGCCATGTGATCTCCATGGGTGTGTGTAGTGTAATAACAGCCCCCAAAGAGAGAGGTGAGCTTGTGTGTGTGTGTATCAGTGTGCTATGTGTGATGCGTGTGTGGTCTGTGTCAATGGTGTGTGTGTGCTGGGTGTGTGCCCGTGTGCATGGGTCTGCCGTGTGTGAGAAGATGAAGTTGGTGGTGTGTGTGTGTATGATAGGAGAGTGAATTGTGTATCAGTGTTGTGTGTGAATGGTGTATGGTATGTGCATGCCGTGAGTGTGTGGCCTCTCCCTCTCTCACCTTTCCCTTTCTCTCTCTGAAAATTGTATTGCTCAAATCCTTTTTCTCCTCCTCCTCCCCCCCAAGCCGAGAGAGAGAGAGAGAGAGAGAGATAACCCGTGCCTGTGTCTCTCTTGCTCCCAAAAAATCTGTGTGTGTTGTCTCTGTGCTAGCCGTGGGTCTGCTCCATGCATGTGGGTGTCAAGCTCCTCTCTCACCTTTCTCTCTCTAAGCCGAGAGAGAGAGAGAGAGAGAGAGAGTGTGTGTGTGTGTGTGTGTGCAGCTGTCTCTCCCCCCTGTAGTATGTGTCCTCCGTAGGTTCTCTATGGTTGGGTCTGTATGCATCAAAGAGAGAAAAAGTTAGAGAGAGAAGAGAGAGCCCTTTGGGTGTTGTCTCCCTCTGTGGTGTCTCCTTTCCTTTTCAACCGAGAGAGAGAGAGAGCTAGCCCTATCAGTTTGTGTGTTTTCTTTTTTTTTTTTTTTTTTTTTTTCAGATCCCAGGCCCCATTGCCCATGTGCCCTCTTTAATCATACACTCACCTTTCTCTCCCGTCTTCTCACCTGCTCTCTTTTTTTATATTATTCACCCACGAGAGAGAGGCCCCAACTGCATGTGTATCTCTCCTTTTTTTGAAATTCTACCTCACCCACCCTAAAATGCTATCCACCGAAGAATGTTGTGTCCCCCTACCTATGTGTGTAAGTTTCCACCCACTCTCACTTTCTCTTTTAAAAATACTCCACCACCGCCCCATTCCATTTTCCACCTTTTTTTTTTTTTTTTGATTTTCTATTTTTTTAATGTTTTATTTCTGTTTTTCTTTTTATATTTTTTTATCATTTTCATTTTATCAAATATCCAAACAAAACATTTAAAATATGTACCTCCACCAAATTATAGAAAATTATAAAATACTATAAATTAGTGATGGCCAATATGGGTGAGGTTTGGGATTAAAATTTCAATTTAATTTTTCTGGTGAGGATGGTCAAACTAAAGTGTCCAAGTCTTAGGACAGGTCAAAATGGGGTGTCTACACAGTCTCTAAACAGGTGTTGCATGTCCTCCATCCCCCAGCAGCAAGAACAGTTTGGGTCAGAGGTGAGACCTCTTTTCATTCTCATTTGGTTTGTGAGTAATTTTCCATGCAAGACTAGCCACATAAAACATTTAAGTTTTTGAGGCAGTCTCACTTTCCATATCCAGTTCCAGTGTTCTTCACATCTTTGATTACCAATGATTAAATCATAGGCAGATGGCAGATGCCACAAGAAACTTCCCACATTGAGTTCCTTTCCAAGTTGGACTATCTGGGATAGTATAAGTAGGAGGTTGGGTTCTCAAAACAAGAGTGGCAATATTAGGAGGGAACATCCAGGAAATTTTGTCCAAATCTCACCCTCCTTGATCATTAACAATTTTGGCCACAGAGCCAAAATTCTTAGTAAATGTATGGTTAGAGTGGTGTATGGTAGACATTTCATCCTCAAATGATTTGTCCCGACACCACCAATCTTTCCAAACATCAACCAAAGCACCAGTGCCAATTTTCCACTTCACCCATTTCCTAAGGATATGTCTGGTTTGAAGGAGACTTCTCCACACAAAGGAAGCATTCTTCCATTTGGGCCAGTGATAGAGGTGAGTGTTCTTCAAATACTTGTTTCTAAGGACATTACACCATAAGCTATCCTCTTTATTCAAGAGTTTCCAACCAAGTTTTGCAAGAAGTGCCAGATTTTGATCTCTGGCTTTCTTTAAACCAAGCCCACCAGCATTTTTAGGCTTGCACACCTTCTTCCATTTAACCAGGTGAACTTTCTTTCTCTCTGGGGTATCACCCCACAAGAAATTTCTGTTTATTCTGTCAATTTCCTCACATACTTTCTTAGGGATAGCAGTGGTTTGCATAGTATATGCAGGGATGACATAACTCACAACTTGAATAAGAGTGGTTCTACCAGCTATGGAAAGCACCTTAGTTTTCCACCCAGCCAGATTCTTTTGCATTTTCTCAATGATATGATTGAAATGGCCTCTAGTGACTCTCTCATGCATAAGAGGGACCCCTAAATACTTCCCTAAATCAAAAGTTAAAGGGATACCACACTTAGCACTCAAGTCTCTAGCTACCCTTCTATCAATATTGGAGGACACAAACACCTTAGATTTTTGGGCATTGATTTTAAGCCCAGAAATCTCACAGAATTCCTCCAAAGTGGCCATAATTATAGAACAATTTCTCATATCAGCTTTTCCAAACAACATTAAATCATCAGCAAAGAATAAATGGGTTAGGCATGGACCCCCTCTAGAGGTTGTAATGCCTTTCCATTTTTTCTTTGTGGCTTTAACACTGATCATGTTAGATAATCTTTTCATCATACACAAGACAAACAGGTAGGGGGATAGGGAATCTCCCTGCCTCAGCCCCTTTTCAGGTTTGAATTCCTCCAAAGGCTCCCCATTCCACAAAATGGCCATGTTCACAGTGGTAACACAACACATAATCAAATTAATAAGATTCTTATAGAAACAAAATTCCTCAAGAGTTTGTTCTAAGAATGCCCAGGATATGTTATCATACGCTTTCTCCAAGTCTATTTTAAGAATCATTCCACCCATTTTTCCTTTTTTAGAGTTTAAGGTATGGATAATTTCCTGAGAGATAATAATATTATCATTAGTGGATCTGCCAAGAACAAAACTGCTTTGGTTTGGTCTCACAAGATTGCAAAGAAGGGGCCTTATTCTACTAACCAAAATTTTAGCTATGATCTTGTAAGTCACATTACACAGACTGATGGGTTGAAATTGTTTAATGGTCTCAGGGTTTTCCAATTTAGGAATGAGAGCAACTAAGGTTCTATTGATGACAGAGGGTATGGTGTGGGAAGCAAAGCAATTTTTAACAAAATCACACACAGCCGAACCAATCACCTGCCAATATGTACGATAGAAAATGGCCTGGAATCCATCTCTACCTGGGACTTTGAAAGCCTTAATATTCTTCACAGCATTCCACACTTCCTCATTAGTGACATCAATCATAAGATCATTATTCTTACTATTCTCTTCACTACTAATAGTGTGAAGGGCCAGATTATTCCAATGAGTCAAAGTGGTGTTAGAGCTTTGAGTGAACAAATTAGTGAAGTAGTTAGTCACCAACATCTTCAGATCCTCAGGCCTATCAACCCAAACACCATCTTGCCCTTTTAAAACATCAATCTTCCTTTTCCTCCTTTTAGTCAGGGTGAGGAAGTGGAAGAATTTAGTGTTTTTATCACCTAGGGTGATCCATTTCGATCTCGATTTCTGGAACCAGAGAATCTCCTCTTGGTAGAGGACTTTATTATACTGATCAATAAGGTCCATCTCAAATACATGGAGGTTATGGGAATAGATGTTTGCTTGGGATTTTTGAATGCCATCTATCTTCCCAAGCAGCCATCTTTTCCTCCGAAATATGTTCCCAAAAACTTCTTTATTCCAATGACTAGCCTTGTGAGCTAGGTTATCTAATTTACTTAAGAAAGACTCTTGGTTATTCAACCAATTATCCTCCACCACAGTTTGGAACTCTTCATGAGATATATCCAGGCATCCTCAAACTTGAAAAGCTTGCAAGAGGGATTATAAGGGAACTTACCTTGGGTAAAGATTACCATTGGGGAATGGTCAGAATATGTTCGGGGAAGATTTCTAACTAGCCCCTCGGGAAATGTAGTTCTTCATTCGCTGTTGCACACAGCTCTGTCAAGTCTTACCATTGTATTAGCCCATCATTTCCTGTTGTTTGTCTAGGTCGACCGTGGTCCAGAACCCCCCAGATCCATGATATTACAGCGATTCATTCTATCTGCAAAGTTTTGAGTCCTCCTCTGGTCTTGACTGCTATTAGAGTTGCCTGTAAAGCTTCGTTTTTCCTCTTGGCTAGCAAAGTCGTTAAAATCACCAGCTACCATTAATGGCTCTGAAGTAGTCTGAGCAATGTTCTCCAAACTATTCCACAGTTCCTCCCTCTTGCTGTGCACAGGGCTAGCGTAAACAGCTGAGAGAAGCCACTCAGGGTACTTCTGTTTTGCAATCTTAGCTATGATAAGCTGTGAACTTGCTTCAGTTACTCTTATATGAACAGAAATTGGGTTCCAAAGAATCTAGATGCCCCCACTTCGGCCTATAGGATCAACATGGGCTGAGGTCGTAAATCCCATTTGGTTGAAGAACGTTCCCATTGAGGCTAGATCCACTTTAGTTTCCATAAGGACCATCAAATCTGGTTTATGGATCAGAACTAATTCACGCAGATTCCTTTTAAATTTCTTGTTTCCAGCACCCCGACAATTCCAAATAAGCAAATCCATGTGGGTATTGATGTAGATAGGAAAAGGGCTCTGGTCAGTAATCCCCAAATATCCTTTTGCTGTCTTAAGATTGTCCTGCATCGTTTGTGTTGCCATTGTGAATATCATGTGCTTTTCCTGTCCCACTTCGATTTGTCTCCATGGTTGAATCTTCAGTTTTACTTCATCGATCCACCCTTCTGAGGCGATGCGGTGAAATGCTTCTTTCCCTGGAGTAAGGTACACTGTGATTCTGTTCTGATTCATTACGTGATACTCCATTGGATAGTTCTCGTTTTCTTCTTCCATCTTTATCTGGAGGCTCTCTGGTTTTGGTGTGAGGGTTTGTTTGTAGCAGGGATAGAGTATCTGTGGTGTGGGGTATGGAAGTAGTTGGATGTGTAGGTGAGGCTAGCATTGGTGTATGAACCACACCATTGTTGTCTGAGTTTTGATGGCGTGTTTGGGGTTTTTGACATGCCTTCTTTTCCAGTCTGGAGTCTTCTTTATTTTTATCCTTGGCTTTTTCAGCTGACCCACCTAGGCTAATCCTCTTCTCATTTGGGCTTACACGGGTCTTGTACTTAAAGCCCATCTCATCTGTGTTTCTACTCGTTTGGCCCTGTTCTTTAATTCCTTGGGTCTGGTTTTCTAGCTCACCAGCCTCTCTTAGTTTGTCATATCTACTGCCCATTTGGACTTGGTTGTCTCTATTAGTCTTCTGGCCTTTGGGCTTCCTCTTATGATTTGTGGCTTTCATCCAGGGCCCATATTTAATCTGGCCTACTTCGGTATCTTCCATGACTTGATCTGGGCTTTGGTTTTGCTTGTTTGGCCCATAGATGTCTCTGCATCATTCTCACTGTGTTGCTGGATCGGTTTCTCCATCGTCGTCGGCGGGCGATCACTGCAAACCTTTTTCGATGACCGACCCTGCCACAATAAAAACAGAGTGAGTGAATGTGTTCATATTCGACTCCATAGGTGTACTTACCGATAGTGAAGTGTGTTATCAGAGGTTTTCGAAGATCGATCTCAACGCATACGCGAGCATATTTCCCTTGAGCTGCCATGGCTGTGTTGATGTCGACCTTCAGTGGATTTTCTAGTGCTTTGGCTATGTGATATAGTACTTTTTCATTATAGTATTCTATGGGTAGATTGGGGAATCGGACCCATATCGCAGTTGTATCCTCCTCAGCATCATCAGATTTAAAGTCTTGTTGCCACTTTCTCACTGTCATATAGTGGTCCACTACAATCTAATGTTCACCAGTGTAAACCTTAGTGTAGTCGTCCATCATGTCGAATTTCACTATGAAAAACCCATTACCAATATCCAGCGCTTCAAAGTCAGCTTGTAGGCTCCAGATTTTGGTCATTTTTGCCATGAATAGCTTATACCCTATGGTTTTCCCAAGCAATCTAACAATCAGACACTTCTTCCACGATTCCCTTATCTTCTTTAAAAGTGCCAGAGGAAGTTTGATAGTGGGAATTCCTCCATTATTTTCACTTCCTTCTTGCTGTCCTTCTGTCATATTTGTATCTGCAGTGTCATCCTCCTCATTGGAGGAAAGTTCATCTACATCACAATCAAAATTCTTCTCATTCCCGGTCTCATTAAATCTAGATCTTAGCAGCGCTTGCTTGAAGGATCAGTTCCCCTTGTTCAAAGTAGGGCAATCTATACTATCTGGGTTACCTTTCGCCTTCTGGATCTAGTTTCTTTCCACCATAGCTTCTTCAGCGTAGCCTGGGTCAAAGAGGTTGGCATCATTATTGTTAGATTGCGATTGTGCCTCAACTATCGTATTAACGTTTGGATCCAAATTGCCCTTGATTTTTTTTTTGTGCTTCGGACCAGATGATCTTCCTCCTCCGGCGAGCTTCCTTTCTCCAGTCGTAGTTCACTGAACTGTGAAATCTCGCTAACGGTCATATTTTCTTTCTCTCTCTTTAGATCGGTTTTGCCAAGTTGATTTTCAACCTCAAGTTTATATTGCCTAAAAGCTTCTATGGCTTCATCTTTACTTCTCAATAAGTAAACATAGCAATATCGAGTGCAATCATTAATAAAAGTAATAAAGTATTTCTTACCTCCTCTAGTTTGAACAAATTTTAAATCACAGATATCTGTGTGAATTAAACTTAAAGGTTCAGCACTTCTTTCAACTTTATTAAATGATGCCTTAGTGAGTTTTGCCTCAACACAAATCTCATATTTCTGATTAGGATCAAATTCTAAGTTAGGTAAACATTCTAAAGCAACAAGTTTACGCAAAGAATTAAAATTAACATGTCATAATCTACCGTGCCATAAGAAAGAAGACTCAGCAATATAAACAGAAGATATGTTCTTATTATTAAAAGCCAAATTAGGTACAACAGTATTTACATTGAGCTTAAAAAGCCCATCACTCATGTAACCTCGCCCTACATACTTTCCACTCTTGGAGAGTACAACTTTATCAGATTCAAAGACTAATTTAAACCCATTTTTGATCAACAATGACCCATAAATCAAATTCTTGCGAATCTGTGGCACATGGAGTACATTGTTAAGAGTGAGTTCTTTCCCCGAGGTCATTTTCAGCACAATCTTTCCTTATCCTTCTACAGTTGAAGTGGAGGAGTTTCCCATAAAAAGCTGTTCCCCACTTTCCACTACTTTGTAGGTTGTGAACATCTTTTTATCTGCACAAATATGGCGAGTTGCTCCAGTATCCACCACCATTCGTTGGGATTGCCCACCAAATTTGCTTCAGAGACTACTGTAGCAAGATTGATGTCTGCCACTCCATCGGAAAGATAAAAATCCTCGGCTATGTTGGCTTGTGCTGGGTTTTTGTTTGAACTCCCTCCGTCCTTGTGAACGTGACAATCCTTAGCGATGCCTATCTTTGCCGCACAGAAAACACTTGCCTTTGAACCTCTTGTTGAACCCGTTGTTGATCCCTTTGTTGATCTTATTAGTGGATCCTTGTT
Source organism: Camellia japonica (assembly GCA_030407325.1). NCBI lineage: Eukaryota > Viridiplantae > Streptophyta > Magnoliopsida > Ericales > Theaceae > Camellia > Camellia japonica. The sequence continues at coordinate 52,624,426 of JAPPVO010000017.1, forward strand.
TGGGACCATTGCCATCATGCTTCCGCTTCTTGTTGTTGAACTTTGACCCATGTTCATGTTCCACAACATTTGCTTTAGCCTGCATGACATGGTTTCTTGACTTCTTGTTGGAACCACGGTTGTCCTCCTCAATTCGGAGCCGTACTATCAGTTCCTCCAATTTCATCTCCTTGCGCTTATGCTTCAGATAATTCTTAACTTCTTTCCAAGATAGTGGCAATTTTTCAATGATTGCCGTTACTTGGAAAGATTCACTGAGAACCATCCCTTCCGCATGTATGTCATGGAAAATTAATTAGAGATCTTGAACTTGGCTAATAACCGTTTTGGAATCCATCATTTTAAAATCCAGAAAACGACTGGCATCAAATTTCTTTGTACCGGCGCCCTTTGTTTTATACTTATGATCTAGAGATTCCCACAGTTCTTTAGCTGTACTTTTCACACTATACACATTGTACAGTGTATTGTCCAACCCATTGAAGATATAGTTTCGACACAGAAAATCACCGTGTTTCTATGCATCGACTGCGACAACCACTTGCCGGTTAGTTTCTCCCTCGTTCAGTGCCAGTGCCTTTTCATGAGTAAAGCGAGCCAAATTCAATGTGGTAATATAAAATATCATCTTTTGTTGCCATCTTTTAAAATCATTATCATTGAATTTTTCTGGCGGCTCCCCATGATTTACCGGTACTGCCGAAGTCATCACTGGCATAATAGGTGTAGGGGTTTGAGTAATAATAGTCTCAGTACTGTTAATTTCAGTTGTCATAATTTTGACAAAATAAAAATTGTACGAATCACAAATTTATATACAAAATATACAGAAAAAATATTTATAACAAAATTCCAATAATAAACAGTATATTACTACTATGTTATCAAAGAAATCATTAAACAGTATATTACTACTATTTAATTTCTCGAAACAAAATATTTGTCTGTCTATTGGAAAAATAAATAAAAATAAAAACTCTACTTTAAGATTGTTAGAACCCACAAAGGTGTATGTGTGTAAATTAAATGTATAAATTAAATAAATAATAAAATAAAATAATTATATAACTTATTTCCCGAATTAAGTGCTTACAGAAATTAATGTCGAGGCTTGTGTTGGATACAATCTCCTTAAAGTAAATTTTGCCTTCACTCTGGTGCTTCGAGTTTTACCAGCGTCTACTTCCTAGAATGCAATGACTAACACTTAAATTTGCAGCACTATAAATTCAAGTTTTACGAACCAAAACTTTGCTGAAACTCTTTCTTTCTTTTCCTAAAATTAAATGTTAAATAAATGCAGAAAATAAGAAGACAGAAAGGAGACAAGAGAGACAAAAATCTGAGAGAAAATGTATTTTTTGAATTGCTGGAAGGCAAGCCTTAAATAGGAGAATTTGTGGCTTTTCCGAACATGTATAAAACCTATTCGGACAGATTGGGAAGGCACCAGACAGATTTGAATCTATTTGGACAGATTCAATTCGGGTTGAACCTGTTTTGAACCCTTTGAACTATTCGAGTGGAGTGAACCTGTTAGGGACCTGTTTGGGTGAAGAAATAATTCTGGACCAATTTATTTTGAATTTTGAAACCAAAATTAAAAATAAAAAATAAATTACAAAAGTTTTTGGCCCAAAAAGATAAGTATTGGGTCGGACAAACCTAACCTAACCTCTCACCACCTACCTCAGCCCAACCTGACCGGGCGGCGGCGGCATGCGCGTGTGGTTTTAATTTTGGATCCAATGGGTCTAGCCCAGTTCACCCATAATCACACCCTTCCACAAACTTGGGTACCCCTTTGGGCCCATCCCAAGTATCCCAAGCTAAGGTATATAAACCCATTCAAAACCTCAAACCTTTCCAATGTGGGACAAGCACATTTCACAAATGTGTAGAAAACCCACCAAAAAACTAGTTCCATGAACCCGAAAACGCGCGTTGAATTCTCATTCATCCGGAAATGGTTTTGAGCAACTAAATACATGAATTTATTCACTACGTGACATTAAACATAAACTCAATTAGAAACGTTAAAAATAACGCGTGGGTCCCACCTTAATTAATGTTCAAAGTTAGCAAAAAATAAGGTAACACAAAAGCCATTTTCCAACACTTGTCATTGCAATAGAATTTCTAACATAAAAGTAACCAGAAATCAAACAAAAAAGTAAAGTTGAGTTATAAAAAATTGATATATGTGATTTACAAGTAATTTTACAGAAATGAGTTAATAGAAATGTGCATAAAAAATTCTACCTTAAAAGGATAGTACTCAATCTATATATGTATATATGTTCTCATAATGTTGTGGTCATTGTCTTGTTTTATTGAAATGTTGACACAATGTGATCTGTACAAAGATGTTCATAGACAATTATACTATGAATCCGTACTAAAAACAACTTTTAAATTTGCTTTCTCTATGCACATCTTGTACATTATACCTAGAGATTCCAAATGTGACTTTAATTATGTTCATTAGAATATAGCTTTTTGTGTTTGAATGAATGCGATGTCTATCACGTTTTGGGCAATAATTCAACACTGCTGGAAATTTCACATTTAGTGGCATTTCAAAAATGCCGCTATAGGTATAAAAAACGCCATTAATTCTTTTTGTGACGTTTAGTACCAAATGCCGTAGATGCGGCCGTCACTATAACGTTATGACGCTTTAAAAACGTCATTAGATTAGTATAGGCGGCATTTTGAAAACCCTGCTAAATGTAGTAAATAACGGTAAAATGACGTCATCCAGTATTTAGCGACGTTTTAAAAACTCCGTGATAGATTTTTTTCTCTCTTAAAAATATGACTTGGCACTGTAGTGGCGTTTAAAAATATGTGCTGATTCTGTTAGATTTCAAAACCAAAATCAACCAAAAAATAAAAAGAAAAAATATCATATCACACACATGTATTGCAAACCTGTCAAATAACAAATTCAACAAGACAAGCAGAAAAATATAATTTCAATAGAACTTCTACATCAGTTTTCTACAATCTTTGTTAGCACAGTAATAAGCAAATAATTGTAAGGCGTTATAGAGACAGTCTCTCCAAAACATTTGAGTTTGCTACACATGGATAGAAACGGCTGGCTTAGGCCGATGATTTAATGCAAATCTTGCCCACAAAAATGATCTAATGACCCATTACCAATGACATAAGTCCAAAAAGCATTAGCTTTGCCAAAAGGTAAAGATAACCAAAATCAGAGTGATGAATTAAAAGAACAGAGAATAAACACAAACCTATCTCTAAAACCCCAATACACCCAAAAAAATATAATAATAATAAAAAATCAGAATGATGAATAAAAAATAGAGAATAAAAACAAAAACTCCAATATCTCATCTTCTTTGATCTTGTCCAGCACAGCAAGAAGAGCTTTCCTCTTAGTCCTACCCATCCACTATTACAAAGAGAAGAGATGAGAGCAATAAATTAAAAAAACATTCGCAAAACACATAAATGTCAGTGTATATCGATGTATGTAAATATGGGATTTCTTTTTCTTTTTTTTTTTGGAACCTTTCCAAACTGTTTGAGCGAGGCATGAAAGAAGAATCCAAGACCAACCTCCCCCAAAATAAGTCACTTGTTCGCAAAAACTGTCCTCATGAAAAGACTCAGCTTTCACAACTTGGGAACTCAATTCTCTAGTAGACCCAGATTCAGAAGATTTCCCAATTTCACCCATAATATCAATCAATACCCAAAAACCTCACTAACCAATTACTAGTACCAAATGAAACCCAATTCAGTTCCTGTGCAAAGAAGCATAAAATTTCTAAAATTCCCAGACCCAGATTCAGAGACATCCCAATTCCACCCATAAAAGACGTGCATCGCTTAAGCCTAGCTGAGAGAGAAGTAACATTAATCTATGTAAAATAAGGTATGACTTTTATGAAGGAATAGCTTATCTCAAGTTGCCTAAATTTTACATGAAGAAACAAATTCTACAGAAAATAAAATAAGAGCAGCTTTAAAGCAAGTTGTGAAACATATCACTTCCACACAGAATCTATTAAGTTTGTGACATTTCATCTAATGTAACACAAAGAACCTTCAACATCCAAATTATTGTGCTAATGTTCAACACTAGAATGGAATGAGAAAATAAAACAAATAACAAAAACACAGAATCAATCAGGACAATCACAATAGAGTCTAATTAATGGACGAGAAATGTAAACCTGAGGATAAAAGATCAGCAGACCTGCATGCGAATTCATGTAGCAATCTGAGCATTGATTCCAAGTTGGAAAAGGGAAATTAAGTTCAGTTGTGAAATCTCCGAGTTCATCTAAAAATAGAATGCATAAATAATCTTTTTCAAGAACAAAATGGGAAAAAGAAACAAGAGTTCTTTCGTTTAAGAATCCATCTTCCAACTAGAACAGCACTAGTACATTACAATAGTTACCAGTTTACTTTTAAACAAAAAATAAGCATTTCCAATTTAGCCATCACCGTTCAGACCATTAGGAAAAATATTTTGAATAAAGCAACTAATACTTGCAATTTTGGATTACTTACCAACAGATCCTGAGACAAAGCTAAGGCAGTCCTCCGGTATCAACCTTCTATCAAATCCTGGCAGAAGAATAAAATAACCAACACGGCTGATCACAATTAACACAGTTGTCACAAATAATCTCCACCGTATTTCACTCTTGAAAAAAGATTCAGCAGCATTATTGAGGACTAAATCAAGGCATACAAAGTCCAAAAATTGATTTTTAAACATTTTAGGCCTGGACTGCAAGGTTCCAAAGTCATCTATATTATGTGAACTGGTAAGAAGACTATGTATAGCATTGAATCATGTAAATATATGTTTTAATATTTGATCAGGGAACATCAAACCAATGGAAATCATCACTTGTAATATTTAAAACCATCAAATTTTGAAATGAAACAGTGACAACAATCAAGTCATCCAATATTGTCAAAGTAAAAATCAAGATTTCAAGAACCAAAATAATAATTGTAGCAATTAATTTTTGAGATTTTATTAACATCTAAGAGTGTTAAAATTCAATGTCATCAGTGAATGAGGTAACAAATAAAAAATTCATACATTATCAAGATGTTGTTAAGAGCATGTCTAGATAGATACACAGAAAAACAAATTAGAAAATTATTCAGAATATACAATCTAAGGTCAAGATGATAAATTTTGGGTTTTCTTTTATGTGTTGATAGATTTTCTCACAAGTCCTCCCCTTATCTTCTATCCCCACCCAACTCCGCCATCATTATAGCACCGTCACCAACCACCAACACTATAACTATACCTATTATTGTTGACAATTAAAGGCATTACAGAGCAAGTGAAAGCAATCTTCCAAACCAGGTTCCTAGATCACAAACTTGGATATATACAACTTGTTAGGTATTTGATGAAGGCTACTTTCTATTGTCCTTTTCAATGGAGATAAAAGTATAGCGATCCCGGTTTTTCCCCATTTGGTTGTTGTATTCCGGACTTAGGTTCCGTGGTGTTGGTTGTTATATATATCTTGTTGTCATCCTTTAATTCTATATATTCGAGTTTTGGGATGTGTTGGGCAGGTTTGTTACAGGTTGGTAGTGAGTTTAAACCAATGGTTGCTGTCTAGAATTTTGTTCCTTCGCTCGAGCGAGGCTTTTGTCGCTCGAGCGAGCTCCGTGTTTTAGATCCTTCACTCGAGCCAGGGTTCCTTCGCTTGAACGAGAGTTGAGTGATGTGTCTGGTGGCTCGAGTGAGAAGTCCTGCGCTCGAGCTTGCGTCTGCATCTGGTTCTGGACCTAAAAGTTACAATTCTTGGCTCGAGCGAGCTTTCCTTCGCTCGAGCGAGCGAGGACTATGTTCTGAGTTTCTTTGCTCGAGCATGCTTCTGGGTTGCAGACCTGAAGCTTCGAAATGTTGGCTCGAGCGAGGCTTTCTACGCTCGAGCAAGGTTTCTTTGTGTCGGGTCGCTCAAGCGACCACTCATTCGTTCGAGCGAGCCTCGTATATTTCAGTTCGCAGCAGCTTCTCTTTCTTCACTTTTTCTCCATCTCTTTTGGTTCAAACCCTAGATCTGGCTCCCTCTCTCTCTACACACACCTTCTCTCTAGGGTTTCATCTACTTCTAGAGTGTTTCTACCCTAATCTCTTTGTAAGAAAGTTAGAGGGTCGCGAGGGCTTCACTTTAATCTGAAAAATGGAGGATTTGGAGCACTTTGGGTTTTCTTCATCTTCTCCATTTGGTCTCTTCCTTTCGAGGTAGGGATACCCTACTCCATCTTATGAGTTTTGACGTAAATTTTCGTCATTTTGATTAAGTGGTGTTGTTTGGTAATTTTGGGAAAGTTAGGGTTTGTTTCGTAATTATATAAAGAGGGGTTTTGTGTTTTGAAGCTCCATGTGCATATAAGACTTTGGAAATATGAGTTTGTGAGTCAAATTGGGGGAATTTGGTCTTAGGTTCAACATTTGAGAAAAGGAGGAAAATACCCTAATTGTGTTGAATAATTAATTTGAATAATTAATTTGTGGAAATATGAAATTGAGTTGAAATTCATGAAATTGAGGAATTATGAGATTGAATGGTGTAGTTGGATTAATTAATCACTCACCTATGAAAGTGTTGATATTATCTATTTAGAAATAACTACTTTGGGCTATCGGTGGAGGATAGTCTTGGCATCTTACTGTTTTGCCCCAGCCGAGTTGAGTGAGTTGAAGATTTAACTCCAGGAATTGCTAGATAAGGGCTTTATTCGCCCTAGTACTTCGCCGTGGGGAGCACCGGCCCTCTTTGCTAAGAAGAAAGATGGGGCTTTGAGAATTTCCATTGATTACCGGAAATTAAATCGGGCTACGGTTAAGAACAAGTACCCTATGCCTCACATTGATGATTTGTTTGACCAATTAAAAGGGTCCCGTTGTTTCTCTAAGATAGACTTGAGATCGGGCTACCATCAGTTGAGGGTCAGGGAGGAGGATATCCCAAAGACGGCATTCTGTACGTGGTATGGCCACTATGAGTTTCCGGTGATGCCTTTTAGGCTCACCAACGCACCGACAGTGTTTATGGACTTGATGAACCAGATATTCCGGGAATTCTTAGATCGTTTTGTAGTCGTTTTCATGGATGACATTCTGATTTATTCACCTTCTGAGGAGGAGCACGAGGAACACTTGAGAGTGGTGCTTGAGTTGCTTAGAGCCCATAAGCTATATGCCAAGTTCGGGAAGTGTGAGTTCTGGCTAAGAAAGGTTAAATTCTTAGGCCATGTAGTCTCCGGGAAAGGGGTGTCTGTTGATACATCCAAGATAGAGGCAGTGCAGGATTGGGCACAGCCTAAGAGTGTTTTTGAGATCCGCAGTTTTCTGGGATTAGCTGGGTATTATCGCCGGTTTGTGAAAGATTTCTCCAGGCTAGCTTCACCATCGACTAGATTGACGCGGAAAGGGGTCAAGTTTGTATAGAGTGAGACTTGTGAAAAGTCGTTCCAAGAGTTGAAAGTTAGACTTACCACCACTCCGGTTTTGATTATTCCGGAGAGAGGTTTGGGCTATGGGGTTTATTGTGATGCTTCACGAGAGGGTTTGGGTTGTGTGCTGATGCAAAAAAGGAAAGTGGTAGCCTATGACTCGCGGCAGTTGAAAATACACGGGAGGAATTACCCTACACATGACCTAGAGTTAGCAGCCGTGATTTTTGCCTTGAAGATTTGGAGGCATTACCTGTATGGTGAGAGGTTCAAGGTGTTCTCGGATCATAAGAGTCTGAAGTATCTGTTTACACAGAAAGACTTGAACTTGAGGCAGATGAGGTGGATGGAATTTATTGAGGATTACGACTTCGAGTTGCATTATCATCCGGGGAAGGCTAATGTTGTGGCCGATGCCCTTAGCAGGAAATCCATTAGTGATGTAGCTTGTATAGCCATCCGGGAATAGGAGATGTTGGGTGCACTTAGCGAGTTTGATTTGCTTCTAGGTAAATCTGTTGAGTCTGCGGCTTTGTTTTCAGTAGTTGCGTAGCCTACACTTGTGAATTGAGTGTTAGAGGCACAGAGAGGTGATCTTGAGGTAGAATCCCTCCGGGGGAAGATCTCCAGTGGGAAGGTTGAGCAGGGTTTGACTGTGTATCCTGACCTGAGTATGAGATACCGAGACCGTCTGTTTGTGCCGAAGTCTTGCCGAGTGGAGGTACTCCGAGAGTTTCACCATTCACGCCTTGCGGTGCATCCGGGAGGCACTAAGATGTATCGTGATTTGGGTTGCCAGTTTTGGTGGTGGGGTATAAAGAAAGATGTGGCAGTTTTCGTGTCTAAGTGCCTTACTTGTCAGCAAGTGAAGGCCGAACATCAGAGGCCAGCGGGTTTGTTGCAACCCTTGCCTATTGCCGAGTGGAAATTGGAGCATGTCACTATGGACTTCGTTGTAGGTCTTTCGAGGACTCAGCGGGGTAGTGATGCTATTTGGCTGGTTGTAGACCGGTTGACTAAGTCAGCACACTTTATCCCTATGCGCGTGAGAGATTCGGTAGATCATCTTGCCGACTTGTATAGTCGGGACATAGTGAGGTTACACGGGGTCCCAGTGTCGATCGTCTCAGATAGAGATCCACGTTTTACTGCTAGGTTGTGGCAGAGTTTGCAGAGTGCCTTGGGCACTAGGTTGACCTTTAGCACGGCTTATCATCCTCAGACTGACGGGCAGTCCGAGCGTACTATTCAGATCCTTGAGAATATGCTTCGAGGTTGTGTCCTTCACTTTAGTGGGTCGTGGGAGAGGCATTTGCCCTTAGTGGAGTTTGTCTACAACAACAGTTTCCAATCGAGTATTGGTATGGCACCATTTGAGGCCTTGTATGGCCGATCGTGTAGGTCTCCAGTGTGTTGGGCCGAGGTGGGTGATGCACCTTTGTTGGGCCCGGAGTTGGTTCGGGAAACGACGAAGAAAGTTGAGCTTATCCGTAGGAGACTCGTTACAGCCCAGAGTCGTCAAAAGTGTTGTGCCGACCGCAGGAGGAGGCCTTTAGTATTTGAGGTGGGTGATCATGTTTTCTTGAAAATATCACCTAGGCGGGGATTGATAAGGTTTGGTAAGAGTGGGAAGTTGTCCCCTCGATTTATTGGCCCTTTCGAGATCCTTGAGAGGATTGGCGAGGTTGCCTACCGTTTAGCTTTGCCGCCGCAGTTGTCCGGAGTGCATGACGTGTTTCATGTTAGTATGCTTTGGAAATACAAGCCGGATCCATCGCATGTATTGGATTGGACCGACTTAGAGGTAGATGAGGATGCCTCGTATGAGGAGAGACCGGTTCGGGTCTTGGATAGGCGGGATCAAGTCTTGCGAGGCAAGACGATACCCTTGGTGAAAGTTTTGTGGAAACATCACGGGGTTGAGGAAGCCACTTGGGGACGTGAGTTGGATGTCCATGAGAAATACCTGGACTTGTTTGTTAATGTTTAACCATGTATTGGGAATTTTGTTGTATTGATAAACTTTAAGGACATTGAATATGTCTTCAGTTGTAAAACATGGTATATGTTTTGGTTTATGGAAATGTTGTAATGGTTGAGCATGTCTTGAGAATGGAAGTTTAATTTAGCATTGTATATGTTAAATATGTTGTACGAATGCAAATATATCATTAACATTGAATATGTTATGGAATTGTGAATCATGTATATTGGAAATTGTTGGATTTCAGAAAATGCATGTTGATAATGCATGCTGTAAAATATATTGTGAATTGCCTCTTGAATAGAGATGGAATGACCGGTAATGGGTCAAGATGTTGAATATTAAATTTTAATATAATTGAGAATTGAGAAATCATGTTTTTGAAACTTATATCTAATTTTGGGGATGAAATTCTTTAAGGGGGGGAGGTTATAGCGATCTCAGTTTTTTCCCATTTGATTGTTGTATTCCGGACTTAGGTTTCGTGGTGTTGGTTGTTATATATATCTTGTTGTCATCCTTTAATTCTTTATATTCAAGTTTTGGGATATGTTGGGCAGGTTTGTTACAGGTTGGTAGTGAGTTTAAACCAATGGTTGTTGCCCAGAATTTTGTTCCTTCGCTCGAGCGAGGCTTTTGTTGCTCGAGCGAGCTCCGTGTTTTAGATCCTTTGCTCAAGCCAAGGTTCCTTCGCTCGAGCAAGAGTTGGGTGATGTGTCTGGTGGCTCGAGCAATAAGTCCTGCACTCGAGCTTGTGTCTGCGTCTGGTTCTGGACTTGAAAGTTGCAATTCTTGGCTCGAGCGAGCTTTCCTTCGCTCGAGCAAGTGAGGACTATGTTCTGAGTTTCTTTGCTCGAGCGTGCTTCTGGGTTGCAGACCTGAAGCTTCGAAATGTTGGCTCAAGCGAGGCTTTCTACGCTCGAGCAAGATTTCTTTGTGTCTGGTCGCTCGAGCGACCACTCCTTCGCTCGAGGGAGCCTCGTATATTTCAGTTCATAGCAGCTTCTCTTTCTTCACTTTTTCTCCATCTCTTTTGGTTCAAACCCTAGATCCGGCTCCCTCTCTCTACACACACCTTCTCTCTAGGGTTTCATCTACTTCTAGAGTGTTTCTACCCTAATCTCTTTGTAAGAAAGTTAGAGGGTCCCAAGGGCTTCACTTTAATCTGAAAAGTGGAGGATTTGGAGCACTTTGAGTTTTCTTCATCTTCTCCATTTGGTCTCTTCCTTTCGAGGTAGGGATACCCTACTCCATCTTATGAGTTTTGACATAAATTTTAGTCATTTTGATTAAATGGTGTTGTTTGGTAATTTTGGGAAAGTTAGGGTTTGTTTCGTAATTATATAAAGAGGGGTTTTGTGTTTTGAAGCTCCATGTGCATATAAGACTTTGGGAATATGAGTTTGTGAGTCAAATTGGGGGAATTTGGTCTTAGGTTCAACATTTGAGAAAATGGAGAAAATGTCCTAATTGTGTTGAATAATTAATTTGAATAATTAATTTGTGGAAATATGAAATTGAGTTGAAATTCATGAAATTGGGGAATTATGAGATTGAATGGTGTAGTTGGATTAATTAATCACTCACCTATAAAAGTGTTGATATTATCTATTTAGAAATAACTACTTTGGGCTATCGGTGGAGGATAGTCTTGATTGTTGTAGACATTGTATGATAATTAGGAAAAACTGAAACTAATCACATTGAATATGTCATTGAATATGACGGTTGGAATAATACAGCAAATGTGTGTATTGATTGATCGTTGTATATGATAAGTGTTTAAATACATTGTATATGTATATTGTTTGGGAGGAGATAGGGGATGTACTCCATGGTTTGAGAGGAGATAGGGGATGGACTCCACTGATATAGCAAATCTGTGTATCATTTGAAGTATGGAAGTGTTTTAATATGAGTTATATTCTCATGTGAATTGTGAAGTATGGAAATGTTTTAATATGTGTTATAGCCTCATTGAATTGTTTGGCCAGGTTCTGAGCCATAATTATGAATCAAAACTGTTTAAGTGAAGGAAACTGAAATGAAAAATGGATGTACTTGATGTTGAAATGAAAAGTGTTGTAAGTTGGTTTATAAGTGTCAACCATCTATCAAATGTTATTGTTTTAGTTATTTCTCATACTTGGTTTAGTATATCTCTACTGGGCATTGGCTCACCCTATATGGGACATCATTTTCAGGTTTAGGTGATATGCCACCTCCAAGGACATAACTTGGGAGGCTTAGAGGCTGAAGATCCCTTTTTGTTGTTTACCTTTTTGTATATTACATGTAAATTCAAGCAAGGGCTTAATGTGTATGAGTTAGTACTCTCTTTTTGTAACCAAGTGTTGGCTTGGAAAGTTGTAAATCCGTAGGGCATTTACTTTTGTTGTCAACCTGTAATACTTTAGTGATAAATACTCTGATAAATAGATGTACACTTTATTCTCTTGAATATATTGTCAATTTCTTGTATCATGGACGTATAAATTATGGGTTTATTTTGAGGGCGTTACAAAAAGTCTGTTAACTACTATGAAAAAATATATTTAAAAATTAAAAAGAAACCAATGTTAAAAAAATCAAATTCCTAGATCACAGACTTGGATATAAATTGTCCTTATTGTCCTTTTTTTTTTTTCCAATGGTACTTTTACCTTGTTAGTTCTTCTTCTTCTTATCTTTCTTTGAAGGTGAACCTACATTTAATAAGAATTACTCAACAGGATATTGACTTAATTCAAGAATTGACAACATCACATTTAATAAGAATTACTCAATAGGATATTGATGTTACTTTAACAATCCAAACCCACCAGCCCAAGAACAAAAAAGAGAAAAGTGAACACCTTGTTAATAATATATTACATATCAATGCCATCAGATTTAATATTCTTAACATTCTACAACTGTAGATCACATTGTAAACAGTTAATAATGAACTAAAAAGGCATAGTTCAGTTACCCAGATACATCACCTAAAATGTGTTAAAAAAACAACTTCCAAGGAAAATTATTAGACTATTCAAATTGGTGAGACAGTAATGGAAAAGGCATTTTAAAAATTCAATTTGCAAGATCTCTATTAGCATTATTCAAATTTCATAACAAACTCTGTTTATGAGAGTCAAAGCCAAAAGTCAGTTGAAACTAGTGTTTGAGACAACAAAACAAAAGCATATACCCTTTTAAACTCACATGACAAACACTTATCAGGCTATGACTAGTACAAAACAAATTAGAAGAGAGATAAATCTTAGTCTATTTCTTCCTTAAGGTTGTAGGGAGGTGTAGTGGTTATACTTGTGATACATTGTCAATCTTGTTTTACTACATTTTACACTATTATACAACCCGTGCATCTATTTCTGAAATTTATGTTTGTTTCATGAACCCCATAAGTTGTTTTAACAATTACAACCTTCAAGGCTCTCATCTTAGCTGCTGCTTTAAAGTGACTTTTACAAGGAAGGGCTACAGGCCAAAACATTTATATGGCATCCAGGGGTGAACCTTATGGAGTAGTTGCCAGTTCTAACCAATAAGAAATATACAACTTTGCAGCAGCTTCTAAGTCTTCCACTAAGCACTAATATCAATTAAAGGAACAAGAATTGCAGCAACAAGAAAAATAAATAAAAATAAATAAACCAACCATTTCAAGCATTAAGAACAATAAGAGAGTGAAAGATGAACAAACTGAGTTTTAATGAAAGTGCTCACTCCAATGAATTTAAAACCTGAAGAAGAAGCCTCCAAACCCTTTCTGAACATTGCAATATTTCGGCATTTGATTCTAGGAGCAAGTTTTGAAAAACAACCCTAAGTGTATACCCAAAATAAAAGAAGCCCAAAAAGAAGTAGAAGAGGACTCAACTATATTCCTTTTGTATCCAGCTTGAAGAAGTCGTTCCTGCATGTGAAATTCTAAGGATGAGATAACACATACGTATCTAAAAATAGTGACATAAGCAAACTAATATTCACCAAGGTTAAGCAGCGTTTACAGCCTACTCTTTGAAAGACTTGAAAATCATTTGCAACGGACGAAACAAAGTAGGCATTGTAAATAGTTCAAAAATAAACAAGCACATAGGTGTAAGTAATTCATAAACCTTTTAAGTCCTTGAATAACTACTATAAAAGTTGACGACTAAAGTATATATATTTAGAGAGATCGTTCTCAATTCTCCAGAGAGAATTTGGATCCCAATTGTCTGCCAATAATCATACTTCAACTTCAAGTGACTGATACAGGTCATCACATCACAAAGATAAGGATCTTACAGAAGTGACTCCCAAGTGGCATTAGAAGAGACCAGCCATGGTTTTAATCAAAGGATGATGGACAAATCTCTGTTAAAAGTGCAAGTCCTACTCCTAGCAGAGCTACTTACATCCTTTGCTCAAGTGACCTCCATCTGGGCTAATTTCTATGCTGAGAGAAATTGCAAATTATTTATCTTCCTTTGTCACCACAATGGTGGCTGCTAGGTTTGTCTTCTATTCTACATCATTTGCTCCCAAGTATCATACAAGCAAAACTAAGAATTTACAATAGAGATGTTTCAACATTAGATGAATATTAGTACTGCCACTTTGAGTCTAGTTTCTCACTCATTTACAAGCTTGAACATGAAGCTGATAAGGTCAAAACAATCATAGATTTGAGAACAAAAAAGAGAAAACTAAATAAAAAATTAAAATTTCTTATAATTCCAAATACAAAATCTCTTATTATTCCATATAGAATGCATTTCCAATTGTTTTGATCATGTAGTTAAATCAAAACAAAATAAAAAATTTCACTAGGGCTCACTATTGCTTAAAATTTCACTAAATGTGTAGAAGCATAATCTGTAACAATAAGATCACTACAACTCTTCTATAATTCTGTTGATTAATTAAATAAAAAGGGTAGAGTTTTAAAAATTTTACACCTATGATTAGTAATTTTTTAGAAGATAAAGCTATAAAAAAAATACCTAAAAAATAAAGTGTATAGCATAGATTTGAGCCACATCAGAGTTTAGGATATGGTTGACCGACTTTCTTCCTTCTAACATTTCTATATCTAATTTGTAGGTTATTTGGGCTTCCTTTATTCAATATTAGTTGTGGAACAAGCATGAAAGATCTGACAAGATCATTTCAAATCAAATATCAAACCCATTCACAGGATTTCACAGGATTGATGTCAATAACCAAATCGACATTGCACTATCAGTTCAACTTGAGAGAGAGAGAGAGAGAGAGAGAGAGTGGAGCTCACCGATCTGAATCGCTGAGATGAACTTCGATTTTGATTTTGAGAGAGAACTTCGAAATGGTTGAATCACGGATCTGAAATGATCTGAACTTCTATTTCGAGAGAGAACTTTGAACTTTGAAATGATCTGAATCACTGATCTGAAATGATCTGAACTTTGATTTCGAGAGAGAACTTTGAACTTCGAAATGATCTAAATCACCGATCTGAATCTATGAATCTAATTAGGGTTTAGAGAGAGAGAGAGAGTGAGAGTGAGAGAGTGGAGCTCACAAATCCGAATCGATTTTGAGATGAACTTTGATTTTGAGACAGTGGAGTTCGAAATGGCTCTGAGATATTAATGGGGTTTAGACAGTAGGAGAGAGAGAGGAGAGGGAGACATTTGGAGATTCAAAATAAGGGTAAAAAGAGGGAGTGAGGGAGGGCGTGAGAGATAATCCATTTGAAGGCGTTTATAAATGTCTTCTATTCATGAAACGATGTCGTTTTACTTAAAGAAAAATGCGACATTTATAAAACGTCGTTAAATATTATAAACAGTGGCGTTTTAAAAAACGCCATTAAAAATACGCTACTATAACCCATATTTCCTGCAGTGCAATGACCAGGCACCACAAAGACAACGTTGCGAGATCATCAATAGTGCTACAAATGAGGTGGACGGCGTTGTACAAGTCAGGATTGGAGGATGTAAGCACTCGGAATCTGTAACACCGCCATAGAAGATTCAAATGTGCTATGCGTGTATGAAAAAATTTTTACAAAATGAGATACAAAAGTGAGCTAAAATGTTTGTATTTATAATTACGAACGTTTTATTTCACATTTGTATATTTTGTACTTTCTGTACATGTAAATTTTTTTTCAAGAGATTATACCTAATGTAAAAACCCAAAAAGAAAAAAAAAATTGAAAAATAATGGGTTGACCTCTCAACTTTTAAAGTCAAAGGATTCATGATTAGAACTGTAAAGAATTGTTTGGGAATTAAGAGAAGGATTGGTATACATGCTGCATGCTACCCCACTTCTCTCGGTTTTGTTTTTTTTATTAGCAAAAAAAAAAAAAAACTTTATTGATGATAAAAGCATACAATTACATATGAGATGTACATCAATAAAGAAGTGGAGGAGCAGAACGCATCATAGCTAACTAACCCAATCCCAACTAGGTTGACACCGAGTAAAGAACTTAATCATCTGCAAGCTCAACCACAAAGGGATGGTGAGAAACCAAGCCCAGCAAGAAAAGAAAGCCCCCAAGAAAATCAACCCCAGCAACAGCCTTACACCACACAATTCAGTCTTTTATGCATAATCTAACCTGCTGCAAGTGATACACAATATCATTTACTGAGTAAATAAAAGAGGGGTTAGAATTTCTGACCCAAAATGTAACCCTGCGTTTAATAGAATCACACAGCCCTTCAAAGTCCACCGAGGAGCCCTTAAAGATGTTTTCATTCCTCGTCTTCCAAATAGACCAGAGCACCGCCAATGGTATGACCTTCTATATGGCCAACTCCTTTTTTTTTTTTTAGTTTAAACCCAGCCCACCACTATAATAGACCAAAAATTGATTCAGCATTGCCCACGAAACACCCCACCACCTGATAATATTGGACCAAATCCTCCAAATAAATGGGCATAATAGCAGCACATGATTTACTTCTTCCACTTCAGTCCTGTAGAAAATACAATTTACATCTAAATCATCAGTGAGGACACAAATTCTTAGAAGATAACTGGCTGTCTTGATCCTCGACTTCCATGCTAACCATCTAAAAAACTGCACCTTAGATAGAGCCACATTCTTTCATATGAACCTTGTTAAGTTGCTAATAGATTCAGAAGATAATTCACTCTACTTATAGACAGAAGCAACATTAAACACACCAAACTTATCTGCAGTCCATTTTAATCTGTCCACCATTCCTTTCCTAAGAACAGGTGCATTAAGAAGCAGTACTCAGTCTCCTCAATTCTTCTAATTCCCACTGAAACAAGGCTCGCCTGAAAACCAGCTCCCACTCTTCATTCTCATTTCTCCTACTGCTGACCACGTGCACTGATTCAGCCTTGTCAAGGGACACATAGTATAGTCTTGGAAATTCATCTTTTAGACATACATTGCCAACCCAATTGTGAAGCCAAAACTTTGCTTTCCTTCCATCAACAATAATAAGGGATATGTTATTTTTGAAAAATTCCACCAACTGAGGACAAGATTCAGCAATTCCCAATATATCTCTCCAAACCATTGATACTTTTGTACCTTCAACAGGTAGTGGCCACCAACTCCCTCCAACCTCTCTATATTTGTAGCAAATCACTTGTTTCCAAAGAGCATTATTTTCAATCCCAAATCTCCACCACCATTTGAAAAGAAGACAATCATTCATGTGCCACACTTTCCTTATTCCTAAACCCCATTACTTATACTTTGAGTTATTTTCCCCATTTGACTAGATGAATTTTTCTTCTTAGTGCATCACTTCCCCATAAAAATCTGGACTGAATTTTATCAATCTCCTTTGCAACCCCTTCAAGCATCTTGAACAAAGATACGTAATAGATAGGTAAGGATGATAACATAGACTTTATCATTGTCATCCTACCAGCAAAAGATAAGAACCTCATTTTCCAAGAAGCCAACTTCTGTTTAAATTTATCAATTATTGGTTTCCAAGTCCTTCTTCTCCTTGGATTATCTCCTAAGGGCATACCCAAATATTTCAATGGCAAACTTTGATGTAAATAGTTCAACCTGGCAACAAATTCTTTAGATAGCTCATCATTAATCCCAATCCCACAAACCACACTCTTATGATAATTGATCCTCAGCATAGACAATATTTCAAAACATCTCAAGATCCTTTTAATAGTAAATACCTCCTCCCTTTCTGCTTCACAAAATAATATTGTGTCATCTGCAAACTGCAAATGAGTAATGTTTATATCTTGTGAACCAACAACTGCCCCTTTAATCAAACCCATTTGCCTAGCATGGTTAGCAAGATGTTTAAACCCTTAGCCACAATATTAAATAGAAAAGGTGATAATGGATCACCTTATCTAAGCTCTCTCTGTGGACTAAATTCAGATGTCAGTGATCCATTAACCAAAATGGATATTTTGGTTGATGAGACACATTCTTTCATCCAATTAATCCATTTGGAACCAAACCCAAAATTTGAAAGCATAGAGAAGAGAAACTCCCAATTAATTGAATCATATGCTTTCTCAAAATCAAACTTTAACACAAAACCTTTCTTCTGATTCTTCTTCCAACTATCAACAATTTCATTAGTAATCAACACGCCATCCAAAATACTTCTTCCCCCTATAAAAGCTTATTGAGATTCACTAATAGTCCTTGGCAATATGTGTTTGATTCTATTTTATAATACCTTTGCAAGAATTTTGTAGAGTGAACCTATGAGACTAATAGATCTGTACTCACTGAGGTAAGAAGGATTATCATTTTTAGGAATCAAAGCAACAAAGGAGCTATTAATACCATGCACCAATTTAGAGTTTTGATGAAACTCCCTTATGAACTGCATCACATCCCGTTTTATTGACTGCCAGCACTTCTGAAATATCATCAAGTTGAAACCATAAGGACCTGGAACCTTATTCCTGTCACAATTTTTAACTGCCGCTGCCACTTCTGATTCTGAAACCTCAGCATCTAATTCAGCTCTAACCTCATCCCCCCCAATGGATTTAAAAGGACCAGATAAACTTAACCTATTGAACCATGATTCAGAAAAAAGTTTTCTGTAATGTTGCAGAACTTCAGCCCTTATTTCATTTGGATCTTCCTTGATAACCCCATTAAATGTAATTGAACATAATGCATTTCTATTATTTCTGGATGCAGCCATCACATGGAAGAATTTTGTGTTTCTATCCCCTTTCAAGACTCAGTTAATTCTAGACTTCTGTAACCAAACCCATTTCACCAGTTTACTCAGTTGCCATGCTTCTTCTTTTGCCTCCCTTCTTCTATTTAATTCTGCCTCAAACAATGACCTTTCTTCAGCTGCCAAATTCAATCACATGTAATTCCTCCTCAAGAAGCTTGAGTTTATAATGCACATTTCCAAAAACTTCCTTATTCCATTATTTCAATGCTAATCTAAGTGATTTTAGTTTCCTTACGCACTAAAAGCCAGCCCAGCCTTCTACATTAGTTTCATTCCAAATTTTCTCCACAAAGGTTTTGAACTGAGGATGAAGGGTCCAGGCATTCAGGAATCTAAAAGCCTTCGGACCCCAATACCTCTCATCTTCCATGAGCAGAATAGGCAATGATTAGAAAGCCTTATTGGTAAACCTCATAATTTAAATTTGAACTTCTGCAACCATTCTGGACTAAGCAAAAACTTGTCAATCTTACTCCATTTTTCTCCTTCTTGAGAGTTACACCAATTAAATTTCCTTCCCAACATTGGTATATCACACACTTTCAGATTTTCAATTAGTTCATTGAAATCACTTATACCTCTGTCTCTTCTAGAACAACCCTTCCTCTCAGATATATTCCTAACTGCATTGAAATCAGCTCCCAAATACCAAGGTTTTTTATTTGCTGACTTCAGTCTATTCAATATACCCTATACCCTTATTCTTCTAGTATCATCATTCGGACCATATACATTAACAATTACACATTCAAAGCTACAATAAAGAGTACCTAAAAAAATGATATAATTCCTGTTGCAGTTGCAGTCCACAAGTTAAAAAACATCTGGATTTCAGATGCAAAGCAATCCACCAGCTGCTCCATTTGAATCTACTGCCATGAACTCTATTTTCTCTCCCGGCTAACATGATCTGACAAACTCTTCATCTAGTGATGGCCTCTTTGTTTCTTGAAGTAACACCATATCTACCTTCCTTTCAAAGAATAGTGTTTTGAATTTTCTTCTTTTAATACACTTACTGTCACGACCCAAACCCGGCCTATGGGTTTAGCACCGTAACTGGCCAGTAATCCGAGATTACCGAAGGCCTGCTGAACAGTAATACAGTTAAACAGAGTACAGGGCCTGGCGGAAGCCAATACAGTAAGTAACTAGTGTCCATTGAGCTGTGAAAACCTGTATGCCAAAAACATTTTTCATGCATTCATACAGTTCAGAACAGTACAGTCTATACAGCCATATACAAACATTCAGTACGGGGACTAATCCCTCGATAACAGTACAGTAAAACAGTAGACAGTCTATACAGTAGTACAAAACAGTAAGGAGACCGATGGGGGACACAAAAACACCCCAAGCCAAAGCATGGCAACTAGGAACCTCGCAGTGAGGCACATAGGCTGGCTTGACAAAACTGGAATAACCCCGTCACGTCTAGCTTTGGTCCGGTGCCTGTACACCTACATATATATATGAGCAGTGAGCTAAAGCCCAGTGAATAACATAAAGCGTAAAGAGGTTATGAATGAATGTCCTTACAGTAGAGAAAACAGTTCATTAAACAGTATTGCAGTCTTTCAGTATTTCAGTCAATCAGTCATATGTGGTACACCCCATTAGCCTATAAACAGTAGGTCCAGAAGGACCGGGTCTTAACAGACCCAACAGTAATGATGGCCATCAATCAGTAAAGTATGGTTCCACAAGGGAACCGATGAGCTCTGTAACAGTAACGGTAAACAGTAAGTGCTAAGGATGCCACAATACAGTTCAGAATATAGGACATACATTCATTCAGTTAACAGTATCGGTTCAGAAAATAGTTCAGTTCAGTTCAGTAAACAATTCAGAAGATAATCATTTTTGAACATATCTTTACACAATTGTTACTCACAGAGATTGGGCTAATAGCAGCTAGAGCGCGTCCCGAGAGCCAACCCTAAACAGTTAACAAATAGACACACTAAGTTTCACAGTCGGGAAGGATGATAATTAAATCCCTAAATTTCCTCGGTGTGGTTCTACGTCTAAATCCTCATTAAGATGTCATAAACTAGGCCTAAGAATGCCTAGGATGAGATGAGGATGCAAAAATACAGTTGGAAGGCATTTTTCAAAAGTTGCTGAAAACAGGGGTCTCGCTCGAGCGAGGTTGCAAAATCAAAGGCTTCGCTCGAGCGAACAATCCTTCGCTCGAGCAGTCTGATGAAACAGTAAAAGTACTGGATGCTCGATTTTTACGCGCGATACCACGCTCGATGCCCGCTCGAGCGGAGCCCTGGGCAAAGGTGCTCGCTCGAGCGAGGAATCCTTCGCTCGAGCGAAGAAGCCAAATCTGGAATTTCCAGATTTGCCTTCCAAGCTCAAACCAAGCATTTTCAACCCAATTCTCGACCTCTTGGGCCCAAATTCTGGAAAATACATCCCAAAACAATGAATAACAAGTTTCAAAAGCCAATTTGTGAATTTAAGCCCCAAAGGTGAGTCAATTAAAACCATTTTTCAAACCCATTTCAAGAACAAATTTCAAAGCATGCAATGCATGAACTTTAAACTAAAATCAAGCTTCAATTCTTGCTCTAATGAGCTCAATAGTTGGAAAACGAGGTGAAAACATGGACTTTAACTTAAACATGGACATGCATGGGCAATCTACCATGAATTCAACTTCAAAATGCACCAATTCAAGCATGCATGCAACAATCCAAGCATAATTCATCCTCTTAACACTAAATCATGGTTTTAATCCTACAATGGAGCATGGACCATGCAAGATGAAGCTTAAAGATAACAAGAAGAAGATGGATTCACTTACCTAAGTCTCAATTTCTTGTCTAGAAGTTCAATTATGCAATCTATGCCTCAAATCTTTCAATTCCCAAGCAATTCTTCAAGAGTAAGCCAATACACCAACTGAAATCACTCTCTCACTCTAGCTCTCTTCTAATTTCGGTGGGGACTAAGGAAATGGCTGAGGAGAAGCTTTGATCAACATGTAATAAGGCCTAATATATTATTCTAAGTGGCCCACTAGGAGTGGCAATATGGTAATTAAGTCAAACTTTTTAATTGGCTTAATTTAATCTAGTTTAATCATTCCTAATCAATTTTCAGATAAATATACCATTAAATCACAAATATTCTACTGATCCCAAAACTCTAAACGGTTCCTAATTCGGCCGTCGATAAGGCCTTCAATTAGCAATTTAAACATATGAATTCAAACAGATAATCAATCAATCAAACAGATGCAATATGCAATTCAATAGATAAACTTATTCAATTTCAGTTTCGATTTCAATCAGTCCATTCAGTACTTCAGTTAATTCAATTATCAGTCATTATCAGTTCAGTTTAGCAGTAACCAGTAGCTAATTCAGTGGTTTATCGGTAATCAGTACGAGGGTTGTTACAGTCTCCCCTCCTTATAAGGAGTTTAGTCCTCTAAACTCGAGTTACCTTCATTCTGGAAGAAAACAGGATTCAGCGGGAACAAATCAGGATA
The DNA here is from genome assembly GCA_030407325.1 of Camellia japonica. Lineage (NCBI taxonomy): Eukaryota > Viridiplantae > Streptophyta > Magnoliopsida > Ericales > Theaceae > Camellia > Camellia japonica. The sequence continues at coordinate 52,646,603 of JAPPVO010000017.1, forward strand.
TCGCCTAGCCATGTCATCTTCCCTTTCCCAAGTGGCATACACACCACCATGGTTCTGCCAGTCAACTTTTACTAATGGGATCTCTTTGTTTCTCAGTTTCTTGATCCGTCTGTTCACAATCTGTATAGGTCGTTCCTCGTAAGTGTAGTCATCACTCAACACGATACGAGTAGGCTCAATCACGGAAGATCCCGGAGATAATCTCTCAACATCGAAATGTGAAAACGTTATGCATATGCTCCATTTCAGGAGGAGCGCAACTTGATACGCCACCGGATTGATTTTCTCAATAATCTGATACGGTCCGACATATCTCGGCGCTAACTTGCCTTTGACTCCAAAACGAGTCTGGCCTTTCATTGGTGTCACTTTCACAAACACGTGATCACCCACTTCATACTCTCTGTCCCGTCTTCTGACGTCCGCATAACTTTTCTGTCTACTCTGTGCGGTTTTCAGTCTCTCTGTATCAGTTTGATCTTTTCAGTCGTCTCATATACAATCTCGGGCCCAAGCAAAGGCCCATCTCCAACTTCTGCCCAGCAAATTGGAGATCTACACTTTCTGCCATACAATGCCTCGAAAGGCGCCATACCAATACTCGAATGGTAGCTGTTGTTGTAGGCGAATTCAGCCAATGGCAAATGACTTTCCCAGTTTCCCTGAAAATCAAGGACACACATTCTCAGTAGATCCTCTAAAGTTTGGATGGTCCTTTCTGACTGTCCATCTGTCTGAGGATGATAGGCACTACTCAGCCTCAATTCAGTACCCAATGCAGTCTGTAGGCTTTGCCAGAACCTCGATGTAAACTTCGAATCCCTGTCAGAAACAATAGACACAGGCACTCCATGCAGTCTAACAATTTCATCAATATAGATAACAGCCAGTTTGTCCGCATTATAAATTGTCTTGACAGGTAAGAAGTGAGCAGATTTGGTCAGTCTATCAACAATAACCCAAATAGAATCCATACCTTTCCTGGAGCGAGGTAACCAACGATAAAATCCATCGTGATATGCTCCCATTTCCACTCTGGTATGGGTAAGGGTTGCAGTAATCCGGCAGGTCGTTGATGTTCAGCTTTGACTTGTTGGCAAAGAAGACACTTGGACACAAAATCGGCAATTTCTTTCTTCATTCCTGGCCACCAGAAATTCTGTTTCAGGTCTTGATACATTTTCGTATTCCCCGGGTGGATCGAAAACTTCGAATTGTGGCCTTCTTGCAGAACTCTTCTTTTCAATTCAGTATCATTCGGTACACACAGTCTTTCTTGAAATTTCAGTACATTGTTCTCAAATTGAACCCGGTCTCGGTTAGACTCTCTTTCTTCGATGATCTTTTCAAGAAGTCATCCAGTGCTTTTCTCTTTAACTTCTTCAATCAAGCTGGTTGAGCAGAAATAGCAGCTAAGGTTCCACCTTGTTCCTTCAAAACAATTTCAATCTCAGACTTTTCAAGGTCACAAAGCAACTCCTTCTGTCCAGTCAGCAAACAGGCTAAGTTCCCAATCGATTTTCGGCTCAAAGCATCGGCAACGGTATTGGCTTTTCCCGGATGGTACAGAATCTGTAGGTCATAATCTTTGATCAGTTCAAGCCATCTCCGCTGTCTCATATTCAGTTCTTTCTGTGAAGAAGTATTTCAAACTCTTGTGGTCGGTATATACTTCACATGTTGCCCCATACAAATAGTGACGCCAAATTTTCAATGCAAAAACCACTGCAGCAAGTTCCAGATCATGGGTTGGGTAATTCTTTTCATGCGGTCTCAACTGTCGGGAAGCATAAGCAATAACTCTCCCATTCTGCATTAAAACACATCCCAAACCCTTATGAGAAGCATCACTAAAAACAGTGTAACCATCTGTACCTGAGGGTAGAGTAAGGACCGGTGCAGTTACAAGTCGAGTTTTCAACTCTTGGAACGCTGTTTCCCTCTGGTCAGTCCAGTCAAATGATATCCCCTTCTGTGTCAACTGAGTCAGTGGTAAGGCAATCTTGGAGAAATCTTTGACAAATCTTCTGTAATATCCAGCCAATCCCAAAAAGCTTCGGACTTCGGTTACATTCGTTGGTCTAGGCCAGTTCACTACAGCTTCAATTTTCTGCGGATCAACAGAAATTCCATCTTTGCTAACAACATGCCCCAAAAACATCACATGATCAAGCCAAAATTCACATTTAGACAATTTAGCATACAGTTTCTGTTCTCTTAAGGTCTGCAGGGCAAGTCTTAGATGGTGTTCATGTTCTTCAACAGTCTTAGAATAAATCAGTATGTCATCAATAAAGACCACAATAAAATCATCAAGATACGGTTTAAAAATTCTGTTCATAAGGTCCATAAATGCAGCAGGGGCATTCGTGACTCCGAACGGCATAACTAAAAATTCATAATGGCCATACCTCGTTCTAAAAGCAGTTTTACCAATGTCTTCTGGTTTACTTTCACTTGATGATACCCTGATCTGAGATCAATCTTGGAAAACACTTGTGCACCCTGTAACTGATCAAATAAATCATCAATACGTGGCAATGGGTATTTATTTTTCACAGTTACCTTGTTCAATTCACGATAATCAATGCACAGTCTCAGTGAGCCATCTTTCTTCTTCACAAACAAAACAGGTGCACCCCACGGTGAAGTACTGGGTCTGATAAACTTCTTGTCTAACAGTTCCTGCAATTGCACTTTCAATTCTTTTAGTTCAGTTGGAGCCATTCGTAGGGCTTTAGATATTGGCTGTGTCCCGGAATACATCCACAGTGAATTCAATTTCCCGTCAATCAAATCCCCTGGCAGGTTATCTGGAAAACATCTGGGAATTCTCTGACTATAGGAATACAATTCACATCAGTTTTATCATCAGTAGATACAGTCAATACAGAACACAGATATCCTTACACCCCTTTCTAATCAGTTTAACAGCTTTCACAGAAGAAATCAAACGGAGGAGGTACTACTCCAATCCCATTAAACACAAATTCAGGTAAACCCGGTGGACGGAAAACAACTTGCTTGGTCACACAATCGATAGTAGCATGATATTTTTGTAACCAATCCATCCCCAATATTACATCAAAATGATCAATGTTCAACGGTAGTAAATCAATAAACATGCATATCCCCAACAATAATCTCACAAGCAGGATACATATATGCACATGTCATGGATCCCCCAATAGGTGATGATACAGCTAACAAGTAATTCATAGGTTCTAAGGGTCTATTCAATTTTCGTGAGAAAGCATGCGACACGTAAGAATGTGTAGACCCCGAATCAATCAATACATATGCATTTTGAGCACAAATAGAGAGGATACCTGACACAACAGTTTCAGTATTTTGCACGTCTCCCGGTACTAGGGCAAACACTCGGCCCTGCCTCATAGGCTCTTTCCCGGTAGCTTTGGGGTTAGGCTTTGGTGCTACATTTGATGCTGCTGCGCTCGGTGTAGCTTTACTACTAACTGGTGGAGCAGAAGGGCAGTCTTTAATTCTGTGGCCCACCTTGCCACATCTGAAACAGGCTCCCGTTATGTTGTGACAAACTCCTTTGTGCTTGTTGCCACATGTAGAGCAGGGTGGAATGAATCCACTCCCTTGGCTGGGGCTAGTTGTTGACCCCGTATTCTGTTTCTTGTTTGCAGGGTTATGCTTGCCTTTCTTAAACTTGAACCCATGCCTTTTACCATGCCATTCAGTTGTTGGTGTTTCAGTTTTCAGTGCTTCAATATTTGATTCGGCCATCAAGGCCCTGTCAAGAACACCCACATAAGTTGGCAATTTCAACATGTTGACTCGGTCAAGGATAGCAACATTCAGGCCGCCTTCAAATCTCCTGGCCTTCTTGTATTCAGTATCCACCATATGTGGTGCATATCGAGCAAGTCCGGTAAACTTTGTTTCATATTCAGCAACTGACATTGTGCCCTGTTTTAACTGTTCAAATTCAGTGACCTTCCTGTCCCTAACACACTGAGGGAAGTACTTTTCGAAGAAGGCTACTTTAAACTGAGCCCAAGTCATAACAATATTGTCATCACGAGTAAGCATCCACCACCTTCTCGTCTCTTCTTGCAAAGTGAAGGTGGCCAACAGTACCTTATGTGCCTCCGAACACGGAAACACTTCAAACAGTTTCTCAGTCTCCAAAACCCATGCTTCAGCCTTCAATGGTTCAAGGCCTCCCTGAAAGGATGGCGGTTTCAACTTGCTGAACTTCTGGGTAAGAGCAATAATATCCCCATCATTTGCATTCACATTTTGTACATTCACATTCTGGTCCGGCTGTACCGGAGGAGGAGGTGGGGGTTGTTGGTTCTGTTGTTGGTCCAGTCTAGCAGTTATCAGTTCCATCATTCTTTCCAGTCTGGCCATTCTGGCCTCAGAGGATGAGGATTCAGTTTCATTTGCGGTGCTTGCATTATCCATTTCACTATAAGCAGTTACAAGCAAGTATAAACATAAACAGTTGCATACTTAGACAGTTATCACTTATCATGTATTCAGTCATAACATAGCCACACACTTTTCAATTTCATGAAATGCCCTAATCACTTTTCTAGGACACCCTATAGCTCATTTGGACACGTGTGTGCGGTATAACTCGTGATAAGTATCGCTCTGATACCACTCTGTCACGACCCAAACCCGGCCCTATGGGTTTAGCACCGTAACTGGCCAGTAATCCGAGATTACCGAAGGCCTGCTGAACAGTAATACAGTTAAACAGAGTACAGGGCCTGGCGGAAGCCAATACAGTAAGTAACTAGTGTCCATTGAGCTGTGAAAACCTGTATGCCAAAAACATTTTTCATGCATTCATACAGTTCAGAACAGTACAGTCTATACAGCCATATACAAACATTCAGTACGGGGACCTAATCCCTCGATAACAGTACAGTAAAACAGTAGACAGTCTATACAGTAGTACAAAATAGTAAGGAGACCGATGGGGGACACAAAAACACCCCAAGCCAAAGCATGGCAACTCGGAACCTCGCAGTGAGGCACATAGGCTGGCTTGACAAAACTGGAATAACCCTGTCACGTCTAGCTTTGGTCCGGTGCCTGTACACCTACATATATATATGAGCAGTGAGCTAAAGCCCAGTGAATAACATAAAGCGTAAAGAGGTTATGAATGAATGTCCTTACAGTAGAGAAAACAGTTCATTAAACAGTATTGCAGTCTTTCAGTATTTCAGTCAATCAGTCATATGTGGTACACCCATTAGCCTATAAACAGTAGGTCCAGAAGGACCGGGTCTTAACAAACCCAACAGTAATGATGGCCATCAATCAGTAACAGTATGGTTCCACAAGGGAACCGACTGAGCTCTGTAACAGTAACGGTAAACAGTAAGTGCTAAGGATGCCACAATACAGTTCAGAATATAGGGCATACATTCATTCAGTTAACAGTATCGGTTCAGAAAATAGTTCAGTTCAGTTCAGTAAACAATTCAGAAGATAATCATTTTTGAACATATCTTTACACAATTGTTACTCACAGAGATTGGGCTAATAGCAGCTAGAGCGCGTCCCCGAGAGCCAACCCTAAACAGTTAACAAATAGAACACATACTAAGTTTCACAGTCGGGAAGGATGATAATTAAATCCCTAAATTTCCTCGGTGTGGTTCTACGTCTAAATCCTCATTAAGATGTCATAAACTAGGCCTAAGAATGCCTAGGATGAGATGAGGATGCAAAAATACAGTTGGAAGGCATTTTTCAAAAGTTGCTGAAAACAGGGGTCTCGCTCGAGCGAGCCTTCCTTCGCTCGAGCGAGGTTGCAAAATCAAAGGCTTCGCTCGAGCGAACAATCCTTCGCTCGAGCGGTCTGATGAAACAGTAAAAGTACTGGATGCTCGATTTTTACGCGCGATACCACGCTCGATGCCCGCTCGAGCGGAGCCCTGGGCAAAGGTGCTCGCTCGAGCGAGGAGTCCTTCGCTCGAGCGAAGAAGCCAAATCCGGAATTTCCAGATTTGCCTTCCAAGCTCAAACCAAGCATTTCAACCCAATTCTCGACCTCTTGGGCCCAAATTCTGGAAAATACATCCCAAAACAATGAATAACAAGTTTCAAAAGCCAATTTGTGAATTTAAGCCCCAAAGGTGAGTCAATTAAAACCATTTTTCAAACCCATTTCAAGAACAAATTTCAAAGCATGCAATGCATGAACTTTAAACTAAAATCAAGCTTCAATTCTTGCTCTAATGAGCTCAATAGTTGGAAAACGAGGTGAAAACATGGACTTTAACTTAAACATGGACATGCATGGGCAATCTACCATGAATTCAACTTCAAAATGCACCAATCAAGCATGCATGCAACAATCCAAGCATAATTCATCCTCTTAACACTAAATCATGGTTTTAATCCTACAATGGAGCATGGACCATGCAAGATGAAGCTTAAAGATAACAAGAAGAAGATGGATTCACTTACCTAAGTCTCAATTTCTTGTCTAGAAGTTCAATTATGCAATCTATGCCTCAAATCTTTCAATTCCCAAGCAATTCTTCAAGAGTAAGCCAATACACCAACTGAAATCACTCTCTCACTCTAGCTCTCTACTAATTTCGGTGGGGACTAAGGAAATGGCTGAGGAGAAGCTTTGATCAACATGTAATAAGGCCTAATATATTATTCTAAGTGGCCCACTAGGAGTGGCAATATGGTAATTAAGTCAAACTTTTTAATTGGCTTAATTTAATCTAGTTTAATCATTCCTAATCAATTTTTCAGATAAATATACCATAAAATCACAAATATTCTACTGATCCCAAAACTCTAAACGGTTCCTAATTCGGCCGTCGATAAGGCCTTCAATTAGCAATTTAAACATATGAATTCAAACAGATAATCAATCAATCAAACAGATGCAATATGCAATTCAATAGATAAACTTATTCAATTTCAGTTCCGATTTCAATCAGTCCATTCAGTACTTCAGTTAATTCAATTATCAGTCATTATCAGTTCAGTTTAGCAGTAACCAGTAGCTAATTCAGTGGTTTATCGGTAATCAGTACGAGGGTTGTTACACTTACCAAGCCCTCTTATATTCCATAACAATAACTTCATTGAAAACCAATTTGTTCTCCCAGCCACTAGGTAATCCAAATCAATCTGCATTACCACCCATTTTCAACATTTTTTCCTTATCATGAGACTTCAGCTTCACAGCTTACTGATCACTTCTTCCTCGTTGCCATTACATTTCAACCCAAGGACATGCCCTAATTGGAGTGATGCCTTTGCCTCATTGAGTACTAGCTGTCCACTTCCAGCTTTGCTTGCCACTGATAAAGAAATTATTGCAACAGCCGACCGAAACACAACTCCTTTCTTCAAGTTCAAAGAGGATCCACCCCTAAATTGAAGGTTTCCTTTTTCTTTCCCGGAAACCTCACAGCCCCTTTTCCTTTTTCCTTCTTGCTCAGTACTCTTTTTGGAACTGTCATCACAGACTTTTTATTGACCGCCTGTAGACGCACCCCGAGGGCCTCATGCTACAGTTCAAACTCAAATTGTCACGGTTCTTAATCTGATCCCACAATGTGCGATGTGAGATTGATAAATCACCAAAGAGTCCAAATCCGGTAAATCGTTTTGGAAAACTGATTTTTGTAAAGAAGTGCCAAACATGGACTGCTTTGCCAGATACAGAGTCGCCACCTAAATATTTATTTTAGGGGAATTTAGGAAACCTTGACTCGTTGCCTAAGGCCACGTGTCCGTCATCACCAAAGTTGCCTCGGCTCGGGAACTTGGGTACGATTGGAGAAGGTCATCTATGAGCACCCCCGCTCGCCCGATCCGAAGATCGGCCTGTACTAAGCATGATATCGAGTTTTTGAAAACACATGCGTTCTTATTCCGATTTTTAGCTAGAATTACTATGTGATGCGCACAACACACAAGTATAGACTAGATCGCCTAACTTGGAACAAAGCATCGCATATCTATTTGTTTGGAAATGGTTTTGAATTTGCTACTCACAAGTACGTTAAAACATGGATTTCGACGAATTATTCCAATTCAAGCAATCCAACCTTCACCCACAGGCATTCAGGCAGTTATATCACATAAGCAATTAGCCTCATGGTAAGCATGTTGTCATGTCAACACTTACACACATGCAAGATGCTAAAGCATAAACACTCACAGTGTACTCCGAGCCAAAACAAAGAACATGTTAGTAATCAAATGTATGATCCAAGTCCATGTTAAAATGGCTAATGCATCGCAAGCAAAATACAACTAGAATAGGCTCGGCTAATCTAAGAATGACATATTAAATGCGACAACTCAATACACGTATTCAAGTTGGAATTGAAGTACTATGCAATTAGTATGATGCGCCGAGCCTGGTACATGCAATACAGATGAATGATGCAAACATGCATAGCATAATGATGCTAATTGAAACGTGCCCTAGAACTAACCATCATAAGTAGGTAAGTAAAAGGGAGAAAGACGTGGGGTTGGAAGACATGCATCGCACACACGCACGCTTATTACACAATTGCGCCCTCTCGAGGGAGGGGCCGAAAGAATAATACAAATTAATTAACTAACAAGCTAATTAAATATTACACAATACTTAATCAATTAAATGAATTATTTAAGCTAAGAAAGCAGTAAAGAGGCCTCGGGAAGAGAGATGAATGCATGCACGCTCAGCTCTGCTCAGAAATCCATCATCATGCTCATGCTGCCTCTGTTTACACTGTTTTGCTCCTCTGAAAGCTGCAAAAGTCTCAAAATTGCTTCTGAACTACTCCCTGAGGGTTGTGGGAGGTCACTGGCCAGGAGACAAGACTACCGGCCATGGGAGGATGGTCATCGACCAAAGATGGGGCCATCGGCTGGATACTAGTAGTCGCCCGGCACTGAAAGTGGCCGACCGGCCATTTCTTCCTGCAGAACACTGGTTTTGCTGCAACAGAGGACAGACAGTGCATGGCATGGAATTTACAAGCCAAATGTATACACGACCACCCTCCCTATCATGCTATGAACTCAAGGGAGTATGGCTCTCGACCCTCGGGCCACCAATCACGTATCTCGATGCATGATGGCCGAGGAACCGAATTGCACAACTTAATATAGAATGAATGCACATATGAATACATAAATGCCTAAACTCCATCATGTGTCGTCAAGAGTGTCGGCGATCAGGAATCGAGGCACGTTTCGTCACTTTGAGTACGAAACGTCCCTCGTTTCCCTTGTTCGGACTAACTCCTATTCCGAACACAATGCAACAAACAATGGCATGCACAATGCGACTCTAAGCATGCAACCTAAATGCTATGCAACTAAGTGATGCAAACATGCGAAGGATGACATGATAGCATGCACAATGCCATTATGAAATGCAACGTGGACAACCTAACAAGGTTAATGGCATGCACAATGCACAATGCACAATGCACAATGCTAATGCTCACATACTCAATGCAAGATAACATATGCACCAATATCGTAAGACGCGACTAGCATACACGATGCGAATATCAAATAGCCTACTCAATGCAACGAACTACACGGCATGTGCAATGCTATGAACTATAATGGCATACTCGATGCAAAATGGACTTAAACCAAAATGAGTGGGCCTCATCCACACTCAAATCAGTGGCCAAACATGATGAAAATGAAGCAACAACACACATGCAAACATGCACAAATGCAAGGGACCAAACCTAAGGCACAAAGTGCAACTCCACCAAAGCATGGTAAGCATGGAATATGGCATACAATCACATATTTTCCAGCTCTGAAATGACATGCAAGATGGTCCCAAATCATGCAAACACCTCACACAATGCATGCTAGATGGCCCAAATACCGAAACTAGTGAAGTGGATTACACTATAGGCATGCAAAGAAATACTCAAATGGCCAAACCAGCCCCAAACAGTCCCTATGCAGGCCAAAAAAGTAGTAAATATGGACTAAAATGATGGCTCGCAAAGCATGGAAATGAAGCTCATGCAATGGTCCAAAAATGAGGTATTCATGCATAACTCTCAAACACATTTAAAGAGTGGAAAACATGGGAATATGGAATACATATAAGCTCTGAAATATGATTCACAATGATGCCAAAACATGGAAACACCTCAAAATACGCATGCAATAGGCTTCAAAACTCAAAACTAGGCAAGGGTATTGAACTACAACCATGCATAGCAAACATCATTCGACCATGAGGCCCAAAAACAGAGCTAAGGTAGTCCAAAACATGCACAAAATCAGTTTAAGGCATGGCCAAAAAGTGCTACAATCAAAGGCCAAAATAGCATGCAATGTAAGCTAGTAAAGAGGATTTGCACTACAAGCATGTGAGGCAATCAAGAGGCCACTAAACTAGAAAAAGTCAGAGGTATGACATGCCAAATAAAGCCCAAAAACCTACTGAAACATGGTTAATGCATGCAAGAATGAGATGCTCCTTTGATATGCTATGAAGAGGGTTATTCTACACATGCAAGATGGACATCCAATATGGCAAAACAAGCTCTGGATAGAGGCTATTCAGGTCCTAAAACTCATCAAAAATGGCCTGAAACATGGCTTGGAAGCATGCAAATAAGGGCTCCTTTGTAAGGCAAAAAATGCTAGAAAACAAAACAAGGAGAGAGAGGGTCACCCCTCTCTGATTTTGGCACTCAAAACAGCATGCTAGCTACCTAAAATCTACTGGATTTCAATGGCTAAAAGGCCAAACAAAGGCCAACACAAATGCTCTAAGGCATGACTCAAAACAAGGTAAAATGAAGCATGCAAGGGGGTAGATGACCCCCAACAGAAAAATGATCTTAAACAAGCATGTTAAGGGCCTCAAAATAAGACTTTTTTCAGTTTACACCGAAGTTCAAATATGCTTTCAAGTATAACTAAAAGATGAAGCAAAATAAAGCCTTAAAAGGGAGAAAGTGTGTTACCCTTGTAGCACAAAAGGACAGCAACCTCTGGACCACAAAGACAGCCTCTCAACATTTGAAAATGGCCTCCAAGATGCTTAGAGTGATGGTGGAGGGGTTAGGTTGGGAGATGGTATGCAAAGGTGCAAGAACCATGCACTTTTTGAGCTTGGATGTAGAGATATAGAGGGAGAAGTCTTGTATGCCTTAGACAATTTTTTGGATCCTCTCTAAAGGAGAGGAAGGCCCTCTCTTATAGAGAAACAAGAGGGTTCAAGCTTCTTGGAGAAGCTAGAGCAAAGGTTCAAGCTTCCTCGAGAAGCTAAAACAAAGGTTCAAGCTTCTTGGAGAAGCTAGAGCAAAGGTTCAAGCTTCCTCAAGAAGCTAAAACAAAGGTTCAAGCTTCCCAAGAAGCTAAAGCAAAGATTGAAGAGGTTCAAGCTTCCTCAAGAAGCTAAAGCAAAGGTTCAAAAGGTTCAAACTTTCTCAAGAAGCTAAAATAAGGGTTCAAAAGGTTCAAGCTTCCTCAAGAAGCTAAAACAAAGGTTCAAAAGGTTCAAACTTCCTCAAGAAGCTAAAATAAGGGTTCAAAAGGTTCAAACTTCCTCAAGAAGCTAAAACAAGGGTGCAAATCCTCCATACACGTGTATGGAAGGCATGGTCCCTGCTTACCAGCTGGCACAGTTGGTATGCATAATGCCTGAAAAAGGCAAAGAAAAGGTCTCAGCCAGAAAAAGTGGCCGATCGACCAAAACAATGGTCGACCGACCAAAAACATTGCCGACCGGCCAACACCTTTGGCCGGTAGCAAGAAAACAGGGCCGGTGGCCTCAAGCCATGGCCGGTGAGGTGTGGAGATGGCCAACAAGCCATTCCCTGCCCTTAGAAGCAAAAACACAAGTGTTTGGTCCACAACCAAGCACAAAACAAACAAGTCGAGAGGTCTTGAGGCAAGGCGTGCAACCGAGATCTTCGAGAACTCAAAACGAACACAAACATGGATGATCATCGAGTGTTCAAACGATGACGTCCAAATCTTGAGGACGGTCAAAAATGGGGTGTCTACACTGCCCTGTTTTCCTTCTTTTCAATTCTTGATTAGGCTTCCTCATTTCCTTTGTTATGAACAAGATTCTCCTTTGTGGGTTGAGTCTCTGGTACACTGACCTCAGACAATCTCGGGCCCAAAATGTTTCCACCCTCATCTTAGGCCTTACCTAATAATACTTCTATATTAAGCCCAGATCTATTTCTCTTAGACCCATTTAGGCTTCTCATGAAGCCTGGAGTAACAACTTCACCATCCTCAACAATTCGTTTACCTCTATTTTGAATTTGTATAGAGTTTAGCACTAATACAGCTGACCTTCCCTTACATGCACCCCCACTATTTGTCTTTCCCATATTGATGTCAGTCTCTTCAACCATAGACATGTTCTTCCACCTATCTTGTCCAACTGTGTCATGATGACCTACATGCCTTGTCACATACTATGTTGGCTCCATGTCACCTCCTTTGTCCAGCTCACCTCCTTCATGGCCTGCCACATCAGCTTCATCATCAACCCTCTTACTTTCCACTTTTGACCTCCATTCTTTCCCATCACCATTGGAGCTTTGATTGTTCCCCTTATTCTGCAGATTGTAACACTTTCACTATTTGTATATCACCTCCGATATAACCACCTCTTTTTCACATACTTTTACTGGGTAATTTATCCCTTTGCATCACAAGTTGATAGTTTTATTTATGGACTCCATACATTTTGTTGCTATCTTTACCTTCCCACTGTGAAGTGAATGCATTCTGAGTGTATCATCATCTATGCCAATGACTTCCCCTACAACTTCTCAATATTCATGAAAGTTTTGCTACTCCGTAGATTTAGAGGCACACCATAGCATGTAAGCCAAACAAGCCTTTCCTGTTCAATAGCCATCCCCTGCTTCCACTCCTTGATTGATTCACTCCACTCATGAATCCATTCCTCCATTAGTTTTAATTTCTCTTTCATGCTTTCTACAGATTCAAACGTCAACACTATATCTCTACCTCCTCCATCTCTAGCCTGAATGTCTCCCATACCTCTGATTTGTAGCTCCTCTTTAAACGTTGCCACACAGCTTAGTGGCTTGAGTCTAACAATCACACTGTTATATAGCCAACCATCGCCTTTCTCAGAAGCATTAACAATAATGCTAGTATTGGGCGCTAGCCCTTTTCCACTTACAACTTGTGCATATGACATCTCCCTTTGTACCATAACTGGAGGTCTACTAGTGTTACCAATCTCTCTCCAACCAACTGGTATTCTTCTAGTTTTACCAATCTCCCTCTTTCCAACTGGTGCTTTTAGTGGCCTTGTTGTACGTCTTGAGCTTTGCTAAAATCTGTGATTTTTACTTTCAACGATCTGTTATCACACCAGAGTCCATGTGCTTTCTGGACTGCCATCTTTGCTGCCACTAGACAAGCATAACGTACAAAACCAAATCTGGATCGTGTCATCTTCCTTCTTTTGTTTGGGATGAACACATCCTTTACAATCCCAAATTGGTAAATACTTTGTGCAACCCTTTTGGATCCATAGATTCTGGTAGATTGTCCACGAAAACCATGTGTATGTCACTTACCATTCCTTTGTTCCTGTAGCCTTGATCTCCATGCTTTCTCAACACCGACTTCCATCATCCCTCCATTTTATTGTCGTTTTAGTAGGAGCAACTTAATTATGATAACATGGGCACTTAAAAAATAAGTTAACAAGTCTTAGATTTTGACCTAGTTATTTAAGTTTTGAATATAAAAAAATCTAAATAGGTTAAAGCCCCTCCACTTCTCTCCTTGGTGTATGTTATTGTCGTCTTCTTCTTCTTCTTTTTAGCTCAAAAATATTGTTGAAATTCATTGTTAGAAATTGTTTGACCAAGTAAAACATTTATTTTCAATGTAAATGAAATATTTATGAGCAATTGCTTGTTTTTTTTTTTTTTTTTGGCCAAGTATTTCTACATAATCACTACAACGAATTTTACGTGAATTTATTAATGTAAATTTTATGTCCTATATCTAGGAAGATTGAAAATGTGATTATGTGTAACATTTGTCTCTTTTTGAGTTAATATTGTACATCTCTAATTTTTTTTAAATTTGTTTTCATTAGAAAAATAGTAGCTGGGCCATGAGCTCTTTGCACCCCACTAACACCATTCTTAATGCTTTTAGCAATTTAGGAAGGGATATATATAAGTAATAATATCTTCTCTAGCTAGGTTTATGCTAGGGGTTAGTAAGTTAGTTTTGGAAGAAAATCGTAAATCATATAGTAGGTTTAGAAATTTTCAACTTATTGCCAAATCACCCGTTCTAAAAATAGGCAGGTTGATAGAATATTTTGACAGTTTCGAATCAACACTTTGAATTGTTGGGTGGGTTAAAAATATATCTAAGTACATCAGTGAACATACATACAACTATATAGCAGTTGAACCCAATTTCACACTATAAAGTGATACTAGACAACTACTAGTCATGATTGATTTATTTTTAGTCTATTCATGTTGATTTGTATTGAAATATGATGTGAGAAGTGTAAATAGTTGACTTATTTTTTTTAAATGTTAGAATACAAATAAGTCGGGTCTATAGGACTGGCCCGTAACTTCTCTCGAAGAATAAGTGAGAAGATGGGAGGGGATTCTATTTGTACCCAAAAAATCAATAAGTACACCCAATTTCGCAGTACACTCTATGAAATTACTTAGGGTTATAATTTATTATCAATATACCCTATATTTTTTTTTTCTACATTACCCTTCAAATTACACCCAAATAATAAACAAATCAAAAACCTCAGATTACACCACTTTCAAAAATCCTTTAAAAATCCTTAAACAGAATTCTTATTACTGATATTCCTTTTGTTCACATACAGGGAAAGACGACACTAGTGAACGAGAACGACGAATGAGAATGAAGAAATTCATGATTCAACACTCAGTTTTCATTATTCAAGAAAGTATCAATAGAGCAATACAGTGTCTATATATACACTCGAAAATACAATGCACACATGCTCTAGTTAGTTATAACAGAATTGCTGAGCTGGCTATATTTTCTGGAGATTATAGGTGATGCAGTTAGAGCTGAAGCAGTCACAACTGAATTAGTTGCAAGTGGAGCTGCTTTCATATCAGTATCTTCAACATTCCCCTGCAAGCTAATGGGATGATCAAGAACCATTAGCTTGGTGAAAAGATACTGAACTCAAGAGACAGATAATGGTTTGGTAAACAGATCAACTAACAGATAAACTGTAGGAATGTATTGAAGCTGAAACTGCTTAGCAAGAACTTTTTCCTGAACAAAATGACAATTGATTTCTATATGCTTAGAACGAGAGTGAAAGACAAGATTGGAGGCCAATGCTATAGCAGAGAGATTATCACACCAGATAATGGGTGTAGTAGGTGAGGAAATACCCATTTCAGTAAGTAGCATAAAAATCCAACTAAATTCAGCAGCAGCATTAGCTAATGCGTGATACTCAATTTCAGTGGATGAACGGGACACAGTAGCCTATTTTTTAGCAGACCAGGAAACCAAATTAGAGCCCAAAAGACACAACAACTAAATATAGACTTCCTATCATGAACATCTCCGGCCTAATTAGAATTTGAATACCCATGAACATCAAAGGTACTAGGAAAAAAGCACAAGCCATGAGTGAGGGTGCCTTGAACAAATCTGAGAATACGCTTGACTGTAGCAAAATTTCTAATTGTAGGAGCATACATATATTGACAAGCTTGGTTGAGAGAGAGAGAGAGAGAGAGAGAGAGAGAGAGAGAGAGAGAGATCAGGTCTAATGATAATGAGGTATTGCAATGCTCCAACAATACTTCTATAGAGAGCAGGATTAGAAAATGACAGGGAAGCAAGGCTTAAAAAATGATAAATCAGCTTTAAAAAGAATATCCTTGGCATATTTGGACTGAGATAAAAGATAACCTGAGCTATGCATTTAAGTAATAGGAGTCTGTATATGAGAAGAGTTATCACCAGTGATCAAGATATCATCCACATATATTAACAGATAAGTCACTGAAGTGGATGTTCTTTGAATGAATAAGGAGGAATCACACTTGCTATTAGTAAAGCCCTAAGACAACAAGAAGGCAGAAAATGTAGAATACCAAGCTCTTGGAGCTTGTTTCAAGCCATATAATGCCTTGTGGAGCTTACACACATGATTAGGAAATAATAAATCCACAAATCCTGGTGGCTAGAGCATGAACACCTTCTTCTCAAGAAGGACATGAAGAAAAGCATTGGAAATGTCTAACTGTTTAAGGGACCACTTGTGATAGAGAGCAAGACAAAGTGGGTGTTTGGGAAGTTGCTATTTTAGTAGGCTATTTTAGTTTTTGGCTATTTTAGTAGACTAAAATTTTTGTATTTGGGAAGATAATTTGATTTTTTTGTAGTTGGATTTGATGTTTGTGAGAGAAAATGTGAAATGATTATGGGTTTGATATGACATTTTATCTTATTAGCTATTTTAGCCTATTTTGTTTTTTTTATAAATTTTAGCCAAAAAATAACCCAAACCCAACTTGCCAAACACCTCCAAAGTAAAATTCTAATAGTTGGTTGATTAGCCACTGGACTGAAAGTCTCATGGAAATCAATACCATCTTGCTGTAAATACCCTTTGGCTACTAACCGAGCTTTTTACCTGGCAATTGTGCCATCAGAGTTCCTTTTAACCTTGAAAACCCATTTACAACCTATGGTAGTTTTGGCAGGTGGTAGAGAGACCAAAGACCAAGTGTGTTACTTCTGAAGAGCAGAAAATTCCTCAAGCATAGCTTTATGCCAAAAGTGAGAGAGTAAAGCTTCTTTGTAAAAAGGTGATTCTGAATCTGAAAAAGAAGCAGTAGAAGCAACCAAACAGTGAGAACTAGCTGCAGATTTGGACCTAGTAACCATGGGATGCTGATTAGAATGTTGAGGTGGTGGACGAGGTAAGCCAATAATAATGGAATGAATAGGAATAACAAAAACAGGTAAGGAAGATGGAGTATGAGGAGAATCTGAACTGGTTAAAGAAGATGCAGAAGAAATCTTAGCAAGAGAAGGAGAAGACTGAGAGGAAAAAGGAGAAGGAGAAGATGATGAGGGCCAGAAGAGTGATGTAATGACAGAAAGAGAGGAGTGTGATGGGGATTGAGAAGAAGAAGACAGTGAAGCAAAATGAAACACATTCTCATTAAATACAACTTGTCTAGACAAATAGATTCGACATGTGAGGATCAAGACATCTATAGCCTTTAGCAAAATGATAATAACCAAGAAAGACACAGGACACAAATTTGGGATGTAATTTGAGAGGATGATGAGGCTTAAGCCAAGGAAAGCACTGACAACCAAACTCAAAAATAAGAATAATCTGGAGTGGACTAAAAAAGCTATAACATGCCTGGGGAGTACCTGCACGTGTTAAACAGTTCGGACTCCCGAGATCTCTTTAATCTAGTCTCACAAGTGCAATATGAAACATAAACAAGAGTCCACATTTGGTAAATTTTAGAAAATCCATTTTATTGCCAAAAAAAAACATTTTGCTAGAAATCGACTGCGTCATCAGATCTCAGAGTCGCCACCTAATATTTTAGGAAATTAGGAAACCCATGACTTGTGCCAAGGCCATTGTTCGTCATAACCAAAGTTGTCTCGGTTCGGAATGTTAGGTATAAGAGGGGAAGGCCATTAATTGAGCACCCCCGCTCACCCGATCAAAATATTAGCCTTTACTAAACCATGATATGAATTTTATTTACTTTATATGTTCATATTCTGATTATTTAATAAATCTAAAAAAATTACTATGTGAAGCATACAAGTATAGACTATGTCACCTACTTTGGAACAACTTGATTTCATATAGTTTTGAAAGAGTTTTGAAAATGTACAACCCAAATAAATTGAGTTTACAAACATGAAAATCAACATCATTCCAAATTAAGTGACAACCTCCATCCACTGGCATTCATAGAGTTATATCACATAAGCAAATAACCTCATGGTAGAATACTAAACATAGTAAGAAAAACATATACAAAGGGGATGCTAAAGTATAAAAACTTACATGTTTGACGTCCCATGAACAAGCTACAAAACAAAGTTAGTAAAACATGCATGATCTTATATACAAAATCCTAATGCAATTCACTCATGAGATGCAACTAAAGATTCGGCTTCTAAGATATGACATGTGAATCATCTCAAGAACATGAGGTAGCGCACATAATCACATAGGAATTGATTAAATCCACAAATGCAAAATTAGCCGAATCAAGATGCATGAAACATGGATGCAAAGCATGGATATAATGAAAGACAAAATATGATGCATATTCACAGATAAAGAAAGCAAGTGAAATAACGGGATAAAAGAAGCAGGGCGGGGAATTATTACAACACTTAAAAGAATAATTACAAACCAAATTAGAGAGGGATGAGGAGAATATTACATCAAAATAAAACCTCACAAAACACTCAAAATAATAATAAGTAAAATAAAAGCTTCATGTTCCTTGAAACCGTCTGTAGAAATTGGTCAACATCGGGAGATTACGCCATCTTGTCCAAAAAAAAGCTAACCGACCGGCCACCTAGCCGAGCAAAACCTGTCTTGTTGCAAAACCAAGAAAAGGAACAAACAAGAAATATGTAGGTGACTCAACTAACCACTACCGGTTAGCTTATAGCACAACTAATATGAAACAAGAGCAAGCAAATAGCAAAAAAATAATAATTATGAGCTAAACAAACCACTTGGATTACAACAACACACTATAAAATATAAAGTATGAAAATAAATACGAGATAAACAAACCACTTAGATTATAACAAAACACTATGAAATAAGAAGTAAGAAAATAAATATGAGATAAGCAAACCACTTGGATTATAATAAAACACTATGAAATATAAAGTAAGAAAATAAATATGAGATAAAGAAACCACTTGGATTATAACAAAACACTACGAAATATAAAGTAAAAAAATAAATATGAGATAAACAAACCACTTGGATTATAACAAAACACTATGAAATAAGAAGCAAGAAAATAAATATGAGATAAACAAACCACTTGGATTATAACAAAATACTATGAAATAAGAAGCAAGAAAATAAATATGAGATAGAAAATATAAGAAAATGAAATACTAGAAATTCACCTTCCAAAGAAAGATTGAACTTCTTGATTTCCAAATTTCCTTTTGCTCACCCTCAAGTTTAGGAAGTGTGTTCTCAATCCTCAATTCGAAACTAGAATGGAACTCTGGGTATGTATGGTGGAAATGTGGCTAACTCTCTTATTTTTTTCTCACTTTCAACAACACTCACTCTTTCCTTTGATCAATCACTACTGAAATTTAGCTATTTTAGAATTTTTGGAGGAGCTTTGGGTTTAGGAAAGATGGAATTTCAGTTTGTATGGAAGGTATGGGGTGTATATGGAAGATAGGATTGTTTTTGGCTCAAAAACTCGATTTTCCTCTTTTTTTTCACCATTTTCTCACTCTTTTCTCTTCAATTTCGTGGTCCTCCCTCTCTCTTACAATATGATCATTCTATATAGGCAATGAGGGAGAGTGAAAGTCAAAAAGAAGGTCGGAGACAAGAATGTGATATGAGGGCAAATTTTCACGGTGATTACATGGGATACTCTTTATGAATGCAAACAAAACATCTTTTTGACAATGGGGATGATTAGGTATGTATTTGGTGATATATGGGTCGGCTAATGGGGTAGGGGAGTGTCCCACACACAAGAAAAAAAAATGTAAAAAATACACCTTATTTGCCTGTTGGTTTGAAATGGTCAAATATTATTTGAAGGGAAATATAACACAAGGCAAAGCTTTGGCATAGTGGTTAAGGTGTTGGGTGTGGAGTCTTAGGTTGGGGGTTCTAATCCCTTCACCAGCATTCCTTAAATTCATTTTTTTTGGGTAAAGACAAGTCAGCGCCACGTCATCAACAATGACTAATCTAGTCATGCCACGTCAGCATCCCAGTCAACATTGACAGAATATTCTGCATATGGACGGAATATTCCCTAACTTAACAGAATATTCCTTCACATAATAGAATATTCCTTGAGTTTATAATTTGGCCTAGAAGTTTCAAATAATTATGCTATAAACCCAGATTTCGGGACAATTTTTTAGTGAGGCCCCCGGAAGTGCAGCGAAGGTTGATCCTAGCTAAACGAACCATTCTGGACGCAACTGTGAGGTCAGAATATGCCCTTGGAAAGATAATTTGTGGTTGTTTAGGGTTGGAAACAGGGCTCAAATTCTAAGTTTTCTTCTTGAGGATTTTGTGAGAAATACCTTCTTGTTTGTCATCATAGGGTAATCAAAAGAAAGCGCCCAAGTCTTAGGACCAGTCAAAATGGAGTGTCTACAAAAGCATTTCAAATGGAGATTTATAACCAAGTTTAGAAGATGGAAGTCAGTTAATAAGAAAAGTAGAAATGGCTACAACATCAAACCAATACCTCAATGGCATAGAAGAGTAATGAAGAAGAGTAGTTGCGATTTCAGTAATATTTCTGTGTTTTCTCTCAGCAATACCATTCTGAGCAAGAGTGTTGATGAATGACACCTTGTGTGCGCAAAAAAGATTGCATTTTAAAAGTAAAATATTCAGAACCCCTATCAGTTCTCAAAACTTGCAAATGAGTGTGAAACTATTTTTCAGTATAGGCTGTAAATTCTATGAATTTATCACACACTTGACTTTTATAGGCTAAGGGATAAAGCCAAGTAAACCTGCTGTAATCATCCACAAAAAGCAAATAGTATTTGTAACCAGAACTCGAATAATATGGCCCTCACACATCACTATGAATGAGAGAAAGGGGTGTGTTTACAGTAGAATTAGACAATTGAAAAGGAAGTCTGTGACTCTTAGCTATGCAACAATCAGTACAAACAGAGTTTATTGTATTCTGAGAAACATTCAAACAAGTCTTGAGATGGTTATACTTCACTAAGGATGGATGGCCTAATCTATTATGCCAAACAGAGGAAGATACAGGTGTATGAAATGTAGTAAAGTAAGCATGCACAGGTGAAACAACAGCAACGTGTGAAGGAGTAGAATGACTGATATAGGCCATTGGTATTAGAACCCTAATAGAGAATTCTCCTTGAATGCTTGTCCTGAATCACAAATTTAGAAGCATCAAATGTGATGAGACAATTATTATCCTTGGTGAATTTGTGAACTGAGAGGAAATTAGAAGAAATGAAAGGAGTATGCAAAATATGATTCAATTTAAAAAAACTATAAGGAGTGGGAAACAATCCCTTACTAGTATTATAAATAGGAACTAGTACCATTACCTATGATGATGTGATCAGACCCCTGATAGGGCTGTGAACAACTGAGGTTTTGCAGATCATGAGTGATATGATCAGTAGCAGCAGAGTCTAAGTACCAAGGAGTTTGTGGAGTAGATGAGACTAACGAAGTTGTAGTAACAGAGGCTTTAGAGTTGGACGCATAAGAATTAGAAGTATGTTGGGAAGAATTAGAAGACTGAAATTGATGATCCATTTTGTACTAGCAATCCAAAGCAGAGTGGCCATAGCCATCACAAATTTGACAAGTTAGAGATCTGCATCTGCCTTTAGAGAAACCTCCTCGACTATCATGATTTTTGGAAAAGGTTGGAGCACCAATATTAGAATAATGATGAAGTGAATTTGATCCAGAAGATCTACCACCTCTATTGCCTCTATTAGATCGACCTCAAAATCTAGAGGAATGACCTCTGTGATTGTAACTTGAAGAACTTCGAGCAAAAGAAAAGGCCACAGTTGGCTCAGTAGGAAGCTCGTGAAGCTTAGACTAAACATGTACATCTTCAGAAAGAAGAAAAGCAATCAGTTCCTCAATTGAAATGGATTCTGATCTAGCTTGAATTGTGGTCTTAAAGGCATCATACTCATTTGGGAGACCATTTAAGGTGAGAAGAACAAGATCATCATCATCAATAAATGATGAAGCAAGAGCCAATTGACTGACTAAGTATTTGATTTTTGACAAATAATCCTCCATTGACTCTACTTTCTTGGTAGTACTATTTAATTTGTTCTTTAACTGATGAACATGAGATCGAGAGAGCGAAGTGAAGTGCTTATGTAAAGCAGTCCAAATTTCATAACAACTATGAAGATGAACAACAGATGAATAGATCACAGGTGATAAAGTTACAGTAATGCAACTGAGCAAGTGTGCGTCAACAAGTTTCCATTGCAAATATTTAGGATTAGTAATCTTTGAACCCGAAATATCTGCAATTCGCATTTGTGGACATAGTATAGTACCATCAACAAAGCCAAGAAGACTAGTTGCAGTGAGAATATTATGCACTTGATTTTTCCAGATTAGGAAATTTGATGAATCAAGTTTAATTGTGATAAACGAAGAAAGATTAAAAATTAGCAAAGAGAGATTCGGAGCAATTGAAGTAGAAGCCATGAAAGAAGACAACAAAGAACTTGGAGTTGAAGAAGCCATGGATCATCTCGCAAGAGTTTGGTGCTCTAATACCATGAAGAAATTCATGATTCAACAGTCAGTTTTCATTATTCAACAGTAGTATCAATGGAGCAATATAGGCCTTATTTGATTTGCTTTTGAGAAACAAATTTTGGAGAAAATTTTTCAAAATTTTGTTTGGTTTAGTGATTTTGGAAAAAAAAAATTCCAAAATCACTTTCTCTCTCTTACACATCAATCAATCACTTCTTCTCTCTCCTCTCTCATTCTCAATCACTTTTTCTCTCACACACATCTACTCAATTATAACAAAATATCAAATCATCCCAAACTCCCATACTCCAAAACTATTTCCAAAATATACAACTAAACAAACAAAAAAAATTTCTAAACTCTCTTCCCAAAATCTTTTTTGAAAATTTATCTCCCAAAACCAAACCAAACACACCCACAGTGTCTATATATGCACTCGAAAATACAATGTACACATGCTCTAGTTAGTTATAATAGAATTGTGAGCTAGCTATATCTTCTGGAGATTGCAAGTGATGTAGTTGGAGCTGAAACAGTTATAATTGAATTAGTTGTAAGCGGAGCTACTTTCATATCAGTATCTTCAACAGAGAACGATAAAAATTAAGATTTTTGATTTAGGGCTTTAATTTATACATAATTTCTAGTTGCATTTTATCTCTTTGAGTTTCATAGTGGAGAACCACGAATGTTGCCCGACCTAGACGAAGGAATAGCAAAATTAATGAAGAACGAGTGTTGCCAGTGCCTCAATAAATGTAGAGCCTCATCATTTTTTGTGTTTTGGCACTTTGGAATTTAAATAAACAAAGTTTTACAACAAAGAAATAGAGATATACCAATGATAGAATTAATAACCTCACAATAACAATCTTAGTTTTTGTCACAAATCAGTCATTTTTCATGACTTAAAATTTTGATGTAATTTTTTTAAAAAGAAATAATGATGTTAATGATAATGGTAAGTTTTGGTGGGATGGATTGGAGTTTCAGAGTAAAGAAGAAAATGAAAAGAAAAAAATTAAAACTTGGGGAAGAAGATAAAGAAAGTTGAATATGAAGAATACATATAAGTGATTAAAAAAATATATATATTTTAGGATTTAATATGTATTGTCCTTATTAGTAAATATACATTAGAATATAATAGGAACTAAAATTTTAAAATTTTAATTAGACGTACTTTGGGTGCAAATATAATTACTCGGAAGATGGTCATAGTTAAGGATATTTGGCTTGGTTCCCCAAGCCCTGCCTGGCTTGCCCTACGGGGAGGTCTTGGCCCAAGTCCAGTCCAAGCACAACAACCCACTTTGGGATTAAGCGTTGAGTTGCTTAAGTAGGCCCAATAGGCCATTTGCAGTTTTACATGCTTGCCATAGAAGATGTGTACGGGACGCTTGGATGAATTTTTCCTCATGTTCTAATGAATTGGGTAAATTACGCTTACCTCCATTAAGGTTTGAAATATATATTGTTAGCTCTATATTTTTGACATGATTACATTGATTTTTTTTTAAAAAAAATAAGTCTAAACCGATCGAAACTAATGCAAATTGTGAATAGACACTGAAATAAATAAAAATAAAAATATATTTTAGTAAGAAAGAAATGACTATCATTTTTCCATTCATAAAAAAACAGTGATTGAGAAGGGGAAAGATTGAGTACACACCTAACATTTGGTATAATGCACAAAGTAGTTGTCCCAAGACTTGAACCCATAACCTCAACGTTATTAGACCAAGTATTAACCATTGAACCAATGGTCATCATTTTCCCATTCATACGATTAACAAATTATTAATAAAAAATGTATGATTGTTATGTAAATTAAAATTTTAAAGAAAACTAACGTAATTATCTCAAAAGTGTTTTTTTTTTTTTTTTGAAATCTCAAGAGAGGTGTGATTTACCCAAATGAATTTATTTGTTGATAAAATGACTTTTCCTTTTTATTGGATGTTGGATTTGTAGTGTAATTTGTAAAGAACATGAAAGAATAAAAAAAAGTGAATAAAATATTATTATCCCAGTTAGGCAACCCAAAAGAGGGGGTGAATTGAGTTTTTAAAAACAATTTTACAATATTAAATATAATAAACAAAATATTCGAATTTTAACAAATAAAAAACAGAGCAATAATAATTAATATAAAAGTGAAAGAAATAGGGAGAGAAAATCAAACACGATGATTTATAGTGATTTAGCACGCTGGATTTATGTCCATTCCTCAAAAATGATCCTCAAGAATTTCTTCACTATTAAAACGAAATAATACACTACCAAAGTTTCACGAAGCATGTAGATTTTACACAGGTCTTACTCTTTATCTGTTGAGTCTCACTCAATAATAAATGTCAAACTTATACAAATTTCTCTCACAAAATAATCAATAAGGGTAAGAGTTAATTCAACCATCTTTTACAATAATTCTCTCAGAAAGAGTAGATATGAAAGTGTAAGAACAAAGACAACACTTAGATCTGAAAGTAAAAGAACAAAGTGAAAAAATACAATCAAAATTTTGGAGCACACATATTTTTTCACTTCAAATTTTTAATTTTTCTCCAAACAAAACACTTATATTTATAAATAAAATACTAGTCGTTAGGAAGGCAGACGTTCCTCTGCTTGTTGATCACATGGAGACGAATGTTAAGGGAAATTACGTGGAAGAAATCATCACACGGAAGATTTGAAAATATAGGCTATGGGTCACTTTTGATGAATAGTAACAACAAAATTTTCAAAATATCCACCGTAAAATCAAATGATGCACAGTGATTGCATAGTAATTTTTCTATTAAAAAATTGATTGCACAGTAAAATCTCTTTAAATAATATTTATATTAGATATAAAATATATACCTCCTCTAAAATTTTTATACTTATTGTAAAGATTTTAAATACACTTTAAAAAATAACCCACCACCCAATGTGAGTATATCAATTTTGTCAAAAGAAGACAATACATAATTTGTTAAAAGATGATAACCCACCAATATCACATTTGACAAAAGAATACAACCAATCAATATCAAATTTGTCAAAAGAATACAGCGAATTAATATAAAATTTGTCAAAAGATGAATAGTGACCATGCGGATTTTTCAACACGTGAATAGTAAATTTTACAAAATATTTTCAAAAAGTCAGATACAACACAATAACTGTGAAGCCCCTGAAATATGTATTCACTTTAAAAACCCTGATGTTTGAATTATTTTCTTAAAGCCCCTCGTTTACTTGAATTAATTCGAATCTCGTCGGTTCGCATTACTGTTTTTATTTTTGAAATTTCCCTAACCGGATTAGGTTCCCTAACCTAATTTAATTCTACCTAAGTTACATGTATTTAACTCCAAGCCCTCACTCTTTATTTAAATTCAAAACTTGCCCCAAACTAGTACTTGTACATTGTATCTTGAAGTACCATCAATCATACAATATATATATATACACACCTTGAGGGATGTGCCTAGGACCAAAATTAATAAAAAAAAATAACCCCATCACACTCCCCCAAGGCCGGCCATCCTAGGGAAGAGAGAGAGGAGCCAATTTTCAAGATTCATGATTATGAAATTCTAGAAAACTACAAACCTAGTACCCTAGGCCTAGGATGCTATTTCCAATACTAGTTACCTTTCAACTAAAAATCAACTAAATGATACCTAATCCTATGATTTAACACCCTAATCACCCCTATCCCATTAGACTCCAAGAAAAATCCTAACCTTTCTATCCATTTCTAACTAATGGGCCTTTTTGTCCTTTTACATCAAATTGCCTATAAATACCACCATCCTTTGGCTTGGCAAGCATAAACACCACACCCACACACACATTCGGTTAGAGAGAGGGAGGAGAGCAAGAAAGAGAAGTCTAGAGGAGAAGAAGGAGGAAGAAGAGAGCTTCTTGTGCAAAGCTTAGTAGGTAAGCCACAAACACAACCTTCTCTTTCATTTCCTTTTTCTAATGCATCTTTCTAAAGGTTCTAAATAATGTTTTCAGATCTGTTATTACTAAGTTCTTATGTTAAAAATGCTAAGCGTTGAGTATTGATTCCATCTCTCTTGTATTTTCCCCATTTTGGCACAAAACCATCTTCTTTTGTATCAATCTCTCAACTTTTCAAGGGCACTCTTTCAAACAAATTTTATGAGTTAAACATGTGATAGTTAGCATATTTTCTTCACAAAAGAAATGAAACTTTCCCTTGGTGGAACCCCTTTTTCATAAATCTTCTTGTTTTGGGCAAAGTACCCTAGAATCTGTTTTTGCAGCCCATTTCCAGAAATTTTAGAAAAATGTAAAAAATTATTCTGGACCTCTATTTTATGTCAAAATCTTCCTTAAGGTGTTATCTTTCAACTAAAATTGGTTTCATCGAAAAACATTAAGCGGTTTGCAAGAAAATCAATTTTTCGTAACAGTCGACGGATCTGGACAGAACCTGGACAGCGCTGGAATATTTTCTAAATAACTTAAAATCTGAAAAAGCAATCCCATTTCCGAATTATGTTCTAGAAACTAGATCAAATTCTCTACGAACAATAGGAAGGCCAAGTCCGGTGAAGGATCTAAAATAGTCCCTTCATTTTAATCTTTATGTGATATTAAATCTGGAAATCTTGTTGTACATGGATGTTTTGTGCCCTTGTATTCATGAAAATGTTTATTAGCTTATGATCATATCTTGGCATGATATTGTATGTGTTATGTTATGTTCTTCATCTTCTTCACCTTATTGATGCATGCTTGTGTGGATATTTTTATCTTGTTAAGTTGCCTAACCTTGATCTAAAACATTTAACTCAACGGAAAACTTAATTGGGAGGGTATTGGGTTTTCGATCGCTTGAGTATGAAAAGATGAGAATATGTGATATATGGATTGTTGGGATGCGTTCCCTATTTGGAAGTTAAAGTCTTGCGCAAGTGGTTTTCAGAACCCTTGAACGGAACAGTTGTATTCAGACCCTAGGTGGTTTCGTGTGAGGAGGGATTCGGGCAAGGCCCTATTTTACCGTCTCTTTTGAGGCCCTGCAGTTGGCGCTACACGGTACATAACCGTTGGTAGGCATCCGAGGTTAGGTCTGCAACAAAGCAGCAAAAGAGGGGGCATACCGAATAATCCGCGTCGATTCTTGTGGTTGGGAGGACGAAATCTCTTTGGGGGATTTCTAGTTTACTAACATCTAACTTGTAACCTTTTATTTATTCATTTGAGTATCATGCTTTATGTTATACCTGTGATTGTGTGTTGGATTGGGGAAAAAGGGCAGGGTGTGTGTGTGTTTACTGGGCATTCAAAGCTCACGGCGTATCATGCCAGGTGCCGAAGAGGAGTTTATAGCTGGAGACGACGAGCCTGAAACCTTCGAAGACTTTTGGCTATCCTAGAAAAATTAGAAGTTTCTTTTTGGATGTTTTGTAAAGACTCATGTGAGGATTTAAACTTACTTTTGGGATGTAATGTAATGGAACAAGCTTTTTGAATTAAGTATTCGTGGTTGTTATGTACTTATAGTCTATTATTTATATGTACACACCTTATCGTTGCTTATGAGACCTTGTGTCAATACCGGTTAAGATCTGTCAAAAGGGTAGTGCGCTGCCTAAGAAAGCCGGACATAGAAGGGAGGCTAATTTGACTCTTCCGACGATCTGGGATCTTACTGGTTATTGACCATAGGACTCATTAGTGACTCTCTATTGACTGCAACCTATAGTGTAGAATCGGGGCGTCACAATATGGTATCAGAGCCTAGGTTCAACCCTTACCCACGCGTTTTCGACCTGCGGTTAGAGACTACCTTACCCCGACTATGTTATATTATTACACTACCTATTCTATCAACTAAAAGACATCAAAAATTAGAATCTTTCTTGACCTACCTTAGGGAATTTCTTCGAATTTCGGGCACACCAACAACAACTCATGAGGACCTACTTCAGGATCGTGAAATGGTTTTAACTTTGAGTGCGGCCTCACATCGCGCAGTAGGGGGTTCTATTAGTTCTACGCGTCTTCTATCGATTGTCGTACCCTCATCTTGTATTCGTAACCTTTATTCAATGTCATCCTTTTCCAAGATTAAGTCTTGTCCATCTAGTCCTGTTTTATATACTACTATTTGTAAATTTGACCTCCTTTGACCCTCGATTATTTTATTTAGCCCAAGGCATCTTGTAAATAATTTCATTTCTTTGCTCGGTGATGAATCTTGGATATTCAGTTTGAAACGCGGATGGCCAACGCAGTTTCAAGTTAAATATCTAGTTTAATCACTACATCTATAACCTTGATCACAATTAAAACCATAACATCATACCATTCATCCATATTTCAGTTAATCCTGATGTTATCACCATAACTGCTTCGTATTCTTCGTCTCCACTTCAATCCAATTTTAGGAATCTTGTAATTATTATTATGTATACATGAAGTTTTGCTGTGTGAACACCCTAGGATATTTAAACTCTAGCTTAAGATTAGTTGCTTACCCATAAGGAATTGCCTCTGTAGTTAGAATTTGACTTACGCCTCACCCTATTCAAGAAAAACAAATGGTGGACCATACTTCAAGACAAGTAATAACATGAGCTTGCAAGCAACAATAGAAATGCGGTACTAGGAAATTGAAACCTTAAGAATGGACTAGTAACCGTGGCTAAAATTCCGAACCCTATCAAGAATCAAATTTTGGAGGAGTCTTACCATCCTTGTGGAAATAATCAGCATAACATTGACTTCAGAATGAAAAGAGGTAGAATCCAAGAGGATTTGGAGCTTGTGGAAAGGAAACTCAACCGCATGAAGATACCCTACTCCGACCTCATCTTAAAAATAGATTCGTTACTCGTACTTTAGCAATTATCGATAGTTACCAAAAGAAGGAGATGACTTACCCATCCAACGGAGCATGTTTTCGGTTTAAGGGGGATAGACAAGACTCCATGACTTCAACGAAATGTAGGACGCAGTGGCGCGATCAACTTGCGAGTAGGATGACAAGTCTGATTTTAAATGAGGAGAGCCAAGAAAAATTAGAACTTCCACGCGTAGTATGCGAATATGCAGATGTATTTCCTACGGAATTACCAGGATTGCCGCCAACCCGGGAAGTAGACTTTAACATTGAGCTACAACCTGGAACTACCCCAATATCCATGGCTCCATATCACATGGCACCAGCAGAATTACGAGAATTGAAGACACAGCTACAGGAATTGCTCGAGAAAGGATTCATTAGGCCAAGTACTTCGCCGTGGGGAGCACCCGTGTTGTTTACTAAAAAGAAGGATGGATCGTTGAGGCTATGCATCGATTATCGTCAACTCAATCGAGTCACGATTAAGAACCGATACCCACTCCCAAGGATTGATGACCTTTTTGACCAACTTAGAGGCTCAAGGTGCTATTCAAAGATCGATCTCAGGTCAGGTTACCATCAGCTATGAGTCAAGGAGGAGGATATACAAAAGACTGCTTTTCGTACTAGATATGGCCACTATGAGTTTGTAATAATGCCCTTCGGACTAACCAATGCACCGGCAGTATTCATGAGCCTAATGAATAAGATTTTTAGACCATACCTCGACCAGTTTGTAGTAGTATTCATTGATGACATCTTGGTATACTCAAGGTCTGAAGAAGAGCATGAGCAACATTTAAGGACTGTCCTCCAAGTTCTTAGGGATAATCGGTTATGCCAAGGCGAGTAAATGTGAGTTCTGGTTGAATGAAGTAAAATTCTTAGGGCATGTGGTATCAGAGAATGGGATTGCGGTGGATCCAACCAAGGTGGAGGTAGTATTAGATTGGAGACAACAAAAAACCGTGTTAGAAATCCGCAGCTTCTTAGGATTGGCCGGTTATTACCGGAGGTTCATCCAAGACTTCTCCAAACTAGCTAAACCAATGACTCGTTTGACGCAAAAAAGAGTGAAGTATGAATGGGACGAAGCTTGCGAAAAATCCTTCCAAGAGCTAAAGAAGAGCTTAACTAGTGCGCCAATTTTGACCATCCCAGAACAAGAAGAGGGGTACACTATGTATTGCGATGCGTCTAAAGAAGGATTAGGTTGCGTGCTCATGCAAAATGGAAAGGTAGTCGCGTATGGATCTAGGCAGTTAAAACCTCACGAGCGCAACTACCCCACACATGACTTGGAGTTAGCAGCTGTAGTTTTTGCCCTAAAGCAGTGGCGACATTACCTGTACGGGGATCAATTTGAGATTTTCACAGATCACAAGAGTCTGAAGTATCTATTCACACAGAAGGACCTTACCTTGAGACAGAGACGATGGATGGAGTATCTTAAGGATTTCCAGTTCACTCTCTCATATCACCCCGGTAAAGCCAATGTAGTAGCAGATGCTCTAAGTCGCAAGAGCAGAGGGATGATGGTTAAGATCTCCGTCAAGGAATGGGATATGGTTAAGACACTCAATGAGTTCAAGATCCAAGTAGAATCTCAAGATACAAGAGCATATCTTAGTGCACAGGAGGTGATGCCTAAGTTGATGAATGAGGTCATGGAGGCCCAGAAGCACGATCAAGAGGTAGCCTACATCAAGGGACGTCTAGAATCAGGAGAACCCATGCCCGATTGGGTAATTCACCCCGATGGAGTTTAAGATACCAAGGTAGATTGTTTGTACCAAGTGGTGAGTTACTCAGAGAAAAGGTACTGAAGGAATGTCATCATTCTACATTCGTGGTACATCTAGGAGGGACTAAAATGTACTAAGATTTGAAGAGGCAGTATTGGTGGAGTGGAATGAAGAAGGAAGTGGCTAAATTTGTAGCAAGATGTCTGACCTGCCAACAAGTGAAGGTGGAACATCAGAAACCAGGGGGTACGTTGCAACCTCTACCGATAGCCGAATGGAAGTGGGAGTACGTGACGATGGACTTTGTGACAGGGTTGCCTAAGTCACCTAGAGGACGCGATGCTATATGGGTAATAGTGGACCGCCTCACCAAGTCAGCGCATTTCTTACCCTATAAGATGACCGACACTTTAGAGTCTATGTGCAGACTCTACATTGGGGAAATCATTCGACTACATGGAATTCCGGTATCTATTGTGTCAGATTGCGATCCACGATTCACATCTCGATTTTGGGGGAGCCTGCAGGAAGCTCTTAGTACTGAGAGTTATGTTTTAGCACTGCCTTTCACCCACAGATAGATGGACAATCTGAGCACTATCCAGACACTCGAAGATATGTTGAAAGCTTGCGCAATGGATTTTCAAGGAAGTTGGGAACGTCACCTACCTTTAATTGAATTCACCTATAACAACAGCTTTCAAGCTAGCATCGGTATGGCGCCTTTTGAAGCGTTATATAGACGACCTTGTAGATCGCCGATTTGTTGGACTGAAGTGGGTGATGCAAATATGATAGGACCCGAACTTGTTCTAGAAACTACTGAGAAGGTCAAGTTGATCTGACAACGGTTAAAGACTGCTCAAGACTGTCAAAAGAATTATGCAGCTAGGAGGAGAAGGCCATTGATGTTTGAAGTAGGCAGCCACGTGTTCCTAAAGGTGCAACCTAGGCGTGGAGTCGTACGAAAGGGGAAGCTATCACCACGATGTATTGGGCCTTTGAGGTATTGGAAAGAGTGGGCGAAGTAGCATATAGATTAGCTCTACCCCCGCAGTTAGCAGGGATACACAACGTCTTCCATGTATCTATGTTGAGAAAATACATCGCTGACCCGACACACGTCCTCAAATGGGAAGAGATCAGTCTTGCAAAGATGTTACGTTTAAAGAAGGACCGGTAGCAATACAAGATCGTCAAGAAAAGAACCTTACAGGCAAGACGGTTCACTTGGTAAAAGTGCTATGGCGTCATCGGGGAATTGAGGAATCTACTTGGGAACGCCAGGATTGGGTGAAGGCAAACTACCTCGAGCTTTTCGAAGGCAGTATGTAGTTGAATTTCGACAACGAAATTGTTTTAAGGGGGATAGGTTGTGAAGCCCCTGAAATATGTATTCACTTTAAAAACCCTGATGTTTGAATTATTTTCTTAAAGCCCCTCGTTTACTTGAATTAATTCGAATCTCGTCGGTTCGCATTACTGTTTTTATTTTTATCGAAACAGAAATTTCCCTAACCGGATTAGGTTCCCTAACCTAATTTAATTCTACCTAAGTTACATGTATTTAACTCCAAGCTCTCACTCTTTATTTAAATTCAAAACTTGTCCCAAACTAGTACTTGTACCTTGTACCTTGAAGTACCATCAATCATGCAATATATATATATACACCTTGAGGGATGTGCCTAGGACCAAAATTAATAAAAAAAAATAACCCCATCACACTCCCCCAAGGCCAGCCATCCTAGGGAAGAGAGAAGGAGCCAATTTTCAAGATTCATGATTATGAAATTCTAGAAAACTACAAACCTAGTACCCTAGGCCTAGGATGCTATTTCCAATACTAGTTACCTTTCAACTAAAAATCAACTAAATGATACCTAATCCTATGATTTAACACCCTAATTACCTATCCCATTAGACTCAAGAAAAATCCTAACATTTCTATCCATTTTTAACTAATGGGCCTTTTTGTCATTTTACACAAATTGCCTATAAATACCACCATCCTTTGGCTTGGCAAGCAAAACACCACCCCACCACACATTCGGTTAGAGAGAGGGAGGAGAGCAAGAAAGAGAAGTCTAGAGGAGAAGAAGGAGGAAGAAGAGAGCTTCTTGTGCAAAGCTTAGTAGGTAAGCCACAAACACAACCTTCTCTTTCATTTCCTTTTTCTAATGCATCTTTCTAAAGGTTCTAAATAATGTTTTCAGATCTGTTATTACTAAGTTCTTATGTTAAAAATGCTAAGCGTTGAGTATTGATTCCATCTCTCTTGTATTTTCCCCATTTTGGCACAAAACCATCTTCTTTTGTATCAATCTCTCAACTTTTCAAGGGCACTCTTTCAAACAAATTTTATGAGTTAAACATGTGATAGTTAGCATATTTTCTTCACAAAAGAAATGAAACTTTCCCTTGGTGGAACCCTTTTTTTATAAATCTTCTTGTTTTGGGCAAAGTACCCTAGAATCTGTTTTTGCAGCCACTTCCAGAAATTTTAGAAAAATGTAAAAATTTATTCTGGACCTCTATTTTATGTCAAAATCTTCCTTAAGGTGTTATCTTTCAACTAAAATTGGTTTCATCGAAAAACATGAAGCGGTTTGCAAGAAAATCAATTTTTCGTAATAGTCGACGGATCTGGACAGAACCTGGACAGCGCTGGAATATTTTCTAAATAACTTAAAATCTGAAAAAGCAATCCCATTTCCGAATTATGTTCTAGAAACTAGATCAAATTCTCTACGAACGATAGGAAGGCCAAGTCCGGTGAAGGATCTAAAATAGTCCCTTCATTTTAATCTTTATGTGATATTAAATCTAGAAATTTTGTTGTACATGGATGTTTTGTGCCCTTGTATTCATGAAAATGTTTATTAGCTTATGATCATATCTTGGCATGATATTGTATGTGTTATGTTATGTTCTTCATCTTCTTCACCTTATTGATGCATGCTTGTGTGGATATTTTTATCTTGTTAAGTTGCCTAACCTTGATCTAAAACATTTAACTCAACGGAAAACTAAATTGGGAGGGTATTGGGTTTTCGATCGCTTGAGTATGAAAAGATGAGAATATGTGATATATGGATTGTTGGGATGCGTTCCCTATTTGGAAGTTAAAGTCTTGCGCAAGTGGTTTTCAGAACCCTTGAACGGAACAGTTGTATTCAGACCCTAGGTGGTTTCGTGTGAGGAGGGATTCGGGCAAGGCCCTATTTTACCGTCCTTTTGAGGCCCTGCAGTTGGCGCTACACGGTACATAACCGTTGGTAGGCATCCGAGGTTAGGTCTGCAACAAAGCAGCAAAAGAGGGGGCATACCGAATAATCCGCGTCCGATTCTTGTGGTTGGGAGGAAGAAATCTCTTTGGGGATTTCTAGTTTACTAACATCTAACTTGTAACCTTTTATTTATTCATTTGAGTATCATGCTTTATGTTATACTTGTGATTGTGTGTTGGATTGGGGAAAAAGGGGAGGGTGTGTGTGTGTTTACTGGGCATTCAAAGCTCACGGCGTATCATGCCAGGTGCCGAAGAGGAGTTTATAGCTGAGACGACGAGCCTGAAACCTTCGAAACTTTTGGCTATCCTAGAAAAATTAGAAGTTTCTTTTTGGATGTTTTGTAAAGACTCATGTGAGGATTTAAACTTACTTTTGGGATGTAATGTAATGGAACAAACTTTTTGAATTAAGTATTCGTGGTTGTTATATACTTATATTCTATTATTTATATGTACACACATTATCGTTGCTTATGAGACCTTGTGTCATACCGGTTAAGATCTGTCAAAAGGGTAGTGCGCTGCCTAAGAAAGCCGGACATAGAAGGGAGGCTAATTTGACTCCTCCGGCGATCTGGGATCTTACTGGTTATTGATCATAGGACTCATTAGTGACTCTCCATTGACTGCAACCTATAGTGTAGAATTGGGGCGTCACAATAACTTCTATTTTAATAATATTTATAACAAATACATTCTACAACATATATCTTAACAGATAATATTTTGTGTCAAAAAATATAAAATATATATATTAAAAAATTTCAATTTATCCTATAATATTTTAGACATCATCAAAATCAAACCACATGATCAATAATCTCTCCTTTTTTGATGATGGCAATATATACATGAATTTGACATAAAATTTTACATGAATAAATACACCATCAATCATAATACATCCATTCTATTTTCTCCCCCTTTATTAACAAATTCTTTGTGAAATATAATTTACATATAAATCGTATTTTTCGCTTTCTTTGACATCATCAAAATATAAGGCTAGTGTGGGTGAGGAACATCGGTGTATTTATGAAAATAAAAGCAACAAAACTATTCATCGAGACTAATGCAAGCATTTATCAAAAAATGAAAAACTCCTCCTGAATTAATGCACAAAAAATAACACAATAAATTACCAATTGATAATACCAAGGGCTATTAAGATTCGGCCATGTACAACTACGCCAAGTGCACTGGCATAAAAAGAAAAAATAAAAATGAAACTAATTTCTTCATACCAAGTAGAAGCAATTGTTATTAAATAAAGAAGATTTTTTAGCACATATAACCATAAAAGAAATATTACAAATTGAAAAAATAATTTTAACATTTAGAGAGGGAAAATGATGTTGGTGTATGTGAGATTCGACGATGAAAATCGATGATGATGGTGATAATCTGTTGTAGATCGGCGATGATGGTGTAAATCTACAATGATGGTGAAAATTGGAGGCAATGGTGAGAATCGGAGATGATAATGATGACAGGAAATGATAGAGACAATTGGGGATGGATTTTGTGTAGATCGGAGATAGTTTTGTGTAGATCAGAGACGGATGTGTGTAGATCGAAAATATATTTGTGTAGATCGGAGACGGATTTGTATAGATCGAAAATGAATTTGTGTAGATCGGAGATAGATTTAAAGGGATAATGGTAGTGATGAAGTTGGTGGATGATGGTGTCGGAGGATAAGAGGGAGGAAGAGAGAGAGAGAGAGAGAGAGAGAGAATTTATTTTTAAAAAAAAGTATCACACAATTTTTTTAAAATTTATTTATTTTTAGATATATATATAAAAATTATATAGGAGTATTCATCATACCAAGTTCAATTCTAATATAACAAAATTGTTTTTCATTAAGAGGCTTGGTAAATATGTTATCTAATTGATGATATATAGGTACAAATTCGAGTTCAATGTCACCTTTGAGTACATGATCTCTTAAAAAATGATGCCTTATTTCAATGTGTTTAGTGCATAAGTGTTGAATAGGATTTTTTGAAAGGTTAATAGCACTTTTGTTGTCACATTTTATAGGGATATAATCATAATGAAGTTCAAAATCTTGAAGTTGTTTCATGCAAAGCAATTGTGCGCAACACGCAGCAGCGGCAATGTATTCTGCTTCAGCAATTGACAGAGCCACTGAGTTTTGTTTTTTGCAAAACCAAGAAGTTAGTGAGTGTCCAAAAAAATGACAAGTGCCACTAGTGCTTTTACGGTCAAGTCTACATCCCGCAAAGTCGACATCCAAGTAACCTAAAAGTTGAAAAGTAGTTCCCTTAGGATACCATAATCTCAAATTTGGAGTGCCAACAAGATATCTGAAAATACGTTTAACTGCGGTGATGTGTGACTCTTTACATGCGAATTAAAAACATGTACACATACAAACACTAAACATTATGTCAGGTCTACTTGCAATAAGATAGAGTAAGGAACCGATCATACTTCGATATTTCTTTTCATTTACCGGTTTACTTTGCTCATTTTTGTCAATTTTTATTAATGTGCTCATTGGGGTTGCTACAGGCTTTGATGATTCCATTTCAAACCTTTTGAATAGATCCTTGATAGATTTAAATGGATCCCATCCTTGGTTTGTTTGATTTGCAGTCCGAGGAAGTAATTTAACTCCCCTCATCATACTCATTTTGAATTCACCTTACATATCCTTAGCGAACTCTTTGCACAAAATTTCATTAGTAGCACCGAAAATAATATCATCAACATAAATTTGAACAATTAGCATATTATCCTTTTTGATTTTTATAAAAAGAGTTATATTTATTTTTCCTTGAGAAAAACCTTTATCAAGCAGAAAATTACTTAATCTTTCATACCATGCTCTAGGAGCTTATTTTAAACCATATAAAACTTTTGAAAGTTTGAAAACATAATCCGAGTATTTATGATTTTCAAAACCGGGAGGTTGTTCAACATAAACTTCCTCCGAAATGTACCCATTTAAGAAAGTACTTTTAACATCCATTTGATATAATTTAAAATCGTTAAAACATGCAAAAGCAAGTAACATTCTAATAGTTTTGAGTGTAGCAACCAGTGCAAAAGATTCATCAAATTCAATGCCCTCTTCTTGATTATAACATTGGGCTACTAATCTAGCTTTGTTTCTAGTAACAACTCTAGATTCATCATTTTATTCCGAAAAACTCATTTTGTACCAATAGCAGGATGATCCTTAGGTCGACGAGTCAAAAACCAAACTTTATTTCTTTCAAACTGATTTAGTTCTTCTTGCATTACTAAAATCCAGTTTTCATCTTTTGTCAGCTTTTAAAAATAATTTTGGTACAATTTGATAAACAAATGCTAGGTTACCACAAATATTTCTAATAGTGGAACGAATTTTTACATATTCTGTTACATCACCTATGAAAATGTCTTTAAGGTAGCCATGGACATACTTCCATTCTTTTGGTAGATTTGATTCGTTTTCTGTCGAGCATATTTTTCTTGAAGATTCTTCATTGTGATTTCTTCTTTATGTTCAGGAGATGAATTTTTCTTCATTTTATGTTATGTAAATGCTCTCCATTCTTAGGATGTGATTCTTCAGTACCATCACTTACAGGATTCTTGAAACAACATTGTTAGATTTATCAAAGGCAGCATGTATAGATTCTTCAACAAGTAAAATTATTTTATTGAATACTCTATAAGCTTTACTAGAATTCGAATAACCAATAAATACAGCTTCATTCAATTTAGTTTCAAATTTTCCTAAGTTATCTTTGTTGTTATTCAATACAAAGCATTTACAACCAAAAGTACACAAGTGGCTAATATTAGGTTTTCTACCTTTTCAAAATTCATAAGGGGTTTTCTTAAGAATAGGTCCAACTATGGCACGGTTTACAACATAGCATGCAGTGTTAACGGCTTCAGTCCAAAAAAATTTCGGTAAATTATTCTCACAAAGTATAGTATGGACCAATTCTTCAACAGTTCTATTTTTTCTTTCAACGACATCGTTTTGTTGAGGAGTCTTAGGGGCTGAGAAATTATGATCTATTCTTAAGTCATCACAAAACATAATAAAATCATCATTATCAAACTCTCTACCATGATCACTTCTAACACTATAAATATTAAGACTTTTTTCATTTTGAATTCTTTTACAAAGTTTTGAGAAATTAGGAAAGTTTCATTTTTTGTGTGCTAAAAATAATGTCATGTATATCTAGTATAATCAT
Organism: Camellia japonica; assembly: GCA_030407325.1. NCBI lineage: Eukaryota > Viridiplantae > Streptophyta > Magnoliopsida > Ericales > Theaceae > Camellia > Camellia japonica. The sequence goes on from JAPPVO010000017.1 coordinate 52,685,322, forward strand.
CAACACAAACAAGAGCATATGATTTTCCTCATAAACTTAATGTTCTAGATAGTCCGAATAAATCAATATGCAAGAGTTAAAGTGGTCTAGTAATTGAAACAACATTGTTGGATTTAAAAGAAATTCTTGTTTGTTTTCCAAATTGGCATGCATCACAAAGTTTGTCTTTTTCAAAGCTAATTTTAGGCAAACCAATGACTAACTTAGTTTATGAAAATTTTGAAATCATATCTAAATGAGCATATCCTAATATTCTACGCCATAACCAATCAGTTTCATTTATTGCAGATAAACATTTAACATCAAAATGTGAAGACAAGTTATGCAAATCAAACACATATACATTCTCATGTCTATGTCATATAAACAGAGTTTTATTATTTATGGTGTTCTCAATTGTGCAGTGAGTTTTCTAAAAAATAACTCTATTATCTTTATCACATAATTGACTAATGCTAAGGAAGTTATGTTTTAAACCTTCAACAAGTAAAACATTTTCTATAATAGGAGAATGATTTTTACCAATACTCCATACACTGATGGTTTTTCCTTACTATTGTCCCTGAAGGTTACATATCTGCCATCATTTGATTGAAATCTGACGAACATAGTTTTTTTCCGATCATAAGCCTCGAACATGCACTGTCGAGATACCATCTATCATTACTAGATTTTCTCTTGAAATATATCTACAAAAATTTGATTTTTCTATTAATACCCATATTTTCTTAGGTCTCTAAAAGTTAGAATTTGACAGAGTTGAAATGTCTTTAGGAACCCACATTTTTTTTTTATTTTAGCAAAATGATTTCTTTTAACAAGATATAATGTTGAAATATAACATTTTTTACCACAAAAATGACACATGAGATGTGAGCGTCTAAAATATGCATAAATAAAATCATTTTTGAAAGTTTTTTCTTTTGAAAAAGGTTTATAACCAATTCCAACTCTACCAAATGTACAACTTTGACTTTTAAGAAGTTTATCCAAAGTGTCTCCTCTTTGAGTAAAATTTGAAAGTATATTTTTTAAATCTTCTATATTTTCGTTTAAAACAACTTTCTCCTTTTTTAAAGAATCATTTTCAATTTTGAAATCATTTAATTCCTTTTTGTAAAATAGGTGTAACAACCCTCGTCACTGTTTACCGATTAATTATTGATTACTGTTAAATTGAGACTGAATATGATTGGTAATTGAACTGACTGAGTCACTGCACTGACTGACTGAAACCTGAAACTGATTAATTGACTGTATCTGTTTGAATTGCATGTTATTGGTTTATGTGTTTCCGTTTAAACTGCAAATTGAAGGCCTTATCGGCGGCCGGACCAGAAATTGATTAGAGATTTAGGATCGTTAGAATTTATGTGATTTTATGGTATATTTATTGAAAATGTGATTTGGTACGATTAAATCAGATTAAAATAAGCTAAATTACATGAATTGCATTAATTACCATAATGCCATTGTGAGTGGGCCCCTTTATTATTACATCCTTGAGCCTTATACACTAAAACAAAACAAATTCTTCAGCCATTTCTTTGAGCCCACCGATTTTAGAGAGAGAGAGTGAGAGATTTGGAGTGAATTCAACTTGTTCTTGAGGGCATTGCTCATAGACTTGGAGATTTGGAGGAGTGATTGCATTTTTGAGCTCCTTAATCTTGAATACAAGACTTAAGGTAGGAATCCATCTCCTTGATTGTGTAATTATGTTGATTCTTGCATGTTTCATGCTTAATTGTAGAGCTAAGTCATGGTTTTAATTCATACATGTTGGATCATGTTGAAATTCATGCATGCATGTGTGTGTTGATGAATTTGGAGTTGATTTCTTGGTAAATTGTCACATGCATGCTCATGTCTAAGCTTAAGTCCATGATTTCAACTTGTTTTTGGTATAAATGGCTCACTAGAACATCAAATTGAAGCTTTGAAATGATTTGAATTCATGCATGTTTGCATGTTCTTCATGTTCTTGAAAATGGGTTTGAGACTTGGATTTAATTGACTCACTCTTGGCCTTTGAATTCACAAATTGAGCTTTGGAACTTGTTGAATATTGAGTTTAGATGTGTTTTCCCGAATTTGGGCCCAAGAGGTCGAGTTTTGAGTGAAAGAATGCTTGGTTTGAGCTTAGGAGACAAATCTGGAAATTCCAGAATTTGGCTTCTTCGCTCGAGCGAAGGATTCTTCGCTCGTGCAACCAACCTTTGTTCGAAGCTACGCTCGAGCGTAGGATTGGTGGCTCGAGCGTAAAATTGCAGCATCCAGTACTTTTACTGTTTCGACAGACCGCTCGAGCGAAGGATTTCTCGCTCGAGCGAAGCCTTTGATTTTGGAAGCTCGCTTGAGCGAAGGAAGGCTCGCTCGAGCGAGGCTCCTATTTTCAGCAAACTTTGCAAAATGTTTTCTAAGTGTATTTTTGCATCCTCATCCCATTCTAGGCATTCTTAGGCCTAGTTTAAGACATCTTAATGAGGATATAGATGTAGAACACACCGAGGCAAATTAGGGATTAAGTTATTGATCTTCCCCAACTATATAGCTTAGTGTGTGTTCATCCTGTATACTGTGTAGGGTTGGCTTACCGAGGGGACGCTCTAGCTTACTGTAGCCCAGAACTCTGTGAGTAACAACTGTGTAAAGATATGTTCAAAAATGATTATCTTCTGAACTGTTTACTTTATTGAATTGTTTACCTTATTGAGCTGTCTACTTTATTGAACTGTTTGCTAAACCGTTCACTGAACTGAAATGTTTACTAAATTGAACTGTTTGCGAAACTGCTTACTGAATTGAACTGTTTACTGAACTGATACTGTTTACGGAATTGAACTGTTTCCTGAACTGATACTGTTTACGGAATTGAACTGTTCACTGAACTGAAATGTTTACTAAATTGAACTGTTTACAAAACTGCTTACTGAATTGAACTGTTTACTGAATTGATACTGTTTACGGAATTGAACTGTTTCCTGAACTGATACTGTTTACGGAATTGAACTGTTCACTGAACTGAAATGTTTACTAAATTGAACTGTTTACGAAACTGCTTACTGAATTGAACTGTTTACTGAACTGATACTGTTTATGGAATTGAACTGTTTCCTGAACTGATACTGTTTACGGAATTGAACTGTTCACTGAACTGATACTGTGTACTGAATGAACGTATGTCTTATGTACCGAACTGTACTGTGGCATCCTTGGCACCTACTGTTTACTGTTACTGTGACAGAGAGATCTCTGTCGGTTCCCAAGTTGGAACCACTACTGTTTACTGTTATGATGGCCATTCTGTATTTCTGATATGGAACAAAGTGCTGTACGGAACTAAGTGCTACACTGTGAGCCACCTCTAGAATCTACGGAACTAAGTGCTACCGTGTGAGCCACCTCTAGAGTCTGTGCGAGACACCTCTTGAATCCACAAGTACTGTACTGTTCTCTGAAATAGTACTGTTACTGTTACTGTTACTGTACTGCTACTGATGGCCATCATTTACTATTTGGTCTGTTAAGACCCGGTCTTTTAAGACCTACTGTTTACTGTACTGTTATGCCAATGGATGTACCACATATCACTGCTTTAACTGAATGACTGTTATGACCTGAAATATGAGCCACAAACTGAATGACTGATAAACTGACTGAAATGACTGTTTTCAATACTGAAAGGACATTTATTCTTAACCCCTTTACGCATTGTGTTATTCACTGGGCTTTAGCTCACTGCTCATATATATATGTAGGTACAGGCACCAGACCGCAGCTAGGAGCGTCAGGCAAGCTTTAATTCTGTCAAGCCAACCACTGTGCCTCACTGCGAGGTTCCGAGCCTATCAAGCTATGGCTTAGGGGCTTAGGGGTGTTTTATTTCCCCGTTTGTCTCTGTAACTGTTTTTTTACTATATAGACTGATAGCACCGTACCGTACTATTTAATAGGGATTAAGTCCCAGTTTTGACTGATTGTATATTTTGTGCATACTATTCTGTACTGAAAGTATAAAGGTATGAAAAATCTTTTTGCATACAAACTGTCAGCTCATTGGACATTGTTTATTTACTGTATTGGCTTCCGCCAGGCCCTGTACTCTGTTTTACTGTATTACTGTTAAGCAGGCCTTCGGTAATCTCGGATTACTGGCCGGTTACGGTGCTAAACACATAGGGCCGGGTTTGGGTCGTGACAATAGGGGATTCTTTTTATTTTAAAATTTCATTCTCTTCTTTTAATTTAAAAAAATCTTTTTCTAATTCTTCAATTTTATTAGATAGAGATTTATTTTCTTTTATTGAAATTGAAAGCTATTTTTTAAGAACAATATTTTTAATGCCAAGTCTTTAAAATTCATCATGCAATTCTTCAAATGCGGATTGTAATTCATCAAAAGAATAAGACTTATTGTTTATCTCATCATCATCTCTAAATGCCATTAGGCGTATGTTGGCAACTTCATTGTTGCTGTTGTCATTTTCTGAGTCACTTTTGTCGTTATCTTCCCATGCAACAATCATTGCTCTTTTTGTGTCTTTCTTGTATTGTTTCTTGATTTCCAGACAATCGACCTTGAAGTGATCAGCTTGTTATACTCATAACAAGTTATTTTAGTTTTCTTATTGTTTTCTCCTTTTGTAAAATCTTTTATACTATATTCTCTTTTGTTAAAATCTCTTTTGAAAAATCTTCTTCCCTCTTAAGTTTTTTTCATAAATTTCTGGAACCTTTTTGTTAAGAAGGTCATTTCTTCATCATCAAATTCTGAATTTTCTTCATCCTTTTCTTCACGAGAAGCAGTAGTTTTGAAAGTTATTCCCTTCTTTTTCTTGTTATCTTCTTCTTCATCTCTTTCTTTCATGATGAGCTCATGTATGAGAAGAGATCTCATTAGCTCCTCTAGACTTAGCTTTGATAAGTCCTTGGCTTCTGTGATGGCAATGACTTTTGTCTCCCAACTTTTTGGTAATGACCTGAGCACTTTATATATATATATATATATAATTTTAGCATTAGTATATATTTTACCAAGAGAGGTTAAACCATTTATAATATCAGTAAAACAAGTAAATATTTGAGTAATAGTTTCATCAGGTTTCATCTTAAAAAGCTCATAATCGTGGACTACTAAGCTAACTTTAAACTTTTGAACTTGATCTGTGCCCTCATGAGTCACTATGAGTTTATCCCAAATTTCTTTTGCTATCTTATATGTGAAAATTTATTGAACTCGTTGACATCTAAAGCACAGTACAACATATTTGTGGCTCTAACATTAGCTTGAGCAATTCTCATATCAGCTTCCATTCACTCTTCTTCAGGTTTTGTTCTCTTTTTGGTAAGGGGTTTTCGACCATTACAAATGATTTTTTAACACTCATAATCATTAGATTGTATGTGTATGGTTATCCTAGTTTTTAACAACTAAAGTTTGTGCCGCTAAACAATGGTGGTCTATTAGATGTTAGTCCTTCAGATAATGAATAAGTAGGAGTTACCATAATCTACTCTAAGATGGTTAAGTCAAAAAAACTAGAGTTCTCGCTCTGATATTAATTGTTATCCCAAGTAGGCAATACAAGAGAGGGGGTGAATTGAGTTTTTAAAAATAATTTCACAATATTAAATATAATAAACAAAATATTCGAATTTTAACAAATAAAAAACAGACTAACAATAATCAATATAAAAGTGAAAGAGATAGGGAGAGAAAATCAAATACAACGATTTATAGTGGTTCGGCACGCCGGGCCTGCGTCCACTTCTTAAGGATCATCCTCGACAATTTCTTCACTATCAAAACGAATCAATACACTACCAAAACTTCACCAAACTTGTGGATTTTACACAGGTCTTACTCTTTATCTATTGAGTTTCACTCAACAACAAATGTCTCACCTATACAAATTTCTCTCACAAAATAATCAATAAGGGAAAGAGGTAATTCAACCATCTTTTATAATAATTTTCTCACAAAGAGTAGATATGAAAGTATAAGAATAAAGACAACACTTAGATCTGAAACTGAAAGAGTAGAGTGAAAAAATACAATCAAAATTTTAGAGCACACATATTTTTTTTCTTTTCAAGTTTTTGATTTTTTTTCCAACAAAACACTTCTATATATACACAAAATACTAGTCATTGGGGAGGCAATGCTCTTTTGCTTGTTGGATAACGTGGAGACGGATGCTGAGAGAAATCACGCAGAAGAAATTATCACGCGAAAGATTTGAAAATATAGGCTATGGGTCACTTTCGATGAATAGATGAATAGTAACAACAAAATTTTCGAAACATCCACCGTAAAATCAAATGATGCACAGAGTCAAGGGCGGACCCAAGATACGTTGATGGGATGGACTAATATTAAAGGTAAAATTATACAATATATTTTAAGTATAACCACATAACAAAAAAAGAGAACTTAATAATATAATCTAGATTAATATCTAAGTTTATTGATTAGAAACAATATAACTAAGTTGTGCTCGACAAGTCTTTAACGATTCGAATTCATCGATTACAAAATCTAGATCAATTTTAAAAAAGCATGAAAAACAATATGCTTTATCCTTTGAAGGAGAATACTCTAACCAAGAAAATTGTTTAAACCAAATATGTTGAAATCGACGATTCTGCTTTCCAAATGAAGACCTAGGATACTCAAGTTTAGGTTGATAACGCCCCAAGTTCACATAAGCTCGTCTAACCTCATCCCATTGATTAACCGGATATTCATAAATTTGCAAGCATAAACCAGGATCTCGTTCAATAATAGTTGAATCAAATTCGCTTTGTTTATTTGCTTGAGGCATGGAAGGCGGTTGAACATCACAAAATGAGGTTTCAACAATATTGGATGTTATATTACTAGACTTCTATTTTAATTGATATAATGAGAAAAGGATTTTTCCGTTTTTGAGTGTGGAGGTTCCATTATTTATAACTTAAAAAAAAAAATTAAAAAATTTAGCCCTATTTAATATTAAATCAAAGTATATTCGGAATATTTTAAATATTAGGGTTTTTATATACATCCTCAATAATTTTTATTTAAGCTTTCATTATTTTTATATATGTCCAAAAAAACTCCTTCAGAGTTCAAAAACTAAGAGCAATATAGAACATTGAACAAGGCAACATCATAAAAAAACTAAGAGCAATATAATATTTGTTGCATAAAGACAAAATTTCAAAACCATTGTTAATCAAATCCATTCTCAACCAACGAAATAAAATAATTGTTAATTACACTTACCAAAAATGTTAGGATAGTAGAGCTGCTACAGGCTGCTGAAGACGATGGAGAGGGTCGCTGCCTATTTATTGGAAGATGTGAGGATTGTTTTGGAAGATTTGTTCTTTAAACAAATACAAACCTATTGGGCTACCTATCTATTTTTTTATTTTTTTTTGGTAAGTATTAGGCTATTATTGGGCTGCCTATCTAAAAAACAAACAAAAAAACTATTGGCCCTTATTTGGGATGGGGCAAGAGTGGGAGAGGTTGGAAGGCTAGGCTAGGCTGGGAAATTTTTTTTTACAGATTTTTTAAATTTTGGACTGGGCTACAGCCACCTATGCCCAGCCCTAGGTCCGCCCTTGTGCACAGTGATTGTATATTAACTTTTTTACCGTGAAATCAAATGATGCACACTTTTATTTATACACAAAATGCTAGTCGTTGGGGAGTCAGACACTCTTCTGCTTGTTGGATCACGTGGAGACGGATGCTGAGAGAAATCACACAGAAGAAATCATCACACGAAAGATTTGAAAATATAGGCTATGGGTCACTTTCGATGAATAGTAACAACAAAATTTTCAAAACATCTACCGTAAAATCAAATGTTGCACAGTGATTGCATAGTAACTTTTCTATTAAAAAATTTGATTGCACAATAAATCTCTTTAAATAATATTTATATTAGATATAAAAATATATACCCCTACTAAAATTTTTGTAGTTATTGTAGAGATTTTAAATACATTTTTAAAAATAACCCACCATCCAATGTAGGCATATCAATTTTGTTAAAAGAAGACAATCCATCAAATTTGTCAAAAGAATACAACCAATCAATATAAAAATTTGTCAAAAGATTAATAGTGATCAATCGGATTTTTCAACACGTGAATAGTAAATTTTACAAAATATTTTCGTAAAATCAGGTTCGGATTTTTCAACACGTGAATAGTGAATTTTACAAAACATTTTCGTAAAATCAGATATAACACAGTAACTTATATTTAAATAATATTTATAACACATACATCTTACAACATATATTTTAACAGATAATATTTTGTATCAAAAAATATCAAATATGTATATCAAAAAATCTCAATTTATCCTATAATATTTTAAACATCTTCAAAATCAAACCATATGATTAACAAATATAAATTATTTTTTTATACAAATTGTGTCTTCACTATATAGATGTTTTGTTGTGAGTCACGTTCAAAATAAATTTAATTTATATATTTTATTTTTTGAATATTTTTTAAATGTGTAACAATATTACTGAGGCAAAATTAATGAAAAACTATTGTACATACCTCAAAACAATTGTTTACTATAGGCAGTCATATTGTTAGCCATTGGATTTGAAAATAAATTATTTATTTCACCAAACTAAGGGTAAATTACACTTTGTCTATTTTATGTTTGGTCATTTTTTTACTTTGACCTTTAAATTTTTTTATTTTTTATTTTATTTTTTTTCACTTTAGCCCTTTATATTTCATTTTTTTTCAACTTATTCTAAAAGTTAACTTATATTCAAAATTAGACAGAAAATGACATATCGGCAATCATGTAATATAAAAATATTTTATTATATATAACTCACATATTCACAAACCCAAATTTTAATATAATAATATTTTTGAAATCATATAACAGTTAATGTTATATTTTTTATCTACTTTTAAACAAAAACTAATTTTACAAGTAAATCAGAAAGAAAAAAATTCGAGAGCCAAAAGTGAAAAAATGGTCAAAACAAAATATAATTTACCCCCAAAACTGTAATTGTCCTGCTACGTGAGGTGGTTGATCTCGATTGGTTCGTTGACTACAATCTTTATGACTCAAAGACTTGATGGTACGAGGTAAATTATCCCTGGACCAGATCTCCGTCCTGATGTGATGATTTCTCAGCACCCACAAGACTGACTACTTCCAGGTTAGTTCTGGCTAATTTTTTGTGTTAAACTGACTAATAGTAGTCTTACAAGTTATAGAACTGGAAAGTCTACATGATCAAAATTAGTGCCGTGTTTTTTAATCCAAAAAAGTTTAGGAAAAAATCACACATTTTCTGTCGGTATGGACAACAATCAAACTGCACTATGGACAAGCTTTTGAACAGGTCAGTCAACTCATCTTCTTCATGACCATGACCATGACCCTGACCAGGACTATTAACTGTTTTAAATTTCAGGCTCAAATATGAAAGTAAGAAAGAGAGAGCATTGGACACGGATACGTAATCGAATGGTAGTCCCACTTTACACAATATTATATCAGTAGAAGAAAGTATCCTAAGAGTGTGAAAAAGAGCATGTGAATGGGACGACCATCTCAACGGGAAATGGAATTAATGCCTCGTTGGAGAATAAGTTATTTTAATGATTTTTTGACTTTTTAAGATAAGATATATAAAAAAAAAATAGAGAGGGCGATATAATAACTTATAGTGATTTTTTGACTTTTTGACTAACATGTATAATTGACAAACGAGATCTACGTCACACAATATGATAATCTCAATTATATATGACCATGTTTGCTGATTATTATTTTCAAAACTAATATTTTATTTTGGGACTATCAATCAGGATTGGAATTTTTTTATTTTTTTATTTTATGGAATTGAATATGACAAGATTATTAATAAAAATGTAGGAATAAATTAAATTTAGAAAATAAATAAATGGGAAATAGTAGTAGATAGTGAAAATATGATTTTATGTTCGGTTAAAATGAGATAAAAATTAAAATTATTTTTTCTACATATAATTATTTTTTTCTTATCTGGCAATTAAACGCGGAATTAATACTCAACGAGTTGATGTATTCCTACTTTCTATCACTCATTTAGGTTGATTAGATAGAATTCTCACATCACACAAGTGAAAAACCACTACAACAAACTGCACCTTTGGCGACTAAAATTGGCGACCAAAACAATTTTAGTCGCCAAAACATTATATTGGGCGACTAAAAACCTCATTTAGTCGGCATTAGTTAAGAATTTTAGCTACTAAATTACTTTAGTCGCCATATTGACTCATTGGTGACTAAACTGAGTTTTAGTAGCTGTTTACAACATTTTAAGCAACCAAAATTTCGTTTAGTCGCCGTATAGTAGGATTTTTGCGACCAAAAATGTTTGTCGCCAAAAAATGGGTGTATGTTGACGATTTTTTGGCGACTAAAGCTAAATTAGTCGTTGTATGTTAACTATTGCCGACGGAAATTTGAAAGTAGTAGCCAAATAATATTCTTTTCGCGACTAAATTTTAGTCGCTATTAGTGATATTTGCCGACAAATTACCAGTTAGTCGCCAAATCTTCGAAATTTTTTTAGAGGGAAAGTAATTAATGTTGGCACCCAGGATGAAATTACACAGACTCACCTTTTTTGTTCTGTTTTGACTCACACATCAACATACACAGCAGTCAATACACCTAACCTCACCATCGCTCACCACCGCCGATCATCACCATCGTTGGCCACCGGCGGACGCCACCACGACCACTGCAAATCGGCCCCACCACTTACCGGTATTTGTCTCTCGTCTCTCTCCCTCTCTGTCGCGATTTGGGTCTGTGTGTTTCTATCTCTGTCTTGCCGTCTCTTTCCATTTCTGTAGGGTTTGTATATGCATGTTAGGGCTTTTCTGTGTGTTCTGTTCTGTCTCGCCGTCTCTTTCATTTTCTGTTCGTGTCGTATTTGCATGTTAGGGCTTTTCTGATTTCGTGAATGTGTTTGGTTTGAATTTCGGCTTATGGATTTCTGATTCCCGATTTGGATTGTTGAACTGTATGACCAATATGAATTTTGTATTGCCGCAAATGGTGAAGATGGTATACCGATTGGTTTTGAAATGGTTCTATGAATTAATTTTTTGGTGGGTTCCAAACAGATTACTCAGTTTTCATGTTGGTTCACGTTTATCTTGGAAGACCCAGAATGTCTCATTGTATCTCTGAAATTTGATTACCTTATTTTAATTGTTTTATTTTTAAAATTTGATTGTTTTATATATTAAAAAAAAAGGACAATAATTATAGAAGTATAATTCCTTTTAAGGTGAAGGAACTAATGGGTAAATTCATATACAATTATATAATATATATACATTTGTTGGTGCTATGTTGTTAGTGAATCTGTTTAGAGTCAATCAGTTTTCGTGTTTTTCTTTTTATATCGTTAATTTTGACTCTGTATTTAATTGAAATGGGTCTGGTTGTGATTTTTGTTGGATAATGACATTTTTCATTTCAATCAGTTTGTTTGTTTGATTAGATTAGAAGAGTTCATCTATTTGAATCAATGCATTTATTTGTAACAATAGGCACTGGGTTTATCTTCTTTATAAGTTTGGTGATGTCATTTTGACGAAAAGGTTTTCATTTGCATATGATCAATATATGTTTAACACTGTATTCAAATATAATTTAATGAGTCAATTCTTGGGCAAGGTATACTGTCAGTTTTTTGTGAAATTGTTGTGTGATGTTTAAACAGAATATATTTAGTACTAAATTCAGCAAATTTATATAAGCTGTTATTGTTCGTCATACTAGTTATGTCTAACCTTTTCATGTTTGCCAATAAAACATAATGAATTTTGATTTCTCTGATTGAGAAACTGCTCATAAATTTTTTATTTTTCTAATTTTATATCTTACAATACAAAGAAACATTATTTCTTTCTTTCCTTTACGGTTGGCATAGTAATAATAATTGCATGACCGTTAGTGTAATGCATGCAATACATAACATAATATCACGATCTGAAAATCTCAACAAAAAAGAAAAAAGAAGATAATAATAGCATGATCTGATTTATTGGGCATCTCTCTCTCTCTCTCTCTCTCTCTCTCTCTCTCTCTCATTGGCTGTACGTACTCTGCAGGAAGCTTATTTGCATATACAATTTCTTGAAGGTGCTTGGTGGTTGTCTCCCTATTGGTGAGTCAGTTGTAATTTTGAGATTGTTGTCGAACAATGCCTTATGTTTCTGTATGACGAGATTCGCCTTGCAACTGCTGTAGCTGTTTGAACACATAATTATGAGAATATTTAGTTGTGCAACTAGAAAATTCCAGTAGTGGCTGACTGGAAGTCTCGTTTCACTATGAATTTATACTTGATATATTGATTTGTTCCCTGCAGCATTTTACAACCTTAGCAGTTTATTTTGAAGGGCATATCCAGGACAATTTATTTTGATTTGTGCCAGTTGAGGGGATTCAGGGATCTAAAGTGTATGTTACAGAAGTATGTTTTACATAGCAATTAAATTAACAGTTGTCAAATTTATCTTTGCCATTACCAATCTTATTGTGAAATAATCTAACTCATTTTACATTGAATTCAGTTGGTTGCATTTGATTTTCTGATTCCCATGGTTCTGTCTGTCATCATTTCATATGTCATGAGTTGCAGTTGCCTCCAAGGACACTGAGCTCTTGCAGGTATGTGGGATCTTGCACTGGTAATATCTTTCTTTAGAGGTTAAATTTTCACCCATTGAATAAATTAAGTCTTCTTACTTTCTGAAAAAAGTAGCATATAAAATAGACACACACAATGAGATTTCCCCATTATGTTTGGAAAACAACAAGGGAATGGATTTGTACTGATTCACAGAAAAAAAAACCTGCAAGCATTTTTATATTAAAGAACTTAAAATCCTCTATGTTGGGATGTAGTCCTTGGAGATAATTTCATTCTGTTTTCTATGTTTCCTTAGTACTAACACCACTATTGAAATTTTGGATTGTAATTTTTGGTAGTTGATTTAGGGGAAAATTTTATTCTTATACTGGAATTAAGTTTATCAAGTTTTGGAATTTTATGGAACTTGACTCACTTTAAATAGTAGTGAAACATTACCATGTTGCAATGACTTGCTACCTTAGCATGAATAGTTCCTGATGGGTTGCTCTATAATGAGACTAGAGCTTGTTTTCTTGCTATGAATAGTTACTGATGCATTTTGGTGTTGTTCTGATCTGTTTTGCTACAATTCTGGGCCTGTTTTGATCTGTTTTGCTGTTCTGATCTGTTCTTTTAGCTCTGTCTTGGTGCTACAATTCTGGACCTGTTCTGGCTTGGTGCTGTTCTGTTTTGGACCTATGCTACAATTCTGGACCTGTTCTGTTTTGCTGTTCTAATCTGTCTTGGTGCTATATTGGTATGTTTTTCATTTGACAGATTTCGACCTTTATTTTTATTTTTTTTTGCTCTGCCATATGCATGGTATCTGTAGCTAGATGAAATATAATATCTTTAGAAATATCAGATGATGCCTGCAGATTTTAACCATCATAATTTACCAAAGATCTGTCATTTAAACTGTATAGTCTCATATTGAAGAGCCTTACATCTTAGTGCCAATAACATGTATTAAGTGCTGTTTGGTAATGCCTTGGGCATATGTCAGCAAACATATGATTTCCATTTGATTTCCTATTATGGCACTACATGCAATTTTCTGTCCTAATTTTCAATCTTTTCCACTTTGGTTATCTCCATCACACTCTCTTAACACAGCTATGACTAGGAAATATTAATCCATAATAATATAGTTAAAAAATCTTATGAAAACAAAGGTAAAGTAAAAGTTTAAAAAATAAAATAAAAACTCACTGAGAAGAAAGAAATAGAGACATCATCAGATATTTCAGTACTTCTCTCTACACATTTAAAGAAGAGTAAGACAAAGATAGTTCAAAAAATATAGAACTACCTTTGATGACCGCAACGGTGAAACATATACATTATGAACACATACCCCATCACGGCGTGTTGATGACCAATCAAGAAACACTACGAAAAACTTGAGGTTTACACTGTCGTTGATTTCTATAGTTGAAAATAATTTCTTCAAAAGTCAGCCTTAGTTCAGAAATATGTGGCCAGCACATAAAAAGATTAATGATTTCTTATGCTCATCCATGAGACCGATCTGTTATTACTATTTTCTTCACTTCAAAAAGCAATGCTAATCGAGCCCTAAACTTACTTAAGCTCTCTTCCATTACAGAGTATTTTTCCAATTTGCTGTCGATTCCCAGGTTCATCTTCGGTTGATGTGTACTGTTCCAAGAATGGACAAGAGTTGGATGATGATAACAGATAGGCTAAAAAGTAAAGAGTATGTACAAGGTGTTCAGTCATTTATGGAGTTCGCTACGAAGAATTTAGGGCCGCAGGATGAAATCCGTTGTCCTTGTGTTGATTGCTTGAACGGCACGAAATTACCTCGACATGTTGTTCGGTTGCACTTGCTTCGAAGAGGAATCGCATGTTCTTATCGCACTTGGGTCCACCACGGGGAACGTGTTCCCCTATTTCGTGGTCATCCTACTATGCGAAACGATGATACTCAAACCGACCGAGCTGGAATGACAACCAATCACGAAAATGTGGATGAACTTCCAACCATGTTACAAGAGATTTACATGAGTGGTCTCATGGATGATCATATCGACGAAGAACGTACTAGTTCGGAGAGGCACAATTTCTGTAAGTTCATGAAGTTGTTCGATGATGCTCAACGTCAAGTATATCCACAGTGTGAAAAGTTCTCCATTTTGTCCTTCGTAATTAAGATGCTTCACGTGAAAGTGTACAATAAATGGAGCAACAAATCTTTCGATATGGTTATGCAAGTTTTCAAAGACATTCTCCCAAAGTGTGATGAAAATGTTCCATGGACCCTTTATGAAGCGAAAAAGTTCTTACGTGACTTGGGTTTGGGATATGAGCCCATTCATGCATGCAAGAATGATTGTACTTTATTTTGGAAGGACAACGCCACATTGGAGAATTGCCCTACATGTACCGAGTCTAGATACAAGTTGAACGACAAGACGGGTAAAAAAATTCCACAGAAAATACTGAGGTACTTTCCTTTGACACCGAGGTTAAAGAGATTTTACATGTCGAAAAAAACAGCTGCATATATGAGATGGCACAAAGATAAGCGTGTGGATGATGGAGTATTGCGACATCCAGCTGATGGTGAGGCATGGAAGGACTTTGATAGGTTGCATCCTACGTTCTCTGCGGATCCTCGGAATGTACGGCTAGGGCTTGCCACGGATGGTTTCAATCCATTCGGACATATGAGTACATCGTACAGCATGTGGCCCGTAATCTTAATGCCTTACAATCTACCCCATGGAAGTGTATGAAAGATCCATTTCTCATGATGTCATTGCTTATTCCTGGACGATTTGCACCTGGAAGGGACATCGATGTTTACTTGCAACCATTAGTAGAAGAGTTAACTAATCTGTGGGAGCATGGTGTGGAAACATATGATGCCTCTACCGGCCAAATATTTACAATGCATGCAGCAGTCATGTGGACCATCAACGATTTCCCTGCATATGGTTCGTTGTCTGGTTGGAGTACAAAAGGTTACTTAGCCTGCCCTAATTGTAACGTGGATGCATCATCTCAGCGTTTGCGTAATAAGATAGGGTTTATGGGTGCTCGGCGGTACTTACCTGAGAACCATATTTGGCGTAGAAGTAAGCTATTCAACGGTGACATTGAGAATCGGTCCAAACCTGTGGAGTTATCGGGAGAACAAATACTGGAGCAAATTAATTTGGGGACGTACAGGCCATATGGAAAGCATCCAACCAACCAAAAAAGACAACGGACTGAAAATCCAACTCCGAACTGGACGAAAAGAAGCATTTCTTTCGACCTACCCCTATTGGAAACACTTAAGCTTCGACATAACTTGATGTCATGCACATAGAGAAGAATATATGTGACAATCTGCTTGGGACACTATTGAGCATTGATGGCAAGAACAAGGACACCGACAAAGCACGTTTGGATCTAGAGGACATGCGAATACGAAAGGAGTTACACTTGATAAGGCATGCGAATGGCTCTTTCCAAAAGCCTCCGGCATTGTACACATTGTCCCCGCAGAACGAATAGGGTTTTTTGATTTCTTGAAATCAATTAAGTTTCTTGATGGCTATGCGGCAAATGTATCCAATTGTGTCACCGCGAATGGTTAAGTTAGTTTGGCCTTAAGAGTCATGACCCCATGTCCTCTACAACGACTTCTTCCCATTGGGATGCGAGGTACCTTCCTACCGAGATTGGGATCACATTGTTTGAGTTTGGAACTTTTTTTAAACAGTTGTGCTCGAAGACGTTGAGGGTGATTGATTTGGACTTGCAAGAACAAATCGTACTTATACTTTGTAAGCTTGAAAAGATTTTTCCTCCTGCTTTTTTCGATGTGATGGTCCACTTGGCATTCATTTGCCTTACGAGGCTAGGCTTGGAGGGCCTGTCCAATATCGATGGATGTATCCTATTGAGAGTATAACAACAAGTCAGAAATTTTTTCTTGTAATTATAGTTCAATATGAACATACTGACGATCACGCCGATGTTTACGTGTAGGATGCTTGGACTTCTTAAAGGATTTGTGGGCAATAAAGCTCGTCCAGAAGGATCCATTGCGGAGCCTACATATCCAAAGAGTGTACGATGTTTTGTTCAATGTATTTGCATGGAGTTGAAACGGTGTTTAATCAGGAAGAAAGGAACTACGATAGGGGTGACAATGGCCCGGGGTTGGCGATTTTCACTCAAAATCTTCGTCCTTTTGGTCAACTCCCAAGGGCAGTTGATGTGTCCGTAGCTGACTACGAATTGGCTCATTGGTTTGTCCTACACAATAGTTTGGAAGTCGACGAATATCTAGAGTATGCTTCTTCGTCATATATGCAACATACCTTTCGTACATGGTTTTTTTTTTTAAAGTCTTCATTATTCCAATTACTTATGACGTACTTCGTATTAACTAGGGAACACAAGCTCGTGTTGCAACAAAAATATGGAAGTTCATGCAACATTGCAACGCGACAATGCAAAGAATTTCCTAAATGGTTCAAAGATCGCGTAAGATTATGTAACGTGTTACTGTAAGTGTTGACCTAATGTTGAATTATTCTAGCTTTGAATTGACATGACATACTTTCTTGTGTAGATGAACCAATTGCGAAATGAAACTCACCCGAAGCAACCGATGAGATGTGGGCATTAGCCAATGGACCTAATGCCTTAGTCAATACATATTCGGGATGCATTTGTAATGGCTTCCGATTCCATACTATGATCGTGATAACCGTCGTAATATCAAAATAGTGGGTTGGTAGTGGAAGGCGACCACGAAGGCCAGTTTGATCAAGTTCTACGGCTACCTTTGTAAAGTGTGGGAACTGACATATTTGTTTGGACACCGGTTGTTTTGTTCCAATTGAATGGTATAACACCGGTAGTACTCGAACTTTGTGTGTCGAACCACATGTGACAACTGTTGATGTAAGAAGTCGATGGTATAAAGATGACTCCTTTGTGTTCCCAGGCCAAGTTCAACAAGTTTTCTACATTCCTGATACGAAGTTAGGGCCCAATGGGCGAGTCGTAGAAAAGTTTCAACATCGACGAATTTGGGATGTGCCAGAGTTGGATGTGCCAGAATTTGATGATAGTACTGTTGTACCAACTGAGCCTATTGATGATTGTTATTGTTTTACGTCAGGATGACATTGAACCGCAAATTATTTCAATGGAAGTTTTCTCAGTCCAATAAGCGTGTACAACTGGAGGGTGTTATGGACGATGATTTCATCTGCGATGACGACGATGAACTAACAATCTCGGGTGATGACGAAGAAGATGAGATTGAAGTGATTTTGATGCAGATACGGACCTAGAATTTTAACTCAGTTTGTTTTTTTGTTTGGCTTTTTTGTTGATGTCATGAGGGCAATTAAGAATATTGAAGAAATTGTATTTTGAATTCCATGCCTACTCTTGAATTTCATGTAATTTGAACCTTGTAATTTTAATTTCCTCTACACTTTGTATGAACTGTTAGTGCAAATTGAGAATCAAATTCATACTCAGTTCAGTTTTTCCAGTCGGACACCTGTGCTGTTTGGCTGCTTTTCCCACAATCTGTGCAGATTTGCACGTCTGCTCTGTCTCTGTTTGCTGAGTTTGAGAGTTCGCCGCTGTTTTTGTCCACTTTGGCTGCTTCATGCTTCACTGCTATGCTTAGGTGCTAGGTCCCTTATATAGAATGTAAGTTCTTTACATTGTTACTACATACTAGCCATAATGGAAATTATGGCTAGTATTCTATCTCAATGGTAAAGCACAAGTTATAGTAAATCATGTGTTCTTGAGACTAATTGCTTCATGCTTGTTTAATCTGTGATAATTGCGTTTGCAAGTTACAACTTCCATTTCAGATCAGCATTACACCCCTTAACAGATCAGTATTACACCCCTTAACAGATCAGCATTTCAGATCAGCATTACACCCCATCACATTCCTTTAAGTTGGCATAGGAAGGTCTACTGCAGCCATACCCATCCACTTGAAAGACCACTCCCCAACTTACCCAAGGCAGGCATACAACAACCAACCAACCAAAGCAGCCAGAGCACCATTAAACCAGCATCACAACAAGTTGCTTATCAGTTGCATACACTCCTTAAGTTGCCAGCAGTAGGCCTGGTAGCACAACACCCCAAAACAACACCCGCAGATAAGCCATGCAGCAAACCAAACACCACAAACAGGATCACACAGACAAATAGCTAGCACAGACCAGCAGACAGAACAACAAAAAAGTCCACTCTGACATCAAACCAATAAACCCTTGCCCTTTCATCTCTGTAGCAACATTTGTAGCTGATAGCAACTAATCTTATTTTCGTGCAAAATCTTCATGAGCCTAAAAGTAATTTTTGGGATGTTTGTTTTGTATCATTCTATCTGAAAAACGATCATTTTTAGTATGCTGAATTTTAGAATCATCAGTTTTTTTGTCATTCAATTATGCATGTAACAATTATGTCCTCCTAATCTTTCTACCTTTCATCTTGTTTTATTTATTTTATTATTTTCCAAATTCAATCCTGACAAATTTTACTCTGTTGGGAAATGTGAGATGATTATCTTACTAACTCTAGCCATCTGACATGGTTATCTAACTACTGAGATGAAAAGTAGCCATCTGAAAAGCTTTCATTCCTACTGAACCAGACTCCTTTTGCTACCAAGCCTTTTACCTCTCACAACAAAACCGCTCTATGTTTTACATAAAATATTTTGAGTCAAATATGATTTGGAAAACATTAAAGAGAATGACAAAGAAAAAAGGAAACAAGAGAATTTAGTAGCCCAAGATTGTAGTTTGATTTTATTTAAAACGGTGTATTTCCGAAGGGCGGTATGTTGCTTATGTTTGTTCTTGCTTTTGTTCATATTTGACATGATCACAAACCATTAAAAAAACTAGAAAGAACACTCTATGAATGCTGCTGGAGCAGATTCAGGCTCAATGAAAGGTGTATGACTTGATTTTGGGGTGTATTGTGCTTGTATACTTGCATCTTTTGGGATGTGATTTATGGAATGTTGTATTTATGTGATTCTTTAGAATGAAGTTACATAATACATAAAGATGATTTGTTTCTTTACTTGGGCTGCTGATATATAAACTGGGATTTTTTTTTTTTTTTTCGTTCTTCATTATTATGTCTCAGTTTGTTAGTTACCATTGATCGTATCTGACTAGTTCCATTTCTTCCAATGCAGGGAAGTTTCCTACCCCTGTCACTCATCAAGAACCTGTCGAGTCTAAAGTTAATGAGACTAAAGCGACAGTCAAATTTCAAGTGAAGAAGGTTCTCTGCATGGGAGTTGCTGTGGGGAAAATGCGCAATTGAGTGTTAATTTTCTGCTTTCATTGTTGAAGAAGAACTGGCAAAATGTGAGTTTAGTGTCTTCACAAAACTAAAAGAAGTAAGTTGCCATGAATTCATGATTAATTTTACTCAACTGTTACTAGGGGCTGTGCAGCAAATCTGGCACTACTGTGAAGCTGTGCGATTCGTAGAAGAAGCTGTGGGGAAATTGTAATTGGTCTCTAACCACAATGCACAGAAGTTTTGCTGAAGTAACTCTATGATTTGCTGAAGTAACTCTCCGATTGAGTTGATATTATTTTGTTCCTTGAGGTTTCCACTAATATGAAATTATAAGATAGTACAAAATAAATATTTATTAACTTATGTAATAGATTAGTTAATAAAATTATTTTTAAACAATAAGCAAATATACACACAAAAAAGAAATTACATCTATAGCTATGGAAACCTAATAAAAATAATTACAAATCTATTTTTAAAAATTTCAGAATAAAAAAATTTTAATTTTAATTTAATAAATGGGTTTGAGTAGGAAGGAATTGCTAGATTAATTGATATGGGATTGGTCATTATTGGCTATATTATATTAGAACTTTATGTAAATAGTCATGGTCTCTTAGTTTACCATTGCTGAACGAGCATTTTATTATTGAGTAGACAATGTTGTGTCATTATTGCAGCAATTACACTACTAATTTATGCGATGTTTATTAGTCATGTACCTTTGTTACGTAATGTACAATGGTTCCGGGAGTCAAGACAGGCCGACGGAAGAGAGCAACAAGTGGCAACGCACTATCAACATCTGAAGCATGTCCACAGGAGATTGGCACCCCGATGACGTTCTCTGATGAGACGCAACCACCAGATGATACACAAACTGTGGTGGAGGAGACGCAGCCAAGTGGAGTGGGTAAGAGCATACAATTTAGTTGTTTAAAAAAAATGCCATAAATTTTTTTTTGGGGGGGGGGTGCATAAGTCATCAAGTAAGGCAATGACAACCCCATAAAGGCAAATAAAAACAAAGGAAAGAAAAACTAAACAGTAATATACACATAACAAGGACACTTACACAACAAATAAAATATTAGGTACACAACCTTCCAAGTTGGTAGCAACAGTAGGCATAACAATTTACGAAGACTTTATGCATAAGTTACCAAGACTTTATCCAAGTTGTAGCATAATTTTCCAAGATTGTATGCAGCCAAACAGTAGCTGCCAGCAACAGTAGGCATAATTTACGTCCGATTTTATGCAGGCAAACAGTAGCTGGCAGCAACAGTAGGCCTCAGGTAACTTGACTACGTTCCCATTAGCAATGTTTGTAATTTTGACTACGTTCCCCTTTTGTACCAGGGCAAACGAGGTCAACTCGTGTTCGAGGACCTACATTAGGCAAAGGCGTGCAGAAAAGAATTGCTAGGAAAAAATGGGAGAAATTACACGTCTATGTTAATCGGGTGTTGAACGCAATCACAGGAGGGAATGCAACCCCAGCGACGAATGAGTTGGGCCTTCAAATTAGACGGTTGTGCCCTCTTCAGAGCGTGAAGTCATGGATAAAAATTGATCAAAGTACCAAAGATGCGGTCATCCAAGCGGTGCTAGTATGAGATTCATCTTGCCATAATGTCTTCATTATGTAATTTGTAATTGGTTAACGTAATTGTTCTACTAATTCTGTATTTATGTTTGTAGGACAAGTTTGTTATCGGCGATGATTTTGATAATGATGAACAAGCTCAACAGATCCTCGATAGGAAGGCATATTTGCTATACAAGGATTGGAGGTACAATCTGAAGCAAGAGTTCCTCGAACTTGAGGAAAAGGGTGTTGATGACCCTATAGTCAGCCGCCTAGTGGAGTGAGCTTGGAGGACTGGAAATATTTGATTGATGTTGCTTGAAAAGACGAATCTCACTTGGTAACAAATTAATTACAAAGCCCATTATTGAAATTAATTTATGTGTCAATATGTAAAACTTCTTCACTAATAGATGTAGAACTTCTTCACTGAAACTTAGTAAAGCATGTTCTTGGTTTTTTTTTTTTTAATATTTTTGTAGAAACGGTCTATGGCTGGTAAAGCAAATAGGGGTATGCTCCCCTATAATCATACAAGTGGATCGAGATCATTTCCTATAGCAATGTCGCTTATGGTGAGAAGTTAATTTAGTAATGTAATGGATGATTGATTCTTCTTGAAAGTGAATATTACCATGTACTAATTCGTCAATGGATTTGTTCCCAACGTAACAGGCAAATGAGGATGGGGATATAGATTTCCCCGAATTTTATAAGAAAGCACACAAGTCTAAAAGACGGGAGATTGGATTGACCCCAAATGTGGTGAGCTACATGTGAGTATTGAATGTTGAAACCAAGTGTGATGCATATCAATTAATAAAGTTTATTAAATTCCTTTTCCCATCTTGACTTTATTGTTTTGTTGGCATTACAGGATGATATGGTCAATCTACAAGTGACAGCCACCGTTGCGGGGTTGCCATTGACCCACGAAGAAATATCAAGGCAAGTGCTCGGGAAAAAAAAAATTACTTGCGTGGATGTGGGATAGGCCCACAACCCTCTTCCACAGCTTCTAGTGCGGCACGAGCACGTGATAAACATATGGAGTTAATGAGAGCGGAAGTGGAGGTTCTTTGTGAGCAGCGTCAAAGTGATCACGAGGAGTTGCTGAAGGAGAAAGAGAAGCGACAAAGAGATCGGGAAGAGCTATTGAAGGAGAAAGAGGAGCGGCAAAGAGATCGGGAGGAGCTATTGAAGGAGAAAGAGGCGTGTGAAAGAGATCGGGAGGAAATTACGAGGGAAAAAGAGCAGTTGATCAAACAAGTTGATGAAGAAAAAAAAGCACGGGAGGCACAACAAGTACAACTCAATCATTTGAACGATGTGGTGTCACGGCTCACAACCCTCCTGCCAGGTTTAGATGGTCATCCTACTATTCGGTAAACATAATTTTCTTGACACTGCAAGTTGTACAAAAAATATGGTTCATATTAACATAGAATTGTTTTCTAAAGTTGGTATGCAAATACTTTTTTTGTGATGTGCTTCGAATAGGTTATGAGGCATAATGTGAGTAGACATTGCAGCAGCCGACCTGGTGTTTTGATACATTACACAAAGGACCGTACTCTGATTTCTATAAGGTAACAAAGTCCAATTGAATGTGATTTGAGATTTAAGAGTAATTGAAGAAACCAGGATACATTAGAATGAATTTTGATTTAGTACAATATAACTAGTGCAATATAACTACTACAAAGGAGCTTTGAAGAATGAATATGTGATTCTTAATAATAAATCTATACAAATAAAACCAACACTAATTTGAAATGGACAATGTGTAAAAGAAAAATAAAATTTGTTTTGGATTTTTCAAAAGCAGTTTTCTTAGGATATTACTCTGGTTTGCAATGGACACAGTGCCAACTACCCACATCCAATATATATTTGTTGCAAATAATTCTTCTCCATAGTGCATCTTTACGTACACCAAACCTCGACCACCATTTAATCAAGAAGCATGTGTTAATCAACAAGCATAGTGCATCTTTCTCTTTCATTCTCCTTATCTCCAAACCCCCTTGTTCCATACTAATATATGATTCACAACGCCCAAGCCTCACCTTGTTGTGTACACTTGCAAATTGAGTTGAGGAAGACTTCATACCTTAATTCATTGAGAAAAAGGCAAACATAGTGTAATTCAGCTGACGCATTAACCAAATGATGTAATTCAGCTGTAAACATCATGAACTTAGCCGAAAAAAGGGCTTGGAGGGCCGAAAATTGAGAGCATCCCCCGACGCACTGCGGGGATGGCACGAGTAGCTTCCTCATGTAAATAGGACCTGTGGGGACAGGCGGGACGTAATTAGCACGTGTACGTTGGGAGTTAGCGTGAAAAACGCCATGAACTTAGCCAAAAAAGGGCTTCGAGGGCCGAAATTTGAGAGCAGCCCCCAAAGCACTTCGGGGATGGCACGGGTAGCTTCCTCGTGTCAAATAGGACCTGTGGGGATAGACGGGACATAATTAGCACGTGTACGTTGGGAGTTAGCGTGAAAAACGCCATAAACTTAGCCGAAAAAAGGGCTTTGAGGGCCGAAATTTGAGAGCAGCCCCCAAAGCACTCCGGGGATGGCACGGGTAGCTTTCTCGTGTCAAATAGGACCTGTGGGGACAGACGGGATGTAATTAGCACGTGTATGTTGGGAGTTAGCGTGAAAAACGCCATAAACTTAGCCGAAAAAAGGGCTTCGAGGGCTGAAATTTGAGAGCAGCCCCCAAAGCACTCCAGGGATGGCACGGGTAGCTTCCTCGTGTCAAATAGGACCTGTGGGGACAGACGGGACGTAATTAGCACGTGTACGTTGGGAGTTAGCGTGAAAAACGCCATAAACTTAGCCGAAAAAAGGGTTTCGAGGGCCGAAATTTTGGAGCAGCCCCCAAAGCACTCCGGTGATGGCACTGGTAGCTTCCTCATGTCAAATAGGACCTGTGGGGACAGAAGGGACGTAATTAGCACGCGTGCGTTGGGAGTTAGCGTGAAAAACGCCATAAACTTAGCCGAAAAAAGGGCTTCGAGGGCCGAAATTTGAGAGCAGCCCCCAAAGCACTCCCGGATGGCACGGGTAGCTTCCTCGTGTCTAATAGGACATGTGGGGACAGACGGGACGTAATTAGCACGTGTACGTTGGGAGTTAGCGTGAAAAACGCCATAAACTTATCCGAAAAAAGGGCTTCGAGGGCCGAAATTTGAGAGTAGCCCCCAAAGCACTCCGGGGATGGCACGGGTAGCTTTCTCGTGTCAATTAAGACTTGTGGGGACAGAGGGGACGTAATTAGCACGTGTACGTTGGGAGTTGGCGTGAAAAATGCATAAAGCTTATACAAATATATTAAAGCTTAGCAATATATATATGTTCTATAACGATCTTTGTATATGTACAGTTATGAATAAAATACATATATGTTTACACATTAGACTAAACTTGAGTTGTGGTTGACTTGGCAATTTGTTTGCACTTTAAATACAAGTTAACGTGTACAGAAGCTATATTGAAATTCCTACACTCAAACTATAGTTACATACAATTTTGATTACAATTGACATCCTTGCAATTTGTGTTTTGTAGATGGCTATAATTTTTTGTTTACAATGGAACTAATGAGTGTAATTTTTGTTGTGTAGATGGCTTTTGGTATTGACATGTGGATCTTCTAATTTTTTGTCGGAAGATACACTTATGCAAAGTTGGGAAGTTTTTTGTCGTCCTATACTTTTTGCTGTGGGCTGTGGATGCATCGAACATATAATTTTTGACGGAGTACACAGTATTTTTGGAGCTTGTATTAATTGCTCCGGTGGTATAGCATGAATGAACCGTGGAATTTGGATGCATCGTACATATAATTTATGGTGGGTAGATAATATTTTTGGAGCTTGTATTACCTTTTGTCGTGGTACATATTACCATAGTAATTTGTATCTTGTCAAATGGTCATTACAATGCATAGTATAGTAAAAATGTTGTGTATAGAGGACATAATTTTGGCAACGTATTTGGAATGTATGATGTTATTATTTGTAATTGGAATATATATAGTTCGTTCGTACATAAGTTGACATTATTATTTGTAGTTGGAATATTTATAGCAGGTGTTCATTTTTGTTTCATGGTACTAAGTGAACCATGTAGATGATACATACAGGTTGTATACGTATTACACGTTGTGGTGGATACATAACAGGTTCGGACAAAATTTGGTAAATTAAACAAACAAAACAAAAATATAAAATAATGCTTTTGGTGATGAATTAATTGGTAGTTAAAAAGAAATAAATCTTTTGGCGACTAAATTTTTAGTAGCCAAAACAAATAAAAAAATAGTTATGGCGACTAATAATTTAGTAGCCAAAAAAACTGAAAAATAGTTATGGTGACTCAATGGGTAGTGGCCAAAGCTCAAAAGACTTTTGGCGACTAAACATTTAGTAGCCAAAACAACTCCAAAACAGCTATGGCGACAACCTGTTTTAGTAGCTAAAACCCCAGAAATTATTGGCGACTAGTCGCCAAAACATTATAAAATAATCATGGCCGACAAAAAATTAGTAGCTGAAGCGGCACTATTAGCGACTAATAATTTCGTCGCCGTAGATACTGTTTCTTTTAGCGACAAAAACCTTAATAGCTAAATAGTTGAGTTAAAATATTTACTGAATAGTTTCCGCGACTAAAATGTTAGTCGGTATTGTCATTTATTTGGCGACTAAGATTGCTTTCGTCGCCAATGCCACTTATTTTTGCCTACTAACACGTTAGTCGGTATTTTGTTCTACCTATGGTGACTAAATAAATTTTAGTCGCTAATTCCTTCGGCGACTATGTATGGGCGACAAATCCAGCGACCAAATTATTTAGTCGGGAAAGGCTTTCGGCGACTAAAATATGTACTTTTGGCGACGAATTTTTTAGTCGCCAAAAATGTATTTTCTTGTAGTTAACCAACTATTAGTTAGACTGAAGAAGGTATCAATACAACAATAATTGAGCACAAGCAGCACTACAACACCACCGCCACAACCTCACAACAAGAAGAAGAAGACAAAGAGAAAGGGTGCTAAATCTCCCTGAGAAAAATGAGTGGGACAAAGTGGTTTGAATTGATTATTTATACTCTTTCTTCCAAATTATTTGTCAAAAATAGAACTGAAAAATAATATATTCTCGTACTAAATTTTTTTTACCAATTAAAAGATCTCATTAAATACTTTTGGTTTGCGTAAAAAAAAATTAAAATTTTAAAACAAAAATACATTTTTTTTTTAAGTTTTCATTTTCTTTGCTAGATAAACAATTTGGGACTGATGTATTATAAAATTTTAAAAATAGTGAAAACACAAAACGTATTAGATTCATTGAACTTGTTAGATAAAAGTTAATTATTTTCCCCTCATTATGAGCGCTACATTGAGTTATATTTATACTTAGTGCCATTTTGAGAACATAGTAAAAAGTCATGTTTTTTTACAAAATGTCCAAAAATATGGCTGCCAAAAACGCAAGAAAATCCCTTTGGGAAGTGCCAAAAACGCAGCCCTAAAATTACAAATTAGGGCCTATGAAAAAAAAATAAAAAAATACATCTCTTATGTTGGTTAAGGGTATTTTGGTCATTTTAATTTGATTTGACACCATAAATAAATAATAAACTAAAAAGCAAAAAGCCAGCTTTTTACCAACTTTCCAAATCACTTCAAAAAAAAGTCAAAAAACTTGGTAAAAAGTCAAAAATCAATTTTTTACCAACTTTCCAAAACAACCCTTATTATGAATTACTGCAAACGATGTATTAAGTTGTATATTTATACTTATTATGAGTTATTCTTCGTAGTGATTGATAGGCTTGTAGATATACCTTGTTAGAATTTAATTATCGAATTTGACATAACTATAGTACTCATATTTGTAAAAATAAATAAACAAATAAAATAGTCAATGATGTGAGATAAAAGATTTATAATTTTATCCCCCCCAAAAAAAAAAAAAAAGAAGTAAATTTTATCTCTATTTCTTTTTTTCTTTTTATTTTTTTCATTTGAGAATAATTACAAAGATGTCTTCTCCATTATCACTAAATATCATTTTACTCCCCCTCAACTTCAAAATTTTTCATTTGGATCCCTTAATTATAAAATCGCATTGCTTTCACCCCTCTACAAGGAGGCATTTGAATTTATTTGTCATAGTTAAGGGATTTAAATATATGATTTGAACTTGAGGAAGGGATTTAAATAATTAGCCTTTAATTATTATAATTTTGGACTAATTACACTCACCTCCCTTAAGGGCCTTGAGGATTCAAACACTCTAGCATTCAAAAAACTAAGACCAAAACTAAATATTGAAAAATTCCAACAATTTGGAGGGAAGTAATACTCAAAATTGGAGAACAAATTTTTTTTTTTTTTTTTTAATAGAGTAATGCTATACAAATAAAAAATTCATACATAATGATCTGACTCATGAATCATTCATTTCAAAATAAAACACCATTGAATATGTATTTATTTACAATAATAACATTATCAAATCATTCTTATGGAGTTTTTTGTATTAATTTTATATATGAACAAAAATTTTCATAAAAATAATAAGAAAAATGAAAACATTCGTTTGCTTGTGGTATAGGTGAAGGAAAAAATACTCCGAAAAAATAAAAGAGTAAAAGATAGAAGGGGGGAAGAGAGGGACTTTGGCTTATCGTGAACATAAATTAGTTATATTAGAGGCAAATCTAACACCGTCAAAGAGAAAGATAACGATAAAAAGAATTTGTATATTTTCAAGTAAAGAATCCTAGTATAGTGTAATTTTGGAAACTTGAAGAACGTCTCGTGCAATTGTCAAAAGCCTCATGGGAGGTGAGCCTAATTAGCCCATTTTGGAAAAAGTAGTTCTAGAGTCAATAAAAAATAAAAAATAAAACTCAAATTTGTCCAGAACTTGTAATGATATGAATGACCAAATTTATTCATGATCTCACGTCAACAAGTTTAACCTACCACCATAGATTTGAAAGTTTAAATAACTTTCTGAACACTTTTCTAGGTTCCTAGACTTTCTCTTTTAGAAACTTGGTCAAGTCATTTTCTTAACCATAATCAAACGCAATCAATTCTTTAGAATTAACAGATCCAAATATGAATGCATTTTTTTTGGGGGTTATTTTATTTATTTATTTTTTGATAAATTCTCTTTTTAATATTTAATTTCATCTGATTCATATTCTTTTAAAATATTTCATTAAATCTTATCTAATGTAATATGACAAAATTATCATTTCTAATTTTTTGCATATGTTTAAAACTAATATATAGCAATAGTCCCTCATTTTATGTAGAAAATCACTCCCTCATTCTAAAAAAAAAAAATCTTTTCCTTATCCTACAGAGAAAATCTTTTCTTTTTTCTAAGGAGAAAATCTCTCTAGTATTCTATGGAGAAAATTTCAAATTATGAATTTTGAATCTTTTATAATTTGAAAATTGTAAAAATAACACAACAAAGGCCCTGTTTGGTATGACTTATTTCAGTTTTTAGCTTAATTTAAGCTATTTTGATGTGTTTGGTTCAGCTTAACAATACAGCTTATAACTTTTTGTAAGTCAAAAATCAACTTATTCTTTGAGTGGGGGAGGAGAAGCTTAATTTATAAATCAAAAATCAGTTTATGTTCACAGTTATAAGTTATAAGCTGTTATGCTATAAGTTATAATCACTTTCCCACAGCTCTACCAAACAGGGCCAAAAAATTAAATGAAGATCAAAATACAATGTGAATGTTCATAGTAAACAACTAACTTTTGAAAAAAACAAAACATATACTAAAGTATAATGTGAATGTTCAAAATAAACAACAAACATACAACTAACCTTCGAAAAAATCAAATTCATAACAAAATATAATATAAATATTCACAATTTATAATCAACATACAACTAGCCTTAAAAAAGTAACTGATACCAATGTAAACATTTACACTACAACATGAAAACATAAAATAAAATTAAAAAAAGTGAAATCGACTATTTCAATTGTTCAATGGTAACAAAAAATTATTGTTCAACTAACAAGTATAGTAACAAAAACAGCAAATGTACAATTAACTTTTGAAAAAACAAAACTTATACCAAAATATAATGTGAATATTCACAACTTACAATTAATGTACAATTAGTTTTTTTTTTTTTTTTTTAAAAAAATAAACTGATACCATTGTGAACATTCACACTGTAACGTGAAAACATAAAATAAAATTGAAAAAAGTGAAAATCGAATTTGATTGTTCAATAATAACAAAAATAATTGTTCAACCAACTAGTATAGTAAAAAAAAACAACAAAATACAATTAACTTTTGAAAAAATTTAAAAAAAGAAAAAAAATCGTACCAAAATACAATGTGAATATTCACAAAATATAATTAATATACAACTAACCTTAGAAAAACTAAATTCATACTAATGTGAATATTCACACTGTAACATGAAATAAAATTAAAAGGAAAAAAAAAATGACTATTTCAATTATTTAATGGTAATAAAAAATGATTGTTTAAACAAGTATAGTAACAAATAACCAATAATATGTGAACATTCATAACTTGCAAAATATATAATTATGTCCATATCTATATTCTAATACTTATTTCTCAGACTTTCAAACAATGTGAAATGTGAACATTCACACTGATTGACCAAAAAATATAAACAGTGGCAATAATAGAATTAGAAATTCAAAAAAAAAAACTTAATCACTCTAAAAATAAAAAATAAAAAAAAACAAAAAAAATATCACCTACATCTTCATCTTCATCATCATCTTTATCATTATCACTATCATTAACAATCTATATAATTTCACCATTCCATCAATCCAAATCAAACCAAACCCACATTTGAAGAATATGTTTATAACAAAATTGATTGGATATAAATAGAGTTTCGACTTATAACAATGGAGAAATATAGCGTTTCGAACACAGAGTAACAATAGATGAACACAAAGTGACAATGGAGAAACATAAAGTTTCACCGCAACAATTGAGAAACATAATATTATTTCACTACCATGTGTAAACTATAGTTTCTAAATCCTATCAAATAGAGAGTTTCGAAACCTTAACATAATAAAACATAACTACAAATGTGAATAAAACTAATAAAAAAAAAAAAAGTGAATAATGATAACTACCAAAATAGAGGTAGCAACAAAAAGGAAATGTGTATACCTTTTTTCTATGTAATACATATCAACAATAGTCATAATGCTATAATAGTCCAATAAATAATATAAATCTGGAAAAAAAGACCTCATGAAATAAAAATATAAATATATGAAACTAACTAGGTTATAATTTTTTTTGGTAGACTTATTTGGTTATAACACCTCTAAATGTGATTTATCAATAAATAAAAAAACCCCTCCTTTTTCTAATGAGCATTGCTATACAAGTTCAAAAATTAAATCCAATTTTCAAGTCCTATGATGTGGCAATCAATTAGAATATCTAAAGCAACACTCTCTTTTATATTTTCTGAATCATCAATAAATTATATTACTTACACATTATTAAATTTAGAATGGGAATTCATATACCATTTTCTTAAGCGTGATCAAATGCAATCAATGCTTAGAATTAATTGATCCAAATATGAATGCATTTTTCCAATAGATAGGAGTGAATGAGACTTGTATAGATATCAAACACGTACATATATTGAAAGTCTAACTGATATTGACATACATATAGCTGCATTAGAAGAAGTCACCATTTTAAGTGTGAAAGTGTTTTATGATGATTGTTTCGAATGAAAACAAGCGCGTGGTATAAATAATTGATGGAGATTGAACACGGATTCAAAAGATTTGATTACACAAAACATATGGAAACAAATTAGGGCAAATTATATAAATAGTCTCTATAGTTTGGGATTTGTATCACTTTGATCTATGACTTTTCAATTATGACACATTTGATCCTGAATTTTAAATCTTATTTTAAATATGGACAATTGGATATATAATTAGATTTTTTAAGGGTAAAATTATCAATTTGATAAAATATAAACTAATTTGATAAAAATAAATGTCAAACAAATATTTTTGAATTTTTAAAAATTATTTCTACCTACTAAAAATAAAATTATATAAAATTAATAAATTTTTTAGACATTTATTTATTTATTTTTACCAAGTTAATTTTTATTATGTGTTTGGATGATGATAATGTAAAATTAATCTAAAAAAATTAATCTTGTAATTGTTATTAATTTTACATAATTTTATCATTGGTAGATAAAAATAATTTTAAAAAAATTAAAAATATTTTTTTGACATTTATTTTTGTCAAATTAGTTTATATTTTATCAAATTGACGATTTTACCCTTGAAAAATCTAATAATATTTTCAATTGTCCTTATTTGAAACAAGATTCAAAATTCAGAGTCAAATGTGTCACAATTAAAAAATCAGGGACCAAAGTGACATAAGTCCCAAACTATAGAGGCTATTAATTTAATTAACCCAACAAATTATAAAACAAACAAATGAAATAATACAAGAATTTTTAGAATGAGTGACTCTGATTGATAGTTGGTCAGGGGAGGTGCACGCATTAACAATAATTTTTCAGAAGAGTAATTTTATGGACTATCTAAAGAATATATTTATTTATTATTTGATGTGTCATCTTTGTCATCTATTTGTTGGTGGTTACTATGAATAGAACATGACATCCATTACACCAATGCAGTGTGTGATGACACATTATTTGATCAAAAAATTTGGTTATTGCAACATTACTTACCATAACAAATTGTGATTTCACAGACACAAATTAAGAATAAAATCACTTTTAGGAGACAAAATAATTTAGTTGCAAAAGTATTATTGTTGTACTTTAATGATAAAATTGGATATTTAGTAATAAATTCATATCATTTTGGCACTAAAATTTTTGTCTAAAAGATTAAATCTTTTTAGCATAAAATTATGTTTTCAAAAATTCTATCGCTAAAGGGTTTTTTTTTTGGTTAATTTTTTAGAACAATCTTTTAGAAGTGGGTTGGCTTTTTGGCTTTTTGGCTTTTTTGACTATTTTAGCCTGGGCTTAAAAACTTGGTTTGGGAAGGACTTTTTGGCTTTTTGGCTTTTTTGAGTTTTTTTGTGAGAGAAGAATGTAATGATTATGGGTTGGATGTGATGTTTTGTTTGTTATGACTAAAATAGCCTATTTTATTTTTTGTGACTAAAATAACCAAAAAAACCTACAAACTCACTTGCCAAACACAGGCTTAGTACGACTGGCATGGCATCAGGAATTGGTCTCATGATTTTTTTTGTAACAAAACTTTTATCTTTAAAAACGAAAAAGTTTATTTTTAAAAATTATTTTATGTTATTATGATTCTTTCCATAGTTAATGACTATATAGTTAACCCTTCTTTCATAATAAATAAAGCATAATAAGTGTTCTTTTTTTTTCTTTTTTTTTTTTCACACACATAATAAATAAATAACTCAATTCAGATTGAAGGTTGTAGATTCAAACACCAAACCTGTAAAGATTTTTCGTCAAAGAGTTAGAGTCATAGATAAAAAACTTCACAACCAAGGCGTTGTAGCCTAGTTGACTAATCCTTTAATTAAGGTCTCATTTGTAATATTACTTTTTAGTTTAAAAATTAAAAAATCATTAAAAAAAATTAAAGAGCTAACAATCTATACCAAAAAGTCAAAGATTTTTTTTTGTCTCTACTTTTTACATATATTTTTGTAAAAAATCAAAAAGTCATCCTAAACATATTAGTTTTTTTTACCTCATATTTTAGACAAAAAATCAAAAAGTTACTAAAATAATCTGCTTCCAAACGAGGCCTTAGTCTTTCTTAAGGGGAGGTTTTAGGTTTCACTCTTAGGAGTGAAATGGGAGGGCAATATTTTCTTACAATGTATTTGGGTGTGAGTTTGAACTCTTCCGTAGTACTCATCTTACAACTAGCCACTGACTTTCGCCAATAAAAAAATGAATAAATAAATAAACTTCACATGATAAAGAAATTTTTAAATGGTGTGCAAGTTCTGTTTAACTTCTAGGCTTCGTTTGGAAAGTAATTTTTTGACTTTTTAACTTTTTTTTGTTATTTTAGCCTGGGGCTAAAAAGTCTGATTTGAGAAGGGTTTTTGGTTTTTTTTTTTGTTTTTTTGTGAGAAAAAGAATATAAAATTATGGGTTGAATGTGATATTTTATCTTCTTAACCTCAAAGCCTGTTTTATTTTTTGTGACTATCTTAATCAAAAAATCCTCAAACCATAATATTTGCTCAAAGAGTTGGATTCATATATTAAAAAACTTCACATGATAAATAAATTTTTAAATGGTGTGTAAGTTCTGTTTAACATCTAACTAAATATAATAATAATTATTATTATTACGTAAATTTGGACACACGAATCATCTTAGAAGGTGTCCTTTGAGGACAGCAAACGACTCCATCAAAAAAAACGCCTCATCAACATCATAATAACGCCTCATCAACATCATAATAATAATAATAAAAATAATAATAATAATAATAATCCTATAACTAATGTATTTTTTTTCTCAATTCATCCAGTATTTTTGTAAAACAATTCAAAATATTTTTGAACAAATTAATTAACTAAATTAACCCTTCAATGCCCTAATCATTTCAAACTTTAATAAGTAGTACAACAAATCAGCTTGCTTGGTATCATTTTTTCAAAAACACTTTTCAAAAAATTCTACTTTCTTATTTTTCATTTTTTTTTTACTAAATTTTTTTAATATTTTAAGCAATTGTTTTTATTTTTTAGACATACCTAACATAAATATACTTAAAAATAAAAATAAAAATTTTGAAAAAAACCTTTTAAAAATTCACTAAATATCAAAAATACAAAAAAATACGAGAATTCAATATATTTTTTGTATTTTTATGTATTTATTAATTTTTTAAAATATTTTTCACAATTTTTTACTTTTTAGATACATCACACTAAACTGCATCTAAAAAAGTAAAAAAAATTATTTAAAATTTTAAAAATATTCGTTAAAAACAAAAAAACAAGAAAAGCAAAAAACCCAATTTTCAAAAAACTTAATCCAGAAAACTCAAACCAAACACACTGAATACTTTTACAAATTTCGTGTTTTTAATTGGTTTCTTTCTTTACCTTTGTTATTCTGATCTTACAAAAGAATTTATAAATAGGAGACGGATCCTGCAGTTCAAATTTTGGACTAGAGGGTGTTGTTTGGGCTTGTAAGGCCTATCATGAGTCATGTTTCAATGATCTGAACGTTCATTTTGTCAGGTATTTCGTATATTTCATTCATACAAAAAATTAAGTCGATCTGATAATTGTAACTTGTTCAATTTTTCACTAGAAAAATAAACAACAATTGTGTTTTTAAAAATAAATCATATATTTTTTTAGTCACAAACACAATAAATTAAACAAATTATAGTTATCGGATTGACCTAATTCTTTTTTCTTTTTTTTTTGGTAGACGAAATACATTAAGTGTCCGATAAAATGAACGATTCGGATCATCGAAAATGAGATCCGTGGTGGACCTCACGAGCCCAAGCAACGCTCTCCAGTCCAAAATTTGCATTTTGTTACTTAATTTTATCTTCCTTAATTTGAGCTCTCTGATTTTCGCCCTTAAAACGCATAAGAGTCTGTTTCATTAAATTAAAAAATATAATTACAAAAAAAAAGTAATTATTTTTTTTGTATATATTTAGCTAAGATAATTTTTTTATGAGAAAGTTTTTAGAGAATTGGAAAGTGAGATACCATCTAGTTACTTGCTCTAGAAAAAATTATGAAGTTATCTCACTGATATATGTTTTATATGAAATTCAACTTTTACTTTTCACCACTCTTTCTAAGCAAATACAAATATATATATATATATATAGGATTGGGCAACCTTCTACTCCACTATTTGAATTGGACGATACTGTCTACACTCGTGAGATTTATCATAGATTTTATTTTGATAATACAAATCGTTCATTTTATATAATCTATATTATTCATATAAAAAATTAAATTGATTCAATTCTTATCCTATTTAATTTATTGTGTTTTTCACTAACAAAATAAATAATTAATTGATATAATTTTAAAATTTAAGTATTTTAATTAAAATAATTAAAAATTTAAGATTTAATTTATTATCTGGTCAAAACCAGAATTTTTTTATTTTTTGTTTTTTAATTTCCATCATATTAATATTAGAAATCTATCTCATAGACGGTATCCAACAAGTCTCATATGAACACAACAAACAGTTTCCAACCGACCTAACGAGATTTTAATGCCATGGCAGTCAACTCCAAACTATAGACCCTATCTCTTTCATTTTTTATATTTATTTATTTATTTAATTATTTTATTTTATTGGTGCGTGGCAAGTTTTAGTTTATGAAGTAATTATTCTATATATGTAAAATATTAATTTTTTTTTTAAAATCCCTGATATTAAGATTTTATAATATAAAAAATACTCAATAACGATCTAAAAAATTCAATTAAGAGAATTTCTTTAGACTCTATCTAGAAAAATCCAGAGAAATTTTCTAGAGAGTGGGAAGTTCGGAGAAATTTTGGACTTCTCGGAGAATTTCTCTAGAAATTTCTTCCTAGAAAATTTCTTCCCACAGAAAATCACCTATTTCTCAAAATTCTTCACAATCTCAAGCTCCAATACCTTATCATCACTATCCAGAAAAAAAAAAAATACTCCCTTTAGTATGTAAATGAGATGAAATTCACTTCCACCAACAATCTAAATCAAAATTCAGTTTCATTCTAATACTTGTTTATCATTCCATCTAGATCATCAAGCAGATCACTATTACATATATAAGATCATTTACAAACCAAAAAGAGCTACTTTAAAATTAATGAAAACAAATCTAACTAAACAGAAAAGTAAACATTTATACAAATACATAACGTGCATATATCAAGATACATAAGATCACTAGAGAAAATTATTTTAATCAAACCAGAGAAATTTTAGCACAAATTTCTCTATGTTTGTTCACAGAGTATTGAAATTTCTCGGGCGAAAACACCCTAAAGGCTAAAAAATATCATTTTTCACATTTTTGAAAATTTCAACATAATCTCAGTAACCAAACAGTCAAAAAATCATACCTGATACCCTTCCCAAGTACAGTAAGTAGCTACAAACTGTATAGTAATCCCATTTTCTCTATCCAAATCCATCGAGTCCATCTTCGCCTTAACTCCATCTTTCCCTCTAAACCTCATGAATCTCATGAATTCTTCCTGTATATAATAGAATTCGCTCCATCAGAGTCGTTTTCCCAGAATCGATATGTGCTGATATTCTTATATTTTGGAGCTTCTCCATTGACTCCTTCCACCATGCGTCATTCTCCTTCTTCACCCGGGCGGCGCAGCCGGAAGAGAACCGCTGGAGATGGAAGTTTCCGACGAGAAGAGCAAAGATCGGAGACGAGTATGGGCATGAAGGTGGTGGTGGGAATGGAGATAGGAGAGAGAGAAGAGAAGAGGAGAGAGAATGTTAAAATAGGTATTAGGGTTCAGTAGGACTCATTTTGGTGGGTGAGATATATGAGAGTGGGTGAGGGACCTTAGACACCACAAAATAATATTGTGGATTTCTTTCATTACTAAAAATAGGAGAGGGATCTTAGACTAATTTTCTCTGTAAAGATATTACCCGACACAATTATGTATTATTTCAGATCCATGTGATAATTTCTGTTGAGGAATATTATTTTACTTGTAACAAAATTTAAATCTATAATTATATGTAGAGTTTTGATAATCCTAATTAATTCTATCATGTCATCTTATTATTGTTTGGAACACCAAAATTAAATACTGAACAAAATAAATATAAGCAGGGCCATGGTCTATATAAAAATAAAAATAAAATATTACATATAATTTTATTTCTTATTATATTTTGAAACATCTAAATACAAGTAAATGGTTCATTTATAATTCCAATCTCATCTCCTTATGCCTAAAACTGAAAAATAAAATTAAAATATTAGATAACATCAAAAAAATATACAAAAGATCCTTAATAAAATTACAAATAAAATTTTAAACTATTCACAAAAAAATATATATGAACCGAGCCTTATACCCATATGGACATGAGACTCATGGCTCATTAATTTAATGAGAAATTGTAAATCAGTGGTATAATAAAAAAAATAATTACACTATAGATAGAATTTTTTTAATGCAATTCTAACACATGAAAGATTAGTACCATACACACAGAAAATTTACACCATCATACTATCCCACTAATTTGTAATTTCTTCTTAATTTTTATTAAAGATCTCATTCATAGCCTTACTCTATTGTTGCTTTTTTTTTTTTTTTTTGTCAAGTAAAATTTTTGTTAATTTAGTTATGTATTTTTAAACTTGATTATTGTTATTTACCATTTTTCTCCATTTCACAACTGCACCGAGATGTCAATTTTCCCGCTTACTTAACATCCCCAACTCCATCTCCATCTGTCCAAACGCGTCCCTTCCCTTCCTCCTTCCAAATGAACCTCCACCCCCTATACTCCCCTCCTCCATCTCCCACCCCATCCTCCTCATCCCCTTCCCCAACTCTCCCTCTCTCTCCCTCCCAATCTCCACCCAAATCCAAAACACCAAAAACTAAAAGAGCAAACAAATACAAATTCATCAAAAGGACCAACCCATTGTTGATGGTTTTTGACAACACAATGGGTTGGCTCTCCGAAGTCGGCTCTCGCGTTGGCGATAACCTCAAACGCTCTCTCGCCGCCGAATCCAAGCGCTCTTCTTCTGCAACCCACTACCTCGGAATTCTCTCATTCGAGACCGCTAAAACCATGTCTCGATTGGTTTCTCTCTACAAATCTCTCGATGACATTGAACTTGTGAAACTCAAAAAAGAGGTCACGAAATCGAAAGGCGTAGCGTTTTTGAATTCCAAGGATGAGGTCTTTCTCTTGAGCCTCGCTTGTGCCGAGAAGATTGAAGATCTCGATAAAGCCGCCACCACGGTGGCTCGATTAGGCCATAAGTGTTCTGATTTTGGGTTGAATCGATTCGACCTTGTTTACACCGATCTCAAACTGGGTATAATTGATTTGGGTAAATTGGAATACGCATCGAAAGATACAGAGAAGAGGATTGACAAGATGGAGAAGCTTGTTTCTGCAACTTCTCGCCTTTACACCGCCTTGGAAGCTCTATCTGAATTGGAAGTTTCGGAACGAAAGCTGAAACAATGGAAGCTAAATAGCCGAGTATTGCAATCGAATCCCACGAATTTCGATCTCTTCAATAAGAAAATTTCGTATCAGAGAAAACAGGTTCGCCATTTCAGAGAAATTTCACTATGGAATCAGACATTCGACAAGAGCGTTGGCCTAATGGCTCGCATAGTATGCATCGTTTATGCTCGAATTTGTCTCGTATTCGGCCCCTACCTTTCATTCCTACCATGCGTATCGTTGCGAAACATAAAATCTTCGCAACAGAAAGATATCATCAGATTTCAACCAGAGTATTGCTTAATCGAACCCATTAAAGATCAAGTACAGATTACTTCACGATCGGGTCCAATTCCAACCACATCGAAACGAAGTTTGATCCGATTTCACAGCCAGAAATCGCTGCTGTTTTTGAAAGAAGACTCGTGTTTGGGTTCTACGAACAGGGTGTTCCACGCGGCCGGGCCATCGACGGTGGGTGGTTCGGGACTCACAATGCGATACGCAAACGTGATTCTATTGGCAGAGAGGTACCTAGACTCTGCAGTGACGATCGGAGACGATGCTCGTGAAGATTTGTACATGATGTTGCCCGAGAATTTAAGAATGTTGGTGAAATCAAAGCTGGCGAAAAATGCCAGGGCGGTGGGGGCCAGGGCCACGGTGGTTGGGGATGATGACGTGTCGTTGGCGGAGGGGTGGAGGGAGGCGTTGAAGGAGTTAATGGGGTGGCTTTTGCCGATGGCGAAAGACACGGTGAAGTGGCAGGCGGAGAGAAATTTTGAGAAAATGAAGTTTGATTCGAAGCCGTCGGTTTTGTTGCTGCAGACATTTCATTTTTCCGATAAGGAGAAGGCGGAGGCCGCCATCGCGGAGGTGTTGGTGGGGATGAGTTGTATATATTGGTACGAGAATCGCCGGAATTGTGATGATGGTGGTTCTGGTGGCGGTAGTGATGTTGTTGGGTATAGATCGCCTGTATTTGGTGCACGGTGCTCTTTTGATGGATTAGGTTGGAGTTTAGCCTAAAAAATATATCCTTATATTTACATACAAT
The DNA here is from genome assembly GCA_030407325.1 of Camellia japonica. NCBI lineage: Eukaryota > Viridiplantae > Streptophyta > Magnoliopsida > Ericales > Theaceae > Camellia > Camellia japonica. The sequence continues at coordinate 52,725,315 of JAPPVO010000017.1, forward strand.
ATACATGTATGAATTTCGTTTTTAAGTTGATTTGTATGATTGTATGATTGTATTGGTTTTAGTTGGGGTTGAGTTGGGGAAGAAAATCTCTATTAGATTGTAATAGGAATCAGTGTTTTTCTTTTCTTTCTTTTCTTTCTTTTCTTTTTTTTTTTTTTTTTTTTTTTCTCCACAATTATATTGAATGATATAAAAGTGGTTCTTATTTCAAATTGCTTTGTTGTTTACTTACATTTTGATTTGGCAGAATGTAAGAAAATGAGGATTTTCAAGAAAAGCAATCATCTTGTTTGTTTTCAAATGTGTTTTCTTGCTTTTTTTTGTTTTCAATGTTTTTCTATTTTATTTTATATTTGAATTTATTTTTCATCTATCTTAATGGATCATAGTATTAAAGAGAGAAAAGCTACCATGTGCATTCAAAAAATGATACATGTATATACCATATATAAAAAGTACAACTTTTACTACAAAATGTGTACTCCAAGATTTAGTGAAAAATTTTAAATCAAGACATCTCAAGTAATTGTTCCATAAATCTTGAAGTGTCTTGAAGTATTTTTCATGAAATACTCTAAACCAAGACATAGTGAAACATTTCCTAATCAAATACTATTGACTCATTTTTATTAAGGAGTTGAGATCTAAAAAATAACTTGCCTATTATGTTTTATAGTTTTTCATAAACTGGAACAATATGTATATAGGGTTGTGCTACGTCCCCCTAATTTTTGACCCCCTAATCTCCCTAAATTTCAAACCAAGGCAAAAAAAAAAAATGTCCAAAACGATGTCGTTTTGAGCATTAGGGGATTAGGGGGGACTTTTTTAGGGGACAAATCATTTTCCATGTATATAATGTCTGAGATTACTTAGGTGCCGTTTGATAACACTTATGTTTTCAATTTTCTGTTTATATTTGCAAAAATTTTAAAAACTCAAATAAGAACTTGTTTGGTAAAATTTTTGATTTATAAATCAGTGGTCTCAGTTTATAAATTTGGCTAAAAAATGAAAACACAAAAAATGTGTTTTCGTTTTGAGTTTTCAGTTTTTTTCTTTTACCACTCAACACAAGCCATAACCCGCCACCATTTTCCACCACCGTCTTCCGCCACCACCACCCACCCCCCACCACCACCTGCCACCACCACTCACCACACACCCCACCACCACCCGCCACCGCCACCACCACCCACCCCTTGCCACCACCACTACCACCACCACCCACTACCCACCTGACATCCACCCGCCGCCACACCACCACCCGCCACTACATCCACTACCGCCACTACACCGCCACCTACTTGCCACACCACTCACCACCCTGCCACCACCATCCACACAGCCACCTCCACCCACCACATCACCACCACCCACCTGCAACCACCATTACCACCACCCCATTCGCTACTACCTACCACCCATCACCGTCACCTACCCACCCACCACCACCACACCACCCGCCGACCACTACACGCCACCACCCACTACCACCGCCATTCGCCACCCACCTGCCACCACCACCACCCACTCGCTACCACTCACCACCCGCCCCGTCACCCACCCCCCCACACCATCACCACCCACTACCACCCGCCACCACCCACCACCACCACCACCCACTCGCTACCACCACCACCCGCCACCGTCACCCCACACCACCCACCACCACCACACTCTGCCACCACCACCCACCACCGCCCGCCATCCGCCACTCACCTGCCAACAACCACACCACCACCACCACCACCCACCGTCACCACTTTCCACCACCGTCTTCCGCCGCCACTTCATTTCTCACTCTTTTTATATTTTTAAAATTTTTTAAACATTTTGTCAATTATCAAGCGCGTTTGTAGTTTATGTTTTTCTAAAAATAAACAAAAACCAATTTATAAAATTTTTATAAATATAAACAGAAAACATAAACGTTACCAAACACACCCTTCAATTTTGTAGTTTTGACTTCTTATTTTGAGACAAGTAAAATTTTGGATAAATGTGGAGAGAGCAATTAGTTCAAGAGAAGCTTTTCAAGAAAAAAAAATCTACAATCATTTGGAACAATTGATTAGACTCGTCAAATGCTTTATTTTCATTGTTTCTATTTTTTATAAATGATAAGATACAAAATATAAGAAAAAGTTCCAGTTTTAAAACAAAACAAAACCCAAAAACCAAAACCAACCTTCTGTCAATGCAAAGTCAAAGACCAAGAAAACAGACGATGCAAATGAAATCATAAAAACATGGTGGAGTTAGGAACTAACATAAAAAGGATAGCTTTTGATGAGTGCCAACCGTCTCAATTATGACAACGTGAGGTTGAAGAACCATCCATTGACACTAGCAATTGCATTAAGGTGGTGTTTAGGAATTGATTTTTTTAATTTTTTATTAAAAAAATAAAAATAAGTGTTGGACATTTTCTAATAATTTTTTAGTTTTTGGATTTTTTCAATTTGCTTCCAAACACCACCTAACCTAGGTCTAGGAACTAGACTTTCATTTTTAGATTTGTGACATCAATAAGCGTGTATGGTGAAAATTAAAAATGTACATTATGAGATTAATATGTAAAATAAATTTGAATTATATATATGTAAAATAAATTTGCATTATATATGTTTTTAAATAAAATTTTTAAATTTATAATATTAATGCTAGTTGTTGGACCTTAATGGCCGGCCCCACCCACGTATAATTTGTGTCAAAAAGATAGGATCATTTATTATTATTATTATTACTACTAGGATATCTTTAAGGTTGAAATAATGCTAGAATTTTATTATTTTTTACATATAGTTTTATGAACTTTTACATATATTTATATTAGTGGTAACCGTGCAATACACAGCATGTAAAAAAAGTAATAATATACTTTTATACAAAATAATATAAATAGTTAAATTTTTACTACAAATTATGAAAACGAAAAAGATTGAAATTTATAATTTAAGTCCCATAATTTTATTACAATTTATTTATTATTTTTTAATTTGTCACAAATTTAATCATGTAATTACTTTCAACCCCATTGCTAGAATTGCAAATTTAGATGAGCTCAATCCAAACAATTTGAGTCTAGCTTACAAAATTTTAAAGATTAAATAATATAGTTTTTAATTAAGTGAGGACCTATCCAGTAATTTAAAAATTCAAATTAAATTTGAATGGATTTGGGCAAAAACACCAAATAAGCTGAGCAACTAAAACAAAGTTATATATATAAATTATTTGCTAATTTTTTAAATAATAAATAAAATTAATTAAAAATTGAATATTAATGAACAAAAGAAAAAGCAATATACTTAATATTTCCAATAGAATTTTTCTTGAAAATATTTAAAAAATACACTTTTTAAAAAGGAATCATCAAATTACGGGTTGTTGGGGAAATGCCATATTAGCTCACTTTTTTATCTTTTTTGGATCATATCATATCTCTACTTTTCTACACAACTTTTCGTAAAAAGTAAAAAAATATATTTCATTATCTTTTTTAGGTCACATCACATCTCTATTTTTCTGTATATATTTTCGTAAAAAGTAAAAAATATACTTATTTAGCACTTTCTAAACTATCACTAAGTTGATATTAAAAAAATTTACTTTTTATAATAGCATAAATAATTTAAATATGATTTTTTAGAAATTCCTTTTTAATTTAAAAATTACAATAAAATATTAAATAGAATAAAAACAAATTTCTTACAAAATAAAAGTATTTGAATAAAAAAAAGATATGAAGAAAATTTAATATGGTATTTTCATTTAATCTTAAAATAATTCTAGATAAACAATAAATTATCACCTATAACCCTCTTTTTTTAAATAAAAAAAAAAAAGTTTAATGAACTATCACTTTTAATAAAAAAAAATTAATGTTTCTTTCTAATTTATTTTAGCAAAAGTAACTTTTTAACAATTTGAGCTAAAGATATCTTTATTCTTTATTTTAACTTTTTTAATTGACAATTGAGATTAAAAAAAAAAATCTAACAAAATCCACCATATTTGGCAAGTACTAAAAAAGTTATGTTTTGTTCTTTTGTTAAAAAAAAAAAAAAAAAAAAAAAAAAAAAAAAAAAACGTTATATTAAAAAATATTATTGTTCAAGTCCTTATAGTTTAGAATGATATAATTTTTTTTATAAAATTTAAAAAAAAAAGAAAAAAAAATTAATAGCGATTAATAATTTGAACACATATATTTAAAACAAATTATATTTAGACAAATAATATTATGACACATCGTTATGACACATGTGAATATTGATCTCATTCTAATTGTAGTAATATAATTTGAAGAATAACTTAAATTTGAAATTTTATTTTATAATTTAATAAAAGATGAAAAATTTAAAGAATGAATATTGATCTCATTTCAATTACAGTAACATAATTGAAGTAACAATCCAAATTTGAAATTTCATTTTAAGAATATAAAATTAATTTATAAATTAGTCATATTGTAACACGTATTAACAAAAAATTAAAAAAAATAAAAAAAATGTGAAAAAAAATTACAACTTTCAACTTTATTGAAATGACATTATTTTGTAATTATAATAGTATATAGATATATAGATATGTAGATAAATTATGAAATAGATCATTATTTAAAACTTATATATTATGGGATAAATCATTATAATTTTAAATTTAAATTAATGGAACACTTTCCATATTTAGTGTCCCTCAAATTTGAATTTTGAAATGGATTAACATATTTTCTATTTTTTTATTTTATATATGTGATATACTTTCTATTTGAAAGTCATAAATCAAGAGATATTATTATTATTATTTATTTTTATTTTTATTTTTGCTTGAATGAGAGCTATAGAGGATTTCTTTAATTATTTAAAATCAAAAAATTAGAAATTTTAGTTTAAGATATTATAACTCCCACAAGACTTGTGGTTAGAAACCCTCTTTTACTTATATAATACATAGATAGATAGATATATTTAATAAAAATTTAGATTTGTCTTCTATAGTTTTTTTAATATACAAATTATTTTTTTTTAAATTTTTTATAAAAATAATTTAACAATTCTATCATTAAGCATAATGTATGGGAGAAGTTAAAAGTGTGTAGCAATAGGTATGGAAGAATTCAAATAGGCTTGTGAGTCGGGAGAAGTCAATAAATGCTGTGATTTTTTTTAAATCAAAAAATTAGAAAATTAAGATTGAGATATTGGAGCTCCCACAAGGCATGTGGGTTAGAAATCTCATTTTCCTTATATAATATACTAGCCTATCACCCGTGCTATGCACGGGATAATTATAGATATTTATATTTTTTTTCATTTTTTTTAATATATAAATTAAATACATGGGGTTTGACCGAGGAGTTTGAAAGAATTTAATAAGTGTTTATTTATTTATTTAAGAGGCATTTACACAATAATTACATGGGTCTCTTGGGGATGCAAAAAGTAAGGAAATTAGGATTCCATTTATTGCGTTATTCATTTAATAAGTGTAATTATTATAAATTAAGTGTTTATTGTAATCAATAGTGTAATTATTACAATCTTTGAACCAATCATCAATCACCAAGTCAATTTTTTTTTAAAAAAATATTAAAAAATCAGGAAATTAGGATTTTTTAATATATAAATTAAATACATGGGGTTTGACCGAGGAGTTTGAAAGAATTTAATAAGTGTTTATTTATTTATTTAAGAGGCATTTACACAATAATTACATGGGTCTCTTGGGGATGCAAGTGTTTATTGTAATCAATAGTGTAATTATTACAATCTTTGAACAATCACCAATCACCAAGTCAATTTTTTTAAAAAAAATATTAAAAAATCAGGAAATTAGGATTTGAAAGAATTTAATAAGTGTTTATTTATTTATTTAAGAGGCATTTACACAATAATTACATGGGTCTCTTGGGGATGCAAAAAGTAAGGAAATTAGGATTTCATTTATTGCGTTATTCAGTTAATAAGTGTAATTATTATAAATTAAGTGTTTATTGTAATCAATAGTGTAATTATTACAATCTTTGAACCAATCACCAATCACCAAGTCAATTTTTTTTAAAAAAAATATTAAAAAATCAGGAAATTAGAATTGGCATGTTAGAGCTTCCACAAGCCTTGGGTTTTAAAAGACCCTTTTGCTTAATATATAGATTAGCATATCACCTATGCTATGCACGGGATAAAATAATATATTATTTAATAAAAATGTGATAATTATATTTAATTTTTTTATATTATATAAAATAAAAGTTAAATGGAAGCTAACCAATCGGGATTTTCTTAATTGTTTAAAATTAAGAAAATTAAAAAAATTAGTATAAAATATTGATCATAAGATTTCTCACTAAATCTTAGTTTGGCTATATAAATAGAAGTATAAAATTCACTTATTTAAGTGAAACAATTCACCGTTTCCTTCTTTTCTCGATGTTGGATTATAAAATAAAAATTAAATGGAAGGTAGCCAATTGAGATTTTCTTAATTGTTAAAAGTTAACAATTGTTTGGGTAGAGAGTTTATTTTTAATCAAGCAATCTTAACCGTTTAATCTTTAATTAGTTCAATCTTTAATTTATTTCGAATCAAACAAATATATATTTTGATAAAACAGCTAAAATCACAGTTAAACCAGCGAATCAGTCAAACCAAAAATGGTACACCCTATCGGCTAGGTCAAAGGACCAACCAACTTATATAAAAATTAATCAATTAAAACTATTAAATTTTATTTTAATTTTAAGATTTAAATTGTCTTGAACTGAAACATATACAACACTATAATATTAAATGAGAGCATAAGGTTTATATAGTGAAACAACTCATTTTTTTCCTCATTTTCCTGATGTGGGATATTAAATAAAAGTTAATAGTTGTTTAAACAGGAAGTTCATTTTTAATCAAGCAATCTTAGTCGTTCAATTTTTAATAAGGTCAAACTAGTGAATCGGTATAGCGATCCCGGTTTTCCTTTCATTGTTTATTGTATTCCAGACTCGGTTTCGTGGATGTGTGTTGTTGTCTTATTCTCGTTTCCATCCTCTACTCTTTGTATTTGAGTTTTGGGTTGTGTTGGGTAAGTTTGAAACAGGTTGGTTGTGTTTAGAAATAATTGGTTTATGTCCAGATTTTAGCCTTCACGCTCGAGCGGGGCTTTTGACACTCGAGCGGGCCCTTTTGCATTTGCTTCTACGCTCGAGCGGGAAGTTTGACGCTCGAGCGGGATTATTCAGTCTTCAGTATTTCCCTGCAAGACATCGGACGCTCGAGCGTCCACTTTCACGCTCAAGCAGGGACCTTCGTCTGCAAAACTTCTGGAAGTGTGCATTTCATGCTCGAGCGGCGCTTTTCACGCTCGAGCAGGAGTCTGTGTCTGACGCTCGAGCGGGGCGTTCCACACTCGAGCGGACTGTGATTTATATCAGTCCGAGAGAAGCCATTTTTGAATCACTTTTTCGACTCTCTCTCTCTCTCTTTAACTTTCCAAAACTCTCTCTCTAGAATATCCTCTCTATCTACATTTTGATCTTGATTTAGTGAGACCCAACCCTTGTGCCTTCATTAAAGTAGTAGAGCTCTCCAAGACCTCCCTTTTGATCCGAAAAGTTGTGAGTTTGAAGCACTTCGAGTTTCTTCATCATCTTCTTTGGGTCTCTTCACTTGAGGTAAGGATAACCTACTCCTTTCTATGAGTTTTGACATAGATGTTATGTATTTTGTATAGATGGTGTTGTTTGGGATTTTTGGGTGAAGTTAGGGTTTTGAAATTGAAATTATGAAAGAGGGGTTTTCTATTTTTGGGGTTCCAAGTGTATGAGTGGTCCCTAAAACGAAGTTATGGTGTTTGATAGATGAAATTTGGTCTTAGGAGCAATATTTGAGAAAAATGGGAAAAAGCCCTAATTTAATGTAAATGATTAATTTGTATAATTAATCCGAGAAATATGGAAATATGGAATTGAGATGAAAATCATGAAATTGGGAAGTCATAAGATGGAATGGTGTAGTTGGATTGATTAATCACTCACCTTTGGAATTGTAGATAATCTATCTGTTTGATAATTTATTATCTGTTTAGAAATAACTGCTTTGGACTATCGGTGGAGAATAGTCTTGATTGTTGTAGACACTGCATGATGATTAGGTGAATTAAAACTAATCGATTGAGTATGTCATTGAATATGACGGATGGAATAACACATTGAATATGTGCTTTGCTTGATCATTGTATATGATGAGTGTTTAAATACATTGTATATGTATGTTGTTTGGGAGGAGATAGGGGATGTACTCCAAGGTTTGAGAGGAGATAGGGGATGGACTCCATTGATAATTAAGTTGGCCGGAGTGTCTAGGATGAAAGTCTCGAAATCTTGATTACGTTTGCATAACATAGATAATTGAAGTAATGGAAGTGTTTTAATATGAGTTGTAGTCTCATTTAAATTGTGGATAATGGAAGTGTTTTAATATGAGTTGTAGTCTCATTTGAATTGTGGATAATGGAAGTGTTTTAATGTGAGTTGTAGTCTCATTTAATTGTTGGGCTAGATAGTGAGCCATGTTTATGAATTTGAACTAGATAAGTAAAGGAAAAGTAGAATGAAACACGGATGTATTTGTCATGAGACTGGAAAGTGTTGTAAGTTGATTTACGAGTGTTAACCATTTATCGAATGCTAATCTTTTAGTTATTTCTCATACTTGGTTTAGTATATCTTTACTGGGCTTTGGCTCACCCTTTATGGGACATCATTTTCAGGTACAGATGGGACGTAGCTTGGGAGGCTTAGAGGCTGAAGGATCTTTGTTGTTGTTGTTGTTGTTTTTTTTTTTTTTTTTTTTTTTTTTTTTTTTTTTTTGTGTATTACATATAAATCAAGCCAAGGGCTTATTTTGTATAAAGAGTTAAAACTCTTCTTTTGTTGAACCAAAGTGTTAACTTGGAAAGTTGTAAGCCCGTAGGGCATTTACTTTTGTTGTCAACATGTAATACTTTGGCAATGAATACTCTGATAAATAGAAATATGCTTTATCTCTTTCTTGTATCATGAATGTATGATTTATGTATTATTTTGAGGGCGTTACAACTTGGTATCAGAGCGTACCGGGTTTGAATACTTTGGATACGTGGGAAGTGGTTAGCACCACAATGGGTTTGTCTCGCTTGTTAGAGACTTAAGTATAATGTTATGTGCTTATGTGATAGCATGTTTATGTGACTAAATGGGTATGAGATTAAATTTCTAGGATGTTGATTGGATCCTTGGGTTTCTGGGAGTCCTGTTGGAAAAGCACTTGATCAATGTTGTTTCTGACTGGAACTCTAGCAACGCCACGGGACGGTCATTATCCGGAAATGAAATTCGTAAGTGTTTATGTGATTATATGCTTACGTGGAATGAATTACGGTTGTCTATGTATTAGAACGCGAGTGAAATAGCTTCGGCTCATTTGTGAATGTGCTAATGTCTTCGTTACCTTTATTAGGATGTCAGAACGAGGACGTAGTGGTAAGCGTGGTAGGCCTAGCAGGCAGGAGATGCCTATACCGGATGAGATTCCAGCGCAACAAGAGAGGGTTGGTCAGGCCAATGTGGCCGAGCCAGTAGGTCAGCAGGCCATGGGCGCCTTAGCCCGCGAGATGGCAGGAGTACTGAGGGAATCCATGGACATTCTCAGGGCTGATAATCAAGTCCAGGCCCATGTCGCTGAGGCCGGGCCTTCTTTTCTGAAGATGGAGTTTTTCCGGTCAAATCCGGACGAGTTTGTGGGTGATCCTAAAGAGCCACTTAAAGCCGATGAATGGCTTAAGCAGATGATGAAGACATTTGAGATGCTAGGTATCGAAGACAGAGCCTTGAGGGTGACCTTGGCGTCCTTCCAGCTGAAAGGAGACGCGGGTCAGTGGTGGAAGTTTGTTCGAGGTCGTATTGGAGGGACTTGGGAGGCTTTCGTTGATGCCTTCCAGGAGAAGTTTTTGCCTCCCACTGTTAGGGAGAAGTTGAAGGATCAGTTCTGTCAGCTCAAGCAGCTGAGTACGCCAGTGGCCGAGTTTGAGGCCGCATTTACCAGTTTATCGAGGTTTGCAACTGAGCTAGTGGCGTCTGAGGAACGCCGTTGTCTTGAGTTCGAAAAGAAGTTAAGGACCGAGCTCAAGCTTAGGGTTGCTGGGTCCATGACTCGGGAGTATAGGCGTCTTGTGGAGGCTGCGGCCCATCTCGAGATTATTATGCATGAGGAAGAGGAAAGGATGAGGGGCTCCAAGAGGAGTCAGGATGGTCAGGGGGACGGTAAGAGGCGGAGGGGTCCTAACCCTCAGCAGTCCCAGGGTGCGTTTGCGAGATCTACCTTTCCAGTGCCGAGTTCAGGCTTGGGAGAGGCAATTAGGGAGACTTTACCTGTTACAAGTGTGGTCAGCTGGGCCACAAGTCTCCAGCTTGCCCGCAGAGGGGAGGAGGGCAGAGAGCAGCTTCATCTTCGGCTCGTCCTCAGAGCCAGAGTCAGAGCAGAGGCCAACCGCTCTCTTGTTACCAGTGTGGTCAGGCGGGGCACCTGAAGAGGTTTTGCCCGCAGTTGAGTGGCACATCTGGTGCATCTGGGTCGAGGTAGAGTTATCAGCCAGCTCAGTCAGTTCAGGCCTCAAGGGCCAATCAGGGAGCCTCTTCGGCTCAGTCGGTGCAGCAGTCTTATGCTGCGAGAGGTGAGCAGGTAGATCAGAGACCTTCTGGGCATGTGTATGTTGTTACCGCAGAGGATCTTGTACCGGCTCCATTCTTTGTGAGAGGTACTTTTTTGTTTTGCAACTCGTTTGCTAATGTGTTGATTGATACGGGTGCATCCCATTCCTTTATATCTGCTGTATTTGCATCTGTGTTGGGGTTGGAGTTGGCGCAGTTAGCATCTCCTATTTGTGTTGTATCACCTGTTGGAGGTGAGTTGATTTTGAAACAAGGGTGTAGAGGTTGCGATATAGAGGTCGCTGATCGCCGGCTTCCATTTTCGTTTGTAGTAATGGTTATGTCGGGTTTTGATGTGATTTTGGGTATGAACTGGTTATCGTCATACCGGGCTATTATTGATTGCTATCGCTAGAGGGTTACTGTATGTACCTTGAGCGGGGATTGTTTTCATTTCTTAGGAGATCGGGTTGGTAGAGTCTTGCCACCAGTGTATAATCCGCGAGAGCAGAGTGAGCTTAGTTGTCTTCTCGCTAGCTATATAAGTAGTGAGTGTGATGAAACCCAGGCTGAGTTGCCGAGAGTGGTTTGTGAGTACTCGGACGTCTTTCTCGAGGATCTTGTTAGTTTGCCACCCCATCGAGAGATCGAGTTCTCTATTAACTTAGTGCTTGGCACGGCACCGATTTCCATGGCACCGTATTGTTTTGCCCCAGCCGAGTTGAGTGAGTTGAAGATTCAACTCCAGGAGTTGCTAGATAAGGGCTATATTCGCCCTAGTACTTCGCCGTAGGGAGCACTGGCCCTCTTTGCTAAAAAGAAAGATAGGGTTTTGTAGACACCCCATTTTTGAGTGACCTTAAGACTCAGACGTCATCGATTGAGCGCTCGGTGATTGCGCATTTTGTGCTCGTTCTGAGGTTGCGGAGTCTCGGCTGAGAGCCTTGCCTCCGGACTTCGGGGCTCTTTTGTGCTTTGCCTCGGTTTGCGAATCAGGTCCTGTTTTCTCTGTTCTCTCTTCCCGAAGGGAGGGAGAGGTCTCGTAGACCATCTCTCAGTGGCGGTAGGCTACGTTTCGTGGTCGTAGGCCATTTTTCCCGTTTGGAGATCAGTTTCCGATTTTCGGAGCCGTCGGCCGTGTGCCTCGGTTCGGGACCGCTTAACTATCTCCGTTTGCTCCGGTTTTTGGCACACACCTTGTTTCCTCTCCCTAAAGGGACACTGTGGCCCGGGAGACCACCTTTGTGGTCATACGCCACCTCCGGTGCTTTATAGTCAGTTTTCGGGGCCTCCGGCTGCGCGTTTTGGCCCTCGAACTCTCGTTTTGCATCGGTGTGGGTTCATTTTTGGCATGGACCCTAGTTTCATTGTTAGGAAGGTGGTACGGGGGCGGGAGACCAGCAATTCTTCTTGGAGACCACCTTTCCCCGGTCAACCGATTTTTCTTGGCAGGTAAGTGGTCTCCCTCACTTTTGAGCCACAATTTCGGGTCTCCCATACCGCCATTATGTTGTACTCATCTGGGAGGCCACCAATATGGGTAGGCCGACCAGCTTTTCTTCCTGACCCTTTTGAACCTTGCCAGAAAGCTGGTTTTCCTCTCTTTTGGGTCACAATTTCTGGTCTCCCACCATACCACTAAGCTGCATTCATCTGGGAGGCCACCAATCTGGGGTGGCCGACCACTTTTCTTGCTTGAACTTTTTGACCCCTGGTCGGCCGACCACCTTACCTGGTCGGCCTGCTTCCTGCTTTTTCCTCTCTCTGAGTTTGTTCCAACTGTGCCAGCTAGGAGGCATTTGGTGCATCCTCCTATGGAGGATATTTGAAGCTTCCAAGAGAAGCTTTGGCCTCTCTTCTCTATAAAGGGAGGCCTCCTCCTCCATTGCAAGGGTTGAACCTTTTTTTGAAGGCATTGCATACACTTCTCTCTCTCTCTCTACATCCAAGCTTCAAAACTCCATAGTTATTGGCCATTTGAACTACACCTCCAAGCACAACACCTCCACCATCCATCCAAGCACCTTGGAACTGATTTGCAGAGGTTGAAGGCTCATTACCTTGGTCTAGAAGTTGCTGAGGGTCGGCTCTACAAGGGTAAGCCTCTATTTCCCTTTTTCTTGCATTATTTTGCTTCATATCTTAGCCCTATTTGCAAGCATTTTCGGACTTCAACATAAACTGAAAAAAGTTTTTTTTTGAGCTCCTCTTTAAGTTTGATTAAGGTCATTTTTATGTTTGGGGTCATCTTCCCCTTTGCATGCTTCATTTCCTCATGTTTAGGGCTATGCATTAGAGCATTTGTATTGGCCTTGGTTTGGCCCTTTGGCCACTGAAATCCAGTGGAATTTCAGTGGCCAATATGTGTTTTTGAGCCCTAAAATCAGAGAGGGGTGACCCTCTCACCCCTTGTTCTCTTTACTAGCTTTGTTGGCCTTCCAAAGGAGCTCCATTTTGCATACTTTGAAACCATGTTTCAGGCCCTATTTAGTGAGTTTTAAGGTCTGCATGAACTCTGTCCGGAACCTATTTTGCCATATAAAGTGTCTATTATGCATATGTAGAACAATCATATTCAAGGCCTTTCAAAGGGGCTTTCACTTGCATGCTTCCTAGACTAATTTCAGGGCCTTTTTGGTGGGTTTTAGGGCTGTCATAACCTCTTTCTAGTGGTGATTTTTCCATTTTGTATGTCCATCATATATGTGTAGAATAACCCTTTTTTTGGCCTTTCAAAGGGACACATCATTCTTGCATGCATTGACTGAGTTCCAGTGGTTATTTGGGCATATTTTGGCATGGCATACTTCTGTTTTTGGCTGGTTTGGTGAGCCCTCATGTGCTTCAATAGTTGTAGTGCAACTCATGGTTCACTAGCTTTCTTTGCATGCTTTGTTGACCCTTGATTTTAGCACTTTTTGGCCATGCCTTAAACTGATTTTGTGCATATTTTGGACTTCCTTAGCTCTGTTTTTAGCTCTCATGGTCGAATGATGTTTGTTTTGCATGCTTGTAGTTCAATACCCATGCTTAACTTTGAGTTTTGAGGCTCATTCCATGCATATACTGAGGTGTGTTCATGTTTTGGGTCCATTATACATCATATTTTAGAGCTTGTATCAATGCATATTGTCATGTTTTATACTCCTTAAGTGTGCTTGAGAGTTGTCCATGAATGCCTTGTTTTCGGGCCATTGAATGAGCTCCATTTTTTTGCATGTTGAGCCATCATTTTAGGCCATTTTTCCCACTGTTTCAGACCTGCCTAGGGTCTGTTTGGGGTTGGTTTTGCCATTAGTGCATTGCTTTGGGTACCTCTAGTATAACGCACTTCACTAGTTTCGGTACCCGGGCCTCATAGCATGCATTGTGTGACATATTTGCTTGATTCGGGACCATTGTATATTATGTTTCAAGCTGGAACTTCTTTGTTTGTATGCCACATTCCATTCCTTGCCATGCTTAGTTAGAGTTGCATGTTATGCCTTAGGATCGGTCCTTTGCATCCATACATGTTTGCATGTGTTTCGGTTGTCTCATTTTCATCCCAATGGCCACTGATGTGAGTGTGGCTGAGGTCCACTCATGTTGGTGTAAGTCCATCTTGCATTGTGTATGCCATTTTAGTCCATAGCATTGCATATGCTAGGTTGCATGTTAGTGCATTATGCATGCCATGTTGTCACGTGCATTGTGTATGCCATTTTAGTCCATAGCATTGCGTATGCTAGGTTACATGTTAGTCGCATTGTGTATGCCATCTCATTGCATTGTGTTTGGGATAGGAGTTAGCCCAAACATGGAAACGAGGGACGTTTCGTACCCGAAGTGACGGAACATACCTCAATTCCCGGTCGCCAACACTCCGGATTACCCATGATGGAGTCTAGGCCTTGTTGTGTTGTCATGTGCATTCATTTCACATTGAGTCGTGCAATTCGACTCCTCGGCCATCATGCATCGAGATGCGTGATTGGTGGCACGAGGATCGAGGTGTGCATACATATGTGAAAATACTTTGCCATGCCCCTTTCTTGCTCTCTGTTGCAGCAAACCAGAAATCAGCAGCCTTCTAGAGCTTTACACAGCATTTCGAGCTTAATTGCAAACAGAGGCAAATCGGGGCATCGCGAGGAATTTTCCGACGAGGCGACTCGAGCATGCATCTTTCATCATTCAGAACAGAGCTGAGGCGGTCCATTTAGCTTGCATGCTAATTTATTTGCTTTCCTAGTTAATCTGTTAATTAGGATTTTGTAATATTTAATTATTTATTCGAACTGTATTATTTATTCGTACCCTCCGAGCGAGGGCACAATTGTAATAAGTGTGCGTGCATGTGATGTATGTCTTCCAACTCCACGTCTTTCTCCCTTTTATTTATCAGCTTATGATGGTTAGATTAGGGCATGTTTCAATTAGCATACTTATGCTCGCATGTTTGCATCCATTCATCTGTCTTGCATGCACCGGGCTCGGCGCATCATACTAACTGCATTGTATTTCAATTCCAAGTTGAATACATGTTTCCTGTAGCATCTCATATGCCATTCTTAGAATAGCCGAGCCTATTTTTAATTGCATTTCTGTATGTGTTGCATTAGGCATTTCAGCATAGTTAGGATCATGCATTGATTTCTAACATAGCTTCTGTTTTGACTTGGAGTACTCGGTAAGTTTTATGACTTTAGCATCCTTGCATGCGTGTGAGTGATTGCCATGATAGCATGCTTAACATGATGCTATTTGCTTATATGATATAACTGCCTAAATGCCTATAGGTGAAGGTTGGATTATCTGAATTGGAATAATGCATTGACCGTGAGTTTTAAGCCCACTTGAGAGTGGCAAATCATCATGTTTTCTAAGCCCACCCGAGGGTGGCAAATCCACGTCTTAGCCTACTTGTGAGTAGCACCTTCAAACCGTTTTTCAAAACGAACATGAGATGTTTTGTTCCAATTCAGGCGACCCAGTCTATACTTGTATCCTGTGCCCATCATATAGTAATTCTAGGCTAATAATTGGAATAAGAACACATAACGTTTTCAAAACTCGATATCATGGTTAGTAAAGGCCGATCTTTGATTGGGCGAGCGGGGGTGCTCACGAAGTGACCTTCCCCAATCGTACCCAAGTTCTCGAGCCAAGGCAACTTTGGTGATGACGGACACGTGGCCTTAGGCAACGAGTCAGGGTTTCCTAAATTCCCCCAAAATAAATATTTAGGTGGCGACTCTGTATCTGGCAAAGTAGTCCATGTTTGGCACTTCTTTCAAAAAAATCTGTTTTCAAAAACGATTTGCCGGATTTGGACTTTGATGATTCATCGGTCTTGCATTGCACTCTGCGAGATTAGATACAGGACCGTGACATTGAGTCCTAAACTGTAGTGAGCCCAATGAACAAAACGGGATTCCCTCTCGGGACGTTCGGGGACGTCTACAGGTTTTGAGACTTTGTATTGATTACCGAAAATTGAATCGGGTATTGAGACTTTTTATATGGTTAAATAGAAGTTAGTCAATGGAAATTTTTTTAATTGTTTAAAATTAATAAAATCAATATGACGCGATTAAACCGGCAAATCGGTCAAATCCAAAATGGTTCAACCTAATCAGTTGGGTCAAATGACTAACCAACTTATACACAAATTAATTAATTAAAACTTTTAAATATTATTTTTATTTTAAAATTTAAACTGTCTTGAATTGAAGTACACAATACTATACTATTAAGATTCATTTATATAAGTACAATAACTCACTTTTTTTTTTTCTTTTTCTAATGTGGGATTATAAAATAAAAGTTAATAATTATGTCTTTCAATATTTAATCAGATCAATCTTTAGTTTATTTTGAATCAAATAAATCTAATCAATATATTTTGATAAAACCACAAAAATTACGGTTAAACCAACAAATCAAAGAAAATAAAAAATGATTTAGCCTAATCGGTTAGGTCATAATTAATTAATTAAAACTTTTAAAATTTAAACTATATTGAATTGAAACATGTACAACACTACAATATTAAATGGGGATAAAAATATAAGATTCACTTTATATGAGTAAAATAACTCATTTTTTTCCTTTTTTTTTTCCCGATGTGGGATTATCAAATAAAAGCTAACTAATGGAGATGTTCTTAATTGTTAAAATTAAGAAAATCAAGAAAATTAATATGAGATATTGAAACTCTCATAAGGCTCCTCACTAAATTGGATGGGAGTATAAGATTCTCTTTATATGAGTAAAATAACTCATTTTTTTTTATTTTTTTTTATGTGAGATTATCAAATAAAAGCTAACCAATGGAGATTTTTTTAATTGTTTAAAATTAAATAAATTAAGAAAAATAGGATGAGCCTTTGGAGGTCTCACAAGCCTTTTCACTGTAAAGTTATTTTTCCTTACATAATAAGACTAGTGGTAACCCGTGCTATGCATAAGATTTTATAAATTAAAAAAATTATTATAATTATCTTGAAATAATTTAATTTTTTTTATCTTGTGATATACATAAAATTTATAAGTTAACTTTTATGTTTATAACTTTTTAAATTATTAGTTTAAAAAAATTAAAATATATATATATATAAGTCTAATTAGTGCAACTATGATAATTTGTATTAAAAAAAAGTTAAATCTGATTAAATGAGATTAAATGAGTTATGACAAATCTTTTCTTGTTATGAAAATATACAAATTCAAAAGTTATAATTAAGAAAAATATACAATTTTATTATTAAATGTGAAGTGGAGTAATATTTAACAATAATTAGTATGATGTTTCTATTATTAATCTAATAATTTAAGTTACATTTCATTTGATTTCAATTTCATAACTAAAAATACAATATGAATATAATACACACATGGATTTCTAGTATTTAATAATAAAAAGGTTTCAAAATATTTTCAAACTTTCATCATTTTCTTTTAATTTTTTTTAATCTAATTTAATTTTAAATTTGAATAAATTTTTTGATTTTATATGAATTACTTTAACTTTTTCATTAAATTTTTATCAATTTTTAAAAGAATTTCATTCTTATCCTAATTTTTTTTTTCTTTTCCCCAATTTTGATGGAAAAAACAATAATTTTCAACATTTCATCTTTTTAAATTTTCATCAAATTACAATTTGATAAAAAAAAAAAAAAATTAAGGGTTGAAATTTCTGTTAATTGAAATTATAGTGAAATAACATCTTGAAATAGTCAAAGTTTGAGTATGTGGTTGGTTGAAATGCATAATTTAATTAATTCTCTTCTCATAATTATAAGTCAGATTATGGAAAAAAAATTTAAGGTGTCAAACATTTTCCATTTGTAAATATCCTGCATATTAAAAAAATAAAAATAAAAAAGTGAAGCTTTTAGATATGTGTTTATCAGATTTGTTTTATGGACATAAACAATTGATGTTTCAATTTAAAAATTAGAAAGTAAAAAAAAAAAAAAAAACAGATTGAGATTTTTAGAGATAAAAGTAGTCATCTAACTCCTCTAAATACTATTTAAGATGTACTATTTAATCACATAAAAAAATAAAAATTATATTTAGAGATTATCTCTATATATTATGCTATTATATACAACTATAGCTATAACAAATTAACTATAATATATATGAAAAGTTATATTAAACTTTTATTTTCAATTAATTGAATTATAATTAACAAACTAATAAATAGCTATAATTGTATAATGGGATAGAAAGAGGATAAAAATAAATAACACAATGATATTTAAAAGTTTTAAATTTACCTAATGTTATAGTAAAATCTTGAATTCTCAATGAATTTTTAAATTTTCTATAAAATAAAATGACAATAAAAAATAAAAAATTTTGATACCCATTTTTTTAACCTCAATTTTATGGTCTTCATTGAAGAAAATAAAATCTGATCAAAATCCTTGGCACAGAACGAATATAGATATTTCGATTGCAACCATAATCACCAATAATTCTTCTCAACCATGCAAACCTATAAACAAACGCATAAACCTCACTAAAACCAAAACCAAAACCAAACCAAAACCGAAACCAAACCAAAACCAAAACCAAAATCAAACCAAAACAAAGAAAGAGAATCACACATGGAAAAAAATAAAATTAAAAAACAAATAAATTTATGGAATGAGAGAATGTTACATCCAACAACTTAGACCTTACTTAACTCAATCTGTTAGCTCATCCGCCAGTGCTCGCGAAGTCTAAGAGTTGGAATGACTAATCAGATTATTCTTTGAATAAGACTTAAAAATTGATTAATTTATCTCATTAAGTGATTTAAAATTTTAATAGATATACATAAGAAAAATAGATAATTATATTACTAAATCATAATTCAAATTTAGATATTGTCATATTATTTTTGAGATCCATATCTAAATTCTTATCTTTTTATTTTTTTTTTATTTTTGTGTGGTTTCTATTTGGTTTTTTTTTTTTTAATTTATTTAAGATGAAGTTGTAGGTTTCTATTTTTTTTTCCAATTTAATTTATCTATGATTTCTATTTGTTTTAATTATTATTATTTAGGTAAGTTATGATGTAAGTTAGATATATGATAGACATGTGGGTTTTATTGATTTAAAATTTGATGGTGGGAGATATTTTCAAATTAGATTTGTTTAGATAAACTTTAAAGATTTTTAAAAGTTAAAATTGGATATTGAGATGTAAAAGAAAGATTTTAATTGAATAAATAAAAATCAAATTTATTAATTTTATCAGTTTGTATATTTGATTTTTTGTAGCACTCTGTACTTCCTGCTATGATGAAAACTATAATTTGACTCTTTGATTATCTTGATTGAGAACCTTCTTAGTTGATATTTGAGACTTGGTTGAGGTGTTTACCATAGTGGTTGGGTAAGACTGAATCAGAAACTTCAAATTTGAATAATTGTTATTAAGTAGTTTTCACTCTTTCATTATTTTCTTTCTCCATACTTTGAATCTTTATGTGAGGCTAGAACCATTGGAGAGCTTACTTCTGGGGCTTCAATTTGGACACAAGAACAATCCTAAACAGAGTCCGGACGAGAGAGTTATACCTGTTTGAATTTTGCATTTCTGTGCTGGAAACATGCTCGCTTGAGCGAGCTTTTCTTCACTCAAGTGAACTACGCGATTTTCAGGGATTCTGGAGCTTCTTTTGTATGCTCGAGCCAAGCTTCCTTCGCTCGAGCGACCACGTTGCTAACAGACATTATAAAGTGACTTTTTGGCCCAAAAACTTTGGTTGCGTTTGGTAGAGTTTTCTAAATATGATTTGAGAATAGAATTGTATTTTGAGTTTGTGAGTTTTGAAATTATGATTTGAGTGTGACAAATTTGTTTGATGAATGAGTTTTAAAAAGAGTTTTTAATTGAGTGGAAAATTTTTGATATGACATATGATATTTGATACAAAAACTTACAACTCATAACCAAACACACAACTCAAAATTCTATTAAAGCTCATTAAAAATTTTAAAAAATTTAAAAAATATCTTGTTATTGAATATATAAAAATTAACATGTGTTAATTGCCAAAAAAAAAAAAATTCACTATTCCGGTCAACCGGCCGAATGACCGGTAGGCGACCAGTTAGCCCAAATTTTCCCGCCTTCGACCGAGTTTTCAAAAGTGAGTATGGAATTAATTTTTGAAAGCCACAACCAAACACCATATGCAAACTAAGAGCTGGAATCACAATTTCAAAGCTGTTCCAAACAGAGCCTTTATTTTTCTCCCTCTCTTCTCCTCCTATCCTTCAAACCCGAAACTCTAACCTTCCAAACTCTTGATTTCTCTTCTTTTTAGCCAAGATTCACCCCAAATCTTTCAAAAAGGTTGAAGAGCAAGCATATATCAAGACTTCTATCGATTGTTTTGCGATTTCATTGGAGTTTCAAGTTGGGTCTTCATCTTTAGCTTCAAATCCTGAGATAGGGATTTCTTTGTTCCTTTTCAATACCTCATCTAGAGATATGATTGGTAGATTTTTATTGCATAAAAATCATATATCTCATTGTGGAGTTTTTTTGAAAATCATGAAAAAGGGATCTAGGGTTTGTCATTTGGCAATGAAATTGTTAAATTGATTGTTGTTTGGGTTAATTGGGGGGTAATTATGTTGAAAGAAAAAAAGGCCCTAATTTAATGTTTTGCCTTGGTGAATTAAAAATGGGTAAAGTTAAATAATGTTTGTAAATTGTTATTATGGGTTGTGTAAATGTGTTAATAGCTGAAAGGGAGAATTAATTATGGCATTGGAATTATTTTGGATTGAACATATTAAGTTAAGTTAGGTTGTGGCTTTGATATCCATGGATTTAGTTTTGTGAAATGAAAATAATCGGATAAAGTGGAGCATGTTAACTTGGAAATAAAGAATTGATTTTTGAAAAGAAGAATGAAATCATATGTGAATTTTAGAAATTAGGTTGAGGTTAGAATTCGAATATTTTATTTACTATGTTGTTGTTGGATTTAACTCATGAGAGTTGAATTAATTTATACGTGTGTTGAATACATACATTTTGAGATTTTGTCCTTGGTCATCGATGAGGATGACTTTGTTATGTTGAATAATTATGTGTATGCATTACACTTTTGTTGGTTGTACTTTGTCATGTTGTGATGATTGGTAACGTATACTGCGCTAAGAATGAGAGGTACCATTACCTTCCAGCTAGCACCTGGAGAATTGGCTGCGCTTAGAATGAGAGGTACAGTACCTTCCAGCTAGTGCCTGGAGAACTTGGCAGATGTACCATTACCTTCCAGCCGGTGTAATTAGCATTTCATTATGGAAAGGTGTATCCTTGGCTTGCTGTGCTTAAGGCAGGTAGAGCAGGACTTATTTATCATTATTGTCTTAGTGTATCTGGGTATATTATGGGTTATGATGGTTATGGTTCTAGAAGGCCGAGTTGCCTCATTTGTTGAGTAGATAGTTGTTGGTTGCTTGTTGTTTCCTTTTGTACTAAAGGTATACATGTATAGATATGAATGTGTTGGAAACAGACGTAAGTATTGTATTGAGATTATGAATAATATGAAGGACATCAGATACTTGTGAACATGTTTTGAAAAGGCAAATTAGGTGTAAGTTCGGAAAGTGGGAGAAAACGTAATGGGCTTGGTGAAACTGTTTTCAAGAATTTGTTATTGTCATATGAATTTTGAAAAAAATGTAACAAGACGAAAGAAGAGTGAATTGCTTACGTTATTGAATGAAATGAAGATTTTGAGAAAAGTTCTTATATACGTATATTTGTGTATAAACCGTCACATTATTTATATAGTATGAGACTAAGCATTCATGATCATAACTATTTGTAAGTTGTTATTGTTTAGGATCATGTTAAGATCCCTACTGGACTTTATGTTCATTCCATGTTGCTAATCCTTTTCAGGTGAACGTCGAGAAGTGTTTCATGGTCATGGATCTTCTTTACTTGTTGGCCACGAGGCCTTTTATTTGTGGGCGGAATGCCATTGATGAAAAAGGGTTTAACCCTTTCTCTTCATTTAGAAGATGTAAGCCTACGGGCAATTTATTTAATTATAACTCCTATTGCATTCATATTGTGGTCAGATGAGAGAATCTTTATTCATGTGTTCTTGTAAATATAAAGAGTTTCCTTATGTTATCTCTGAAATTGAATCTATAATAATGGTTTGGTAATGGAATCCAAGTAGTAAAAAGTAGGGCATTACAACTTGATATCAGAGCGAGCCGGGTTTGAATACTTTGGGCTCGTGGGAAGTGGTTTTTACCACATTGGGTTTGATGCGTATGGTGAGGACATTGCATATGGTGAGGATGTTGCATTTTTGTGATCATGGGATTAAGTTTCTTAGATAGTACTTGTAGCCAGTGAACTTGCTTTGAGGTCTTGTTAGAAACACGCCTGATCAACGTGGTTTATGATAAGAATTCCTTGAGAGTTCCGAGATGAGTGGCTATCTTTGTGGACTTGATTCGATTATGTGTTTAAGTGTTTAGTTATTTATATGTAATAGAAATGTATGTTTCGAGGCTAAGTGTGTCTTGTAACTTAAGGGTGGTAAGTGTGTGCCTCGAGGAAGGCTGTTGTGTTTGGTTTTGTTTTTGGGTTTTATAGGATGTCTACACAAGGAAATAGATGACAGATGGGTAGTAGGAGTGTCGCTAAGGCACAATAGTTCCTTTAGCACCCGTCGTTACATCATCAACTCTCGGCGAGGAAATTGCACCCTAGATTATGAGAGTGGTGCAAGATGCTCTAGCTCGCAATGAGGGTGACAACGGGCGTACCCTCAAACTTACTAAGGAGTTTCTTCGCTCCAATCCACCAGAGTTTTTGGGGGAGGCTAAACCGTTGGAGGTGGATAGTTGGTTGGAACAGATTACCAAGACTCTTGATATGTTCAGAGTCGAGGACGAGGGGTTGAGGATTTCTTTGGCGACTTTCCAATTGAAGGGAGATGCGGGTTATTGGTGGAAGTATGCTAAGGACACTGTAGGTAACACTTGGGTTACTTTTACCGAGGCCTTTTTGGCCAAGTATTTCCCCATTTCTGCTCGAGAAAGGTTGAGGAAACAGTTTGTTGAGTTACGTCAGGATGCTACTCCTGTGGCATAGTTTGAGATACAGTTTACTAGTTTGTCAAGGTTTTCTCCATAGTTGGTGGCAACAGAGGAGCGTCGTTGTTATGAGTTTGAGAGGCGGTTGTGTAATGATATCCGGGAAAAAGTAACTGGATCCCTATGGAAGAATTACTATGCTCTAGTTGAGGCAGTGGCCCATGTAGAGGCCATGATTATGAGTGTTGGTCAGTTTAGGGAGGAGGCCACCTCGGCAACTCTTACGGTTCATAAGCACTCTAGGCTCAGTAAGAGGTGGAGGCGAGCATATGCTCAGTCCCAGGCTCAATCCTTATATTTGTCAGGGGTTTCGAATTCTTCCGTTGGGAAGTCCAAGGAGGTTCAGGCTCTAGGTCAATCTCAGAGTAGGGAGTCTGCTGTTTGTTTTGATTATGGTCAGCTGGGCTATGTTAGACGTTTATGCCCTTTGCCTGTGAATTCTTCGAGTGTTTCAGAACCTAGACAGACTCAGTCCCATCAGCCCAGTCGGGGACTGTATTGGTACCAGAAACGGGGTAGGCCAGGCTTCGAGAGCCTCTCGAGGGTCGACCTTTCAGCCACTATAGTAGTATTACCCTAGAGAAAGGCTTTTGTATTGGGGGCCGATGACTTAATATGTGAATCTTTTTGTTGTTGACCAATGTACTATTGGATGCTGAGACATCATGATTATATGTTGTATATATATATATATTGTTTTTTGTTTATCCTCATGTATTGGGGACACGCAGTGAATCTCGAACTCTCTTTTATATATATGTAGTGAGAAGTTGTTAACGGGATCGATGATCCTAATGTTGTTGTATGTTTGGTATTCAATTATAAGGTAGTTATGTGATGACCCGTGAGCCTTGTTCAGTTTGGAAGTTGTTTGTTGAGAACAGGGATTCGTGGGTTATTGTGATTGGTGTGGTGGTATCGTAAGGGTCAAGTTATAAGACTTTGGATGTGTTGAGTTTAAGGGAATATAAGGCTTTAGAGTTTTGTGGTATTGGCGAAGTTATGTGAGAATGTCTAAGGGAGAATGGGATTTGTATTTCGGGTAAGTGAGAACGGTACTGGTGTGTTGTTTAGTGTTTTGGGTTTTGTTGGTTAGTGAGTTCGTTGTGATTTTATCAATCATGAATAGGGGTAGTGTTCATGTTGTGATTTGTTATAAGTTGGTAATTATGTATAGGTGAAATGGGTTAGTGGTGTTATTAGATATTGAGTGGAGTTTATGAGTGTGAAGAGAATTTCGTGAGTAGATGCTAGAAGTATTCCTTGGAAGGAAGAACAGTTTGTGTTCTTGGGTAATAAGGGTAGCATTGGTCGAAATTGTTTTATGTATTAGGGATTGTGTGATTGTCATTGACCATGTTAGTCTTGTGTTTGAGATGTAAAGTCATGCTTACTATGATGTCCTTAGGAACAATGATGGTATGGTTTGATCTTGAGGAATTCGGTGAGATTCAAAAATATGGGGGGTTGTGTATGGAACTCTATTTTTTGAGTAAATGTGTTGACTAGCACATCAGTGTTTGATGCCGAGTGTAGAAGTTTATCGAGTTGATTGGTCAGCTTGTTGATATCAGGTTTTGGTTGACAAGTAGTCACCTTGAAGAAAGCTTGGGCTTGTGTATAAAGGTTGATAGGTTATGGATGCCTTGGAATGATTTTGCGAGCGTTGAGTCTCGTGTATGTGGTTGGGAAGCTTGTGTGAGACTTGTTTTGGATTAGTGGAAAACCCCGAGTTGGGGTAACGTGTTGTAGATTCTTCGTTTGCATATGTATTTGGCTTGTATAGTTGATAATTTATGATAATGATTATAACAGAATGAAATTGCAAAATCGTGGATTTTCTTGTGCCTTATTGTGTTGATAGGACAGTTGTTTTTTCTATTAACTATTATTAGAGAAATGTTACGTTTTATGTTGGTTGTGGCATCACCATATGAGTGATGGGTATTGTTGGGTGACGGTAGAGGTTCACCGATTGTTATATTGGAATGGAATTGGAAAATGAATTTCTCCTAGTGTTACGGCCTTCTAATGGCTTTGTTAAAATAGAAATGTTAAGGATTTGATTTAATTTAAATGGTATGAGGAATTTCAATGAGTAATCTTTGGCAATTAAATTATGGATGGTTATGCGTTATGGGTAACACCTTGTTTATGAAAAATATTTACAAAACTTTTAAGTTTCACATGGAAAATGCAGAAATATATTTTGATTATGAACGGTGAAAATTTGAGCATCTTTTGAGAAATGTTTTATGTACAAGAGATTTGTTTTTTTCAAAACAAAGTTTTCCTATCGTTGGTTTTACTTGGGATGATAAATGTTGAGTAGTGACTTAGCTTGGATCGCTAGTTGTGTGTTTTGTTTTGAGGAGGGTTTGGTATTATTGGAGTTTATTGTGCCAGAGCGTAGTCTTTTGGGACGTGTTTTTGTGGTAAGTCCTCTTCTTTTGTGAGAGTTAACCGAGGGTTTTGTTGTGAGGGTAGTTTCCTTTTCCTAAGTGCTCAGGTGTTGAGTGCTCTGTGGTCGGTTTGCCTTGTGTTTTGGTGTATCCTTAATTTCGGGGACGAAATTTCCTAAGGTGGAGAGGTTGTAGCACTCTGTACTTCCTGTTGTAATGGAACTATAATTTGGCTCTTTGATTATCTTGATTGAGAACCTTCTTAGTTGATATTTGAGACTTAGTGGAGGTGTTACCATAGTGGTTGGGTAAGATTGAATCAGAAACTCCAAATTTGAATAATTGTTATTGAGTAGTTTTCATTTTTTCATTATTTTCTCTCTCCATACTTTGAATCTTGATGTGAGGCTAGAACCATTGGAAAACTTACTTCTGGGGCATCAATTTGGACACAAGAACGACCCTAAACGGAATCCGGACGAGAGAGTTATTCTTGTTTGAATTTTGCGTTTCTGTGTTGGAAGCATGCTCGCTCGAGCGATCTTTTCTTCGCTCTAGCGAACTGCATGATTTTCAGAGATTGTGGGAGCTTCTTTTGTACGCTCGCGCCAAGCTTCCTTCGCTCGAGCGACCACGTAGATAACAGACATTATACAGTGACTTTTTGGCCCAAAAACTTTATTTTTCTTCTTCTCTTCTCCTCTCATCCTCCAAACCCAAAACCCTAACCTTCCAAACTCTTGATTTCTCTTCCTTTTAGCCAAGATTCACCCGAAATCTTTCAAGAAGGTTGAAGAGCAAGCATAGATCAAGACTTATACCAATTGTTTTGCGATTTCATTGGAGTTTCAAGTTGGGTCTTCATCTTTAGCTTCAAATCTTGAGGTAGGAATTTCTTTGTTCTTTTTCAATACCTCATCTATAAATAGATATGTGGTAGATTTTATTGCATAAAAATCATATCCATTGTGGAGTTCTGTAAAAATCATGAAAAGGGTATCTAGGGTTTGTCATTTGGGAATGAGATTATTAAATTGATTGTTGTTTGGGTTAATTGGGGGGTAATCTAGCATGTTTATGTTGAAAGAAGAAAAGGCCCTTATTTAATGTTTTGACTTGGTGAATTAAAAATGGGTAAAGTTAAATAATGTTTGTAAATTATTATTATGGGTTGTACAAATGTGTTAATAGCTGAAAGGGAGAATTAATTATGGCATTGGATTTTATTTTGGATTGAACATATTAAGTTGAGTTGGGTTGTGGCTTTGATATCCATGGATTTAGTTTTGTGAAATGAAAATAATGGATTGGGATAAAGAGTGGAGTATGTTAACTTGGAAAATAAGAGAATTGATTTTTGAAAAGAAAGAATGAAATCATATGTGAATTTCAGAAATTAGGCTGAGGTTGGATTATGAATATTTTATTTTACTATTGTTGTTGTTGGATTTAAAATCTCATGAGAGTTGAATTATTATAATACGTGTGTTGAATACATACATTTAGAGGCTTTGTCCTTGGTCATCGGTGGAGGATGACATTGTCGTGTTGAATAGTTGTGTGTATGCATTACACTTTTGTTGGTTGCACTTTGTCATGTTGTGATGATTGGTAACGTATATTGCGCTAAGAATGAGAGGTACCATTACCTTCCAGCTAGCGCCTGAAAACTTGGCAGATGTACTATTACCTTCTAGCCGGTGTCTGGTAAATTAGCATTTCATTATGGAAAATGTGTATCATTGGCTTACCGTGCTTAAGGCAGGTAGAGCAGAACTTATTTATCATTATTGTCTTAGTGTATCTGGGTATATTATGGGTTATGGTGGTTATGGTTCTAGAAGGCCGAGTTGCCTCATTTGTTGAGTAGATAGTTGTTGGTTGCTTGTTATTTCCTTTTGTACTAAAGGTATACATGTATAGATATGAATGTGTTGGAAACAGACGTATGTATTGTATTGAGAATTTGAATAATGTGAAGGACATCGGATACTTGTGAACATGTTTTGAAAAGGAAAATCAAGTGTAAGTCTGGAAAATGAGAGAAAACATAATGGGCTTGGTGAAATTGTTTTCAAGAATTTGTTATTGTCATATGAATTTTGGAAAAAGGTAACAAGATGAAAGAAGAGTGAATTGCTTACGTTATTGAATGAAATGAATGATTTTGAGAAAATTTCTTATATACATATATTTCTGTATAAACCGTCACATTATTTATATAATATGAGACTAAGCATTCATGATTATAGCTCTCTGTAAGTTGTTATTGTTTAGGATCATGTTGAGATCCCTACTGGACTTTATGTTCATCCCACGTTGCTAATCCTTTTCCAAGTGAATGTCGAGAAGTGTTTCAAGGTCATGGATCTTCTTTACTTGTTGGCCACGAGGCCTTTTATTTGTGGGCAGAATGCCATTGATGTAAAAGGGTTAAACCCTTTCTCTTCATTTGGAAGATATAAGCCTACAGGCAATTTATTTAATTATAACTCATGTTGCATTCATATTATAGTCGGATAAGAGAATCTTTATTCATGTGTTCTTTAAATATAAAGAGTTTCCGTATATTATCTTTGAAATTGAATCTATAATAATGGTTTGGTAATGGAATCCGAGTAATAAAAAGCAGGGTGTTACAATTTTATTTATTTTTTTTTTATGTTATAATATTGTTGGCTGTATAATTTGTAAAAGCCAATCGTAGAGTGACACGTGGCACATAAAGAGCAATAGGGAGAACTAATGCAAGTCTCCAATCAAAGATGGACACATAGCAGTTCGTATTGGTAGTATCAGATTTGCGTAGCACTGGAACAGTCGAGAGATATAAGATGATATGGCCTAACGGTTACTCATAAATTTAAATGCAAAATTAGGAGCGAAGCCTATTTGCAAAGAGTGGCATAATGGGACTGATTGTGAGAGAACATGTTCAACAATCATGGGAGGACTATTTGACAATTGGAAGCCCACTTCGACGGTTATCATTGAAGTGTATAAATAGCAGAAAAGGCCCCCAGAATGAAGGACCCAGACTCGGACCCAGACTCAGATCCAGAAACCAGTTTATTTACTTCGTATTTCTTTCTAGTTTTTACATTTCCAGTTTTTTATATTTGCAGCACTTCAATTCCTATACTGCTCTTCATTTCTTAGAAGTAGTTTCAAATAGTTTGTTGCTGTGAACCTCTATGAGACTAAGTCAGATCATTGTAAGTTTTCATTTACTTAATGAAATTCAAATTCTGAAATTGTTCTTCGTTTATTATTATTTACTAATTTCTCCTAAACAAGCTACTAGTAAAAGTCGTCTTTATTGAGGCTAAAAGAACTATAACACAATTGTCTGATAATTGGTTGGCAATTAATATTCTATAAGGACTGATTGATCCTTACTAGCACGCTTAAATTTACATTATTAACTTTCAAAATCTAAAAAAGCCAACATATATTTTTGGTAGACCCAATGGGACTCTAAAATGGCTAGACGTATGAGACAAGGAGAAAATGAACGCCTAGAAGAAGGTGTGAAGGGAGAAGTAGAAGTACTTGATCCAGAGGATAATGTGATAACACATCCTGTGGAAACACTTATCTCATCATAACCTATAGTCGAACAGACCAGCACCTCGGAACATGCACCACATGTTCAAAATATTAGACGAGGCCATGGAATTGGACCATCCACTGTTCCATCTACCCAGCCAATGAATTTGTGGGGAGGCTTGGTAGATACCATGGGACAACAGTTAATGTATACAATAGAAAGATGGGCAACATCCTTCATGGATCAAATGAATTCCTATCAACCAACTATCATAAGACATATGGCGGAAAATTCAAATGTTCTTCAGCAAAGATTGGCTAAAGATAAACAGCCTATGCAAATTAATGGACATACTAATGGTTAGACTAGTAATCAAAATTATGAAAGACCATCACTTATACCTCAATCATGGTATGAGCCTCTTTCGAGGCCCGTGGTAAATCAAAATATCTCATTACCTAAC
Source organism: Camellia japonica (assembly GCA_030407325.1). Lineage (NCBI taxonomy): Eukaryota > Viridiplantae > Streptophyta > Magnoliopsida > Ericales > Theaceae > Camellia > Camellia japonica. Next base: position 52,755,051 of record JAPPVO010000017.1, read on the forward strand.
AGCGAAGCCATACAAATTGGTGGATCTAGGCCAACACAAGAAAATGGCATGAGAATGTTTCCAAATCCCATGTTCGAAACCATGCCTGGCACAAGGGGGTTCACTAACCCTCTGTTCGAATTCACACCCGGAGGGTTGGAAAGGTTTCCTGCGGTTGGGAGAGAAAACAACACCTGTTCTTCCTCTTACAGCACCTTTCGCAGGATAGGCCAAAAGAGGCCAACTATACCCTCAACAACAAACAGTACCACAGGGATAGCCAGTCCTAAATATACCTCCCTATGGACCAAGAGGACCTCAAGCACATGGGATTCCACCAAACCCTGTGTTTGTTCCTCCAGTAGCAGTCCAACAAGCACAAAATATGGTTCCTAGGGACCAAATTGCTGATATTGTCAGAGAGATGTGTGGACCTATCGCTCAGGGGGTCTAGACTCTTGTATATAGAAAGTCATACCCAGAATGGGTGGATAGGGTGCATGAATACCCAAAGGGGTTTAGAATACCAGACTTTGCTCTATTTTATGGAAATGGAAACCAGTCAACAGTAGAACACATTGCCAGGTTTGTAGGCCAATGTAGTGAATTTGCCAATAATGATTATATGAAGTTGAGACTCTTTCCAAATTCTTTAACTGGAACAGCCTTTGTATGGTATATTACCTGGCTCTATCCAAACTTGGCAGCAAATGGAGGAGACATTTCATACCTAATTCTTCCAAACAGAGCCTAAAGTTTTCATGCCAGATTTGGCAAGGTTGAGCCAAAGGCCTGATGAGAAGGCTGTTCAATTTATTGTCAGATTCAAAAAAGCACGAAATAAGTGTAGGGTCATTCTACCAAAGCCTGAATTTGTGAGATTGGCTCAAAATGGTTTAGAGTTTAGGTTTCGAAAGAAGTTCGATTCAACTAAGTTTCGAGACTAAGTGTAATTAACCTCTGAGTTGTCTAGATATGAATCTTTAATTGAGGAAGAACAGGATCAAATTAATACACCATATAAGACTTATTATAGGGGCCCTAATTATGAAATTGATAAAGCAGAAATCATAGGGAAAGAGCCTATGACCTGTGAGGTGTTAATTCAGAAGGACAGTACAATAGACTAGTAGTTCAAAAAGAAAGACTTTCATAGAAAGTATTCTTTTGATTTAATAAAAGCATATGACATTTTTGATCATTTGCTTGTAACAAATTTCCTAAAGTTACCAAAGGGAGTTAAGATCCCTACCCCAAAAGAGCTTAAAGGGAAAATGTACTGTAAATGGCACAATTCTCGGTCTCATACAACTAAAAACTGTATTATTTTTCGGGACAGGATCCAAGAACAGATTCGAAAGGGGAGGTTAAAGTTTCTAGCCAAAGTAGAGAAAGTTATGGAGATTGACACCAACCCGTTTCCAGAGATTGGGAGGCTACAGCCAATGTTGGCATGCCAGATTTCCAAAACTTATCCTTGAAGGATTGGAGGAGGTTAATGTGCAGATGCATGTTGTCAGCCAGACTGCTTTCAAGAAGAATACCAGAAGTTCACCAGCAAATGGACAGAGTTTTGCAGACCAAAAGGATAACTCTAGTGAGGAAGCACTGGATGATGACTCTCTTAAGACAGCTGTCATGCAGGAAACCTGATGGAACAGTTGAAGTGACAGCTGATGAGGAAGTAGCACACCTGAAGCACTTAGTGTAAGAGAGTGCTGATGAAGAGTTCGTCGACAAGGATGACAATGATGCTTGGTTGTAGGCAAGAAGATGAGACCCAAGAAACCAGATCCTTGGCCATAGTCAAGTTTTTAGTATTGGACATAAAGTCAATAGTCCAGAAGGTTCAGAAACAAGAGAGGGAAGCCATGGTGGTTGACTGCAATCAGGAGCAACAAAAGGCCAAGCCTTTGGCCCTTGATAAGTTCTGTGCATTGAACGTTAAAACAAAAATCCAGGAAATACAGGAAAAATAAGCCTTATGGACAGATTTTGTCTATGAGGAAGAAGGCAAAGATGTTAAACCAGAGAATGTGGGAGTAAACAAAACGAAGAAGTTCCTTCGAAGGCAGAAGAAGTCAAAGTAGAAGTATTAGTAAGTGCTCAAGCACAAGACCCCTTGGAAAAAGTCAATTTAAGGGAAGGTTCTACAGCAGCCCACCTATATCAGTGCTTGGTTAAGTTCTATTGACAGGAACCAGTTGTTGGTAGTCCTAAAGAAATATAAGGATTGTTTTGCGTAGTCTTATAATGAACTGTAAGGATTGGATAGGTCATTAGTGGAACATAGGCTCCCTATGAAGCCTAACTTCAAACCACACAAACAGAAACCAAGACGGATGAGCCCTGATGTAGTTCAGAAAGTGAAGGAGGAAATTCTCAAACTCCTTAAAGTAGGCTTCATTAGAACAGCTAGGTATGTTGAATGGTTGTCAAACGTTGTGCCTGTGGTTAAAAAGAATGCAACAAATAAGGGTATGCATTGATTTTAGAAATCTGAATTTGGCAACTCCAAAAGATGAATACCCCATGCCTATAGTGGATTTATTAGGAGACAATTCAGCAGAGCACAGGATTTTGTCCATGATGGATGGGCATTCTAGTTACAACCAGATCTGCATTGCAGAGGAGGATGTCCACAAGACACATTCAGGTGTCCTAGGAATATTGGCACCTTCGAATGGGTAAAAATGTCATTTAGTTTAAAAAATGCTGGAACAACATATCAGAGGGCAATGAATATTATCTTTCATGATCTTATTAGAGGACACTTAGAGTGTTACATTGATGATATTGTTGTAAAGTCTCAATCCATGGAGGAACACTTGGTTCACTTGGTAAGAGCTTTCGAAAGAATGAGAAAGTTCAAGTTAAAGCTTAATCCTCTCAAATGTACTTTTGGTGCATCAGCTGGAAACTTCTTGGGGTATATAGTGCACAAGAAGGGAATACAGAATGATCAGAATAAAACCAAAGCCATCATTGAGGCCAAACCTTCATCAAGTAAGAAAGAAGTACAAAAGTTCTTTAGTCAGGTTAATTTTCTTAGAAGATTTATTTCAAACACTGTAGGGAAAACTAAAGTATTTTCTTCTTTATTAAAGTTGAAAGATGAAGAGGAGTTTGTGTAGACAACAGAGCATCAAGTTACTTTCGAAGAAATTAAAGCCTATTTGGCCAAGCCTCCAGTGCTCATGCCACTAAGGAGCGACAAGCCCTTGAAGTTATACATTGCTGCAGCAGAAGATTCATTGGGAGTTTTCCTAGCCCAGGACAATGAAGAAGGCAAGGAGCAAGCAGTTTATTACCTTAGCAGGTTTTTAAATTCTTGTGAATGTAAATATTTAGCTGTAGAAAAGCTGTGCCTTCCATTGTACTTTGCAGCAATGAAATTTAGATATTATTTGTTGCCTACTGTTGTCTTGGTAATTACAACCATAGACTTGGTTAAGTACATGTTATCTAGACCTATGTTGAGAGGAAGAATTAGCGAATGCATATTAGCTTTGTCAGAATTTCATCTAGAATGTGTCCCCCAAAAGGCAATAAAAGGACAAGATTTGGCTAACTTCTTGGTAGATCATCCATGTCAAATAGAAAGCCAGGAGATAATGGACCTTGGTATGATCAATGTTGAGCCATGGCAGATGTGGTTTGATGGTTCAAAAGCCAATGGTTTGGTTGGAATTGGTGTTATAATCAAATCATCACAAGGGCCAGAAACCGCACATGGTTTCAGAGTGGATGAAACTACTTGTTTCAGTAATCAAGGTGAATATGAAGCTTTAATAATGGGACTGGAAATGCTTATTGGATTACAAGCTCATGTAGTTTATATATTTGGAGATTCTCAATTAGTGGTTAACTAAGTGAGAGGAATTTTCAAATGTCAAAGTGCAAGCATGTTACCATATTATGTTGTTGAATTATATTTGCTTTCTCAGTTTCTGATAGCAAATGTGACTTATATCCCAAGGTTCATGAATAACAAAGCCAATGATGTAGCTCAGAAGGCTTTGAATTCAGAATGAGGGATGACACCCAATTGAACATAAGTCAAGCAATATATCAAAAATTAATACCACCTTTAGCTAAAAGGGATGTTGTGTTGGAAGTCAATCATAATGACTTATAAGATCAAGATTGGAGGCATCCAATCATGCAGTACTTAACTGGCCCATCTTCGAAGGCAATAGGAAGATTAAATTACAGTCTATGCAATACATAGTGTATGGTAATGTTCTTTACAAAATGGGAGCAGATGGGTTATTATTGGAATGTCTAGGGCTGAAGGAGGCATTGACAACCATGACTGAAGTACATGAAGGCATTTGTAGTGCCCATCAACCTGGTGTGAAGATGAGATGGTTGCTTCGAAGACATTCTTATTATTGGCCAACCATCCTTAAAAATTGTATGAGTATGCTAGAGGTTGCTAGGCATGCCAAAAGCATGGCATGCCAAAAGCATGGCATGATAAGACATGTACCAACAACTGATTTGCATGCAGTTGTGAAGCCTTGGCCATTTAGAGATTGGGCTATGGATATGATAGGAAAAATACATTCACCCTCTTCGATGCACCATTGTTTCATCCTAGTGGCCACAGATTACTTTACTAAGTGGGTTGAAACTAAACCATATAAGGCTGTGGATCAAACTAAAATTATTGGATTTATTAAAGATTTGATTCACAGGTTTGGCATCCCACAGACCATAACTATAGATAATGGGACTGTATTTGATGGAAAGATGGTAAAATCTTTCACAACAGAATTTGGAATTAGTCTTATTAATTCCACCATTTATTATGCACAAGCAAATGGCAGTCAGAATCATCCAACAAATCTTTGAAAAAAGGAATACAAAGAGTTATGGAAGACAATCCTAAGGATTGACATAACTTGTTGTTGAATGTATTGTGGTGCAGCGATTCTGATTTTTCGTAAGTCTTTATTTATTATTATTATTTTATATTATTATTATTATTATTATTATTATTATTATTATTATTATTATTACTACTTTATTTTATTTTTGGTTTTATTAATTGCGTGGTTACATGAGAATCTAACGTGTTATTTAATTATATATAATTAATTTGAATATTTATATATATATATATAAGGTGTTATATTTATATATTGATTTTATATTTATATTTATATATGTTATATTTTGTTGTATTTATATAATATTATATAATATATCAATAGGTTAAGTATTAGAGCCTCACTTAGATAATAAAAAAAAAAAAAGAAAGTTGTTATATATTAGGTTATCATATTGCTACCTAAAGCAAAACAAAAAGAGTGAGGGCTCTGTGTACGGGGAAATCCAGAGAGAGAGCGGCGGGAGAGAGAAGAGGAAAGGAGAAAAATATTAGAATTTTGTTTTGGCGGCTCTATTAATTTTTCAAATAATTTTTTGATCTTTAAAAAATAATTGTGAGTATAAAACCCACTTCCCTTGATTTATGTTTAATTCGTTATTTTTATTATTATTTTTATTTATTTGATATTAGTTTGATTTTGTATTAACATGAAGATGATAGATTGATTTTAATTATTTTGGTTAGTTGTGTATGCAAGGTTTAGGGTTTTTTTTTTTTTATGTATTTATTTTATGGTTGTAATCACACTCATGATTATATGAAATTGAAATAAACTTAGAATCCATAGATATTGGTTAGATGATGGATTGATTCATTGTTTTTATTTATTTGATGTTGGTTTGATTTTGTATTTGCATGTAGATGATGGATTGATTTCATTATTTGGTTAGATGTATATTTAAGGTTTAGGATTTTTATATGTATTTATTTTATGGTTGTAATCACACTCATGGATGTATAAAATTAAAATAAATTAGGAACCTATAGATAAATTCATTATACTCCACCATGACTCCATGGATTGTTGTTTTATTTGAGTGTTGGTGAGAAAGAGTGTATAAAAAAAAGGTGAGGATTATGAGATTTATTTAAATGCCTTAGGCTTGGCATTATTATAGTTGTTCTTATGAGTAGATGAGAGATTGTATATATATATATATTGTTGTCTCGTTCTCATCAATAGACGAGTGCTTTGATTTATGCGCGTATGTATATGCTAACCATCCAGGGAGTGTAAGTCAAACTCGGGATGATATCCTCGTGCAAGTTTGGCTTCGGAGCGGTGTTAGGCATACGGAAGGCACATGGGATATATGTGTAGGCCGGAAGTGAAAGGTCGAAGTGGTGGAGTTGAGGTACAAAGAATTAAATATGAGTTTATTGTTATAGTGTTAATTGTATTGATTTGTACATCTTGAAAAATAGTAAACGACCTCGATAAATTATGAAATTTAAACAGAGGCATATATACGTGATTCTAGATAACTTTTTTGCTTTAACTTTTTATTAAAAAAATCGATTAGAACTTATAATCGGATGATCTTGGTTATAGTAGTTTTGATTCATTTTAGTAATGCAGATTTTAGAGGCTGTTTTAACCCACAAAACGAGCTCATTTTTATTGGTTTCGCGTAAACTCAAGTAAAACATTATCTGCACACTTTTCGTGTTTTGAACTTTTCCGAAAAAAATCATCTTAGGGAAATTTCTTTTCGTTTTCAGCTTCAGATTTTTTGGTTAAATTCCATCTAGGTTCTTCTATCACATTTTTCTCTCAATCTGTTCAGTTTCTACTAAATTCACTCACATTTCCTTTTAGAAAATTTGATTCTGTACAACTTTTGTTCTTTGAGTTTTAGTCAATTCGAATTATTTAAGCATGAAACGGTGTATTTTTATACTTCTTCAGCAAGTTACTTATGATTAAATTATACTAACTTTATTTTTTGCAGAATGGTGGGTCTTATTAATTTTTTATGCAGGGCTAACCTACCATATTTTTATATTTATTTTATACTCAATTTATATTTAGTTGTGTACGGGCAAGAAACTAAATGCCACTGTATCTCGGAAAACTACTCTTTTGTCTCGATGTGGGTGAAACTACTTGTCTTGTCCCGTAAAAAGAATCAAATGTATTTTTGTTTGTGTCTGGTGGACACATGGGTGTTAAATCTTGTATTCATACTAGTATACTTGTATATGTATACTGACCTGTTTTGTCTCTTGACAACTCGGGTGTGTTCTGTTTGAGCGCAGTCGAGCTTCCTTTGTAGGATTAGTTGGGACTACGGTGGTGAAGAGAAATAACTATAGTTGTTGGACATGTCGTTTGGACTTCTTTTGATTTTCTTGAGCTTAGGGTTGATATTAGTTTATGTATTTATTATTTTTTTTAGACATTAATATTTTTGACAATTTGACATTGTAGGTTATTTTTCAACTTTATATTATTTAAGCTGTTTTGATTAGTTATTGTTACTTTAATATTGGAGGTATATTGGATAGTTATGAAATTTATGGTGGATGGTTGGCGTTTTGTTAGTTTTTTTAAATCCCTTGTAAGCTTTTGAGCATGGAAATTTATTTAAACCTTATGGAGACGTGAACATTTAGATTTTGTTTCACCCCTAGGATTTGGATGATGGACTATTGATTGGGGTTCGGTCCTAATTTAATATTTAATTGTCCAAATTTTGGGGCGTGACATGTGAGCTTATAGAACTTCTCCAAAATCAAGTACTGGAGTCACTCCTTATGCCTTAGTATATGAGCACGATGCAGTGTTACCTGTGGAGATTAACATTAGGTCCTTGAGGGTGAAATGCCAGGACTAGTTAACTTATGAGCAATACCATCAGAGCATGTTCTTAGAATTAGAGAATATAGATGAAGCTAGAATTCTGGCATTAAATAATATTCTATTCCAAAAGAGAAAGGCAGCCAAAAGCTATAATAAGAAGGTTAAGCATATTAGCTTTGATGAAGGTGATTTGGTGTGGAAAACAATACTCTCAATAGAAATTAAAAGTCATAAATTTGGTAACTGGTCACCTAATTGGGAAGGACCATATCAAGTCCATAGAGTTTTTCCTAGGGAAGCATACCATCTGAGAAATCTAAATGGTTATGTACATTCCAAGAAAATCAATGGTAGGTATTTGAAGCCTTATTATCCAACTGTATGGGAAACACAAGAAGTTTGAGAAATGCTAAACAAAAGAAGCATGAAAACACTCAAACAATAAATAAGGACTTCATTTCATAAAGAGTTAAGTACATGCAGCCATAGATTGGTCCAAAAATCAGTACAATGGTTAATGGCCCAGCTTCACTGCTGGCTGCTGGAGTGGTTGAAGGTGTGTTAAAAAGGCTAGCCAGCCGGGCTTCAAAAATGTCTATCTCTTCCATTGACATTGAAAGTGTAGAGAGGTCTAGAAGAGATGGTTGCATAGGGATAGGAAGAGGTTGAAGTGTCCCTGGCAGTATCTATAGTCCTGGCCACCAGCAGATCAAGGGAAGAGCGACTGGACCTGGATGGTGGTGGTGGACAAGAAATTAGTAAGCTACCAGTAACTTCTCTAGGAGCACCAACTATCATTGATAAGGTAACAACTGGGGCCTTCTCAGGTGGTGAAGGAGCAGCCAGGACTGTAGGGGGAGTAAATTAGGCTAAGGTAAAGGTTAGATGAGGTAGATATGGAGTTAAGCCAGGGCATACAAAAACAGGGATGCCTTGCCTCAAAAAAGATATGAAAAATGTACAACTGGGAAGTGGAAGTATTATCTGTATGGGCTCTACACTTAAGGGCACTTCGGTGGTGAACTTCTTCCTCCTTTTCGAGGCTGCTTCTAATGGCCTTTCGACTTCAGACAAGACAGAAGAAGCCATTATCGAAGGAGGAGAAGGTGGAGTAACTGTTGTTGCAAGACAGAAAATAAGAAGCAATGGTAAGCTTTATTGCTGAAAACTTGGGAAAGGAAATTACTAGAGAAACTAAAGGAAATTACCAACCTCGGAAGTGATGGTGGTAATGGTTGGAGAACTGCGAAGAGCATAATGTTCGGCAGTTTGTTGCCTCATTGCAGTTTTCCTTTAAGGTATATCAGTAGCAGCAACTTAATTTCTTAATATCTGTTGCTGTCTCATTTTCTCATATCTTTGGAAAACCATCAATTCCTTGGATTGCTCCCTCTCTATTGCCTTGGCGGCTACCTGATGAGTAGGGTCATCAATGAAATCACAAGGAGAGACTGTTATTTTCTTCCTCCTCTTAAGCGGTGTTTTTTGTTCCTTTTTTGTAGGAACTTCAGGTACCTCCTCCTCTTCAAGATCAAGCACAAGTTTTCTTTTCTTCTGTTGTTGTTGCTGTTTGTCTTTAAGAATGCTTAGGGCTTGAGCCCTTTGAGGAGAGTCTACTTGTGAAGCTCCTGCATAAAAAGAAAACTATAAGTAGATGAGTAAGGCATTACAAACAGAAGAGAAAGGAAAAGTGGAAGTGCATACCTCTCTTCGAAGCAGCCTTGATGACTCTAGGAGGAGGAGGAGGAAGAGAGGTAGCATGAGCAGTCTTTATGGCAACATGAGTAGGAGCTGGGATAGCAGGAGTAGTAGAAGGAGTAATGAGCCCAGTCTCCTTGGACTTGGCTTGAGGCACATCTAATCCCACTAACAAATCTTGAGGATGGATGGCCAAGTGCACCTCCATATTGGCCGTCCACCAATTCTGGTATCTTTTCAATGTATTGCCTTAAAGAATGAAGGGTAAGTATTCAAAATCAATTAAGTCTTGGATCAACTTGGAGGTTGCTTCCTCCAATCTGGACCTTGGAACTTTCAGTTCTCTGCTTACAAGATTTGAGTTGGATTGGCTGCAGAGAGGGATAGAGAATTGGGCAGGGCAGTAAGACTCAGAAATACACTTATAAGCTCTAGGATTCACAGTGTCAATGAAAAGCTCCCTCGGAATCTGAGTGGAAGCCCACATATCTTTGTGTTGAGAAAGTAGAAGGCAAAATTAAAAGGGAAAAGAGAGACCCTAGCAAACTTCATGCCATAAGAGGTAGGGTTTGGTGATAGAAATATTGGGCATTTAGAGTGCAAGTTAGTGAAGTATGCAAAAAGCCATAGTTGGAGTATCCAAAATGGGCCTCATTGATTGGCATCCATGAGTTTTTCACAAAATTGGGAGCAAGTTTTGTAGACATGACCCAAAACATATAGAGCTAAAGCTACATTTTTATGCAAAACAAAAGCTTTAGCGAGAAAGGCAAACTCAGGCATAATTCTCTGAGAAGAGGTACAGAAGAGGAATTTACAAAGCCAATACAATAAAAAAGAAAAGAGTTCCCTATCAGTTACAGGACCTTCCCTTTTGTTCTCAGATTTGACGAAGTCACTATAGAATGAATTCAGAGGAGGAATAGAAAAAGAGACGTTAAGGTCAGGATAGTCTTAACCAAAGGGAGTGCCAGTAGGGGATAACCCTAAAAGGTGGCAGATGTCAAGGACAGTAGGGGCCATCATACCATATCTAAATTGGAAGAAATTAAAAGTAGAGTTTCAAAAACAAGGAGCAGCAGGTATTAAAAATGGATCCTCCGAAATAGTGAACCTGGATAGTTGAAGGCGTCGAAGAGGCAAAGTTCTTAGAGATCCAATGACTTGGCGAGAATAACTCGATCGTATCATTCTTCCTATTCTGGCCTTATTGTGGGCCAGCAGCGATGGGGTCAGTTTATCGTCCAACTTCCCAAATGCAAACCACCTTTATAGAGGAGGCAGTGATTTTCCAAACGCAGGTATAAAGCAAGAAGCTGAGCAGGAGCCTCCCTAAAAATGGACCCAAGCACATATTCTTGTTGCTCGTGACAACGAGGAATGAAAATGCGCCCATTGATAGCACTTTGTTCGCCAACTTTGTATTTTTCACACTCTTCAGCAATGACCCTCTTCAAAGCTACAGATGGGCTCATGCCCTCCACAACTGATATTTCAAGGAGGAAGAAGCCATTAGCAGAAGCTTTCGGAGGACGAAGCTGAGAAAAAGAGTAAAGAGGAGGAGAGAGCAATAGAAATGAAGGGTTTGTATTTTGGACGAGCAAGTAAGTTAAAAACGCGAAGGGAAAGGGCTTTTTTAAACCTTTTTGTCCGAAAGATGCCTAATCAGTCTAAATAGGTAAAAAGACCCGAGATAATTGTTTGACTGATTTTGGAACCCATATGAATTTAAGCCTTTGTTTTAAAATTCATAGGAGTCCTAAAAGTACAACATGAAAAGTTTCTCTCAAGGGTGATTGTTTGGGAGGGAAACGTATCTCAAACACTCAGATTGGCTTCAAAAACAAATATTTGGCTTCGAAGCCAAGATTTGGCTCCAAATCCAGATGTCAAACATCCAGCTAGGGCTTCAAGAGCAGGTAGTTGACTTCAAAGCACATTTTATGCCTAAGAATGCAAGAATGTTTAGATTTGGTCTGCTTCGAAGGGATTGGGGACTTGCTCTTAGGTTTCTTGTAAAAGGTAAAATCCTTCGAAGTGAACTTTGAAGTATTTTGTAGCTGGAATTTGATTCTTATTTAATGTTTTAGACTTCAAATTTGCAAAGCCAATACCAAGTCAAGTAAAGGATCAAAATCCAAAAAGACTTGCCTAAACATGAAAATTTTCTTTTGGGATTTTCTGTCAAAATAAACCCTTTTTTGGAAAGCAGCATTACTACTTTTAAAAGTACGTTGAAGTATTTAAAAGTAACTTTGATACAAAGGTTGGTTAATTCAAAGTTGTTAAATTATGTTGACCATGCGATTGGAATGAGAAGGCCTAAGGCAAAGATTGTCAATTGTATTCCATACTTTGGAAATATTCAAATCAGGCTTCAAGTATTCCATACTTTGGAGATGTTCAAATCAGGCTTCGAAGTCAAAATTGATTAATTTGAAGCTCTAATTTTATTTGAATTGTGTGAATAAAATGGTCACAAGCATGCAATTGGAACATAAAACCAGATCATGCGAAATAGGGAAAGAAAACCCTAGTTTTATTGATATGTAAGTAATTACATTAGAAAAGCCTACTTGGCTACAAATTCGATTTCATAATAATAAGGAATAGAAAAAGTAACAAGTTCATTAAATTTAACCAAGTAGTGTTCAATGAACTTATGTTTTTTCTTTATTCTGTCTTCTGTGCTATCAAAGCTAGGTTGTTACAGTTGGTATGCTCTTATTTGGTGAAAAAGTTGTTCAGCTTTCACCTCGAACTCTATCTCTTTCAAGCCTTGTTCCATTTCGTCCATATTTAAATCATCCCAGTATGCTAAATCCTTATTCTTGAAGTCATCATATTCTTCAATAAGGTTTCTGCTTCGTACTGAGTCTGAATTCGATTGGCTGTGATTTCGTCCAAAAAGTCACTGGTAGTCAAAGAAATTTTGTACCAATGAAGGAGTGGTAGTTGGTCCGAAAAAGCTTGAAGCTCTACCTGGGCAATGGTGTTAAGAACATGACCCCGAGTCATAACATCACAGGCCCATTGGAAGTTCTTGAGAGGAATCTCATCTCCAAGAACATTGAAAGGCAAGTGAGAGAAGGCAGCAAGCAGAAGTTGAGCTTTGTATCGCTCAAATGCAGTTGGAAGAGCTGGAGGTTGGAAGGAAGGAAAAAATTGATTCTCTAAAAGAGTAAGTTTCAATTCCTCCATCCAATGAGGATTCTGAGGGAGAGGAGGTGCAGAGGGATCCATCTCGAAAGAAGAGGGGAACTGGGGGTTATTCACGCATTCGAGCCAGTCAAAAGAGCAAAGTTTTGCCTTCTTAGCCAAGAATGACGGATTGTATCCCTATGCTTCGTCTAGATGAGGAGTTTCTCGCACTATCTTCGCTGGCATAGAAGACGTGTACCACGCCACAAGCAAGTTGTCCTCCAGACTACGTTGGTGATTAATGGGTACATAGGGATAAACCACTAAGCTCCGAGCAAAACGAGGAATAGAAAGAAGATCATCGAATTCAACAAATCGATGATGAATCCACTCCCTTAATTGGGGTTCATTAGGTTTTGACCAACTTTCCCAGTCAGTGGACTGGGAGGAAGAAGAAGCGGCTTGGTCCCACGTAGAGAGTGCTGGGGCAAAAGAGGAGCTTCCAAGGTCCATTCCTACAAATGCTTGGTCCAAAGGTTTGTAGTTGGCAGATTCTTGGTCTAAAGGTTGGTAATTTGCAAAAGCTTCCACGACTTGTATAAATGGAGGTAGATAGGTGTAGCCAATAAATGCATTAAGGTTCTTTTGAGGCCTGCAATCATCTTCCAAAGACTCCTCGTATGCTCGATCAATGTAAGAGAATGTGTGATTGGCCATTGGGAATGTACCAGTCTTTTCGTTTACTCAAAGAATGGAAGTGCAAAGCACCAAGATTTAATGAAGTTCACTGCTTCATTAGTCAAAAAGCAGTTATACTTTTAGAATATACAGAGTCTATGCACGTCTTAGAACGTGAGTAGAATCCATTAGTCCACTAATATCACAAGTATCGGGTATATTAGTACGGGGGTAATGTTGGCTATATAATTTGTAAAAACCAATCATAGAGTGACACGTGGCACGTAAAGAGAAATAGGGGGAATTAATGCAAATCTCCAATCAAAGACGGACACGTGGTAGTTCGTATTGGTAGTATCGGATCTGCGTAGTACTAGAACAGTCGAGAGATACAAGATGATGTGGCCTAACGGTTACTCATAAATTTAACTTCAAAATAAGGAGGGAAGCCTATTTGCAAAGAGTGGCGTAGTAGAACTGACTGTGAGAGAACATGTTCAGCAATCATGGGAGAACTATTCGACGGTTGGAAGCCCACTTTGACGGTTGTCATTGAAGAGTATAAATAGCAGAGAAGGCCTCCGAATGAAAGACCCAGACTCAGATCTAGAAACCAGTTTATTTACTTCGTATTTCCTTCCAGTTTTTACATTTCCAGTTCTTTATATTTTCAGCACTTCAATTCATGTACTGCACTTCATTTCTTATGAGTAATTTCAAATAGTTTGTTGCTGTGAACCTCTACGAGGCTGGGTTAGATCATTGTAAGTTTTTATTTACTTAATGAAATTCAGATTTTGAAATTGTTCTTCGCTTATTATTATTTACTAATTTCTCCTAAATAAACCACCAGTAAAAGTCCTCTTCATTAAGGCTGAAAGAACTATAACACAATCGTCTGATAATTGGTTGACAATTAATATTCTATAAGAACTGATTGATCCTTGCTGGCACGCTTAAATTTACATTATTAACATTCGAAAGTCAAAAAAAGCCAACAAATATAATATATAAGATATAAATAGATATTCATAACTTTTATGAAAAATATTATCTAATTTTTTGGAGAAGAGAGAAAGCAAGCAAGTTTTAATATTTTTTTTGGAAATCGGTGAGAGAGATTAGGATGGAGAGATTATAAAATATTTTTGTTATCTTTCCATTTGAAATTCATATATTAAAGGATAATTATTATTTATAAAATAATTAAATAAATAAATCAATCAATAGTTTTTTTTAAAATCTATTTTATAAATTGAAAAATCAATAATTTTAGGAAATTAATTAATTTGTCCTATTTAGTGATTTAAAATTTTGATAGATTTACATCAAAAAATATATAATTATATTATTAAATCATAATTCAAATTTAGATATTGTTCTATCTTTTTGAGATCCATATCTAAATTCTTATCTTCTTTATTTTTGTGTGGTTTCTATTTTTTTTTCTTTTCAATTTATTTTAGATGGAGTTCTGGGTTTTTATTTTTTTTTTTAAATTTAATTTATCTATGGTTTCTATTTGTTTTAATTATTATTATTTAGGTAATTTATGATGTGAGTTAAATATGTGATAGATTTGTGAATTTATTGATTTAAAGTATGATAGTGGGAGATACTTTCAAATCAGATTTGTTTAGATAGACTTTATAGAATTTTAATATTTAAAATTGGATATTGAGAGGCAAAAGAAATATTTTAACAGAATAAATAAAAATCTAATTTATTAATTTTATCTGTTTGTATATCTGATTTTAAAAAAAAATTGTTATGTTATAATATAATATATAAGATATAGACATATACCCACAACTTTCATGAAAAATATTATCTAGTTTTTGAGAGGAGGAAGAAAAGGAATGCAAGTTTTAATTTATTTTTTAAAAAAATTTGGTGAGAGAGATTATGATGGAGAGATAACAAAATATTTTTGTTATCTTCCCATTATTATTTCTAAAATAATTAAATAAATAAATCAGTCAATAAGTTTTTTTAATCTATTTTATAAATCGGAAAATCAATAATTTTAAAATGAGAGTTTGGAACTCTTAGGAGGCTTCTCATTGGAAATCCCATTTTTCTTATATAATACTAGTATATCACCCGTGCTATGCACGGATTGTGTTTACAATTATCTATATATGTGAATTGCGATTTTTTAATGTCTTTTTTTTTTTTAAATGTCTTCTTTTTTTCCTTTTTATATTATATAAAGTTTAATATTTTGATAATAATCATGTGTTATACTTTTCAATGAATTAAATGTCTTTTTTTTTTATTATATTATATTAAAATTTAATATTTTGATAATAATCATATGTGTTAGACTTTTCAAGAAATTTTTTTTATGCTTGTTCTTAATGCATTAAAGTGTTATTATGAGGGATAATAATTATATGTGTTGAGACCTTTCAAGGAATTCATATGTGTTGGATTTGAAAAAAAAAATTATGCTTATTCTTAATGCATTAAAGTGTTATTATGAGGATAAGACTTGGGGGTTTAGAGAAGTTAATAAATGCTAAGGTTTTTTTTTTTTTAAATCAAAAAATCAGAAAATTTAGATTGAGAGATTGGAGCTCCCACAAGGCTTGGAGTTAAAAACCTCCTTTTGCTTAATATATAGTATAGATAGTAGTGGTAACCCGTGCTATGCACGGGACTTTATAAATTTAAAAAAAAATCATTATAATTATTTTGAAATAATTTAATATTTTATTTTGTGATATACATAAAATTTATAAGTTAACTTTTATATTTATAACTTTTTAAATTATTAGTTAAAAAAATTACAAAATATATAAATCTATTTAGTGCAATTTTGATAATTTGTATTAAAAAAAATTCAAACCTAATTAAATGGGTTATGACATATCTCTTCTTGTTATGAAAATATACAAATTTAAAAGTTATAATTAAGACAAATATACAATTTTATTATTAAATGTGAAGTGAAATGATATTTAACAAGAATTAATATGATGTTTTTATTATTAATCCAATAATTTAAGTTACATTTCTTTTGATTTCAATTTCATAACTAAAAATACAATATGAATACAGATTTCTAATCTCAACTGTGATACAGACCCCCAGTGGGGGTCGCACCCCCAGTGAGGTGGCGAGCCCCCACTGGTTGAAACTCAAAAAAAAAATAAAACAACAGTTTTTTTTTTGCCCAATCCGGACACGCCACCTCACTGGGGGTCGACCCCCAGTGGGGGTCCAAAGCATTTTTCTTCTAATCTTTAAGAATAAGAAGGTTTCAAAATATTTTCAAACTTTCAGCATTTTCTTTTAATTTTTTATTTTTATCTCATTTGATTTTCAAACTTTCAGCATTTTCTTTTAATTTTCTTTTAATTTTTTTTATCTAATTATTTTGTTTTAATTTTTTTTTTATCCAATTTTTATTTAATTTGATTTAATATGAATTACTTCAACCTTTTCATTAAATTTTCTATCAATTTTTAAAAGAACTTTCATTCTTATTCTAATTTTTTTTCTTTTCACCAATTTTGATGGAAAAAAATAATTTTAAACGTTTCATATTTTTAAATTTTCATAAAATTATAATTTGAAAAAAAAATATTAAGGGTTGAAGATTGTTTTAATTGGAATTATAGTGAAATAACATCTTGAAATAGTCAAACTTTGAGTATGTGGTTGGTTGAAATGTATAATTTAATTAATTCTCTTATCATATTTGTATAAAAATTGACACTTATGACTACATCATTATAAGTTGGATTATGGAAAAAAATTTGAGGTGTCGAATCATTTTCATTTGTAAATATCCTACATATTACAAAAGAAAAAAATAAAAAATAAAAAGGAAAAAAAGTGCAGCTTTTGGATTTGTGTTTATCAGTTTTGTTTTATGGACATAAACAATTAATGTTTTAATTTAAAAATTAAAAAGTAAAAAAAATATAGATTGAGTTTTTTAGGGATAAAAAAAGTCATCTAAATCTTATATATTCTATTTAAGATAGACTATTTTAATCACATAAAAAAAATAGAAATTTTATTTAGAGATTATCCCTATATATTATTCTATTATATACAACTATAGCTGTAAATTAACTATAATATATATGAAAAATTATATTAAGCTTTCATTTTTAATTAATTGAATTTTAATTAACAAACTAACAAATAGTAGTAATGGTATAATGAGATAGAAAGAGGATAAAAATAAATAACACAATAAAATTTAAAAATTTTAAATTTGCCTAGTTATACAAAAATGTAATGTTATAGTAAAATTTTGAATTCTCAATAAATTTTCACATTTTCTATAAAATAAAATCACAATAGAAAATAAAAAAATTTGATACCCATTTTTTTTACTTCAATTTTATGGACTTCATTGAAAAAAACAAAATCCGATCAAAATCTTTGGCACAGAACGGACATAGACACTTCAATTGCAACCATAATCATTAATAATTTTTCTTTATCATACAAACATGTAAACAAACACATAAACCTCATTAAAACCGAAACCAAAACCAAAACCAAAACCAAAACCAAACCAACAGCAGAGAAAAGAATCACATGGGAAAAAAAATAAAATTAAAAAACAAATAAATTTATGGAGTAGGAGAATGTTGCCTCTAACAACTTAAACCTCACCTAACCCAATCCGTTAGTTTCTCTGCCAATGCCCACGAAGTCTAGGAGTTGGGATGACTAATTAGATTATTATTTAAATAAGACTTGAAAATTGATTAATTTGTCTCATTAAGTGATTTAAAATTTGGAAAATTAATCTAAGGTCTCATTCCCATTTTTAGTAATGGAAGAGATCCACAATATTATTTTTTGATTTCTAACTCTCTCTCTCTCTCTCCCCTACTGCTCTTCTCTCTCTCTCTCTCTCTCTCTCTCTCTCTCTCGTAGATCTTAAAGATAAGATCACTCCATTTTTGTCCTGATCATACAACTTGAAGGCATCCTTCAGCCCTACCATACCACCGTCGTCTCCGATGGCTTCGACGGTGTTGTCGCCACCCTTGCAGAAACTGGCGAGCTCTTCGAGGCTGATGAAGCCATCGAGGTCGGTGTCAAGCTCCTCCATCATCCGCTTCGCTTCGTTCTCCGATGTGTTGGATTGGAGAGCTTTCATGACTGATATGAGCTCCGTCGCCAAGATCTTTCCATCGCCGTTGGCGTCGAAGTGATTGAACACTTTCTCTACCTCCTTCTTGTCCTGCAGGTACACTGATGGCTTTGGGCCTTAGTTAGGGTTAGGATGTGAATGGATTGATATCAACGAAGGAATTGCACGATGTGTTGAAGAGCTTGGGAGAGAAGTACTCATGGAGAGATTGTTTGAAAATGATCAAGTCTGTTGAATTTCTCTAAAAAGTCCAGTCCAGAGAAATTTGGATTCCCAGAATTTCTCTAGAGTTGTGGTTGTGTTTTTTTGTCTTTTCTTTGAGCTGTTGTTGACTCCAACTTATTCTAGAATGGTCAAATCGAGCCATTGATGGATGGAGTTGATACTGTTGTTGCCTCATGCTACCGCTAGTTAATCATTTGTCATGTTGTGCGTTTGTGTTGATGCTATCAAAGTGATGTTGCTTTTATGGCTTTTATGATATTGCTACAGCTGCTTATTTGATGTAGAAAAAAGATAATGATGATGATGATGATGATGATAATGAAGGCTATCAAAGAATTTCTCGGGAGTGGTTTAAATTTTCTCTAGATCAGGTAAAAACAAAGTAGAGAAATTTTGTATTTCTCTGGAGTGGTTTGAATTTTCTCTGGATCAAGTAAGAACAAAGCAAAAAAATTTTGAATTTCTCTAGAGTGCTTTGAATTTTCTCTAGATCAGGTAAGAATAAAGCAGAAAATTTTTGAAGCCTTGTGAATGCACCCTGCAATAAATTACAGATTTATAGTCCAAAGAAATTCTCAACAATTCAAATTTATAGTCTAGAGAAATTCTCAATAATAATGAAGCCTTGTGAACCAGAATTTCTCTGTGAAGTTCAGAGAACATTCGACCAGAGAAATTTTCTGTGAACCAGAATTTCTCTGTGAAGTCCAGAGAAAATTTATCCAGAGAAATTCTCTGGATCGAATTTTCTCTAGATCGATGTTGAGGGACCTTACACATTATGAAAAATATCGAGTGTCTTTTATACTATAAAATCTTAATACCAAGGACTTTTAAAAAAATCCCTTTAAAATTTTGATAGATATACATCAGAAAAATAGATAATTATATTACAAAATCATAATTCAAATTTAGATATTATCATATTTTTTTGAGATCTATATCTAAATTCTTATCTTTTTTATTTTTGTGTGGTTTCTATTTGTTTTTTTTTTAATTTATTTAAGACGAAGATTTGGGTTTCTACTTTTTTTTTTTTTAAATTTAATTTATCTGTGGTTTCTATTTGTTTTTACTTATTATTATTTAGGTAAGTTATGATGTAAGTTAGATATGTGATAAATATGTGAGTTTTATTGATTTAAACTATAATGGTGGAAGATGTTTTCAAATTAGATTTGTTTAGATCAAATAGATTTTTAAAATTTAAAATTGGATATTGAGATACAAAAGAAAGATTTTGACTGAATAAATAAAAGTTAAATTTATTAATTTTATCTGTTTATATATCTGATTTTTAGTTTTTTTTATGTTATAATATAATATATAAGATATACATAGAAACCCACAACTTTCATGAAAAATATTATCTTATTTTTTGGGAAAGAGAGAAAGAAGGCAAATTTTAATATTTTTTTTTTAAAAATCGGCGAGAAAGATTATGATGGAGAGAATTTGAAATATTTTTATTATCTTTCCATTTGAAATCCATAAATTAGGGATAATTATTATTTCTAAAATAATTAAATAAATAAATTAATCAATTATTTTTTTAATCTATTTTATAAATTGAAAAATCAATAATTTTAGAAAATTGATTAATTTGTCCTATTAAGTTATTTAAAATCTTGATAGATATACATAAAAAAAAAATAATTATATTACTAAATCATAATTCAAATTTAGATATTGTTTTATCTTTTTGAGATCCATATCTAAATTATTATCTTCTTTATTTTTGAGTGGTTTCTATTTTTTTTTTCCCAATTTATTTTAGATGAAGTTGTGGGTTTCTACTTTTTTTTTTAAATTTAATTTATCTATGATTTCTATTTTTTTAATTATTATTTTTTAGGTAAGTTATGATGCGAGTTAAATATGTGATAGATATGTGAGTTTTATTGATTTAAAGTATGATAGTGGGAGATATTTTCAAATCAAATTTGTTTAGATAGACTTTATAAATTTTTAAATTTTTAAATTGGATATTGAGAGGTAAAAGAAATATTTTAACAGAATAAATAAAAATCAAATTTATTAATTTTATTTGTCTGTATATCTGATTTTTAATTTTTGTTTGTAATGCTATAATATAATATATAAGATATAGATATATATCTGTAATTTTCATGAAAAATATTATCTGATTTTTTGAAGGAGAGAAAAGGAATGCAAGTTTAATTTTTTTTTTTTTAAAATTGGTGAGAGAGATTATGAAATATTTTTGTTATCTTCCCATTTGAAATCCATAAATTAAGGGATAATTATTATTTCTAAAATAATTAAATAAATAAATCAGCCAATAAATTTTTTAATCTATTTTATAAATTAAAAAATCAATAATTTTAGAATGAGATTTTGAAGCTCTTAGGAGGTTTTTCATTAGAAACCCCATTTTCCTTATATAATATATAGATATAGAAATTTATATTTGTTTTAGATATTTTTTTAATATACAAATTATTTTTTTTAGATTTTTTATAAAAATAATTTAACAATCTCATCACTAACCATAGTGTATGGGAGAAGTTAAAAATGGTGCTGCAGTAACTATGAGAGAAGTCAAAAAGGCTTATGGATTGGAAGAAGTCAATAAATGCTGAGATTTTTTTTTTAAATCAAAAAATTAGAAAATCAAGATTGGAATATTGGAACTCTCACAAGGCTTGTGGGTTAGAAACCCCCTTTTTCTTTATATAATACTAGCCTATCACCCGTGCTATGCATGGGATAATTATAGATATTTATATTTATTTTAGATTTTTTTTAATATATAAATTATGTTTTTTAAGATTTTTTTCTTATCACTAACCATAATGTATGGAGGAAGTTGAAAAGGGTACTGCAGTAACTATACACGAATTGTATCTATAATTATTTGTATAAGGGGATTTTAAATGCTGATCAGGGAATTTTGACCAAATCAATAATTGCACGCATGTGGAAAGATATGTGGATTGAAAAAAGTTAATAAATGTTAATCAGGGGATTTTGACCAAATCAATAAATGCTGAGTTTTTTTTTTTAAATAAAAAATTTTAAAAATTCAGATTGGGATATTGAAGCTTCCATAGGCCTTGGGGGTTAAAAACCCCCTTTTGCTTAATATCTTTTTATTTTTATTTTTATTTTTGTGTGATTTCTATTCGGGTATTTTTTTTTTCAATTTATTTAAGATGGAGTTGTGGGTATCTTTTTTTTTTTTAAATTTAATTTATCTGTGGTTTCCATTTGTTTTTAATTATTATTATTTAGGTAAGTTATGATGTGAGTTAGATATGTGATAGACATATGAGTTTTATTGATTTAAAGTTTATTTAGATAAACTTTAAAGATTTTTTTTTAGTTTTTTTTGTTATGTTATAATATAATATATAAAATATTGGTAGATATCTACAACTTTAATAGAAAATATTATCTGCTTTTTTGGGGAAGAGAAAATGAATGCAAGTTTTAATATTTTTTTTGAAAATTTGTGAGAGAGATTAGGAGGGAGAGATTATGAAATATTTTTGTTATTAAATAAATAAATCAGTCAATAGTTTTTTTTAATCTATTTTGTAAATTAAAAATCAATAATTTTGGAAAATTGATTAATTTGTCCCAATAAGTAATTTAAAATTTTGATAGATATACATAAAAAAAATTACATAATTATATTATAAATCACAATTCAAATTTAGATGTTATATCTTTTTGAGATCTATAGCTAAATTCTTATCTTTTTTTTTAAATTTTTGTGTGTAACCATAGTGTATGGGAGAAATTGAAAAGGGTGTTGCAATAATTATAGAGAAGTCAAAAGGGATTGTGGGTTGGGAAAAGTCAATAAATGCTGAGGTTAGGTTGGGAGAAGTCAATAAGTGCTGAGGTTTTTTTTTTTTTTTTAAATCAAAAAATTAGAAAATTAGGATTAGGAGATTGAAGCTCCTATCTGATTTTTTGGGGAAGAGAAAATGAATGCAAGTTTTAATATTTTTTTTTGAAAATTTGTGAGAGAGATTAGGAGAGAGAGATTATGAAATATTTTTGTTATTAAATAAATAAATCAGTCAATAGTTTTTTTTAATCTATTTTGTAAATTAAAAATCAATAATTTTGAAAATTTGATTAATTTGTCCCATTAAGTGATTTAAAATTTTGATAGATATACATAAAAAAAAATACATAATTATATTATTAAATCATAATTCAAATTTAGATGTTATATCTTTTTGAGATCTATAGCTAAATTCTTATCTTTTTTATTTTTTATTTTTGTGTGTAACCATAGTTTATGGGAGAAATTGAAAAGGATATTGCAATAATTATGAGAGAAGTCAAAAGGGATTGTGAGTTGGGAAAAGTCAATAAATGCTGAGGTTGGATTGGGAGAAATCAATAAATACTGAGGTTTTTTTTTTTAAATCAAAAAATTAAAAAATTAGGATTAGGAGATTGGAGCTCCCACAGGCTTTGGGGTTAAAAACCCCATTTTGCTTAATATATAGTATAGACTAGGATATCACCCGTGCTATGCACGGATTGTGTTTACAATTACCTATATATGTGAATTGTGATTTTTAAATTTTTTTTTTTTTAAATGTCTTCTTTTTTTTTCCTTTTTTATATTATATTAAAGTTTAATATTTTGATAATAATCATATGTGTTGGACTTTTCAAGAATTAAATGTCTTTTTTTATTATATTATATTAAAGTTTAATATTTTGATAATAATCATATGTGTTGGACTTTTCAAGGAATTTTTTTTATGCTTGTTCTTAATGCATTAAAGTGTTATTTGAGGGATAATAATCATATGTGTTGGACTTTTCAAGGAATTTATATGTGTTGGATTTCAAATAATTTATTTTATGCTTGTTCTTAATGCATTAAAATATTATTATGAGGGTAAGATTTGGGAGTTGGGAGAAGTTAATAAATGCTAAGATTTTTTTTTTTAAATCAAAAAATCAGGAAATTTAGATTGGGAGATTAGAGCTCCCATAAGGCTTGGGGTTAAAAACCCCCTTTTGCTTAATATATAGTATAGATTAGCCTATCACCCGTGCTATGCACGGGATAATTATAGATACTTATATTTGTTTTAAATTTTTTTTAATATATAAATTATGTTTTTTAAGATTTTTTATAAAAATAATTTAACAGTCTTATCACTAACCATAGTGTATAAGAGAAATTAAAAAGGCAACTGCTGTAACTCTGCACGGGATGTATCTATAATTATTTGTATGAGGAGATTTTAAATGCTGATCAGGGATTTTGACCAAATCAATAAATGCAGGCATGTGGAAAAACATGTGGATTAGAAAAAGTTAATAAATACTAATCAGAGAATTTTGACCAAATCAATAAATGCTGAGGTTTTTTTTTTTTTAAATAAAAAATTTAGAAAATTAAGATTGAGAAATTAGAACTCCCACAAGGCTTGGGGGTTAGAAACTCCCTTTTCCTTAATATATACTAGCCTATCACCCGTGCTATGCACGGGATAATTATAAATATTATATTTGTTTTAATTTTTTTTAATATATAAATTAATACATGGGGTTTGACCGAAGAGTTTGAAAGAATTTAATAAGTGTTTATTTGTTGTTTTTTCAAAAAACAAAACAAAAAATTAAGAGGGAAAAAAATTAAGAGCCATTTACACAATAATTACATGGGTCTCTTGGGGATGTAAAAGTAAGGAAATTAGGATTTCATTTATTGCGTTATTCAATAGTGTAATTATTATAATCTTTGAACCAATCACCAAGTCAATTTATTTTTTTTAATATAAAATTAAATACATGGGGTTTGACCAAGGAGTTTGAAAGAATTTAATAAGTGTTTATTTATTTGTTTTTTCAAAATACAAAACAAAAAATTAAGAGGAAAAAAAATTAAGAGCCATTTACACAATAATTACATGGGTCTCTTGGGAATGTAAAAAGTAAGGAAATTAGGATTTCATTTATTGTGTTATTTAATAGTATAATTATGATAATCTTTGAACCAATCACCAAGTCAATTTTTTTTTAAAAAAAAAAAAAAAATCTCTCTCTCTTTCTCACACACAAAAACAAACTTGAACATCTGTTTGGGCTTTCCAAGACTCCAATATTAATTTCTTTATTGATTTTATATTTATTTATTTTTTAAATTATATTATACATTTAACATTAGGTGTCCCATCTATCTATCTATATATTAAGCAAAAGGGTCTTTTAAAACCCAAAGCTTGTGGAAGCTTCAACATGTCAATCCTAATTTCCTAATTTTTTATTTTTTTAAAAAAAAAATTGACTTGGTGATTGGTTCAAAGATTATAATAATTACACTATTGAATAACGCAATAAATGAAATCCTAATTTCCTTACTTTTTACATCTCCAAGAAACCATGTAATTATTGTGTAAATGGCTCTTAATGTTTTTTCCCTCTTAATTTTTTGTTTGTTTTTTGAAAAAACAAATAAATAAACACTTATTAATTCTTTCAATCTCCTCGTCAACCCCATGTATTTAATTTATATATTAAAAAAAATAAATTGACTTGGTGATTGGTTCAAAGATTATAATAATTACACTATTGAATAACGCAATAAATGAAATCCTAATTTCCTTACTTTTTACATCTCCAAGAGACCCATGTAATTATTGTGTAAATGACTCTTAATTTTTTTCCCTCTTAATTTTTTGTTTTGTTTTTTTAAAAAACAAATAAATAAACACTTATTAAATTCTTTCAAACTCCTCCGTCAAACCCCATGTATTTAATTATAGATATTTATGTAAATGACTCTTAATTTTTTTCCCTCTTAATTTTTTTGTTTTGTTTTTAAAAAAACAAATAATAAACACTTATTAAATTTTTTCAAACTCCTCCGTCAAACCCCATGTATTTAATTATAGATATTTATATTTATTTTCATTTTTTTTAATATATAAATTAATATATAAATTAAATACATGGGTTTGACCGAGGAGTTTGAAAGAATTTAATAAGTGTTTATTTATTTATTTAAGAGGCATTTACACAATAATTACATGAGTCTCTTGGGGATGCAAAAAGTAAGGAAATTAGGATTTCATTTATTGCGTTATTCATTTAATAAGTGTAATTATTATAAATTAAGTGTTTATTGTAATCAATAGTGTAATTAATTTTTTTGTTTTGTTTTTTAAAAAAACAAATAAATAAACACTTATTAAATTCTTTCAAACTCCTCCGTCAAACCCCATGTATTTAATTATAGATATTTATATTTGTTTTCATTTTTTTTATATATAAATTAAATATATAAATTAAATACATGGGTTTGACCGAGGAGTTTGAAAGAATTTAATAAGTGTTTATTTATTTATTTAAGAGGCATTTACACAATAATTACATGAGTCTCTTGGGGATGCAAAAAGTAAGGAAATTAGGATTTCATTTATTGCGTTATTCATTTAATAAGTGTAATTATTATAAATTAAGTGTTTATTGTAATCAATAGTGTAATTATTACAATCTTTGAACCAATCACCAATCACCAAGTCAATTTTTTTTTAAAAAAAATATTAAAAAATCAGGAAATTAGGATTGGCATGTTGGAGGTTCCATATAAATTAAGTGTTTATGTAATCAATAGTGTAATTATTACAATCTTGAATTTATTATTGTAATCAATAGTGTAATTATTACAATCTTTGAACCAATCACCAAGTCAATTTTAAAAAAAAAAAATATTAAAAAATCAGGAAATTAGGATTGGCATGTTGGAGGTTCCACAAGCCTTGGGTTTTAAAAGACCCTTTTCCTTAATATATAGAAGATATCTATATAGATAGATATAGATATTTATATTTGTTTTAGATATTTTTTTAATATACAATTTTTTTTATAGATCTTTTATAAAAATAATTTAACAATCCCATCACTAACCATAGTGTATGGGAGAAGTTGAAAAGGGTATTACAGTAACTATGAGAGAAGTCAAAAAGGTTTGGGATTAAGAATAGTCAATAAATGCTGAGGTTATTTATTTTTTTAAATTAAAAAATTAGAAAATTAGAATTAGGATATTGGAGCTCCCATAAAGCTTGTGGGTTAAAAACTCCATTTTCTTTATATAATACTAGCATATCACCCGTGCTATGCACGGATTGTGTTTATAATTATCTATATATGTGAATTGTGATTTTTAAATGTTTTTTTTTTTTAAATGTCTTCTTTTTTTCTTTTTTATATTATATCAAAGTTTAATATTTTGATAATAATCATATGTGTTGGACTTTTCAAGGAATTAAATGTTTTTTTTATTATTATATTATATTAAAGTTTAATATTTTGAAAATAATCATATGTGTTGGACTTTTCAAGAATTTTTTTTTATACTTGTTCTTAATGCATTAAAGTGTTATTATGAGGGATAATAATCATATGTGTTGGAACTTTTCAAGGAATTCATATGTGTTGGATTTCAAAGAATTTTTTTTATGCTTATTCTTAATGCATTTAATTATGAGGGACAATAATCATATGTGTTGGAACTTTTCAAGGAATTTATATGTGTTGGATTTCAAAGAATTTTTTTTATACTTCTTCTTAATGCATTAAAGTGTTATTATGATGGTAAGACTTGGGAGTTGGGAGAAGTTAATAAATGCTAAGATTTTTTTTAAAATAAAAAAATCAAGAAATTATGAGCAGATTGTGTTTACAATTATATATATATATGAATTACTATTTTTAAATGTCTTTTTCTTTCTTTTTTAAATGTCTTCTTTTTTCCTTTGTTATATTATATTAAAATTTATATTTTGATAATAATCATATGTGTTAGACTTTTCAAGGAATTAAATGTTTTTTTTTTTTTATTATATTATATGTTCTTTGTTATATTTATTATATTATATTAAAGTTTTATTTTGATAATAATCATGTGTTAGACTTTTCAAGGAATTATGCCTTTTTTTTTTATTTATTATATTATATTAAAGTTTAATATTTTGATAATAATCATATATGTTGGATTTTTCAAGAATTTTTTTTATACTTGTTCTTAATGCATTAAAGTGTTATTATGAGGGATAATAATCATATGTGTTGAGACTTTTTAAGAAATTCATGTGTTGGATTTAAAAAAAAAAATTTATGCCTGTTCTTAATGCATTAAAGTGTTATTATGAGGGTAAGCCTTGGGGGTTGGGAGAGGTTCATAAATGTTAAGTTTTTTTTTTTAAATCAAAAAATCAAGAAATTTAGATTGGGAGATTGGAGCTCCCACAAGACTTGGGGTTAAAAACCCCCTTTTGCTTAATATATACTAGCCTATCACCCGTGCTATGCACGGGATAATTATAGAATTTATATTTGTTTTAGATTTTTTTTAATATATAAATTATGTTTTTTAAGATTTTTTTCTTATCACTAACCATAGTGTATGGAGGAAGTTGAAAAGAGTACTGCAGTAACTATACACGAATTGTATCTATAATTATTTGTATAAGAGGATTTTAAATGCTGATCAGGGGATTTTGACCAAATCAATAATTGCAAGCATGTGGAAAGATATGTTGATTGAAAAAAGTTAATAAATGCTAATCAGGAAATTTTGACTAAATCAATAAATGCTGAGTTTTTTATTTTCTTTAAATAAAAAAATTAAAAAATTCATATTAGGATATTGAAACTTCCATAGGCCTTGGGGGTTAAAAACCCCTTTTTGCTTAATATATAGTATAGATATAGATAGATAGATAGATATATCTTTTTATTTTTATTTTTATTTTTGTGTGGTTTCTATTCGGGTATTTTTTTTCAATTTATTTAAGATAGAGTTGTGGGTATCTTTTTTTTTTTAAATTTAATTTATCTGTGGTTTCCATTTGTTTTTAATTATTATTATTTAGCTAATTATGATGTGAGTTAGATATGTGATAGACATATGAGTTTTTATTGATTTAAAGTTTATTTAGATAAACTTTAAAGATTTTTTTTTAGTTTTTTAGTTTTTTGGTTATGTTATAATATAATATATAAAATATAGGTAGATATCTACAACTTTAATAGAAAATATTATTTGATTTTTTGGGGAAGAGAAAATAAATGCAAATTTTAATATTTTTTTTGAAAATTTGTGAGAGAGATTAGGAGGGAGAGATTATGAAATATTTTGTTATTAAATAAATAAATTAGTCAGTAGTTTTTTTAATCTATTTTATAAATTAAAAATCAATAATTTTGGAAAGTTGATTAATTTGTCCCATTAAGTAATTTAAAATTTTGATAGATATACATAAAAAAAATACATTATTATATTTTAAATCACAATTCAAATTTAGATGTTATATCTTTTTGAGATCTATAGCTAAATTCTTATCTTTTTTTTTAATTTTTGTGTGTAACCATAGTGTATGGGAGAAATTTAAAAGGGTATTGCAATAATTATGAGAGAAGTCAAAAGGGATTGTGGGTTAGGAAAAGTCAATAAATGCTGAGGTTGGGTTGGAGAAGTCAATAAATGCTGAAGTTTTTTTTTTTAAAATCAAAAAATTAGAAAATTAGGATTAGAAGATTGAAGCTTCTATCTGATTTTTTGGGGAAGAGAAAATGAATGCAAGTTTTAATATTTTTGTTGAAAATTTGTGAGAGAGATTAGGTGAGAGAGATTATGAAATATTTTTGTTATTAAATAAATAAATCAATCAATAGTTTTTTTTAATCTATTTTGTAAATTAAAAATCAATAATTTTGAAAATTTGATTAATTTGTCCCATTAAGTGATTTAAAATTTTGATAGATATACATAAAAAAAATACATAATTATATTATTAAATCATAATTCAAATTTAGATGTTATATCTTTTTGAGATCTATAGCTAAATTCTTATCTTTTTTATTTTTTATTTTTGTGTGCAACCATAGTTTATGGGAGAAATTGAAAATGATGTTGTAATAATCTATACTATATATTAAGTAAAATGGGGTTTTTAACCCCCAATGCCTATGGAAGCTTCAATATCCCAATCTGAATTTTTTAAATTTTTTATGTAAAAAAAAAAAACTCAGCATTTATTGATTTGGTCAAAATCCCCTGATTAGCATTTATTAACTTTTTTTCAATCCACATATCTTTCTACATGCCTGCAATTATTGATTTGGTCAAAATCTCCTGATCAGCATTTAAAATCCCCTTATATAGTTACTACAATATCATTTTCAACTTCCGCCATACACTATGGTTAGTGATAAGAAAAAAAATCTTAAAAAACATAATTTATATATTAAAAAAATTTAAAACAATATAAATATCTATAATTATCCGGTGCATAGCACGGGTAATATGCTAGTTATGAGAGAAGTCAAAAGGGATTGTGGGTTGGGATAATATAATCATAATTCAAATTTAGATGTTATATCTTTTTTAGATCTATAGCTAAATTGTTATCTTTTTTATTTTTGTGTGTAACCATAGTTTATGGGAGAAATTGAAAAGGATGTCGCAATAATTATGAGAGAAGTCAAAAAGGATTGTGGATTGGAAAAAGTCAATAAATGCTGAGGTTGGGTTGGGAGAAGTCAATAAATGCTGAGATTTTTTTTTTAAAATCAAAAAATTAGAAAATTAGGATTAGGAGATTGAAGCTCCCACAAGCCTTGGGGTTAAAAACCCCATTTTGCTTAATATATAGTATAGATAGTATAGATTTTGATAGATATACATAAAAAAAAATACATAATTATATTATTAAATCATAATTCAAATTTAGATGTTATATCTTTTTGGGATCTATAGCTAAATTCTTATCTTTTTATTTTTTATTTTTGTGTGTAACCATAGTTTATGGAGAAATTGAAAAGGATGTTGCAATAATTATGAGAGAAATCAAAAGGGATTGTGGGTTAGGAAAAGTCAATAAATGCTGAGGTTTTTTTTTTTTAAATCAAAAAATTAGAAAATTAGGATTAGGAGATTGGAGCTCCCACAGGCCTTGGGGTTAAAAACCCCCTTTTGCTTAATATATAGTATAGATTATAGATAATTAACTATATATGTGAATTGCGATTTTTAAATGTTTTTTTTTTTAATTTTTAAATGTTTTCTTTTTTTCCTTTTTTATATTATATTAAAGTTTAATATTTTGATAATAATCATATGTGTTGAACTTTTCAAGGAATTAAATGTTTTCTTTTTTTTATTATATTATATTAAAATTTAATATTTTGATAATAATCATATGTATTGGGACTTTTCAAGAAATTCATATGTGTTGGATTTCAAAGAATTTTTTTTATGCTTATTTTTAATGTATTAAAGTGTTATTATGAGGGTAAGACTTGGGGGTTGGGAGAAGTTAATAAATGCTAAGGTTTTTTTTTTTTTCTTAATCAAAAAATCAGGAAATTTAGATTGGGAGATTGAAGCTCCCACAAGGCTTGGGGTTAAAAACCTCCTTTTACTTAATATATAGTATAGATATCACCCGTGCTATGCACGGGTGATATCTATACACGGATTGTATTTACAATTATCTATATATGTGAATTGTGATTTTTAAATGTTTTTTTTTTAAATGTCTTCTTTTTTTCCTTTTTTATATTATATTAAAATTTAATATTTTAATAATAATCATATGTGTTGGATTTTTCAAGGAATTAAATGTCTTTTTTTTATTATTATATTATATTAAAGTTTAATATTTTGATAATAATCATATGTGTTGGACTTTTCAATAAATTTTTTTTACGCTTGTTCTTAATGCATTAAAGTGTTGTTATGAGAGATAATAATCATATGTGTTGGGACTTTTCAAGGAATTTATATGTGTTGGATTTCAAAGAATTTTTTTTATACTTGTTCTTAATGCATTAAAGTGTTATTATGAGGGTAAGACTTGAGAGTTGAGAGAAGTTAATAAATGCTAAGATTTTTTTTTTTTAAATCAAAAAATCAAGAAATTTAGATTGGGAGATTGGAGCTCCCACAAGACTTGGGGTTAAAAACCCCCTTTTGCTTAATATATACTATAGATTGCGATTTTTAAATGCCTTTTTTTTTTTTTAAATGCCTTTTTTTTTTATTTTTTTATATTATATTAAAGTTTAATATTTTGATAATAATCATATGTGTTAGACTTTTAAAGGAATTAAATGTATTTTTTTATTATATTATATTAAAGTTTAATATTTTGATAATAATCATATGTGTTGGACTTTTGAAGAAATTTTTTTTATGTTTGTTCCTAATGCATTAAAGTGTTATTATGAGGAATAATAATCACATGTGTTGGGACTTTTCAAAGAATTCATATGTGATGGATTTCAAAGAATTTTTTTTTTTATGTTTGTTCTTAATGCATTAAAGCGTTATTATGAGGGTAAGATTTGGGAGTTAGGAAAAGTTAATAAATGCTAAGATTTTTTTTTTAAAAATAAAAAATCAAGAAATTTAGATTGAGAGATTGGAACTCCCACAAGACTTGGAGTTAAAAACTCCCTTTTGCTTAATATATAGTATAGATATATATATATATAGATATTAAGTTTTGATATTCACACTTTACTTAAAAATTAACACATTTTTTATTTTTTTGTATTTTAGCTAACAAGGAAAATGTAAGGAGTATAAGTCTGAATATTATTTCTTTATATTTTTTAGGAGATTTTTTTAGGGTCCCTGATATTAAGATTTTATAGCACAAAGGACATTCAATATTTTCATAATGTCTAAGGTCCCTCAAATTGATGCAGAGAAATTCTCTGGACAAAAAAATTCTCCCAAACCCAGAGAAATTCTCTCCAATATCAGAGAAATTCTATTTTCTAACTTTCTACTCATCTCTTAGACCCACTTCATCTTCTTTACCATCTTCATCACAGACCTTCAACCTAATAATATTCAAATTTTAAGTTTCTTCCCATTTCACACATATTCTCAATAACCAAACACGCAACCATTGATACAAAGTCCAGAGAAATTCTCCCAAACCTAGAGAAATTCTCTCCAAAATCAGAGAAATTTCATTTTCTAGCTCTCTACTCCTCTCTCAGACCTACTTCATCTTCTTTGCCATCTTCATCACAGACCTTCAACCTAATAATATTCAAATTTTAAGTTTTTTTTTCCATTTCACACATTTTCTCAGTACCCAAACACGCAACCACTGATACAAAGTCCAGAGAAATTCTTTCCAGAATTTCTCTAGACTCCTAGAATTTCTCTGAATCCCCAACCCAGATCAAAACCAGAGAAATTTCCAGACAAACCTTTACAAAGAAATTTTCTCAAACCTAGAGAAATTCTCTCCAAAATCAGAGAAATTCCATTTTCTGTGATTTCCAACATCTCTCAGACCCACTTCATCTTCCACAATCTTTAATGATGAGCAGCTTACCACTACTATCAGAAAGCCTGTACTCCATGGCCGCTTATACCAAAATCAAGAGCATAAGTCCGCCATAAAAACCCCCAAACACGTAGCACCACCCCAAAGCCAACAATTCATGAGTAATTGTAATTGTAATTGTAACAATAACAGAGGAGATAGCAAAATCTGAAATTTTATAAAATTAAAAAAACAAACAAACAAACAACTTGGGATTAAATCAACTACGTCCCCGTGTGTGAAGAAATTGAAAGAATTAATGCACCTGTAGTGTTGGTACCCTGAAGTTTTGACAAGAAAAAAGAGCAAGAGAAGGAGCTGTGTGAAAAACGATACACACAGAGAGAGATTGGTGGCCCACGGTGGCCACTGGTAGTTCACGGCATTCCACAACGGTTTGGTTTTTGGTGGTTGGCAAGAGAAAGACGGATGAGAGAGAATGCGAGCGATGCAAAGATCAGAGAGAGAGAGAGAGAGAGAGAAGAATAGATGAATTCAGTAGAAGAGTTTGATTTGAGAAATTTCTCTGTGATATATGAGTGTGGTGGTTGAGGGACCTTAGACATCATAAAATAATATTGTGAACCTTTTCCATTACTAAATATGGGAGAGGAAGCTTAGACTAATTTTTCCTATTTTTTACATACATTTTAATATTTTATTTTCTATATTCTCTTTTGTGACCACTCAAGATTTAATCATTGTTGATTGAGCAATTATTAACATTTTCTTTTCTATTTTCTATTGTCTCTTCTATTATTACACTTGCAAACTTGACTTGATGTGAATGGAAAAAAAAAAACTTTGAACACTTCAATATAAATTTCTTTTGAGGAAATCGCAATCACTTATAAATCATATGTATTTGTCAAATTTAAAATATTCAAATTTATGATTCATCCGAACAAAAATAAATAAAATAAAATAAAATAAAAAAATCCCCGTTTGGGAAGTGGTTTTGTGGGCTTTTTTGGCTATTTTAGCCACAAAAGACAAAATAGGCTATTTTAGCCACAACAAACAAAACATCGCATCTAACCCATAATTATTACACTATTCTCTCACAAAAAAAAGTCAAAAAGCCAAAAAGTCCTTCCCAAACTAAGCTTTTTTGCCCAGGCTAAAATAGCAAAAAAAGTCAAAAAGCCAACCCACTTCCCAAACCAACCCTTAGATTTTTTATTTTTATATTTTTAACCTGTGAGTCCTTGCTTTTAAAGTTTGACCCACTAAGACAACAACTATCACTACTACAAAAATAGTTAAAGATCACACTTTGACAAAAAAAAAAGATCTCACTTTTATTAGAAGTGTGATAAAAAAAATTAGATTGATGTTTTAATCACACTTAATTTGATTAAGTGTGATAATATTTATTTTTTATGTCACTTTTCAATTAAGTGTGATATATATATATAGATTTTTAATCACACCTTCTAATTAAAGTGTGATTATATACTTTTTAATCACACTTTTTAAACAAGTGTGATTGTATATATTTTTTAATCACACATTCTAATATAAAGTGTGATTTATTATATTTTTTAATCACACCTTCTAATTAAAGTGTGATTATATATACACTACTACTTTTTAATCACACTTTTTAAATAAGTGTGATTGTATATATATTTTTTAATCACACATTCTAATTAAAGTGTGATTATTTATATGTTTTTTAATCACACCTTCTAATTAAAGTGTGATTATATATACAGTGCTACTTTTTAATCACACTTTTTAAACAAGTGTGATTGTATATATATATTTTTAATCACACATTCTAATTAAAGTGTGATTATTTATATATTTTTTAATCACACTTTCTAATTAAAGTGTGATTATATATACACTACTACTTTTTAATCACACTTTTTAAACAAGTGTGATTGTATATATATATTTTTAATCACACATTCTAATTAAAGTGTGATTATTTATATATTTTTTAATCACACTTTCTAATTAAAGTGTGATTATATATACACTACTACTTTTTAATCACACTTTTTAAATAAGTGTGATTATATATATATATTTTTTATCACACATTCTAATTAAAGTGTGATTATATATACACTATTGCTTTTTAATCACACTTTTTAAATAACTGTGATTATTTATATATTTTTTAAGGTAATTAAAATGTGATTATATATACATTACTATTTTTTAATCACACTTTTTAAATAAGTGTGATTGTATAAAATATTTCAAATTGATTTTTATATAAGTTACCAACATAAGAAATGACTTATCAAAAGATTCTTAGGCTATGTATGGTTTGATTTTTAGAAAAAAAATTAAAAATTAATTTGGTTAAGAAATAAAAAATAAACAATAATTATCATTTTTATATAATTTTTATCTTTCGAGTGGTTAGAAATAATTTTTTACAAATTAAATTGAAACAGCCATATGTATGTATATAACCAGCTCAAAAATTAAAATTATAATTATTTTTTACCCTTAAATGATAATTATTTTTTAGTTTTTATTTCTTAACCAAATTAATTTTTAATTTTTAAATTTTTTTTCTAAAAATCAATCCATATATGTTTAACATTTTGTATTTTTAAATTTTGTTAAACATTTTGTCAATTACCAAACGCGTTTGTAGTTTATGTTTTTCTAAAAATAAACAAAAACCAGTTTATAAAATTTTTGTAAATATAAACTAAAAACGTAAACGTTACCAAACAGACACCATTTCATTTTTAGTTTTCAATTTATATTTACAAAAATTTAAAAAACTGTTATAAAAACTTGTTTGATAATTTTTTTGTTTATAAATGGTTGTCTCAGTTTGTAAATTTGAGAAAAAAATGTAAATTCAAAAAATAAGTTTACGTTGATTTTTAAATAGAAATTTAAAAATTTTACTGGCAAAATTTTTTTTAAATTAATTAATTTTTTCAATTAATTTTTCTTCAAATAATTTTTTTCCAAATAATTTTTTTTGGTAAATTACACTAACACCCCCTGAAGTTTATGTTTATTACAGTTCCCCCCTCACCTTTTGGAAATTACATTTCCCCTCACCACCACCTGCCACCACTACTCACCACCCACCTGCCGCCACCACCCACCACTCGCCACCCATCACCCATTACTAGCCACCCATCACCCATTACTAGCCACCACCCACTCGCCACCACCACCACTACCACCCACCACTCACCTGCCATCTACCCGCCACCACCCGCCACTACCATCTACCGTCTGCCACCACCACCCGCCACCGTCACCCACCCACCCACCACCACCACCACCCGCTACCTATCCGCCACCACCAGCCATCCGCCACCACCACCCCCACCACCACCGCCACCACCCACTTGCTACCACCCGCCACCGTCACCCACCCATCCACCCACCATCACCACCCACCACCCACCCACCGCCACCGGCCATCCGCCACCCACCTGCCATGGCCACTTACCACCACCACCACCCACCACCCGCTACCACCACCTGCCATCCGTCACACATCCGTCACCACCACCACCACCACCCACTCGCTACCACTCACCACCCGCCACTGTCACCCACCCACCCACCCACCCACTCTCTCACTCATCACTCTTCTCTGTCTGTCTTTGTCTCTGTCTCTGTCTCTTTCTCATAGACAGTGATGGGAAAAGTCAAAGCGTCAAACTTCAAAGCTATCCCCATTTTTTCTGTTTGTCTGTCTCTCTCTTGTTCTCTCTGTGTCTCTCGTCCATCTTTATTCTCTTTATTTCTCTCATCTCTTTTCTCTCTCTCTTCTCTTTATCTCTCTCGCTCTCTCGCTTATCTCTCTCTGTCTCTCTTTCGTTTATCTCTTTTCGCTATTTTCTCTCTCTCTCTGTCTATATCTTTTCATCAATTTTCTTCATCTCTCTCTTCTCTTTCTCTCTCTTACTCATCACTCTTCTCTCTTTGTTTGTCTGTCTGTCAGTATATTTGTCTCTCTCTCTCTCTCAGTGTCTCTCACTCATCTATCTCTTCTCTCATCTCTTTTCTCTCTCTGTCTCTGTCGTTCATCTCTCTTCTCTTTATCTCTCTCATCCATCTCTCTATCTCTCTTATCTCTCATCTTTCTTTGTCTTTCACGCTCATCTCTCTTCTTTCTATCTTTCTCTCCTCTCTCGTTCATCTCTTCTCTTTATGTCTCTCTCGTTCATCTCTTTTCTCTTTATGCCAAAAAATGAAAACACAAAAAATGTGTTTCCATTTTGAGTTTTGAGTTTTTTTTTTTTTTACCACCCAACACTAGCCACCACCCGTCACCATTTTCCACCACCGTCTTCTGCCACCACCATCCATCCCCCACCCCCACCACCACCTGCCACCACCATTCACCACCCACCTGCCACTACCGCCCACCACCCGCCACCCGCCACCACCACCACCAGCCACCACTACCCACCTATCACCTACTCGCCACCACCACCCACCCCTCGCCGTCGCTACCACCACCACCGACCACCCACCCGCCACCACCGACCACCCGCCACTACCATCTACCGCCCGCCACCACCACCACCCGCCACCTACTTGCCACCCATTCACCACCCTACCTGCCACCACCAGCCACCACACCCCGCCCACACCACCTACCACCACCACCACCACTCGCTACCACCTACCACCGCCACCATCACCCACCTACCCACCACCACCACCACCCGCCATCTGCCACCCACTGGCCACCACCCGCCACCACCACCACACCGACTCGCTACCACCCACCACCCGCCACCGTCACCCACCCACCACCCACATCACTACCCACTACCACCCACCTGCCACCACCACCCACCACCTGCCACCCACCACCGTCACCACCACACCACTCGCAATCCGCCACCCACCTGCCACTACCACCACCCGCCACCACTACCACGCCACTCGCTACCACCCGCCACGTCACCCACTTACCACCACCCACCCACCTGCCAGTCACCCACCACCACCACCACCAGCACCACCACCACCACACCACCAACCACCCACCACCCCAGTCACCTACCCACCCACGCCACCACCACACCACCACACTCCCACCATACCCCCACTACCACCGCTACCCACCACCACCGTTGGTTTTTAAACAGAAATCTAAAAATTTGACTAACAATTTTTTTTTAATTAAATATTTTTCAAATATTTTTTTTAATTAGTTTTTTAATTATTTTTTTAAATATTTTTTTCAAATAAAAATTTTTCAAATAATTTTTTTTTCAATTAAAATGTGTATGATCTCATTGTCATAAATAATAACAAAATAAATATAAATATTTTAGACCTGGATAAACATGTTTTTTAGTTTATATTTTTAAATTTTTTTTAATATTTTGTTCAAATACATTTGTAATTTATATTTTTTTAAAAATAAATAAAAATTAATTTATAAATTTTTTATAAACATAAATTAAAAATATAAATGTTATTGAACTGTACCTTAAATTTTCATTTGAGCCAATTCTGGTTGATGTGGCGAAAAAAAAAAAAAAAAAACACAAAATCTGATTCCCGCTCGTTTTTCCCCCTCAACCAAAAATCCCCAAATCCCAAATCCCTAGTTTTTCCCCCTGTGTTGCCTCCTTTTTCTTTTCATTTCACGTTTTGTAGCCTTAGGTTCTTCAACATGTCTGTCTGTCTGTCTCTCTCAACTCTCTCTCTCTCTCTCTCTCTCTCTCTCTCTACTACCCTACCCATCGTCGGACGATCTACATACACGGCGTCGGCGATCATCTACACGGCGTCGGCGATCGATCTAGATTCTACACTACTGACTGAGGTATCTCTCTCTCTCTCTCTGCTTTCCTCTTCTTCTCATCTTCTTCTGCTTTCCGAAATGCTCCTAGTGTTTGCGTTAATTTACATTATACATGTTGGTAGCTCCTTAGATTCTTATATTAGATATTGAATAGATGTTAATGGATATTGTTGGGGAGACAGGTAGGCAATTTAGGGAAATGAGGAAGTGCTCTTGATGATGTTTATTGGCATTTCTAGAAGGTTGTATGATATATTAGTATGTTTCTGTACTTGTTCACTAATTAACAGCAATGATCTCAAAACATATTGGTGTTCGTAAGAATGTGGGCATATCCTTTTTTACATTTGTGTAATCATTTTCTTGTTTGAGCCAGAATATTTTTCAAATTGTTTTGCTTTTCATGTTATGATGGCCTAACTTAAAACTTTTCCCATTTCTGTTGGTACCTCTCAATCTGTGTTTTTCGATGCCCAGTTCCAGCATTTGAAATGGAGCGGGCTTTTCATGGAAATGACTGATGCATCGCATGGTTGTTCTGTGTTTATTGTTCTGTGTTTATTGTTAAAGATCTCATCTTCATCCTTGTGTTGGATGATGAGTTGCCCTACAAAACAAAGTGGTCTTCTATTTTTTTGTTATTTTTATTTTTGGTTGTATTTTTGTAGTTGTCTGATGTTATGATGGAAAGCATCTCAAGTTATCAACTGTGTACAAATGATTTAATTATTTAAGAGTGGATTTCAATGTGGTTAGTTGATTAAAATCCATTCAGGGTAGAAATATTTCTTTGGCTTCTCAAGTTATGTCTTGTTGTCTTTGTTGTGCATTTTCAACCCTTGCCCTAAAGTTGTGTGGACCTTTGGTTCTAATTTATGTTGTTCTGCTTGTTTTTCTAAATCCATTAAATCCTTATTTGTTTTTGCCATTAGTTTCAATCGTTTTAGTTAGTGGTGTTAATTATATCTTATTGTTGTGTTTTTCAACCTTTGCCCTAAAGTTTTGGACCATTGGTTCTAATTTATGTTATTCTGCTTTGTTTTTCAAAATCCATTAAATCCTTATTGTTGTTGTGCCTTGCCCAGATTTTCTATGGTTCTATGTTTTGATTCCATATTTTCTATTGTGTGCCTGTGTGGAAACATTTTCTTTGAAGAATCTGAACCTAACATATATTCTCTCTTTGTTTTGATGTGCATGGAAACATATTCTTCAGTTAACATAATCACCATGGGAAATGAAATCCATGGTTCAAATGAATAAACCAACTTCAGGGTAATCGAACTTTAAATTATGGAAAGTAGTAACCTCACAACATAAAGATCCTGCATCTGATAGTCTTTGTTGTATTGTTTATTATATCCCCATTATGGTGTTCTTTCTTAACTTGGTTAGTTATTAGATTGGTTTTTAGAGTTTTTACAACTATTGGACTATAATTCCGAATGTAATTCTTTTCATATTTTTCTACCAATTAAAAAAGAAAAAAAATATTCCATGAACATTCATGATTTGTTCTTTAGATTTCATAAGCATTTTAATGTGATAATGGGGATGCATTTAAGATTCACAGTCACATATAGGTTCCATGAATCACATAGCAGAGATTGATATATAGGTTCCATGCCTTGTATTTGAATATATGGAGCATGATCTTGCTGGACTTATAGCATCACCCACAATCAAGTTTTCTGAACCACAGGTATGTGCTCTTCCCTTGCATCTGGGGTGCCCATTAGACATCAACTATAGTAAAGGATTTGCCAGTGATGTGATGGGAAATACAGAAAATTTTCTGTTACAGAGCTATTTTTCTACTTAGTCGACTAATGAAAAACATAGACCTCCATAAGGTGTTTATTGACATAGACAAAAAAAAACACATGATTGGGTTTCTAGAGGGATAATGTGGAGAGTTTTGGAAAGAAGAGTACTAGTTAGGTATATATGAAAGATGTGTACTGGAGAGTTTCGTTTTTCCGTGTTAATGTTCTTTTAAATTCTATGTTGTCCATGTAGTGGTTTCAGAAGTTCTTTCATATTAGTTCCGAAGGGTAGCCACTGTTAAAGGTCTAATTATTGCCTGTAGCCATCTTAAATATTAACCATCAAACAGTTGCTATTTAATTAAGGTATTGTTTTGTCCAATGCCTTAGTTCTCAAAAAGGATTTAGAAATATGTCGACTCATTTTGTGGCCAGAGCACATGTAATTCATTAAGATTAAAATATAATGTCGATGAAGTGTAGGAGAATGAATTTCTTCTAGTTTCTTTTCATCTGGAAGATATGAGGATGTCTCTACATATATTCAGGCATGCTGTCTATGTTATGCATTACCTCATGATGCATACCTTCTCCAAAAGCATCAAGTCATTTATTTTTCTACTCCATATTACCCATGAAAGTCAACTTATAACATCTATTTCTGCACCAATATCCTCATATTGGGATTTCATGTGATGGACCTGCAGATCAAATGTTACATGTAACAATTGTTTTGTGGACTTGAGCACTGCCACAGTTGTGGTGTCCTGCACCGTGACATCAAGGGCTCAAATATTCTGATTGACAACAACTGAAATCTTAAGATTGGTGATTTTGGGTTGGCGACCTTTTTTCACTCCAATCCAAAGTAACCTCTAACAAGCCGTGTAGTAACTTTGTGGTATAGACCTCCTGAGCTTTGCTTGGTGCTACAGATTGTGGAGTTGCTGCTGATTTGTGGAGTGCTGGTTGCATCCTTGCAGAACTGTATGCCCGGAAGCCAATCATGCCTGGAAGAACAGAGGTACTTACCTAGTTTGAAAGGTTTAATTGATCGATCATAATAGCTGAATGTGGGAAATGTGTATAGTCTTGAAATTTTTTTGATACTTCTGTAGACGAGCAGTCTTTTTTATGATAAAAACATAAGAGTAAACAACATAAGGAAATATATAGACCATCTGGGCTCATCTTTTAAAAGTTTGTCATTTGATCATGTAAGTTAGACATCGGTTTGATGTGGCAATTTGCACGCTACTATTCTTGTACTGCAGGGAGTCTTAATTTTTCAGATTTTTGCGTGAGATTTTGTTTAATATTTTCTATGGTATGTATTACAAAATATTTGGATTGTGGTGCTTTAAATGAGCTGGATTTGATTGGTCATTGAGATGCTCTTCTTGTATCATTTGTAGGTGGAACCTATGTTACATGGACTCGGTACGGGTGTCGGGTGCGGGTATGTATCTAGAGGTCGGACTCATTAAATCTTAAATTTAAGGGTACGCGGACTCGGCAAAAAATATCATATTTTTATATTTTTAATCTAATATGTGAGATAAAATGGTACTATATGTAACTTACAGTGTCAAAATGACATTTATAGTAATTAAACAATAATATGCACATATGATAATTGTGTTATATACAATTATATAAGAAGTATCCGTTGAAAAGTATCCGACACATATCCCATACCCTTGTCCGAGTGTCGGGTGTCCGACACGGGTATTTGATCTATTTTGAAGAGTCCGTGTAACATAGGGTGGAACAACTGCATAGAACAACTGATTGGTCTTTGATATTGCTTTTGCTAGGAAAATTATCTACTAATTAGTTAGGAATTGCGTTCAAATGTTCAATTTGAATTTTATTTGTTGTGGATTCATATGAATCATGAATTTGAATGCTTCCATTTGTTTTTTTGTTTTTTTTTTGGTGTCCTGCAGGTTATATGGAGAAGTCAAACCTTTGACCTGAAATTTTTGGTGTTAGGATCACTATCTCTTGTTCACTCTCTTGCTAGCAGTGCTCACATCAGTTTTGGTTTTACTCTTAGATGGCTACTGTTCACTAAGGTAAGCTCTTTTATAAAATGCATTACATGATGACATTTGCTCAAATAAATGATATAAGGATGTTATGTTTCTGAGATCCACATGCGTATTTGAGAAGTGTTGAGTCCTTTTGTTACTTTATCACTGGTAAGCTTTCTGTTTCCTTAATCTTTATTTGCTTATAAATTTTATTGAGGTGGTTGTAAAATTGTTTAATCATGTTTCTGGTTGAGTGATGATTTTGGGTTTTAGGCCTCTCACTAGTAACATTTTCAAAGCTTTTGTTTGATGGATCTCACATTTTGGGTCAACATGGTCAAGTTTTTGCATGCATTTTATGTATTGAAGAGGTTGTTAATATGTTTTTGGGCCAACCAGTTATGGGAAAGTGATTTGAGAAGTTGCTATAGCTGGCTGTTTGATCATATGATCTGGATATATTTATTGATTTCATTGTTTAATCATATGTTTTTGCAGATTTTGTTGAGGGAATAGTTGATATGATCGAGCGGTTGATGTTGGGAGCCAAAGATTATGTTGCTTTTTTTTTTTTTTTTTGAAGACTTGAATTTTTTAGTACAGTGTATTCAAAGATGGTTAATGGATAATGTCTATTATAAATTTAATTAATTTGTTAATTTTGTTATTTTTCATTTACAAAAAATTGTTTGGTGCTTGTAATTGATTTTTTTGTTGTAGCAAACCTATATATGATTTTTTTTAATAAATAATTATTTGTGACAGTAAAACAATGGTCGCTAAAAGTGTTTTTTATTATTTTATTTATTTTTTGCGACGACAAAATAGCTGTCGCAAAAAGTCTT
Source organism: Camellia japonica (assembly GCA_030407325.1). Lineage (NCBI taxonomy): Eukaryota > Viridiplantae > Streptophyta > Magnoliopsida > Ericales > Theaceae > Camellia > Camellia japonica. The sequence goes on from JAPPVO010000017.1 coordinate 52,798,365, forward strand.
TTGCGACTCCATGTGCGGTCGCATAGGCCGTCGCAAAAAGTTTTTCGTGACTGTATTTTTATTATTTGCGACGGTATGTGACGGTCGCTAAAAGTATTTTTTTTAGTAGTGAATGTTATTAATCACACTTAAAAGATGTGATGTAAATATTTTTAATCACACTTAAAAGGTGTGATCTAAATGTTATTAATCACACTTAAAAAGTGTGATTAAAAATGACCCTTTTTAATCACACTTCCAAAGATCACACTTAAAAGGTGTGATCTAAATACTTTTAATCACACTTAAAAAGTGTGATTAAAAATGACCTCTTTTAATCACACTCTCAAAGATCACACTTTAATAAAATTTAAAAGGTGTGATTAAATAACATACATCACACCAAAAAAGTGTGATCTTTATATGTTTTTGTAGTAGTGTATGCTCCCTTGTAAAGATTTTGCCCATTAGATTATAGGCCCACAATTGGCCTACTTCATCTGAATGCCCAGAATTTAGCCCACCCCTATTATAAAGAAAGCCCATGCTCTGCCCCATTTTCCGTTGCCCTTCTTTATAAATGGTAGGATATGTATTAGATGAACGTTGTTGCAATAGTATAAAATGCCTAACATATTATGAAAATATGTAATTTTATTTTTAAATAAAAATTGTCATAATTTTGCTAGAAGATTATTTGATAATTGTCACAAAAATACATAATATGTATCCAAAAAAATGCATAAAATGTATAAGGTACACGTAACTGAATGAATTCTTTTATAAATAATAGCAAATAAGAAGTGAATTGTCAGGTCAAATCTTTTTCTTTTTTTAAAAAAAATATATATCCTCATTGGCTTGGAGATGGGTAAAGTGATTGCTTTGCCAATTGAGAGGGAAATTTGTGCTGGACAATGAGCTGAGCTAAATTCATATGGGACAGAATGTTTGACCGGGACAGGCCAACACGGGTCATAATGTTGAGCTGAGTTAGACCGACGCAGGCCTCAATGTCGTATCCTGCTAGGTCGAGTCTAGGCTACAGCTATGAATCGAGCTGTTGTGGGACCAGAGTAAGGTTGGACATGCGTCCTTATGGTGGGCCGAGCTAGGGTTAGAACGTGAGCGATGACCAAGTAAACTAAAGATAAGCCGTGGTCTAGAGCCGAGCTAATATCTAAAAGGTTGTAAAGGGGATCAACTAGTCTAAGAGCGGGACGTCCTTGCGGGATTGACTGAGCCTGAAACCGGCTTGGAAATTGACCTGGTTCTGCTCAACGCAAGGTTGTCTTGAGTTAGCACTTTGGGGATTATGCAAGTGATTGCTCGATTATGGCACTCCACGTGGTCCAATGAAGAAAGGAAAGGAATCTACTCCAGAGATGTATCAATACTGTTTTGCAGTTTGGCCGATATTGTTTGGTGGTATTAACGCGTACACATGTAAGGAAAAAGAGAGGGCAGTATAGACATCGTCCAGAGAAGGATAACAGAAGTAGTGCGCACATAACTTGGGGTTACATGGCTAGCCTACAAAAAGCGTATGTCAAGCACTATAGGGAAGTAAACAAACTTTAACAGCTCTCTCTCTCTCTCTGGATTCCCTTCTTCCTGAAGAAAGCTAACTTGACTACCGAATGGGTTTTTCGACAAATCACCCGCTAGGTAGCTCACCTTTGTTCTGTTTGCAATAAGTAAGACGCTGTTCAGAGCAAGGCAAGCTTGGTAGCAAGGTGTACGGGCGACGACGAATATTTCTTTCTCGTATGCCAATATTATCAAGATTCATGAAGCTCAATTTTCGGTGATATGTTTTGGAACCTAATTGCATCCCAAAAGAGAGGCATACATTTTTGAAATCATAATGCCATTTACAAGTGAATTGAAGCATGGTAGGCCTTCTTATATTAATCGAAATGAATTCGTGGGAATGGTTTTGAGAGAATGGAGCTGTTAACTCTATTTTTCATATTTAAAATTATAAGTCTTATTAACACATATTCTTTTCTTTTTTTTTTAGATAGTTATTAACATGTATTCTTAGAACACATAATAAGATGATATAATAAGAAGATTTAATAATAATGGCAAGACATAGTTTTTTTTTTTTTTTTTGGTGAAATAGAGATATCATAAATTAAGAAAGAGGAACAGAAACAGTCCTGGGGTATGAAGCCCCTACACTATCCTCAAGTAACTGTTTAGACAGACAAGAAGGAGTGGAATTAAAAACAACAAAACTATCAATGGCAACACTGCCTTGATTTGCTAAAATGTCCGCACACTTGTTGGCTTCCCGAAAGATATGCTCAACCGTGGAGATTCTCAGCTGCCTCATGAGATACCTGCAATCACAAAGGAGATTACTATAATGGTGCCGACTAGATGGTTCATGTAGTAGTAACTTGATCATTTCTTTTGCATCTGATTCCACATGAATTTCCAATAAGTGTAAGTCTGCCGCTAACATCAAACCATCTCGAAGAGCCCATAATTCAGCCTCTAAAGCCGAAGCTGTGCCTATATTCCTCATGAATCCTGCAACCCACCTGCCCAAACTATCACGAATAATGCCACCTCCTCCTGCTCGGTTAGGGGATGTTTTTGAAGTTCCATCAACATTTAACTTGAACCGACCTTCCCAAGGAGGCTTCCAGCCAATTGAGACAGTGTGTACAACTTTGGATGGCAGATTTTTATCAGTGACATGCTGTCATTCAAGAGCTCGAGCCACCACCAATGCTGCACTGAAAGGGGATGGGTTGGTTTGGAAACAACAAGCATTACGGTGCAGCCAAATTTCCCAACACACAAAAGGGAAGATTATGGAGAAGAAGACATAAAAATACAAACACACACTTTTACATTATGTCCATTTTCTTCATCAATAAGTTTTTGTTGATTGACTCTAGAATCTTGAGATATTTTTAGCTATTTTTCTTTCCACCCAAACAGATACAAAAAAAATTCCCCAAAAAAAGAAAAATCACATACAGACACCTTAAAAAAAAAAAAACTACGCAGTTTCAATCAAGAAAGCATTCATTGTAAATAAACCAGACTGTGATGGATTAATAGCAAGTCTTAAACTAGTCATCAAAGTCTTACAAATTTTCACTTCATGAACTGAGAAAGTAAAACTTATTGTCGAAAATTAAAATAAAACTAGTCAACCAATTATGGGAGGATTGACAATTTTTCCAGATGAATCAACATATAATCGGACACGAGACTCAATGAACTCCATGGTGACCAAGCAATCTGGTGGAACCACTTGAATCAGAGCTTCCGGCATCTCCTCTTTTATTTTTCTTTCTGCTTCTTCTGCTGGTAAGCCTACCAGCTCCGGCCATGTCGTTTTTAGAGTTGTCCCTGATCCAAAAATATGGTCCAGTGATACTGAATTTTGTCAGTAATATAATAGGTAAGCGCTTTTTGATATCGTTTTCAAAATACACGTTTTAGTTTTTTTGTATTTTCAGACACAAAAACAATACTGAAAGGTTTGGAAACACCAACTGTTTAAAAAAAAAAAATTCAATTTCCATAGGACATCTCAACCATAGCTCCAACAAATTGTTTGACTAATATTGTTTTAAATTTTTTTATTTTACTTCCTTTCCATCTAGAGATAACACAAATTTAAATATTTTCGGTCGGAAAGAATTTACAAAATTTTCATCAAATCGAGCATTCAACTATTTAAGATAATTTAATAATATAATATCACGATACAATAAAAAAGTCCCCATGACAAATACAAGGAAAAAAGATCCACAGATAGATGAAGAGAAACTTAAAGTATATACTTTAAAATTGGATTTTTATTATGATAATAGTTCTTGACCGACGAACTAACATATTTGGAGAGATTTAATATACAATTCTTTTTATTTATTCAGTCTTTTCATAGCTATATCTTATTAATCAAAATGGAAATTAATGGTGCATGGTTGACCATAAACTTAATAAAGAAAGAGAAAGAAGAAGCAAAATAAAAAATAAAATAAAAAACATTACTTGGTGGGAAGAAAGTTGATTCGGGAGCAAATTGTTGTTGAGGAAGCTTGGTTTCGTGGTTTTCCTCGGCCATAATAATAACAAGAACGAAACAGGAACTCTACTACTCTTTCTACTGAGGAAAAAGCCTCTGTGCATAAGAAAATTTGTATATGCCTTGGATGACTCGAAGAAATCTACACATGCTAAGAGGAAAGTAATCACACTATATATAACCAACAACCCCTTCTGTTTTTTTTTTTTGCTTTTTTGTTTTTTGTTTTTTTTTAATCTATTGTCTTTTTCATGGCTATGAAAGCAATGACGGGCCAATCTAGCAGTCTTAGCATAGGATATGCTTAAACACCTCAATTTCTGCCAATTGCCATCTGGCCGACATTATTTAGCCTGTAAGGACTGTCCTATATCAAATAAATTTTTTTTTTTTATTTTCTATTTTTTTAGAGAAATACTTTTTTAAAAAAATGGGATTTAGGATAATTAATTACACTATGGGGTGAAAATTATAAAAACAAAATTACAAAATCATAAACAATTTTATATTTTTTGCCCTTTCATTTATTTTTGGGTAAATTTCACTTGACTACCTTTTCTTTTACTCATGTGTGAATTACCTCTCTCATTTGTAAATAATCACATAATATTTTATCCAACTTAACAGTAATTGTGAAATACATGCCAGACATAAAGAGATTATATATTTTTTTAAAAAAATTTTAATGAGGTAAATAGCACATGAATTAAAGCATAGGGGATTAAAGTGCATTTTTTCTCCCAAGCAAATAATGAAAATATCCATATTTTACACACCTTGATTACTTATATACAAGGGTATTTTAGACTTTTTATTAAATTATTAATGGTTCTAACGGCATTTTAATTCACAAACCACAAAAATTATAATTATTTTCAATTGAGAAGGGAGTAATCTATACATAGGCCAAACTAAAGTGAAATTTGTCTCTCTTTTTTTCCTTCGATTCTCTCTCTCTCTCTCTTTCCCGCCTCTAATCACCCTCCCCCACACCTCTCCTATCCCAAGTCTAAGCCACCCACCCCTAGCCTTTTCTCTCACTTTAGATCCTACTATGCATTGTTCTCAGACCCGGACCGAACCGGCCGGTCGGACCGGTTGAACCGGGAACCGGACCTTGTTCCGGTCCGGTCAACCCCCTAAACCCAGATTGGGGCTAAAATCGAGAAAAACCGGTGATCCACTGGTCGAATCGGTAAAACCGGTGACCCAATGGTCGAACCGGCCAAAAACCGGTCCTCTCTTTTTTTTTTTTTTCTTCTTTCTTTCTTATATTTATATATATATATATATATAAATATATTTCAAAATTTTGACTAAAAATTCTTATTTCAAGAGTCTCCTCTCATAAGGAAGAGTCTCATTGAAACTTGAAAGCTTGAGGAGATTATGAAAGTCTATTCCTATTTATAGGAAAAGATTTTTCAAAGAGAACCTACAAAATTCTATGTGGGATTCAATCAAATTATTTGAAACATATTAATTGGAAGGAGAGTTGAAAATTTCATTTCCCTCCAAAATTAAATCTAGCAATCAATCAATTTATTTGGAGGGAATGTTTAAAAAATTTAATTTCTTTGAAATAAGTGATCAATTATGACTTTATTAAATATTATTAATAAATACTATACAACAATTTTTATTTTTATTTGATTATTTATATATATTTTTATTTATTTATAATTTATAATTATATTTTTTAATTATATAATATTAATTATGACGTCACGGTTCGACCGCTTTGACCCGACGGTTGAACCGGTGACCCGTCCACCCGGTCCTTTTTCCGGTTCGCTCACCGGTCCGGTTTTGAAAACATTGCTACTATGGCCTCCTCTATCCACCCTTATTTTCAACGGGAACTTTACTACTCTCTCTACTGAGGAAAAAGCCTCTGTGCATAAGAAAATTTGTTTATGCCTTGGATGACTCGAAGAAATCTACACATGCTAAGAGGAAAGTACTGACACAATATATAACCAACAACCCCTTCTGTTTTTTTTTTTTGCTTTTTTGTCTTTTTGGTTTTTTTTAATCTATTGTCTTTTTCATTGCTATGAAAGCAATGACCGGCCAATCTAGCAGGCTCAGCATAGGATACGCTTAAACACCTCAATTTTTGCCAATTGCCATCTGGCCGACATTATTTAGCCTGTAAGGACTGTCCTATATCAAATAATTTTTTTTTTATTTTCTATTTTTTTAGAGAAATATTTTTAAAAAAAATGGGATTTAGGATAATTAATTACACTACGGGGTGAAAATTATAAAAACAAAATTACAAAATCATAAATAATTTTATATTTTTTGCCCTTTCATTTATTTTTTGGTAAATTTCACTTGACTACCTTTCCTTTTACTCATGTGTAGATTACCTCCCTCATTTGTAAATAATTACATAATATTTTATCTAACTTAACAGTAATTGTGAAATACATGCTAGATATAAAGAGATTATATGCTCATTTTTTAATTTTAATAAAGTAAATAGCACATGAATTAAAGCATAGGGGGTTAAAGTGCATTTTTTCTCCCAAACAAATAATGAAAATATCCATATTTTACAGACCTTGGTTACTTATATACAAGAGTATTTTAGACTTTTTATTAAATTTTTAACGGTTCTAACGGTGCATTTTAATTCACAAACAACAAAGAATGTGGTTATTTTCAAATGAGAAGGGAGTAATCTATGCATAGGCCAAACTATAAGAGGGTAAAGTGAAATTTGTCTCTTTGTTTTCCTTTCATTCTCTCTCTTTCTCTTTCCCGCCTCTAATCACCCCTTCCCCACACCTCTCCTATCCCAAGCCTAAGCCGCCCACCCCTAGCATTTTCTCTCACTTTGGACCCTACTATAGCCTCCATCATAGCTAGGTTGACTACCAAATCATTTACATCTTTTTCTTCTTCTTCTTCTTCTTCATCTTCCTTTTTTGTTTGTTTGTTTTTGTTTTTGTTGCGACAATGGCTAATGGAATAGGGCTGAATGTGGGTAAAATGAAAACCCTAGAGGAATGAAGATACTTAGGGTAGGTTAAAGAGATGAGATGGGTGTTGGGGTGATTGAGCAAGAGATGTTTGGGGATGTGATGAAGGTGTTTGGGATAGCTAGCTGCTGAAGAGAGAGAGGACATGTTAATAGTCATAGAATGGTGGAAAAGAAAATTTTAGTAAAGAATATGATATACAAGCCCACTTTCTAAACCCAATAATATATAAGTGAGATGATTGGTTGATAATTAGAGAAGATATGAGTAAATGTATTATCTTATATATTCTAATTAATTGACATATCATTTAAAAATTAAATTTAATTTTAGACTTGAATAACAATGTCCTTTTAGTAATTACGACAATGAATTTCACTCATTTGTAATTGTTATTTTTGATTCCCCACTAAATTATAAATAATTGTCCCAACTCTATTTTACAAGTGCACTTTTTTTCCCCACCAAATGTATATTATAAATTCAATAAAGATAATGTAATTCAAATTCAATTTTATTTGATGAAAAATATAACTTAAATGAATCTAGGCTATACATAAATATTTTTTTATGTTCAAATTTTATGTAAGTGACATTGTTCTTATAAATATCATGTATACATCTAAAATTGATTATATTGAGAGCTCATTATTTCATGAATTTCATATGTAAATTTAACTTTCCTTAGTCCACTATTTTATCATAACACAATTACCAAACTAGTTATCAATTCTACTACTATCACCACCATCACCGCCGCAACGAAACTAGACCATTATCACAAGATAAAAGAGTAATTTAAGAATAGCAAATTTCAATTTGTAACTTTTTTACCTATTAAATAACTTCAATTAAATTCAATACTTAAATTTTAATAAATATCAATAAATTTTTTAAAATTTAAAAATTCAATATTTAATTAAAAAATATTTGAGACCCTAAAAAAGTACCTAGAATAATGTGATAGGATATGTGTCAATTTTTAATTTCTGAGAAAAGTTAGGAATTATGAAAAAAAATTTATGAAAATGATCATAAAAGATTTATGATTCTTGGATTACCTTGATTAGTGTGTGGTGCTTTATTCTAAGTGTAATCCAAGGGTTACAAAACTTTTATGATTATTTTCATGAAAGATTTTTCATAATACCTAACATTACTGTTAATTTATTACACACATAATAATGATAAACTCAAATCTCATGCCACATCATTACAAATAAATTTATGAATATAAAATATATAAGTCTACACATGCTAAGAAATCTACACATACACATGCCAAGAGGAAAGTACTTACACTATACATAACCAACAACCCCTTCAGCTTTTTTTTTTGTTTTTTTGTTTTTTTGTTTTTTTTAATCTATTGTCTTTTTCATGGCTATGAAAGGAATGACCAGCCAATCATGCAGTCTGCATAGGATATGCTTAAACGCCTCAATTTCTGCCAATTGCCATCGGGCGACATTATTTAGCCTGTAAGGACTGTCCTATATCAAATAATTTTTTTATTATTTTCTATTTTTTTGGAGAAATATTTTTTTTTTTAAAAAAAATGGGATTTAGGATAATTAATTACACTATGGGGTGAAAATTATAAAAACAAAATTACAAAATCATAAACAATTTTATACTTTTTGCTCTTTCATTTATTTTTGGGTAAATTTCACTTGACTACCTTTACTTTTACTCATGTGAGGATTACCTCCCTCATTTGTAAATAATTACATAATATTCTATCCAACTTAACAGTAATTATGAAATACATGCTAGATATAAAGAGATTATATGCTCATTTTTAAATTTTAATGAAATAAATAGCACATGAATTAAAGCATAGGGGGTTAAAGTATATTTTTTCTCCCAAACAAATAATAAAATATCCATATTTTACACACCTTGGTTACTTATATATAAGAGTATTTTAGACTTTTTATTAAACTTTTAACGATTCTAACGATGCATTTTAATTACAAACCATAAAAATTGTGATTATTTTCAAATGAGAAGGGAGTAATCTATACATAGGTCAAACTATGAGAGGGTAAAGGAAAATTTGTCTCTCTTTTTCCTTCCATTCTCTCTCTTTCTCTTTCCCGCCTCTAATCACCCCTCCCCCGCACCTCTCCTATCCCAAGTCCAAGCCACCCACCCTTTTCTCTCACTTTAGATCCTACTATGGCCTCCTCTATCCACCCTTATTTTCAACAGGAACTTTACTACTCTTTCTACTGAGGAAAAAGCCTCTGTGCATAAGAAAATTTGTTTATGCCTTGGATGACTCGAAGAAATCTACACATGCTAAGAGGAAAGTACTGACACAATATATAACCAACAACCCCTTCTGTTTTTTTTTTTTTGCTTTTTTGTCTTTTTGTTTTTTTTTAATCTATTGTCTTTTTCATTGCTATGAAAGCAATGACCGGCCAATCTAGCAGTCTTAGCATAGGATATGCTTAAACACCTCAATTTCTGCCAATTGCCATCTGGCCGACATTATTTAGCCTGTAAGGACTGTCCTATATCAAATAACTAGCGTATACCTGTACCTGAAGAAACGGTGTAAATAATATTAAGATTATAATATAATTATAATCACAACACTATTTAAATTTAAAATTAAAATGTAATTATAAAAATATATTTAATAGAGAAATACAGTCTCAAAACTAAGTCACTCTCTCACTTTGTTTTTCTATTTCTCTCTTTAAATTGAAAAACACCCAACACCAATGAGAGGATGTCAAAACGCTGTACAGAGAGAGCGAGGGAAAGAGAGCCGATGTCAAAACACCCACCCAAACCATTAAGATCTCAGTGTATAAGTTAAAGAGAAATACAGTTTCAAAACTAATTCACTCTCTCACTCTGTTTTTCTATCTCTCTTCAAATTGAAGAACACCCAAGACCGATGAGAGGATGTCAAAACACTATATAGAGAGAGTGAGGGAGAGAGTGCCGATGTCAAAACACCCAAACCATTAAGATCTGTGTATAAGCTAAAGAGAAATAGTAAACTAAAGGGAAGGATGTTTTCGAAAATGGTAATAGTGGTTTTTTGCAGCAGTGATATAAAATATCCAGTGCAAGAGGAACCACTGAATTCTTGAAAATAACTCCAAAAAGACAGTCTAATTTTAACTCAAACTTGCTGGATTTGTAATAGCGAGAGATTCATGCCATGCTTCACATTTGACTATGAATTGGAATTTCTAATTGTTCCAACTTAGCAAGGCTGTTTAGGAGTTTGCTAAACTATTGAAAGGGAAAGAGAGTTTTTCATGTCATAGTCAGGACAATGAAGTTACAATACTGACTCTTTACTTTTTCAAATTTGACTCTATAAAGTATGTACCAGAGTAAGACCAAGGATTGGGCCAGTAGATGAGGTGCTCCCTTGCCGGGATGATGTTTGGGTTCAAGTCTTACCTGTTGCGTGATGCAACTTCCTAGGATAATATTTACATTATGTAATGGTTATTATAGCATTTTCTGTCAAATTTTTAACAAAAATTATTTTTAAGATTAAATTAAAAAAAACTTAAAATCTAAAAAATTAAAATAAAAAAATGATTAAACATAAATGAGTATAGTATAATTTATCCAAATATTTTTTTGTTGTTTACTATTTAATTGGCAAAAATGGATGGTCATAATTCAATGGTCAAAAAAAGTTCCTTCCTCATTTATCCGATATCCTTCTATGTATTTTTTTCCACAATCCGTGTTCAATTTCCATGATCCATACGTCCCATACCAATTCCATTGAAAATTGGATCACCCATTGTTTTCAAAATAATATCATTATGGTATAACTTACATTTTATTAATTTTAAATCAATTTCCATGATCCATACTTCCCATACCAATTCCATTGAAAATTGGATCACCCATTGTTTTCAAAATAATAACATCATTATTGTGTGACTTACATTTTATTAATTTTAAATTTACATTGTACACTAAAATTTTGAAATATTTTCCAGGTTAAAAATTCTAGATTTATACAATTTCCATTACCAAAAAATTATTACTAAAAAAAATATTCTGCACCAATTTGGCAAGCAGTAAGGTTGCCTTATCCAATATTTTTTTAAGAGTTAATTCTTTTACATTTAATTTGGATTTTTTTGTTGGTGAATTTTTTTTAAAAATTATATAAAATATTTTTACATTTTAAAACATGACTGCCAACCTAATAGTTTTTAAGAATATTGAACTTAAACTTCCTTTATAAAACTTGGCAAAACAAAAAAAAAAATCCTTTATAAAAGTTTGTTAATATTTTATAAAAAGAGAATGAAGTATTGACATGTAACATTTACATAAAAAAACAAAATTCAAAATTTACACTTTTCTTTCCTCGTTTTTGATAAATAACTTGGTTATAAAGACAAATGAACCCTAAAAAAATACTTGAATAAAAATGAATATACCATAGAAAGGGAAACCAGAGATGGCAGAACACTAATTCTCAGAAACACCCTAATACTATGGATACAAAATTATTTATGCCTCTAGAACAAAGCCAACAAAGAATTTGATACCCTTGAAGCTGAAAGGAGAGGCAATATTATCCATGTCATATAGACATACTCTATAAAATTCAAACACAAACTACTATACTTATTTTCCATGTCATATATATAGTTCCACAATACCATGAGAGATAGGTTTAAAAAATAATAATTAAATTAGGCATCTTTAAAATGAATGAAAAAAATGTCACAAAAAATTAAGTATTGGTTTCAAAAATATGTATTATTTATACAGCTTCTTTAATAGAACAGGGAATATCAATTGAAGAATAGTGTATTGGTTTCAATGGGTCTGAGTTTTCAGTTATATACTTCAATTGCAAAAGCCTATGTTTTTAAGTTTACATACTTCAATATTGCTCCCAGGTCCAGAAAGAAATGCATCACTTGGGAGAATACTAAATAGCAGGATATACTCCCTCCAATAGGTGATGGATCGTAGTTTTAAATTTTTCGTTATCTAGTCAAGTACTTTATTCATCTATGGGAGTACTACTAAGTGAACAGAAAGAAGGGGAAAAAAAAAAGTAATACTAAGAGCAATCAAAAGATAGAGAAGGACCAAGGTAAAGTACTTGCATTACATAGGTGAACTTCAGCACTGGAATTTTGCTTCCTCAACTCTTCTAGTAACTGAAACATAATGTCAATAAAAGCAAGATTTTAGATGGTGATGTAAATTAATGAAGAAAGAGGATCTAAAATTCAATAAAATAAGATCATTGACCTTGTCAATTAGGAACATGAAGGAAGTGAACTATTTAAGAAATTAAACATGTAGATATAGATGGTGAAAAATAAAAGAAATTGGAACATATCAATTTTCCTTGAGACCTTTAAGAGACAGTCAAATCAGCCCAAAAAATGTTTGTAACGAAGTCTATGAAAGAAAATAGATAAACCCATTTGAAAAGAATACCTTAATGTTGCACATTTAATCATCTTCAGATTGTAGAAATGAAAAAGAGAGAAAGGTAATGTGGATTGCTTAAGCCAAGCACAGAACTTTCCAAGAAATTTCTCACATAGGGTGTGTGTTCCTTAATTGGTAATTGCAAATTCCTCATAACATCAACATGTAATAATACAGTTTCTAAACACTGTCAGCCCACAAATCTCCTATTGGAATTTCTCAACCCCAATTCAACATGCCTACACTATAGTCTATAGCTCAAGTTTATCCATTGACCTTTGGGTTGATCTCAACAAATGGAAACTATAAATAAACCGTCCTAAACTCCCATATGAACACACCAGTCAAAGAAACAAATCTCATCAAAAACTACTTTATCAAACTCCTCCAAAAATAACAAAAGATAACAGCATTGAACTATAATTGACAACATTACTGAACCTAATGAATCATCCCTACCAAAAATATCATTCCCACTAAACATACACTCCATCAAACATAAAATCCTAAGGCAGCAAACAAAAACCAAAAGTGGCAAAATAACACACAAATAATAATAATAATAATAATATTCATATCAGCAATGAAACATCAAGTCTTGATAAAATCATAGTGAAGAGAAACTCCCATTCTAATTTAAAAACCTTTAAAACAATAACAAACAATAGCTCGATTGGTAAGCAAGACAAAGATTTCATACCTTTCTTTCAAGTCTCACCAGTCAACACATGTTCTCTGAATAAAGTTGAGTTGGGCAATTTGGGTCTGGACTCCTGGTTACGAAAAAAATGAACACAAAATCTATAAAATCAATAGCCAAATCGAATCTCAATCATCATTAATTGAACCACATAAAGTCCACCGAAACAAACAATTTAATTTAACTGGAAAAAATGACACAAAATCAATCATTTGTATAATACATACATACACACACATACATATGTATGTATTATAAACACATACATACCAATCTATAGTTTACTTACACTTGAATTGAGAGAGAGAGAGAGAGAGAGAGAGAGAGAAACAGTGTTGATGAAATGGGTTTTAGGCGGTGAAGGGGGAGTGAAATGGGTTTGAAATGTTTTCAACTTTCAAACTATATCCAACGGTGAAATGAAACCTTTAAATCCATAGGATAGATGTTCCATTGGGATTCAAACCCACTTCAATTAAACTAATGTAAAACAATGAAACTCTGAACAACCAATTCTAAAGACTTTTGCTTGAATAGTATGATACTGTGAAGGGCCTATTCGTGAATTCTATAATTCTGTTAAGGGCCTATTTGTTGAAATAAAAAAATGAAATGTGGTTTAGATTTAAATGAGACAAAATGTAAAAAAAAAAAATTAGTTGATAATTGTAAGAAAAAATAATAAACCATACTTATAAATTTGATTTTAATATACCCAATTTGATTTTAATAAACCAAATTTTAATAAACCAGACTAAAAAATTTGATTCTTGCTCCCCCTACCCCACCCAAATAATGATAATTGTAACGCCCTCAACATTAACCCATAACATACACAATAATAAGATGCATTACTTAAGAAAATAAACCATACTTCATTCATCAGAGTAACCTTAAATAAAGAACATTACATGTAACAATGAAAGTAAATGCCCTAAGGGCTTACATCTTTCCAAGCCAACACTTGGACACAAAAGAATGAGTACTAACTCAATTACAAATTTAGCCCTCGGCTTGAGTGTTTACATGTAATTCAAATAAAAACAAGTAATTAAAGACAAAGCTTCAACATCCAAATTCCTTCCAAGCTAAGTCCTTGGAGGTAGCTTATCACCTGAACCTGAAAATGATGTTCCCATATAGGGTGAGCCACAGCCCAGTAGAGACATACTAAACCAAATATAAGCATTGAATAAAGCAATAGCATTTAATAGATGGTTAACACAAAATGTCATTTTCACTTTCCATTATCTATTCAACTTTCCATTATTATCAACATGGCTCAGGACCTGGCCAAATTACAACAGTGAACTATATATCATATTCACATACTTCCAATATCAACAAGACAAATGAGACACAGGCTCATATCAAAACATTTTCATACATACTTCCAATATGATACACATTTTAGTGTTGTATCAATAACATGCAAAACACTTCAATATCAATAAGCACACATAATAGTGATGCTAATGGAGTCCATCCCCTATCTCCCTCCCAAACAAAATCCGGTTAAGAGGTCCATCCCCTATCTTCCCCTAACCGTGGAGTACATCCCCTATCTCCTCCCACACAATATGCATATGCAATGCTCAACTAATATATGTATGTAAACACATAACATATACATCTCACAATCAATACACATAATGTCTGTATTAATTCAACAGTCAACATTAATGACTTAACCAATGTGATTAGTTTCAGTTATCCCTAATCCACATGCAATGTCTACACAATCATCATGACTATCCTCCACCGATAGCCCAAAACAGTTATCTCTAAACAGAAATAACTAAATCAACAATTCAATAGGCATATGATTTAATTAACCAACTAACCCCAATTTAATCAATAATTCCTCATATTTCGTGAATTCAACCATTATTCCCAATTTTCCTTAAATTAAACTCACAATTCAATTTAATACAACAACTAGGGTTTTTCTCAAAATTACCAAAATACCCCCCAACATATTAAAATACCAAAGCTTAGAACAAAACGTATACATTGGAGTAGAAAATCCCTACCTCGAAGAAATAACCTAAAAGAGAAGACGAAGATGATGACCCAAACTCCAAAGTGCTCCAAAACCCAAATTGTTCAGATTAAACTGAAGCCCTCGACCCACTCTAACTTTTTAATAAAGGATCTAGGGTAGAAACACTCTAAAACTAGATGAAACCTAGGGTAGAAGGTGTGTAGAGAGAGGAAAGAGTCGGACCTAGGGTTTGGAAACAAAAAAGATAGAAAAACTGATTAAAACCCGCTGCTGCCTATTTAAACTGAACAGGCTCGCTCGAGTGAAGACTTGGTCGCTCGAGCGACCAGACACAAAAACCCACACTCGAGCGAAGAAAAGCTCGCTCGAGCCAAAAACTCGATGCTTCAGGTCTGCAACCCAGAAGCTCGCTCGAGCGACGAAATGCTCGCTCGAGCGAAGAACTCGAAAACATACACCTCGCTCGCTCGAGCGAAGGGAGCTCGCTCGAGCCAAGAAACACAACTCTCAGGTCCTAAGCCCAGACGCAGACTCTCGCTCGAGCGACCAAACCCTGGCTCGAGCGAAGAACAAAAACAACAGCTCGCTCGAGCGACCAACTCCTCGCTCGAGCGAAGGTCCAAAAATCTGGACAGCAACACTTGGTTTCCAACCAACCAGCCTGTAACAAACCTGCCCAACACAACCCATAACTCAAAATAGAGAATTAAAGGACAACAACAACAATAAAATAATACTGAATCTACGGAACATAACCGGGTACAACAACCAAATGGAAAAAGACCGGGGTGCTTGCTATAACCTCCCCCCCTTAAAAGAATTTCGTTCCCGAAATTAAGCATAAGTTTTTGAAAACAGTTTTTCTCAAGTTTCAACAATATGACATTACAATAGTAAACAATTGACCCAAAACTAGCCATCCATCTCTTAACAAGAGGCATCTCAAATATGTGTATAAACAACATATATTACAACCTGCATCAGTATTATGCATTTTTCCTTTCAATCTTAACAATTTCAATATACGTGATTTCCATTTCCATATCATATTAAATTCCATGATATATCAAACACATTCAATCTATAAATGTGACATTCCACTTCCATTATGAAGCAAGTTTCAAACTACTAATATTAAACCAAAACATTCTCAATGTTTTTCAACTTAAGACATATATAAAGCTCTTAAGTTCGACAATATTACAAAATCTAAATACAAGATTACAAATCAACAAACATGTCCGGATATTTCTCGCGGACTTCCAACTCACGTTCCCAAGTGGCTTCCTCCTCCACCCCGTGATGTTTCCACAGAACTTTTACCAAGGGATGGTTTTGCCTCGCAAAACTTGATCCCGCCTATCCAAAACCCGAATTGGTCTCTCCTCATACGAGACATCCTCGTCAACCACTAAATCAGTCCAATCCAACACATGTGATGGATCCGGCTCATACTTCCGAAGCATACTCACATGAAACACGTCATGTACTCCGGACAACTGCGGTGGCAAAGCTAAACGATAAGCAGCCTCGCCAATCCTCTCAAGGATCTCAAAAGGACCTATGAACCGAGGGGACAACTTCCCGCTCTTCCCAAACCTCATCAATCCCCGTCTAGGTGATATCTTCAGAAAGACATGATCACCACCTCAAACACTAAAGGTCTCCTCCTACGGTCGGCATAAGATTTCTGACGACTCTGGGCTGTAACAAGTCTCTTACGGATAAGCTCAACTTTCTCCGTCGTTTCCCTCACCAACTCCGGACCCAATAGAGGTGCATCACCCACCTCAGCCCAACAAACTGGAGATCTACACGGTCGGCCATACAAGGCCTCAAACGGTGCCATACCAATACTAGACTGGAAACTGTTGTTGTAGGCAAACTCCACTAAAGGCAAGTGCCTCTCCCACGACCCACTGAAATCAAGAACACAACCCCGAAGCATATCCTCAAGGATCTGAATAGTACGCTCGGACTGCCCGTCAGTCTGAGGATGATAAGCCGTGCTAAAGGTCAACTTAGTGCCTAAGGCACTCTGCAAACTCTGCCACAACCTAGCAGTAAAACGAGGATCTCTATCTGAGACGATCGTCACTGGGACCCCGTGCAACCTCACTATGTCCCGAATGTACAAGTCGGCAAGATGGTCTACCGAATCTCTCACGCGCATAGGAATGAAGTGCGCCGACTTAGTCAACCGGTCTACCACCACCCAAATAGCATCACTACCCCGCTGAGTCCTCGGAAGACCCACAACGAAGTCCATAGTGACATGCTCCCACTTCCACTCGGCAATAGGCAAGGGTTGCAACAAACCCGCTGGCCTTGATGTTCGGCCTTCACTTGCTGACAAGTAAGGCACTTAGACACGAACGCTGCCACATCTCTCTTCATACCCCGCCACCAAAACTGGCGACCCAAATCCGATACATCTTAGTGCCTCCCGGATGCACCGCAAGGCGTGAATGATGAAACTCTCAGAGTACCTCCTCTCGGCAAGACTCCGGCACAAACAGACGGTCTCGGTATCTCACACTCAGGTCGGGATACACGTCAAACCCTTCTCAACCTTCCCACTGGAGATCTTCTCTCGAAGGGATTCTACCTCAAGGTCACCCCTCTGAGCCTCTAACACCCGAGTCACAAGTGTAGGCTGCGCAACAACAGAAAACAAGCCAACCGCCTCAACGGATTCGCCCAGAAGCAAATCAAACTCTCCCAGTGCACCCAACATCTCCCACTCCCGGATGGCTATACTAGCTATGTCACCAACAGGTTTCCTGCTAAGGGCGTCGGCCACCACATTGGCCTTCCCCGGATGATAATGCAACTCAAAGTCATAATCCTCCATGAACTCCATCCACCTCCTCTGCCTCAAGTTCAAGTCTTTCTGTGTGAACAGATATTTCAGACTCTTATGATCCGAGAATACCTCGAACCTCTCACCGTAAAGATAATGCCTCCAAATCTTCAAGGCAAATATCACAGCTGCTAACTCTAAATCATGCGTAGGGTAATTCTTCTCATGAATTTTCAACTGACGTGAACCATAGGCAACCACTTTCCCTCTTGCATCAACACACAACCCAGACCCTCTCGTGAGGCGTCACAATAGACTGCATAACCCAACCCTCTCTCCGGAATAATCAAGACTGGAGCGGTGGTCAGTCTAACTTTCAACTCCTGAAACGACTTTTCACAAGTCTCACTCCATACAAATTTGACTCCCTTCCGAGTCAATCTAGTCAAAGGTGAAGCTAACCTGGAGAAATCCTTCACAAATCGGCGATAATACCCAGCTAATCCCAGAAAACTGCGGATCTCAAACACACTCTTAGGCTGTGCCCAATCTTGCACTGCCTCTGTCTTGGATGTATCAACAGACACCCCTTCCCCCGAAACCACATGGCCTAAGAATTTCACCTCTTCTAGCCAGAACTCACACTTCCCAAACTTAGCATAAAGCTTATGGGCTCTAAGTAACTCAAGCACCACTCTCAAGTGTTCCTCATGCTCCTCCTCCGAAGGTGAATAAATCAGAATGTCGTCCACGAAGACAACTACAAAACGATCTAAGAATTCCCGGAAGATCCGGTTCATCAAATCCATAAACACTGCCGGTGCATTGGTGAGCCCGAATGGCATCACCAGAAACTCATAGTGGCCATACCGCGTACGGAATGCCGTCTTCGGAATATCCTCCTCCCTGACCCTCAACTGGTGGTAACCCGATCTCAAATCTATCTTAGAGAAACAACGGGAACCCTTCAACTGGTCGAACAGATCATCTATACGAGGCATAGGGTACTTATTCTTAACCGTAGCCCGATTCAATTTCCGGTAATCTATACATAGTCTCAAAGCACCACCTTTCTTTTTAACAAAGAGGGCCGGTGCTCCCCACGGCGAAACACTAGGACGGATATAACCCTTATCTAGCAACTCCTGGAGCTGAATCTTCAACTCAACTAACTCGGCTGGGGCAAAACGATAAGGTGCCATAGAAATTGGCGCCGTGCCGGGCACTAGGTCAATAGAGAACTCAATCTCTCGATGCGGTGGCAACCCAACAAGATCCTCGGGAAAGACGTCCGAGTACTCACAAACCACCCTTGGCAACACAATCTGAGTCTCATCAACCTCACTAATCGAAAGATTAGCAAGTAGACCACTAAGCTCACTCCGCCCTCGCGAACCATACCCCGGTGGCAAACACTACCAACCCGGTCCCCCAGAAAATGAAAACACTCTCCGCCCACGGTACAACAAGTGACCCTCTGGCGATAGCAATCAATAACTGCCGGTATGACGATAACCAGTCCATACCCAAAATAACATCGAAGCCTTTCATAGGCATAACTACAAAGGAAAATGGGATTCTATGATCATCGACCTCTATATCACAACCCCTAACACCTTGTTTCAAATCAATTCACCCCCAAGAGGTGACACTACACAAATAGGAGACGCTAACTGAGCTAACTCCAACTCCAAAACAGATGCAAATGCAGCAGACACAAAGGAATGAGATGCACCCGTATCGATCAAAACACTAGCAACTGAATTGCAAAACAAGAAGGTACCTCTCACGACAGATGGAGCCGGTACAAGATCCTGCGCGGTAACAGCATACACGCGCCCAGATGGCCTCTGATCAACCTGCTCACCCCTAGGAGCATAAGACTGCTGCACAGACTGGGACGAAGAAGCCCCTGATTGGCCCTCGAGGCCTGACCCGACTGAGCTGGCTGCTGACCCTGAGTCTGCCTCAAACCAGATGCACCAGGTGTGCCACTCAACTGCGGGCAATACCTCTTCATGTGCCCTGGCTGACCACACTGATAACACGAGAGTGGCTGGCCTCTACCCTGACTCTGGCTCTGAGATCGAGCCGAAGAAGATGCTGCTCTCTGTACTCCTCCCCTCTGAGGACACACTGGAGACTTGTGGCCCAGCTGACCACACTTGAAACAGGTGATGTCTCCCTGACTGCCTTTCCCAGAACTAGCACTCGGTACTGGAAAAGTCGATCTAGAAAAGCTACCCTGAGACTGCTGAGGAGTGAAACCTCTCTGTCTCCTACCATCACTCTGCCCATCCTGACTCCTCTTGGAGCCCTTTCTGCCTTCCTCCTCCTCCTGCATCATAATCTCAGTATGGGCTGCAGCATCAACCAGACGCCCATAATCCCGAATCAAAGACCCTACTACTCTCAACTTGAGGCCACGCCTCAACTTCTTCTCAAACTCAATACAACGGCGTTCCTCCGACGCCACCAACTCAGGTGCAAACCTGGACAAACTAGTGAATGCAGCCTCAAACTCGGCCACTGATAAACTGTTCTGCTTAAGCTGGCAGAACTGATCTCTCAACTTCTCCCTAACTGCTGGAGATAAAAATCGCTCCTGGAAAGCATGCACAAAAGCCTCCCAAGTGCCTCCAATACGACCCTTGGTGAACTTCCACCACTGACCCGCATCCCCCTTCAGCTGGAACGATGCCAAGGTCACTTTCAACCCCTCGTCTTCGATGCCAAGCATCTCAAACGTTTTCGTTGTCTGTTCGAGCCATTCATCTGCTTTAAGCGGCTCTTTAGGATCACCCACAAATTCATCCGGATTTGACCGGAAGAACTCCCTCTTCAGAAAAGAAGGTCCTACATCAGCAACATGAACCTGAGCCTGATTCTCAGCTCGAAGAATGCCTACTGACTCCCTGAATGCCCCTGCTATCTCTCGAGCTAAAGCGCCCATAGCCTGCTGGCCTACCGGCTCGGCCACATTGGCCTGGCCTACTCCCTCCTGCACTGCCGGAATCTGAACTGCCGGAATCTCCTGTACTACCGGAATCTCCTCTGGCACAGGCACTTCCTGCCTACCCGGCCTACCACGCCTACCGCGACCTCGTCCTGACATCCTAATACAAGAAACAAAGACGTTAGCACATTAATAAATGTGCCGAAACTAAACACTCGCGTCCTAATGCATTGGACAACAATAATTCATTCCACGTAAGCACATAATCACATAAGCACCTACGAATTTCATTCCTGGATGATAATGGTCCCAAAGCGTTACCATAGTTCCGGTTGGAAGCAACAGTGATCAATTGCCTTTTCAACAAGACTACTAGCAACTCAAGGGTTCAATCAACATCCTAGAAACTACATTCCATACCCACATAATCACATAAACATGTTATCATGCAAACATATAACACTACACTAAGTCTCTATCAAACGAGACGAACCCATTGTGATACTAATCACTTCCCACGTACCCAAAGTATTCAAACCCGGTACGCTCTGATACCAAGTTGTAACGCCCTCAAAATTAACCCATAACATACACAATAATAAGATGCATTACTTAAGAAAATAAACCATACTTCATTCATCAGAGTAACCTTAAATAAAAAACATTACATGTAACAATGAAAGTAAATGCCCTAAGGGCTTACATCTTTCCAAGCCAACACTTGGACACAAAAGAATGAGTACTAACTCAATTACAAATTTAGCCCTCGGCTTGAGTGTTTACATGTAATTCAAATAAAAACAAGTAATTAAAGACAAAGCTTCAACATCCAAATTCCTTCCAAGCTAAGTCCTTGGAGGTAGCTTATCACCTGAACCTGAAAATGATGTTCCCATATAGGGTGAGCCACAGCCCAGTAGAGACATACTAAACCAAATATAAGCATTGAATAAAGCAATAGCATTTAATAGATGGTTAACACAAAATGTCATTTTCACTTTCCATTATCTATTCAACTTTCCATTATTATCAACATGGCTCAGGACCTGGCCAAATTACAACAGTGAACTATATATCATATTCACATACTTCCAATATCAACAAGACAAATGAGACACAGGCTCATATCAAAACATTTCCACACTTCCAATATGATACACATTTTAGTGTTGTATCAATAACATGCAAAAACACTTCAATATCAATAAGCACACATAATAGTGATGCTAATGGAGTCCATCCCCTATCTCCTCCCAAACAAAATCCGGTTAAGAGGTCCATCCCCTATCTTCCCCTAACCGTGGAGTACATCCCCTATCTCCTCCCACACAATATGCATATGCAATGCTCAACTAATACATGTATGTAAACACATAACATATACATCTCACAATCAATACACATAATGTCTGTATTAATTCAACAGTCAACATTAATGACTTAACCAATGTGATTAGTTTCAGTTATCCCTAATCCACATGCAATGTCTACAACAATCATGACTATCCTCTACCGATAGCCCAAAACAGTTATCTCTAAACAGAAAATAACTAAATCAACAATTCAATAGGCATATGATTTAAATTAACCAACTACCCCATTTAATCAATAATTCCTCATATTTCGTGAATTCAACCATTATTCCCAATTTTCCTTAAATTAAACTCACAATTCAATTTAATACAACAACTAGGGTTTTTCTCAAAATTACCAAAATACCCCCAACATATTAAAATACCAAAGCTTAGAACAAAACGTATACATTGGAGTAGGAAATCCCTACCTCGAAGAAATAACCCAAAAGAGAAGACGAAGATGATGACCCAAACTCCAAAGTGCTCCAAAACCCAAATTGTTCAGATTAAACTGAAGCCCTCGACCCACTCTAACTTTTTAATAAAGGATCTAGGGTAGAAACACTCTAAAACTAGATGAAACCTAGGGTAGAAGGTGTGTAGAGAGAGAAAAGAGTCGGACCTAGGGTTTGGAAACAAAAAGAGATAGAAAAACTGATTAAAAACCCGCTGCTGCCTATTTAAACTGAACAGGCTCGCTCGAGCGAAGACTTGGTCGCTCGAGCGACCAGACACAAAAACCCACGCTCGAGCGAAGAAAAACTCGCTCGAGCCAAAAACTCGATGCTTCAGGTCTGCAACCCAGAAGCTCGCTCGAGCGACGAAATGCTCGCTCGAGCGAAGAACTCGAAAACATACACCTCGCTCGCTCGAGCCAAGAAACACAACTCTCAGGTCCTAAGCCCAGACGCAGACTCTCGCTCGAGCGACCAAACCCTGGCTCGAGCGAAGAACAAAAACAACAGCTCGCTCGAGCGACCAACTCCTCGCTCGAGCGAAGGTCCAAAAATCTGGACAGCAACACTTGGTTTCCAACCCAACCAGCCTGTAACAAACCTGCCCAACACAACCCATAACTCAAAATAGGGAATTTAAAGGACAACAACAACAATAAAATAACAACTGAATCTACGGAACATAAATCCGGGTACAACAACCAAATGGAAAAAGACCGGGGTCGCTATAATAATTGTAAGAAAAAATTAAAAAACCAGGCTTATAAATTTCCTACACAACCAACCAAAACAATGATCAATCACAAACTGTAAACATCAGACACAATGTTTCAATCACAAATTGGACAATGTTTCAATGTTTCACCGAATCAATGTTTAAATGTTTCAATCACAAAAATTAATGTTGAAATTAATTAATTAATTATAAAATTAGATTAGAGTTTAGTAAAGACTAAAGATTAGAGATTAGAGATTATAAAATTAGATTAGAGTTTAGTAAAGACTAAAGATTATAGTTTTCACAGTTCTCTCAAGAAAAATCACCTGCAGTTCAAAGGAATGTTTTGAACTAAAAGGCTTCCATGATTTTGTTCCTTGCTTCTCCCATAACCATTCCCAGGTCCCCTTCGCGGGGGACTTCGCGTTCGACCCCCATATCCTCTCCTTGGAGGACTGTAGTATGGTGGACTGTACCTCCTCATGACTGAGCCTAAACAAACAAAGAGAAGCAAAGAATAACTCTGAATTAACACATCAAAAAAGATTGGGTGAAAATGACCCAAGAAGCAATAACACATCAGTATCCTTCAATACAGCAAATAACAAAAAACAGTGTCTTACAGCCGACAACGTTAAATGAGCAAAATTTTTTTTAAAAAAACATTATTCTTAAAGCTAAGAATACATTAGAAATATGAAAAGAAAAATCACTTTTAAATTGTGTTTCATGAACAAAATTGTATTTCAATTCCAAAAAGTGAATAACAGAAACACCATCTTGTTAAAATGTATCCAAAAAAACCCATTTAAAACTTCCATATATATATAAACCATCTAAAAACTATGAAACCAGCAATTGTGTGTGTAAAGGCCAATCAGGATTCAAGTTCCCTGCTCAAAAAAGTTACGAAAATGTTTTTTATGTTATGTAAGAAGCTTTTGGATTCAACAATCATGCGTAGATCAATCCCAACAAAAACTTGGTCTGTTGGTCCCACACGACATACGAACACAAATGCAAAGAAAACCCAGAGCCCTTGTTTGGTTACCTATAAAGTTGTAGAAATTGAAAACAAAACAGATAGGCCGTTCAGTTACAGACAAAATAATAATAATAATAATAATAATAATAATAATAATAATAATAATTGCCCCACCGGCAGCCCCAAACAGAATCATTATACTGTATTTTGAATCAAAACAACCATTTACCCCAATCAAAACATTACTATTTACCCTAATCTATCAAAAACAGATATTATTTTTTGAATCAGAACAACCATGAGCAACCATGAAACAAACTCAAAAACATCACCATTTACCCCAATCAAAACATTACTAATTGGAAGATCCTTACCACCCATTCAAATGTGCAACACAAAGCTCATTGTCACCAACAAACTAAAAAAATTTCTAAATCACCACAAACCCAACATCAATGGAACTTAGCGAATGAAAAAAAAAAAAAAAAAAAACAAACAAACATACAGAGAAAGAAAGCAAGAGAGGCAGACACAGAGAAAGATAGATACTCACATCGATTGTGCCTTTCTTAGCAACGTTGGTCCAATCCTTAGCAGCCACACCAGTCTTCCAATCGAAATCAATGGTGATTGTAGACTGTGGCTTGTGATCTAGGGCCCAAAAGCAAGTCATGTAATCCTCGGCCTCAGCCGCCTGAAAATAAAACTGTCCTGACTCCACAGATGTCACATATGTCCATGCGCAGATGTCACCTAAGAAAAACCCAAAAAAAATCTACTGAGAAAAATTGAAAATAGGCCGTTTGGCAGGTGAGAAAATGGAAGAAAGTGAAAATGAAAAGATACCCTGACGGTGATTTTGTGAGATTCGGGGAAGGGATGGGGATCGTTGGGGTTGACTATGGTGTACTTGGCAACAGACATGGAATTGGTCTTGATGTATTCGGCTATGCACTTGCTGTGACCCGATTGGAGATCGAATCGGAGTGATTGGGCGGCGTTGGATATAAACCCTAAGAAGATCAGAAGAAGAAGAGAGATGACTGTGAATCCGTGAAGAACAGAGAGGGAGAGACATGTATCTGTGAAAGAGATGTATTCAAGAATAAGAACAGAGAGGGGGAGAGAGATAGAGAGGGAAGGTGGGTAGGTGGGAAAGAGAACGATGCTTTAGGGAGAGAAGTCATTGGGCGGGAGATCTATTGATCTCAACCATTGATATAAACTCAGGATTCATCTTGGCCCTTAAAACCAAATGTATCTCACATACATTTTATACATTTTCAAAAAACTTCTTCCCTTATTATATAGATATTTGTAATCACAACACTATTTAAATTTAAGATTAAAATGCAATTATAAAAATATATTTAATAGACTACATTCTACAATTCCAAACAAATCAAATATAAAAAAAATTAAATATCAAATAATGCACACCAACCAGTACTCTGCAATTTAAAAGAAATTAAAATTAAAATGCACACCAGTTAGTGTTACTGTTGCCAATCAAACTCTAACTACATAAGAAAAGCATACATACCTCAGAATTAACAAAAATAACTTCAGGCAACTTTATTACTTTCGTCAACCAATTAGGTTTCCACGACACCATTTATCTCATCCAGACGTTAGAATGAAAAATGAAGGAAATAAAGTACCAATATATATATATAAAGCAAATGACAATAGATATACATAACTTCACAAAAATCTGCCAATCCATCATTAAATTCGATTAACAGGGCAACAAACTTCCATTCAGCAAACAATCTTTCACAGGTCCTAGTCAAATTTTGCAGATTGTATCAGTAAGAAACACCATAACTGGGCCACATTAGAGCTAATGGAGACCAAAGTTATCATCCCAGTAATATGTTCATACCTTAAGGCATCAAGTCCTCGTCCATGATCAAAAAAACACAACGCAGGTATTCAACCCAAAGGCACAACAAATCACTAAAAATAAAGGCCCGCACACATCACATAATATATAAAGAATCGAAAATGGATATGCAGAAAGGCTAAATAAAATTACCCCTCTCTAAAACAATTAAGCCTTTAAATGAATTGGTCCCAAATAACTTCACATCGAGGCTCTCTTAATAATGAAATTGGGTTGGAAAATGGACAAAGATGATTGAGCTGGGGCATGGTTGGTTGGTCGGATGGAGAAAAAAAGGGAATGAGAAAAAAAAAAAATAAAAAAAAAAAAGGAACAGAGTGACAGTTCTTACCCACCAAAACTGCCACCTAACAGTCACCACTTCAATCCCAGCCACCTCCAACCACTGCTCTCCTTCACTCAACAAAGAGACTAAAATGCTAATCCACTCAACAGAGTTCATCAAACAATTGGCATGCATCAAACACTTAACCATATTAGAGGAGAAGCAAAAACATCACCACCAATTGTCACAGAAAAAACTGGCTACTCTCATCTATTGTTGTTGCTAACCCTTACCAAAGTTGAAACATGAACACAGATCCATTTAAGAATGAAGAGAAATAGAACCCACCTGACTGAACTCTCTGGAGAGAGAGAGAGATGGAAAACCCCCAAAAAGAGATAACCCACAAATCAAAGAATCCAACAACCCACTTGAAACATAATTACAAAATTAAAGAAGGGAAAAAAAAACAAACAACGAAAAGAAATAAAATCTCATCCTAAAAAATTCAATTTCCATCTCAAAACACATGCAAACAAACATGGGTTTTAACTTAAAATCCCTAATAATTTTTTAAAGAGAGAAATGATATAAACCTAAGACTCTTAGAACAGTTACAATTAAAGAGATTTATACAAAAAATAAAATAACAAAAACCAATAAAAAAAAACCTATATTTTAAAAATAAAATTAAGAGCACTGAATTATTATTTTTTTTAAAAAAACACACGCACACACAAAAAAAGTTAAGTAAACAAACATACCAATTTTTTTAAAACATAATTTATACACAAAAAACAGAGAAAAGCTTAAAAAAGTGAAACATTAAAATAAAATTAAAAAAAAAAAAAACTGAATGTAAACTTAATAAATAAATTGAATATAAAAATACAAAAGCATAATAATCCAACATATAAATAATAAGAGAATAAAAAAACAGAAAGTGTACATACATACCCAGAGACGATTTTCTGTTTTGTGGTCTTGGCTGTCTTCCCCTACCATCCATCATCAAAACACCATATCAAACAAACAAACCCAACAAAAATTCCCGATTACCCAAAAAATTTTGGTAAACAAATAACAAAATCAAAGATGGGTATTCACAGTGAATAGAGAGAAGTGAAAATGGTGAAAGTGAATTGAAACTCCACAACAGTTTAGGGAACGTGGAAAGTGGAAGTGATTTTTGTTTTAATTGCTATATTTATGTTGAGATGGGAACGTGGATGATTTATTTATTTATTATTATATAAATTTCACATGGCAAACCTTGAGGATACCAAAATTAACTAATATTGTAAGGAAACATGGATTTTTTTTGTTGTTATATCTAAATTCCACATAGCAGAAGTTTTAGGATAATTGAGAATATAAAAATAATAAGAAAGAAAAATACCTTAGTCCACCTCATATATTAAATGGATTTCCACACTAAAACACCTTAGTCCCTCTCATTATTTACACCTTATAAGCATAAACCAAGATTAATCTCATCTGTATCAATGAATTTCCGAAGATGGTGTAACAACAAAATGCAATCTATGTGTTTACAGATAATATATATTGATTATATATACATCCAGAGGCTAATATTGTTGGAGCTGATTTGATTTCAATGATCCTAAATAAATAGATCTAAGTTAATTTCAATTAAGCAAAAATGGCCCATATAAAGCTCACCCTTCCATTAGTAATGACTGCAAGTGACAATGCTAGTTCCAAGGCAATTCCCTTTTTGTGAACAGTCTGTTGTAACAGCAGTTACTGTACGAATTCCCTTGGCAATTCCCTCCTCAGACAACAGAGCAAACACCTTAGATTAATCCCATTATTTGCACCTTATAAGCATAAATGGATTTCCACCTTATAATTAAACACCTTAGTCCACCTCATATATTAAATGGATTTCCACACTAAAACACCTTAGTCCTTCTCATTATTTACACCTTATAAGCATAAACCAAGATTAATCCCATCTGTATCAATGAATTTCCAAAAATGGTGTAATAACAAAATGCAATCTATGTGTTTACAGATAATATATATTGATTATACATACATCTAGAGGCTAATATTGTTGGAGCTGATTTGATTTCAATGATCCTAAATAAATAGATCTAAGTTAATTTCAATTAAGCAAAAATGGCCCATATAAAGCTCACCCTTCCATTAGTAATGACTGCATTATTCACAGGACAGTAACATTGAGATTGCCAATGATCTAGGAAAACACGTGAAATAAAATGAAAGATAGCAGAGGCCGACAAAGTCACTGCTATTGGTTAATCAAGAATCCAAGATCAATATCTATCAAGGAAAAATTGCACAATAAAAATTTGAATGTAAATGTCCAGAAGCTCAAAGGAACAGTTAATTTTGTACCTTATTCAAACGACCTCATCAACTGAAAATTCGGAGAGAGCTGTTCTCAACCTCTCTGACTTGCGTTGTTCATTGTTCATCGCTAGAAATCCAGATCTAGGGTTTCGAAATACAGAAACAGAGAGAGACAGAGAAGTAGAGGGAGAAAGTGATCGAATTTAAGCGGGGGAGAGATTACCTTTGTCAGTTGGGTCGCCTGATTTCTTTTCAGCAGCAAGATTTGAATCTTCTGTTACAAACCCAAAAAACTTAATCGGTTGCAGAGAGAGTTATATAATATGATAATCCAATCCACAAAACAGAGAGAAAGAGAAAGAGAGAGAGAGAGAGGTTTTACTTTCGGGTATGGCAAGGGTTTTGGAGAGAGAGAGGATTGGGACCAAACTTTTCTCATATGGTGCGGCCGTCGGATTAGCTTCCAATTCAACTTTCATGTTTGCTGGGAATCATCGGCCACTGAGACTCTGCTGCTGCTGCTCTCTCTCTTTCGCCTATCGTTGAGGAGGAAGAGGGTCGGTTAAAGCAGAAGAACGAAGAGTGAGAGAGAGATAAGAGGGACAGTTGCGGGAGAGAGGGAGAGAGTTGTAGAGACGTGTTTGGGCAGACGTGGGAGAGAGAGAGCAGAGAAGGTTTGAGCGGGAATCAAATTGATCTACACCCTTAATATATTTGTAGGATTGATCTAAGCCTTTAAACCTAAATGTATCTCACATAAATTTTATACATTTTCAAAAAACTTCTTCCCTTATTATATAGATTTTTATTTTTTATTTTCTATTTTTTTAGAGAAATATATATATACATATATTAAAATGGGATTTAGGATAATTAATTACACTATGGGGTGAAAATTATAAAAACAAAATTAAAAAATCATAAACAATTTTATATTTTTTTCCCTTACATTTATTTTTGGGTAAATTTCACTTGACTACCTTTACTTTTACTCATGTGTGGGTTATCCCCCTTATTTGTAAATAATCACATAATATTTTATCCAACTTAACAGTAAGCGTGAAACACATGCCGGACATAAAGGGATTATATACTCATTTTCAAATTTCAATGAGGTAAATCGCACATGAATTAAAGCATAGGGGGTTAAAGTGCATTTTTTCTCCCAAACAAATAATGAAAATATCCATATTTTACACACCTTGGTTACTTATATAGAAGGGTATTTTAGACTTTTTAATAAATTATTAACGGTTCTAACGGTGCATTTTAATTCACAAACCACAAAGAATGTGGTTATTTTCAAATGAGAAGGGAGCAATCTACACATAGGCCAAACTATAAGAAGGTAAAGTGAAATGTGTCTCTTTTTTCCTTCCATTCTCTCTCTCTCTTTCCCGTCTCTAATCACCCCTCCCCCACACCTCTCCTATCCCAAGTCTAAGCCGCCCACCCCTAGCCTTTTCTCTCACTTTAGATCCTACTATAGCCTCCTTTATCCACCCTCACCACCTTTGCCGCTACCACTACCACTCCTAATTTCCATATCCTCTCCAATCATTGACCCCCTCTTACACCCTTCCCAACAACTGAGCACCCAATCCTCACCATCAACCCTTTATCCAACCCCAACTTTCCTTTTCGATTACCATTTGTTAAATCCATCACCGAGATCTCTTCCATCATAGCTAGGTTGATTACCAAATCGACTACATCTTTTTCTTCTTCTTCTTCTTCTTCTTCCTTTTTTTTTTTTTTTCTTTTTTCGTTTATTTGTTTTTGTTGCAACAATGGCTAATGGAATAGGGTTGGAGGTGGGTAAAATGAAAACCCTAGAGGAATGAAGGTACTTAGGGTAGGCTAAAGAGATGAGATGGGTGTTGGGGTGACTGAGATGTTTAGGGATGTAAGAAAGGTGTTTGGGGTGGCTAGCTGCTGAAGAGAGGGAGGGCATGTTAATAGTTACAGAAGGGTGGAGAAGGAAATTTTAGTAAATAATATGATATACAAGCCCACTTTCTAAACCAAATGATATATAAGTGAGATGATTGGTTGATGATTAGGGAAGATATGAGAAAAAATATTATCTTATATATTCTAATTAATTAGCATATCATTTAAAAATTAAATTTAATTTTTAGACTTGAATAACAATATCCTTTTAGTAATTACCACAATGAATTTCACCCATTTGTAATTGTTATTTTTGATTCCCCACTAAATTATAAACAATTGTCCCAACTCTATTTTACAAGTGCACTTTTTTTCCCCACCAAATGTATATTATAAATTCAATAAAGATAATGTAATTCAAATTCAACTTTATATGATGAAAACTATAACTTAAATGAATCTAGGTTATACATAAATATTTTTTTTATGTACAAATTTTATGTAAGCAACATTGTTCTTATAAATATCATGTATACATCTAAAATTGATTATACTAAGAACTCATTATTTTATGAATTTCATATGTAAATTTAACTTCCGTTGTCCACTATTTTATCATAACACAATTACCAAACCAGTATTCAATTCTATTACTATCAACATCATCACCGCCGCAACGAAACTAGACCATTATCACAAGATAAAAGAGTAATTTAAGAATAGCAAATTTCAATTTGTAACTTTTTTTTCCCTATTAAATAACTTCAATTAAATTCAATACTTAAATTTTAATAAATATCAATAAAGTTTTAAAGATTTAAAAATTCAATATTTAATTTAAAAAATATTTGAGACTCTAAAAAAGTACCTATAATAACGTGATAGAATATATATTAACTTTTAATTTGTTACATACATAATGATGATAAACTCAACTCTCATATCACATCATGATAAATGAATTTATGAATATAAGTCAGTAACGCTACTGAATTTAATTTCAACAATGATTTAGACCACTAAAAAATACACCACTAATAGCACTAATGTATTGGGAATGGGGTAAAAAAAAAGGCATAAAAAATGAACGAGACCCACTGCCACATCATTAGTGCTCCTTCTAGTACTCCATTTCTAGTGCTCCGAAGCATTTTTCATTTTCACTTTTGAAATTTCAAATTTCAATTTTATTCAAGAGCATGGAAGTTCCTAAACAACCCGGGTAGGAGAAAAAGAACCCGTTTTGTAGTGAACCGGTGTTCCTCGTTAAACTTCAACCGAAGTTGGGGGTTTTGACGCTGCTAGTGATTGTTTTTGTTTGTTCTCTTCGTTGAGACCGTGTTTGATCCGAAAATGCCTGTGAGAGTTGTTGATAGTTCGGCCCCTTCTCAGGTTTCAGGTATCGAAACAATTCACAAACTCATTCATTCTTCGATTACTTATTCGTAATTTTTTTTTTTTAAGTCCCTAAAATTTAAGGCATTTTATGTGCATATGTTTTGTATGATCTGAATCCAAACATTGATTTTCCATTAATCGTAGGCATACCACTGATTAAAGCGCTGTTTTGGGTTAGTTTCATTGGTAGATTCTGTGTATTTGCTGAATTCTTTATATAATTTTTCTCGGTTGCTTTGGAGGTATGTGTTGGTCGCTGAGAAATTGGACAAAGGTAAGGAAAATGAAAATCAGCCCAGTCAGGTAGTTATGTGTTCAGATTTCAGACAATAATTTAACCCAATAAGCTAAAATGGTAGTAAATCTTTACTTATTTATTTTAAATGAAAGTATGAACTGAACTGTGCAGCAGATGCTGCCTTTTGGACACAACTGTAAATAAAAGACCTTTGAATTCTTACTAAGACCTTCGTTTGCCATTTTGTTGTTTTGAAAGACAGAACAAGCAACTTAAATAACATATTCAGACTATTATTCAGCACAACTACAATTTTTGGCCTTGCAAGTGTTGGGTATTGTGGAACCCAATAAGTCCTGGTCATTGGGCCTTTGATCCAATGGGGGGTTCGGGAGCCTTCTCCGTGAGTTGGGCCCTGCCCGAATTTTTTTGATATTTTGGAAATTTTTCTATTGCTTCCTCGTTGCCCTAATTTATATTTTTATATAGATGAGGGGTGTCTCTTGTATTTTAGAAGAGAGTTGTAATCATTTTCAGATCGTAGTGAAACTGCATCTGTCACGACCCAAACCTGCCCCTGAAAGTTTGGACATGATCGGCCTGACCTTTAGGCCTCAATTTCGAACCATCATAAAGTTTACTTAATATCGGGGCCTAAACGGAAGCAAAATAATAGAAGAATAAAATATTCATTGAGCTGTGTCTAAATGCCAGGATCTTATCGCATCAGCAAACGTATATAACATTCCATGCACCATTCACATTACCAAGTGTAAAAGGAAAACAACCCAAAGTGTTTAGTGTTGTTAACATCTACATACATATCTATTTTCCCCAGTTTGTATGGACTGACCTAAGGTTGACTCGCAAGCTGGTTACCTACAAACATTCAGGAAAGTAGAGTGAGCAAAACTCAGTGAATGATAGCAGTACAAACAAATTAAAAGTACGAGCATAGGTTACAGTGCATATTCACAAATCATAGTCTCATTCGTTTTTCTTTTTCTGAACGGCCTCGGGGCCACATAAGACAGAATGGCCTTAGACCCAACATAATACAGAACGGCCTTAGGCCCATCGTAGTACAGAACGGCCTTAGGCCCATTATAATAGTAGAACAGCCTTAGGCCCACCGTATCAGCAAACAGAACGATCTCGGGTCCATATCTCACATGTCAAAGTTCAAACATATATCAGACATATCGCACATAACATAAGGTATTCACTAAAAGTTAATAAGATCTCAAATAACATGGACCAACACAAAACGTGAATAGAGCATGATATTACGCTACTATCACTCACTGTGATACGGGTGAACGATGGTCCCCTCCTGTAGATGCCCTACACATAGCACATAACTTGTAAGTACATCAAGTATACCGTTTTTCCTTAATTTTCTTTTATTTCTCAAACATCCGATTCGTTAAGTTACGTGTAATTAAACGTATCAAAGAAACATTAAACGGACATTTGGACACATTTGGAGAATTAAACAGAACAAAAGAAGGTTGCAGAATTTTTTCGGCTTGGGCTGCACGTGGGGACATTTGGACACATTTGGAGAATTAAACAGAACAAAAGAAGGTTGCAGAATTTTTTCGGCTTGGGCTGCACGTGCGGAAGTCCCCACCGCACGTGCAGGCCGCACGTGCCTTTTTAGCAGTGTAGTCCCACTCCTCACCCCTGTTTTCCGCACGTGCGGCTGTGAGCCCCGCACGTGCAGTCATTTACCCTATTTTTCTGCCCAAAACTTCAACAATTCTAAGTTCACAAGAGGTAGCCACATAGCCAAAATCAAGGTAGATTTACACTAAAAACATAGCATATAAACATGTAATTCTAGCTCTTTGGCCTTTACACTTCAGAATTTCTATGTTTCCCTCACTCTCACTATGTAGATATATATGTACAAATGCCTAGCTATTCATTTATATGAATTCAAACATACAAAAGAGTGAGATTAGGCAAAACATAGAGAGATCAAGTGATTGAGTTTCCCATCATACACATTCAAGAGGTACATGGTCATTTATGAGATTCAGTTATTCCCGATCATAACCCTAGCTTTCATGGAGGGAAGATACTTCAATTCAAAGCTTAATTCAAACCAATTGAAGAGGAATTGAGAGTTTACTAATGATCTATACTCACTTTAAGTTGGATTCTTCAATTGTTTTCCCTAGCAAGGTCTTCAATCTCCAAATCTTGTTGACTTCCCTCTTCTCCCTTTCTTTCTCTCTTCTTCAAGCTTCTCTAGATTTTCCACTCAGCATATATATAAAGAGATGAATTTGAAAAAAAGGACTTATATAACACATACATATGTCTTTAACTTCCGTGCTTGCCAAACAAGCCTTAGCGATTCAGACGAAATAGATTTTCAATTAAATTTCCAAATGGTTCTAAAAATTCCCATTAGCATGTTCCCACACTCAATTTCAATTTATCGCGCCTCTATGGCTTATATTTCCAAGTTTAAACGTCCTAATTTGACAGATGTTTTCCAATAACCAACAGATAGAAAACATGATCAAACAATTCACACATATAAGCACAACTCTGCATGGAACTTCACATTGAATAAGTAAGTATTCAGGTAACTAAAACAAAATATGACGCATATAAGAGGGTCGGGTTATGACAGCATCACGTAGCCCTATTCTGGGGGTGAATCACGTAAATCCTTGTGTTTTTGTGTGTGTGATTGATTTGATTTGATTCGATTCGATTCGATTTCTCTTGCTTGTTTGTTATTGTGTTTCACCGATCATGGTTAGGGATTGCACAGTGAGTGGAAACAATATCGCACTGTAACACCCTAAAGTCGTAGGTCCTGGCCCACCCCTCTTTCCTTGTATTTTTTGGGCACCCAAGCAGCTCTTATGGGTTTAAGACTTTAGGAAACATTTCACATTTTTTGTGAAGGGACAACAATTTTGATTTAATTGTGGCAATATAATCACTTAAGTGCATGCTAGACTGGTAAATTTAGGCCTTTTGTCAACTGCCTTTGCCGTTCTATTCTTATTTTCATTAATTTATAGATGCATCATGTGTAGGATGGAAAAAGAAAGACCCAGCCTTTGATTAACAACTAGTGTCAGCTACTATGTTTTCTGTATATGCTATATGCGAAATTCCTTTTCTCCAAACCATCATTCCCTTAGGTTGTGTTTGAATATAGGATTTGGGGATGGAAAGGAAAAGTAAAGGGAAAAGTGACAAATTTAGCTGATATTTCTTTCACATTTCTCTTCATTTTTACTTTCCGTCCACAAATCCCTCTCCAAATCCAAGATCCAAACACGTTAAATTTGAAGAGAGATTTGTGGAGGGAAAAAAAATTGGGAAATAGAATTTAATGTTTTTCTCACAAATCCTTTCCCTTTTCTTTTCCTTACACAAACCCCTTCACAATTCAAGATCCAAACAGAGCCTAACTGATACAACATGGATGAGATGAGACATTCTTGTTTAAGTTTC
This sequence comes from Camellia japonica, assembly GCA_030407325.1. Taxonomy (NCBI): domain Eukaryota; kingdom Viridiplantae; phylum Streptophyta; class Magnoliopsida; order Ericales; family Theaceae; genus Camellia; species Camellia japonica. The sequence goes on from JAPPVO010000017.1 coordinate 52,834,348, forward strand.
TCATAAATAAGTTGCCACATTATTTGTTTTTCGTAGTTTGACAAACGTCTCCTCCGCCAATTGCATTCAGTTACTCTGTTACATTACAGGATACAATGACAGAAGGAATACACATTTTCTTCACTCAGTAGAGGTTTATCAGCATCATTCACTTAATCAAAATAGAGTTCCAGTCCTTCAGCTGAATCTTTTTGTTTTATACTATATGGTTTTGTGTGCCAATTCACCTGTTGAAATCCTAATGGTTGAAGACTCTTATCTTCTTTGAACCAAAGTTGCGGTTGTATGAATCACATTCTTGTCATTTGATTTGTCTAATTTTTTTATTTTTTATTTCTTTCTTCCTCATTTATGCACAAGTATGGAAGAAAAAGGACAAGGAAATTAAGAGTAATATCACTTAAAACTTGATGCATTCACCTGCGACATAATCTTAGTACCACATGCATGCAAATAGGTTGAATATGCTTGTCATTGCACCTCGGCTCATGCCTTCTAATACGATCGATCAATATGTTCCATGATTTCAGGGTCTTTACAAGCCCTACTGTGTATCGTTTTAAGTTCCAATTAAATTTGATGATTTTAAAATGATATCCGTCTGCATTTTTTGGTTTTTCTTTGTGATGGAAACTTCTTCGAAATATTCATTCATGTAAATCTAATATCATCGCCATTCCTCACTTTGAAGGTTCAAATCCTAGCCACACTTCACCCCCTGCTTGTACACTTTTGAGTGTAGGACAGGTGAATTTCCACTTCTTTTATATTTGTATTTTTTGTACTTCTTGAGGTCATTCTAAGTAATTTAATCATTCAACGTATGTTTTACTAGATGATGTACATATTCCGATATATGTAGTAAAAGGTTGGTCATTAATACAAGTGCAGTTCTCTGGAGGTGATTTGTCCTGTTGCTTGAGTTGAAAAGTATGTAACCTACAAGTTTTTCATTGCAGGCATTTTCTGGAACCCAGAATGTTTCTAGTCTACAAAAGGATGAAGCATGGAGAGTTAATGTACGAATCCAAGGATGTGACCTTGATCATGGTTATCTTTGTGGCACCATGGAAGCTCTTAATGTTCCTATGGCAGACACACCAGTAAGCAACTTCATCTATTTCTATTTATGAGAAAATTTAAGAGTGTTTGGTAGAGTTTTAGAATTATGATTTGAGAATAGAGTTGTATTTTGAATTTGTGAGTTTTGGAATTATGATTTGAAAAGAGAAAATTTGTTTGGTTATGAGTTTTGAATTGAGTTTTGAATTTTTGATGTGACATATGAAATGAGAAAAGTTGTTTGGTTATGAGTTTTGAAAAGAGTTTTGAAAACTTAATTAAAAAAATTATAACTCATAACCAAACACACAATTCAAAACTCTATTGAAAATTTTATACAAAACTCATAACCAAACTCTTTTTAAAATTCAATTCAAAAAAATAATTTATCATTTTGGTTTAAAAAAATAATTTCTAAATTTAAAAAATATCAAAAGCAAATATAATTTTTTTTTTCCAAATAACAGGTAGCGATTGGCAATTACAAATAATAATAATAATAATAAATTTGTATTGTTCCGGTCAACCGGCCAGACATCTGGGAAGACGACCGGGTAGACAAAAAATTCAAAAAATGTCTAGTTTACCAAACATGTTTTCTAAACGTGTTTTGAAATTGATTTGGAATCATGATTTGAAAACTCTTATCAACATAGGATTAGACTGTAAGCTATGTTACATGGACTCGGGTACGGGTGTCGGGTGCGGGTATGTATCTAGAGGTCGGACTCATCAAATCATAAATTTAAAAATACGCGGACTCGGCAAAAAAATGTCATATTTTTATATTTTTAATCTAATATGTGAGATAAAATGGTATTATATTTAACTTATAGTGTCAAAATGACATTTATAGCAATTATACAACAATATGTACATATAATAATAGTGTTATATACAATTATATAAGAAGTATCCGTTGAAAAGTATCCGACACATATCCCATACCCTTGTCCGAGTGTCGGGTGTCCGACACGGGTATTTGATTTATTTTGAAGAGTCCATGTAACATAGACTGTAAGGGTAGAATTAGTTTTGGAAACTCTTACCAAACATAGCCTTATTTATTCCACTATGTACAGCATGTATACAGATTGTTGTGTTGGTTTTGGTTTTCTAGTTTTATCCTAGGTATTTTTAGTTTAGTTTTTCGTTTGTTTGTTTGCAAGTGAAACAAGAACACATCACTTGAAGGTAAAGCTAATAACATATGCTACTGAGTATAACTCTGTTTAGAGGGTATGCGAATTATAGTGCCTTTTGTCTGTTATTGTTGTGATCTAGTAATATAACAATCCAGTCAAATTTTTCACTATTTCCGTTGTGAACTTCTTCAAATGTTTCATTTCTTCTGTTGTATATGTGGGTAATTCAGGTTGTAACCTTCTGGGAAGGCGAAATTGTTGATATGAAGAATTATACATTCTTCACTGGCAAATGGGAAGCAACGTATGTTCTTCTTCTTTTTCTTTAGCATGGAAATCATTTAATTTGTAACTAAGATAACAATCCATCATTGATGAGGTTGAATTCTGGCTCTATAGGGTGGGAAAGCCTTTTCCCCTCATGGTCGTTCTTCCAATTGTTAACAGGTCAGAAGTTGACACAAGGCACTGGACCAAGTTTCCATCTTTCTCTCCACTTCTGGTAAGCTATGTTACATGGGCTCAAGTACAAGTTTTAGGTGCATGTGCAGGTGCGGGTGCAAATCCAAATGTCATACTTCTATAAACCTAAATCTTAGGATACTAAGATATGTATCCAAAAGTAGGATATGGGTACGAGGATGCATGAACAATTATATACATTACATATTATATAATATTTTAAATATGAATGTTGTAAATTATGTAGAAATGTATTTGAAATTAAGTAGCATTTAGAGAAAATATTAAATTTGTATCTCTCGTGAATATAATAGGTTAGAAATGTTTCCTTACTAACAAATATGTATTTCTTCTTCAATATTGTAAAAAATAGAAGATCCAGTGTCTGATTGGGTACGGGACACTGTACTTTGGGGGAAGTAGTAGTAGTCAATAGTACTACTACTACATAATACATATGCAAGTTTTGTGCCTTCTTGATTGATTCTGGTCTTTTCAGAGCCAAGTGGAAGTTGATGGCGGCAGATCTCTGGATCTGAGTAACTATCCATACATATTCATGGTAACTTTTTTTCAATTCAATTGATTCAATAAACAATTTTACTTGGTTAAGTAATTACACACAATCATCTTTGACTTGACTGTGCAGAGATGGAAAGAGCAGTACTTTGTGAATGTTGGAACTGACTGTGGGTTAACTATAGCTGGTTTTTACTATGTTTGCTTCTCTTGTAGTGATGGCTCCATCAATGGCTTCTATTACGATCCTAATAGTAGGTAGGCCGCCTCCATGTTTTTTATCGCAATTCTTTTCCTTTTTCCATTGAATTTTATGCATCCTCGTGAATCAGATCTTGTATTCCCTGTACTTCATGTGTTATAGTTCATGTTTTTTGTTTAAAAAGATCTTGTACATATTTCGTATGATTGTTGAAGATGTGTTCAAACTTATCTGCAGCCCATTTCAGAAACTCGAGCTGAAAGTCACTAATGAAGGCAGGTCAGGTTTCAGTTTTTCTTCATATGAGTTGCAATAAATGGAGGTGAGTGGTTGTTTCCCGGGCTTGCACTAGATGGACTGCGAGGCTATGAACGTTCAATTTTGCATTGGTACCCATCTGGATTTTTTGTTGTAATTGTTTCCCTGTAAAGTCTGTGAAGTTGAGGTTTGTAGTTGCAGTATAAAGCTTGTTAAGCTGTGGGAGCACATGGAGACTGTAAACATAATAGGATATGAAATTAACCACCTATGTGATGCGCTTCCTTTTGAAGTGGAAAAGATTACTCCTCCGTCTCACAATATTAGTCACTTATTCTATTTTTCATTATTTCAAAATATTAATCCCTTTTAAAAAATCAAGTACAAAAATAATATAAATTTTCTATTTTGTCCTTTTTTTAAATTTATTAACAACATAAAAAGTATAATTATGAAATTGATATTCTTCAAAAAAATGTATTATCAAAGGGTAATTTTGAAAAATTAATTTTTTTAAAGTGCAATAATTGTCCTACTAAAAAGAGTTAGATTTTTCATAAAGGACCATTATTTGGGAATGGAGGAAGTATTATTTATCCTCCGATTCGTTTAGCCTTTAAACTAGAATATTTAGTGAAATTTCTATTAACAATTTATAAGGTAAAAATCTTGTTAAAAATTTCTATTAAAAATTTTTTAATAGAAATTTTAAATCTTGTTAAAATGTCTTCTAAGAAGAGATGTTAAGATTACCCTAAAAATAATCAAGTTAAACTTTAATATCATGAAATGATAAATATGTATGCACCATACACTGTATGTATTAACTTAATTTTAATTATGCACACAACTTAATTTTAATTATGCACACATCACTTGTATTCAGGTAGAAGTCTAGAAATATAAAAGTCAATCACATAATCAAATATAAATTATGTTAAAAAACAAAACAAAAAAAAGGGATGCTATTTTGTTTTGGTAGATTTCACACTTATATTAGAAAGTAATATTCAATTCTATGATTAATTTTTGTATAAATAAAGTAACACTATCATTCAAAGTGGAAAGCAAATGCATCATTGATTTTGTGTCATGGTATGTTCTTTAACTCTGACAGTAAAGTTGTGAGCCTTATGTGGGAAGAATTACAACACTGATTTATACGCCCAGTGAGGTGGCGCGTCCCCACTGGCTGACAGCCTCCCAAAAAAATAAAAAAAAAGAATAATTTTTTTTCGCCAATCATGGACCTCCACCTCACTGGGGGTCCACCCCCAGTGGGGGTATAAAGCATTTTTCGAAGAACTATATGTTCACGGTTTGTCCAAATAATAATTGTAGCCTAAATTCGTAACCATTGATAATTTTGCTTGAATAATATTATAATGACTATACCATATTCAATTTATTATCTCATTTGTTATAATTATACCTATAGAATGAATCTTACCAATTATATATCTTACAAATACAGTAGCATTATTCTTTTTATTTGCTGAACGAACCAAATAATTCAAACTCAACTCATATTCAATTCGTTAAAAGTTCATTCAAGTTCAATTTGTTAAGGTTGTGTTTGGTTATAAAATGAGAGCGATTTAGAAAAAGAAAAGAAAAAGGTGTATAAAATGTAATCATATTTCATTTACATTATCTTTTTTTTTTTTCCTTTTTAAATCTCCTTCCAAATTCATGAATTAAATATAAGTAAACAAGCCACTCTTAAACATATTTTGAACTTCGTTAAAGTTTTCAAAATAAATTTAAACAGTCAATTATTTGTTCAACTCAATTTAATAAGCCTAAAATTATATAGAAATACCAAATTATTCAAACTTGACTTAACAAAAACTAATTTGGCATCAGCTCAAAAATTTAGCAAAATTAAGGTCTTGTTTGGCATGGTCTAAAAAAGTTAAAAAGTCAAAAAATTACTATCTTATTTAAGTCACATCAATTTTCTAACACAACATTTCAAACCCAATCCATACACAATTCATATTTTATAAAAATCAAAAAATACGCTTATTTAGGTCATTCCAAACTATCTCTAAATTTAAATTTTTTTTTGGAACCAGTTAAAATTTTCAAACTAAAATTAAAACCATACCTACCTGTGGTTACTAGAAAAAGGTTTGCAGTGGAGGGCGGCCATTAAATGATCCCTCCTTGCATGTATTTCTTACTTGCAAACCTATGGAGCCTACTTTCCGGCTTAATTTTGATAATTTAAATTGTTCATATTTAAGATTTATTCAGTATATCATATTTGTAAAAATTAAATTGATCGAATATCAAAAAGTATGTGTTTAAAAAATTGTTTATTAAATTCTTTAAAAAAATAGTTTTTAGTTCGAGTTTTCAGAGCACATACTTTCTGATATCCGATCAATTTGATTTTTTACAGATATGATATACTGAATAAATCTTAAAATATGAACGATTTAAATTATCAAAATTGAGCCTAAAAATAAACTCAATGGACTTACAAGTAAAAAATACAAGAAAAAAAATGTAAGAAGGAAATCCTGATTCATTCAATACTAACGGAAAGAGAGGACTGTCCTCGTGTGCTCACGCAATTGGTTACTGCAATCAAAATTCCCCAAACCAAACGTAAAAATAAAAAAATAAAAAATAAAAATCTAAATTACAGCATTTACCCGATTTCATGAGGAAACGTGTCCACATTTTTTGTATCACGCCCCTACAACCGCCTACAATCTCTTATTATCCTCTCTCCCACCACCCACACCACTCATTCTCCATTGCTTTATCATCATCTCACATCATAACACAACCATCCCCTATAACTTCTCCTACCCCTCTCCTACCCCTCTCTCTCCTCTATTTCCTTCCATTCTTCTTAGGGGTAGAGTAGTTATCAAAAAAAAAAAAAAAAAAAAAAAAACGAAATTGGACCTTTATAATAAAATAATTTTTTTTAAAAATAAGAAAATAAAATAAATTTTGAATTTATCAATTTAAATTTTAAAGTCTTGATTTGTTTTCAATCTAATATATAGGCCAATTTTCATTATGTAAAACTGATAGAAAAATAATATTTTAGTCATTAAACTCAACGAAAATGATATTTTAGATATTTTATACAGATTATGTTGAGTTTAATGACTAATTTATCATTTTTCTGTTGATTTTATCTAACAATAATATGCTTATAGTTTAAATTGAAAATAACTCAAAAGATTATAATTCAAATTTATAAAATTAAAAATTTAACATTTATTTTGTTTCAAAACTCAAACACTTTTTTTTTTTTTTTTGGGTGGTAATTAGCCCTACATTTTATTACAGCAAGATAAGTCAACAAATTACATAATCTAACAATTTGAATTAAAATTAAAATTAAAACGGCATTAAAATTACATATTCTAAAACAAAGTAATTTTATTATAAATTTTGTCGTTGAAACCATTGCAAAAGAATCCATCATAGAAAATATTGATCGTCTCTCTATATATTTATTTATTTTATCATATAAAACACACCACTTGGTTGAAATTTTATCACGGAATTTCAGTTTTAAAAAAAAATTACAATAACAATATAATTTTTTCAAATATTAGATTTCCCTATTAGTTACTTCTTAGTTCAATAATGTTAGGTGGCCCAAAAAATTATAGCTCGAATGGCTCGAAACACTCAAAACGATGTCGTTTTGAGTGTAAAACGACGTTGTTTTAACACATTCGAGCTATTCGAGCCACAAAAATTCGGGCCACCAAACATTTTCCCTTCTTAGTTTGAAGAACAAAAAAATAAAACTAACAAATCAAAAACTGCAGTTTCAGTTACCCAACCAGATGTTAATCGAATATATCTAAGCAATCTATACTATTTATGGGAACTATTATAATTTTGGATTAGGTTTTTCTCAAATTTAAAAGTCTAAACTTGACCGTTGTGTTGGGGCCCATGAGACCCATCACGAGTCTTATTTTGATGATTTGAACCGTTTACTTTATAAAGTGTTCTGTGTATATCATTCATGACAAAAAAATTAGGTCTATCGAATTAGTGTTTTCATTTTAGTGCCTTTGTTTATATAAAAATAAATGACAATTATATTTTAAAAGATAGATAATTCATTATTTTTAGAGACAACCGAGATAGAATGAAAATGTTATAATTATCGGAGTGACCTAATTTTTTTCACGGATAACATATTTGGAAAATTTTATAAAATGAATCGTTCGAATTATCTGTAGGAAATTAATGTATTGATATTATTGATTGATATCAATATACTCATTTATGAAGACCATATTACACTCCTTATATAGGAGAAAACAAGAGCTACTATTTGTGCCACTAAGAGCCACTATTACCACTAAGAGCCACTATCACCACTAAGAGCCACTATCTATATCCTTACATATTATATACATCCACTACATCCACTATCTAGATCACTAACAATACATTACATATAATATACTAACAGCCCCCCTCAAACTCAAGGAGGATAGAGACTAGCCAACTTGAGTTTGGAGAGAGTAACAAAACAGGAAAATAAACTGAAAATAAAATAAAAGTGGATAGGAGACACTGTATGGTCGTGTCAGACCGTTGTAGAAGACCGTATGGTTATGGCAGACCAAGGTAGAAGACAGTTTATGGGGTCATGTCGGACCGTTGTAGAAGATAGTTTATGGGGTCATATCGGACCGATGTAGAAAACAGTTTACGGGGTCATGTCGGACCGTTGTAGAAAACAGTTTACGGGGTCATGTCGGACCGTTGTAGAAGATAGTTTATAGGGTCATATCGGACCAATGTAGAAGACACTATATGGCTGTGTCGAACCTTTGTAGCAGAGAACCGAAATCAATGTCAGAACAGTTTACCGAGTCTTGTCGGACCCATATAGGAGCTAACCGGAATCAATGTCGGGACAGTTTACCGAGTCTTGTCGGACCCAGTTTACCGAGTCTTGTCGGACCCATATAAGAGCTAACCGGAATCAATGTCGGGACAGTTTACAGAGTCTTGTCGGACCCATATAGAAGCTAACCGGAACCAAAGTCGGGACAGTTTACAGAGTCTTGTTGGACCCATATAGAAGCTAACCGGAATCAATGTCGGGACAGTTTACAGAGTCTTGTCGGACCCATAAAAGTCGCACCCTCAAAAGGCGTGCCCAATCTTATCAAAAGGCGTGCCATCAAAAGGCGTGCCATCAAAAGACGTGCCATCAAAAGGTGTGCCATCAAAAGGCGTGCCATCAAAAGACGTGCCCGACAGCCATCAAAAGTCGAGCCATCAAAAGGCGCGCCGATTTGTCGTCTGGCGTTGAGAGGCGCGTGATACGCGTGTCTGCCTTGCCTATTTAAACCAAGGCGAGGTTGCCGTTGATGCATAACAAACCAGCTGAAAACTCTTCGTTCTCTCTGTAACACTTCTGAGAGAGATACTCTGTAACACGCTGTTGCTCTGAAAATGGCTTCTTCTTCCCGCCCCGTTACCCAGAACATAGCCTCTTCGTCCCGGGGTCTTACTCTCTTTCCCGACCTCAACGAGGCCACAACCCAGAATATAGCCCTTGAACCTCAACCAAGCCCCCCTGGTTTTGCGCCTTTGAACTTTCCGATGCTGTCTGTGGAGCAAAGAATTGCTGCACAATCAGATATTGAGGCGAATTATTACACACTGAAGTCATGTGTTGAGACCATGACTGCAGTCTCAAACCTGTCGCACCGGCTTCAGAGTAGGACAAATGAGGTGCAACAGTTAAATGCCCAACTGGCTCTGCTCCAGGGCATGTATAAGGATGCCCGAGCAGAGATATGTGGGCTGAAGGCAGAAAACAAGGAACTAAAGCGGAAGGCCACCGTGATGCTCAGATTTGGAGGTCCGCCATATGTGACAGTTGAGGAGCAACGGGAAGTGAACGTGCTCGGCGGCGTGGGAAACACGGAGGCAGCACCAGCAAGGGCCGCCCAAGACAAAGGCAAAAAAAAAGAACAGCTGAAGAGGCGAAAAAATAAAGCCGGTTTTTGTTGTGTGGGTTGTGGTTTTTTTTTTTTTTTTTTTTTTTTGTGTGTGTGTAAAATGTGATCGGGGTTGATCCCCGAGATGAATAAAATAAGGGAAGGTTTGGTGTGCAAATCGATATGATACCAAACTGTTGTACCTTGGTAAGTTGGTATTCTCTTTCCAAATTCAGCAGTGTATCTCTGGTTGCCACTAAAGGAGGATGAGGAATATAACTCGGCATGAGAACATGCCACAATGTTGATAAGAAAATTTAATAGTTCTGTATTTTCTGATAGCGAGCATTTTCTCTGATAGACACTAGCAAGACATCTGAATGCAGACAATAGCAGCTACTCTGGCCTTGAAGCAGCGAATATTGTCAGCATCTTTTGCTGGTCCATCATTGTCACTGTAGTCTGAATCAGAGGAAGTATAATCAATAGTAGAAAATTCTTGTACTGAGAAACTCACAGATTCCTGAGCTTTCAGTGGCTGCAGATTTGTCAGGTCCTGTTTGCGCAAATGTGGTGGCCTATATGGACCAGAATCTGATTTACTAGATTCTTAACTTAAGCCCCAGGGAACTAATTTCCTTCTTGTGACCAACCAATGGATACAAAGGTTGGGATTTATTAGCAATGCCATAGATGAAGAACATCCCCAATGCTGCTACAAAACCCGCCACATGGTCTGAAAGCAGTCCCTTAGGATCTATAAGAACCAAGTGCAGGCAATGCAGAAGTGATGTATAAAACTTGGCCATAACATTATCTTCCACAAGTAGATTCTTAGATGCCAAGACATCCATCACATTTTTAAGCACCTGAATTGTTGATTGCCACATGTCAACTGAAAGAGAAGACCCAACTCTAGAGAATACTTCACTAATCATAGTGAAAGTGATTGTCTGAACTTCCCATAAACTGTTGGTGATAACTAGGCAAACAAGAAATACAGCACCAAGTGCTATAGCAATGTTGATCACAGTTGTCTCCCATATATCCAGATATTGTTCAAAGAAAATATAGAACACCGAATATGGAAAGATCTCGATCTTCAAAGAATCAGAAACCCTTGAGCTAAACTCTCGTGCAGCACGCATTGAATTAACAAAATCATCCCGTTTCCTTAGTGGTGTGTGGTAAGTACGAAACTCAGAGGCTCGTATAACACCACTCTCGTAACCATTCAGATCCACACTGCTTGTGTAAGCCCCATGGCCACCCTTTGCACAGTCAGCAGAGGGCAGTGCATTGAGGAACCATGGCATGATGTCCAAGCAAGGACTCACTCTTGAGAGAGTCCTGAATTACATTGCTAGTAGGAGAGACAAAATTGAGTTAACTCTCTTTTGTTCCCCTTCGTCTGCTGGTTGTATAGAATAAAGGTCTCACCTGTTCGAAAACTACAGAGGATGCCCTTTTATGGATGTAGTCCCCCTAGAGCCACCGAACACCATGGAAAGCTCGGCAGGAGGCAAAACAAATTCTCCTTGTTAAACAAGGTGCAAGGCAGCAGCAAAGAATGAAGATGACGATGAAATGATTTTGCCAATAAACGAGGAGAGAAATGATGAAGTCGAGTTCCCAACGACTTCTCTAATTGATTCTATTGCAGTAGCTGAATTTGGGGGAAGGTTGCTTCATGAGTTACGAGGAAAAGGTAGCCAGGGCAGGCCAGCAGGTTCTCTTGCAGTGCAATGCGAGCCTTTAGACGCTTCAGCTCTTGCAGAGGCAATCAGTGGTGGCTGAGCGAGAGCAGCGCGGCAGAGTTCTCCGGCGAGCTCGGTGGCGGCAGAAACAAAAGGGCAGTAACAAAAATTGGTCTGTTTGATCATGAATCAACGCAGATCGAACAGGTGAGCATGTGTAGAAAACTCCAGCGGGCAGCGAAGGCAAAGTTGTCGGCCGGCTGCCCGCCGGTGAGAAAGAAATACAGGCCTAAATCTTATGGCTCTGATACCATGAAGGAAATTAATGCATTGATATTATTGATTGATATCAATATACTCATTTATGAAGACCATATTACACTCCTTATATAGGAGAAAACAAGAGCTACTATTTGTGCCACTAAGAGCCACTATTACCACTAAGAGCCAATATCACCACTAAGAGCCACTATCTATATCCTTACATATTATATACATCCACTACATCCACTATCTAGATCACTAACTACATCCACTATCTAGATCACTAACAATACATTACATATAATATACTAACATTATCGAAATGAAAACTATGATGGGTTCCATAGGTTCTAACAGAACGGTCAAGTTTAATTTGAACTTGAGGAATCCTAATCCTATATAAATTATAGAATTCATTTGGTGTGTACTTATATCACATTTTTTCAAACTAATAAATTTGTCCGTGTAAGTGTCCAAGTTTCTGATTCCAAATTTTAATTTTGGGTAATTTACATCTAAGAGGGAACACTAAAAGTTATTTACATATTCATGACAAAGTTTATAATTTAACTTTTTAATATTTGTAAAGTTTATTATTAATTTGAAAATAATTTTCTCAATGTCAACTGATTTGAAATTACCCCTTTTATTTTTTCAAATTTTTTTCTTCTTAATATACATTCAAATATTTTTTTGAAATGACAGTTATAAATTGTCTTACGTTTGTGTACACGTATCTTGTGTGCTCAACTTCCAATATATATAGACATATAACACGTCCATTTCCTGCTTGTAGAGTAGCAAGTACAATTGATATGAAAAACAAGCCATGGTGATCAAAAAGAAACAACTTACAGTACAGTTTAAATTATAACCTGATATGATGATTTCTCTTGTACCCATATCTATCAATGCATCCTGTTGAATTCTTCAGATTATATACATAATATTCACCTATATATATTGTAACAGTCGAGTCGAGAGAGAAAGCTTTAAACTATGGATAGCCTGCTCTGTGATGAAGTCTGGCTTACCACGAGTCCTACTACGATGATCCTTAATCATAACTATGGTGGTTCCTTTTACACGACTAAGGAAGATTCCCAACAAGCTTTTGATATTTGCCTCCAAAAGGAGATTGGTTACATGCCTGAATCCCAGTACCAAGATCATCTTCAATCCTCTGGTTTGATTTTAGCTAGGTTCAGAGCAATGCAGTGGCTTCTAAAGGTTTGTTCTCCACCTACTCATAAAAACCTGTTTCTTCATCTTAATAATCATCATGCATAGATATATGTATTTTTTGATGTACAACTCTCTCTCTCTCTCTCTCTCTCTCTCTCTCTCGTAGTCTCAAAGGCGGTTGAATCTGTCATGCCAAACTGTTTTCAATGCTGCAAATTACTTTGATCGATTCCTCTCCATGAACAAATGCAAAGTAAGTACTTCTTTGTTCTCACCATCTTAATTTCAGTTTTTGTTTTGTTTTGTTTTATTTTATTTTTTTAAATTAATTATATGCAAGGATCATGTTTCTACAATCTTTGCATTTATTATAATATTTTCATTACTATCAATATAATTTTTTTTGCATATAAAATAAAAAAAAGATTTTAACTATAAAATTGTATATTCAGATCTCTCAATTATAAAAAAATAAAAAATAAAAAACTGTCCAAATACATTTTTATTTTATTTTTTGTTAAATTAAAAGTGATTTAATTTTATAGTTGAAATATCCAAATGAATGATTTTATAGTTGAGAAAGTGTCTATATGATTAACCATTTTGTCTTTCCTTTCCACTTTATCTTCATAATTTGGTCTTTTTTTTCTTTTTTTTAATTCGACGAAAATCAATTATTAGTTGTTAAATTAGTACCTAGAGAAAAGTTGAACTCTTACCATCTTTCACTCCTAAAAGTAGAACTTAAGAGTTAGCTACTTAAACTATAATTCTCTAAATATCACTTAACTACACTAAACAATAAAATCGTACTGTTGACCCTCTCAAGCCCTAGTTATAAATTTTTTTTATAGAAATACAAATTTTTGGCGGGTTGAAGATTATGTAATTTTTTAGTAGAATATTCTAATGTAAAATTTTATAATTTTATAATTGATGGAGGTTAAGTGATATAGTTGAGAGAGAGAGAGTCCATTTAAATTTTTGTTTTTTTTTTTTTTTCTCTTTCTCTTCTCTTCTTTCCTACATTGCCAAGTTTGGGAAGACTAAATAAGTGTACTTTTTGACTTTTCTTGTATTATGTGTAGAAAAAGTAGAGAGGAGATGTTGATTGATGTGACCCAAAAAAGATAAAAAGATAAAATAAGTGCACTTTTTTAGTTTAGCCAAACTTGACCCTTTTTTTGGTTATATTACCATTACTATTCGATTAAGAGTTTCTTTCTTACTTTAAATTATATATATATGAAGGGGTGGAAATATTGGATGGTTGAATTACTGGCCATTGCATGCGTATCAGTTGCCTACAAGTTTGGCGAGACAACCCATCTTCCTTTGCATGAAATTCAGGTGACTATTCATTATTCTTCTCCTTCATGTTATTATTAATTTTTAATTTTAGAAACTGTTAATGAATTCACAGTTGTTATGGTGATTGCAGATGGAAGATCTTGACCATTCATTTCAATCGAGCCTGATCCAACGGATGGAATTGACACTATTGAAAACCCTAGGATGGCGACTTGGCTCGGTAACAGCTTATTCATACATAGAACTGTTGATGTGGAATTTTGATTCCCTCACTTCTTTCCTGCTTGGAGAATTAACTACCAGAGTCACTGATCTACTTCTGAGCACGCTTTCTGGTAATATGAATTCCTACAATGTCTATTCTATATTATAAAAGAGACATGGCACTTAACCTGAACATGAAAATGAAATTGTGTAACGCTTTTTTTTTTTAATCCACATTTAGATCATGTTAGGTTTTTCTTAATCAAAATTGGTATTGTATATAATATGAACTCCTATAGTTAATTCAACAAAGACCACGCTCTTAAGAAAACTATAGACAATTTCAATCGTGTCCCTAACAATGAAAAGTACAAAATTTATGATAATTTTTTTTTAAAAATTCAATAAATGCTAAAAAAAAATTACAAAACTTGAATACATATTTTTATTTTGTATTTATTGAATTGTTTAAAGATTTATTTATAAATATTTTAATTTTTAAGGAAATTTAGATTATGTACATTTAAAAAATTAAAAAGAGAGCATTAACTAAAATATTAAAAAAATACAAATTAAAATTTAAAAAATTAATTTTATGGGTGCTCTATTCCCCAGTCCCCACCAACTTTCCAATGTTTTGGTTGTATTTTTTAATTTTTAATTTTATTTTGGGTACATTAATGTTTTTGGTTGTACTTTGCATGTATGTAGTACATTTACCCTATTAGTCTAACTGGACAACCCTAGTTGTTTTGAATGCTGATACATGCATTGCAATTTGCACACAATTTTGAGAGAGAAAAGAAAGGCATCAAGCAACCATTGTAGTAAAAAAAATAGAGTAACAATAACAATCAAAATTGTAATCTTTTCTGTTGAAAAATTTACCAATGAACATGTTTTTATTTCATAATTAAATTTATTGGAGTTAAAAATAATTTTTGGTGAATTTTGTTTAATTTTTAAATATGATCTAATTTATTTACTGATTTTTATACTATTTTTTTAGTTTCTATGAAAAAGGTTTAATTGTCATTAATCGTAATTCGTTAACATAAATTCATAAAATGCAAGGAAAAACAATAGTATTTCTAGCATTTGTTCAACAAATTTAACCTAAAACAAAACAGGATTTACGTTTACAAGAATCCACTGAAAAACATAATGAATTTATTTGAA
Organism: Camellia japonica; assembly: GCA_030407325.1. Taxonomy (NCBI): domain Eukaryota; kingdom Viridiplantae; phylum Streptophyta; class Magnoliopsida; order Ericales; family Theaceae; genus Camellia; species Camellia japonica. The sequence continues at coordinate 52,849,787 of JAPPVO010000017.1, forward strand.
CAAATATATCTAATTTTATCTAACATTGTTTGCAAATCAAATCTTGTAGATCTCGAAGATTGAAAACTTGAATGATGTAGATCTAAGATTTTTCAGCCAAAGTCTATTGTATATATATAATTTTGGGTGAGATTTGAGGACCTAAAATATCAACCAAAAAAAAAAAACATTATAGTCAAATGTGTTTAAAACTCAATTATTACAAGATGTTTTCATTCAAACTGCAAAATCGACATGTGATAACTAAAAAAAAAAAAAAAACAAAACAAAACATACGGTAACAAAATTTTGTGAGGGTAGGGTGGCAACCCTTTTTGTTACACTAGAAAGAAATGCAAAAGAATTGTTTTTAAGGATTCTATAATCCCAACACAATTCATTGGTTCGAGTTGAAAATCATGGTTTTGCTTCCATTCTTGAAACAATACTATAACAATCAAATTGTACAGATTCTAAATTCGTCGAGTTCCGGCCATGTGTTGTTGCCATTTCTGCTCTAAGATGTGTTATCCAGGACTCACTTCCATCACCAACATATAATGCCCACCTTGACTATATCACCAGACTCATCCCTGAAGATCAAAAGGTAAAGGCCTATTTGGTTATGTTTTCATTTTATGAAAAAAAGGAAAAAAATTTCATTGTTTTTGAAAGCAGGTTTTGAGGGAGAAAAAAAAATTAAAAAAGATGTCGAAAACAACCCACTATATAGCAAACATGACAGTTGTTTTCGAAAATTATTTTTGCACAAAATTGAAAACAATGCGCGTTTTTTAAAACACACACATGCGCACACAAAAAACAAAAAAACAAAAAATATTTTTTTGTTTGTTCATTTTGTAAAGTTCAAAAGCAAATTGTTAAAAACTCAACCCTATTCAATGGTTGACACTAACTTATCTAAAACGTAAACTATCATAGAGAGAGAGTGATAATTTTATTATTTATATTGTTATTTTTTGGGGGTACAAAAATAATATTTTGGTGTTTCCTAAAAAGTGGGTCGGTTTTGGAAATTTTTTTTGAAAATAAAAAATAGAAACAAAAAACAAAAACACACAATGAAACACGGTTGGTTGTTGTTTGAATCCGATGCAACATATACACTTTCTTGCTAATATGATAATCTTTCTTTCACTACTATATAGGATGATCTAATCAAGTGCTACAAGATCATGGAAGAGAAAATGGTTTGGCCTTCAAGTCCAGTAACTGTGTTAAAAATGGAATACAATTGGCAAGTTGATTTGTCTCTCTTTAATAAGATGCACGGTTTTAACGTCAATCAGCTAAAATCAAGCAAAATGAAGAGGAAGAGGGAAGAATGAGGGAAAGGAGCATTGCATATATATATATATATATAGCTATATATATATCTCACTATCTTGGCTGTAATCAAATTATAATACATAGCAGACTTTGGTTTATTGCACTATTAAATTAATAATGATCCATGTAATTAGTGTGAAACATTCAATTACATTAATGAACTCAGACGATTGTGTTTTAGTTCTTTCAGCCTCAATGAAGAGGACTTTTACTGGTGGCTTGACTTAGGAGAAATTAAGCAAAATAACAGTTAAATGACGAACAATTGAAGTATTTCATTAAGATGAAAACTTACAATGATCCAAACTCAGTCTCGTAGAGGTTTACAGCAACAATCTACTTGAAACTACTCCTATGAACGAAGTGCAGTGCAGGAATTTAAAGTGCAGGAATGTAAAGAACAGGTATTTAAAGTGCAGGAAATGTAAAGACTGGAAATGTAAAACTGGAAAAGAAAATATGAAGTAAATGACTGGTTTGTTGGATCTGAGTCTGGGGCCTTTTTTAGGGGCTTCCCTGCTATTTATACTCCTTAAGGATGACCATTGAACTGCACTACAAACCGTCGAACTGCTCTTCAAACCGTCGAACTGCTCCTCCATGATTGCTTGATTATGCTGCCTTAGAAGTAGTTTCACTATGCCATTACTTGCAGTTGGGCTTCCCTCCTATATTTGAATTTGAATGTGAGTAACTGTTGAAGCCACGTTACCTTGCACCTCTTTATTGATCCAGTACTACTCAGATCACGTGAGAACCAATACTAACTGCCACGTGTACGATCAGGATCGAAGATTTAAATGGTCTTCCTATATTACCCTTATTCTGCCACGTGTCGAATTGTGATTGGCTTTTACAAAATATGTAGCCAACACATCCTCCATGCCTACAAGGATAGTGTCTACCACCCGACGCCTAGACGAGGCCCAAGGGCTCAATCCATCATCTTTAGCCAATAGGGCGAAACTCTGCTCTTCCGATTGGCTCGATTACATTAATGCCTTTGTTCCTTCTGCTTTCGCGCCATCTCCTGAAATGGAAGCATCCACATTTTCTTCTCCATCTCCTGAATTAGAAGCATCCACACCTTCTCCTCCACCAACTCCCTATTGGCCAGAAAGACTGGGGCTCGCCCTTTCTGCGGATAAGGTCTTTCTTCCTTACACACCTCCATCTTCCTCTACTCTAGTTGAGCGAAAACAAGCCCAGTTTTTGCTTGCAGCCTTCTTTCACTTGCCTTTCGACGTTCTGGAGGACGATGTTCCTCTCAAGAAATTTCGATGGGCTTGTGATATTTTAACTCGGGGTCAGGTCCTTAGCCCCCTTGCTCAAGCAGAACTCCACATGTTTCTGGACCAACTCCCATTACTCCTTCACTGGCATCGAACTGCCATGGCAACCGCCCAATCTTTGGACCAACTCTCATCCCTTCAAGTTCATACCTAGTACGAAGCAGAGAAACTCATCGAGGAATTCGATGACTTTCAGAATAAAGACTCTGCATACGAGGATGACATGGATATGGGCGAACTGGAGCGAGGATTGAAAGAAGCAGTATTCGAAATAAAGGCTGAAGAGTTCTTTTATCAAGTGAGAGCACACCAACTTCAGCAGCCAATCCTGGAAGAAATGGAGAATAGAATGAAGAAAGAAAAGAAATTCATCGACCATAGTTGGACAACATTTCATGATCTTGTTATTTATTCCATTCCTTATTTCTATGAGGTTGAACTTGTACCCAAAGAGGGTCATTCGATGTAATTGCTTTTTCTTTAATACAACGAAGACTGTTTTGGCATTATTTGATTTTGCCTCCATTCATCTTCAAAAGCAATTTTTGGAACTTCTTTCTGAACAAACTCATCCTTCGAACTGGACACAATTGTTAAAACACTAAGATCAGTACGAATTCTTCCAACTTTTGGAATAAAATTGACAATTTTGCTGATTTTCATTTAGAATTAGTGTTTCGAATTTAACAATCTTATCCTTCGAATATAGATCTAATCAATTCCAATAAGGATGCTGAGATAAATTTTCCAATTTATGGACTATGGTTACCAACTCTTGTTGATTTTTGTTTAGAATTGGTGCTTCGAATTTAACAATCTTTCCCCTCAAAGCCTGTTTTAATCATAACCAAAATATAGTCATGGTTAGTACTGACTAGTTTTGCAACAGTTCATACTTACAACAATATGGAAACTGCTCTTGGGGTATACTGTTTTAATCGAACAAATAATTCTCTGTGTATATACAAACCCACTACTGGTTTAGATGTTTCGAACAACTATTTACTTCTTTAAGGGTCCTCAAGCTTTGCCTCAAGGGTATTACTTTTGTTAAGAAACCTATTACAGGTCCTTGATCTCTTCGAAATAAATCCATCCTTGAGTATTCTTACATTTTTAAGCATGTAGTATGCTTCGAAGCCGACTTCTGTATTTCGAAGCCGTTGTTGTTTGATTTTTTGGCGCCAAAATCTGGTTTTGAAGCCAAATATCTTGCTTCAAAGCTGGCATCACCATGGAATGTGCTCTTCCCTCCAAAAACTATCAATATCGGAAGAGACTCCTCGTATTCGTACTTTTAATACTTAACGACTTACGGGATATATTTTCCGGACACAAAGGCCTTTAAAACCCTTTTGTTTCGCGTTCTGGAATTACTTACATTCTCAACATACAAACCCTCATTAGTTTTCCACTACTCTCTCTTCACTTTCTGAAAAATCGTACTATCAATGGCTTCTTCTTCACCAAAAGTGCCAGTCATAAAGCGTGTGAGCTCATCTGTGGCCTTGAAAAGACTCATTGATACAGAATGTGAGAAGTACAAGGCTGGGGAAAAAAGTGCTATTGATGCGCGTATTTTTGTCCCTCGTCGCCATGTGCAGCAAGACTATGTGCTCGGGCCCATATTCAAAGAGATCCTTACTGAGCTCCCAGCCCTATACCCTCGTCTGGAGAACCAATGTTTCCTTTTATGAAGGTGGTCTCGACTGGAGGAATTGGAGAATCAATCGCCCTCACCGATGCTGGCCCACGGTGAGACCGGAGTGGCAAGAATGGTATGACCGGGTCATCCCTACTAGGACACTGGACCTTCAAGAGCTCTGCCTCCTCGATGCTCTCCGACTATCTAGGGTAACTATCTCAGAGGACCCTTTTCTAGTTCCTGCTGCCTTATGTCTTTGGAACCCTATCTTTAATTTCTTTCAATTTAGATGTGGGATGATGGCCCCTACTGTTCTTGATATTTGCCATCTACTAGGAGTATCCCCTATTGGTACCTCCATTACACCAGATTTCCCTGACTTAGCAGTCCCTTTCTCCCTCCCCTCTCTTAACTCATCTTACAGTGATTTTGTTAAAGCTGAGAATAAAAGAGAGGGCCTGGTAACTGATAGAGAATTCTTTTCCTTCTTGTTATATTGGCTTTGCAAATTCCTCTTCTGTACCTCCTCCCAACGAATCATGCCTGAATTTGCCCCTCTTGCCAAAGCCTTTGTTTTGCAGAAAAGGGTAGCCTTGGCCCCATATGTTCTAGGCCATGTATATAGAGTTTGCTCCCTCTTTTGTGAAAAACCCTTAGATGCTAATCAAGGGGGGCCATTCTGGATCCTTCAGCATTGGTTTTTCGCCTATTTTACTGAATTACAATCCAAATGCCTTAACTTTTCTGGGCTACACTCTCTTACCCATAGCATAAGACTGGCCAATGCTTCACTTTCTCCCTCTACTTTTGCCTTTTATTTCTCTTTCTTCCATCAACTACCAGCTGTCCCTCCTATACACCGTTTCCGTCCCTTCGAACCCAGCATTGGTCCAACTTGGTTGAATAATTTCCTAAGCGACAGGCTCTGTGTCTCGCCTGCTCACAAGGATTTATGGGCTTCCTTTATGCTTCCTAGAGAGCTATTCATCGGGACTACGAATCCCAGAGCTTATAAATGCATAGCTGAGCCTTATTGTCCTGCTCAATTTGCTAGACAATTTGGCTTCACACAAGGGGTCCCAATACCTCTCTGCAGCAACACCAATTTGAGCCTTATTAGGAGAGATTTGAAGGTTCGGAGGTCGAGGCTAGAAGAGGCAACCTTCAAATTTATAGATGACTTGGCCAATTTTGAGTATACCCCTTTCATTCCTCAAGGTACCGTATTGAAGAGATACCAAAATTGGTGGGTGAGCAATATGGAAGTCTATTTGGCCATTTCACCTCAAAACCTACTAAAGGTGTTGGATGTGCCCAAGCCCAAGGGAACTGGAACTGTTACTTCTTCCACTGTGCCTCTTCCAACCCAGTCCATTCCTGCTGCCTCAACTCTTCTTAAAGTCACTCGGGCTGCTTCGAAGAAAGGTATATACCTTTGTTTTCTTTCCTTCGACTTTCTCTATGATGCTGGTTATCTTATTCTTAATTCTTCCTCTGTGAAGGTGGTCAACAGCAAAAGAAGAGGAGACTCCTTGAGCTAGAAAAGGAAATATCTGAGGTTCAAGTAGAAGAAGAAGAAGAAGAAGAAGATCAAGAGTAGGAGTCTCCCTTGAAAAGAAGAAAAATATTGATTGACTTGGTTCAACAGAAGACAGCTGCTAGAGAAGTAGAAGAGGAGCTCTTTTCTAGGGAATCCGGATCTCAGACTAAAGAAATTGAGAAGGAAATTGAGAAGGAGCCGACAATATCAATACAGAGAAAAAAGAGAAGAAAGATAACTGTCTCTCCTTCTGATTTCGTCGAAGACTCCGATACCGAGACCATTGCCGCAGCAATAGAAAAAAGAAGGAAAGTGGCTGCTTCAACTACTAACTTGGTTGAAGATCCCGTCCACGAAGCAGCTGCTAAGGCCGTAGAACAAGAGTATTCCAAGGCCATAATTGTCTTCGAGAGGGCTGAGAAGAGACGGCAGCAACAATTTCTGAGGGATGAAGCTGCTGTTGTTGACGCATTACAAAGGGACGCTGCAAGAAGGCAACAGATTGCCGAACATTACTCTCTTCGCAGCTCTCCCATCAATGCCAGCGCTTCTGGAACAAGTAATTTCTTTCATGCCTCTATTCTTTTGTTGTCGAATCTTTAATATTGAGACTTGACATTACTTCATATTTCTTTGCAGCAATCACCACTGAGCCTATCCTCAATTTACTTCTCTTTCGAGCCTTGCTCCTCCTTCTCCTTCCAAGGAAATTCCAATTGCTACCTCTTCTTCGAAGGCAGCAAATTCTCAATTGAGGGTGCTGGAAGTTCTCCAACTCATAATTCATCACCTTTGCCTACTTCCAGCCCCTCCTCGCTTGATTCACTGGTGGCTAAGACTATAGAGACTGCTAAAAATGCTCCATCCATTTCTCCTATCCCTATGCAGTCCTCTGTGCCTTCCACCACAACTCTCTCTGCGCCTCTCATGTCTATGGATGAGGTTGATGTCTTCGAAGCCAGACTAGCTAGTCTCTTCGACATACCCTCTACCTCTCCAACATTCAATGTTGAAGCTGAGCCATTAGTTTTGGCTGACTCCTTGCTGGAATTTTTGAGAGTTCTTCTTCCTCCAGCAGCAAGCCTTCGGTACCTTTGATAGACCTGGATACATGCCTGGATCTGTTGATTTCTTTTTTGAGGATCCCCTTCGAGGCTCTACAAAGGCCTATAATCAGAAATGGGTTCCTCCCAAGGGGTTCCAATACCTCTCTGCAGCAACACCAATTTGAGCCTTACTAGGAGAGATTTGAAGGTTCGGAGGTCGAGGCTAAAAGAGGCAACCTTCAAATTTATAGATGACTTGGCTAATTTTGAGTATACCCCTTTCATTCCTCAAGGTACCATATTGAAGAGATACCAAAATTGGTGGGTGAGCAATATGGAAGTCTATTTGGCCATTTCACCTCAAAACCTACTAAAGGTGTTGGATGTGCCCAAGCCCAAGGGAACTGGAACTGTTACTTCTTCCACTGTGCCTCTTCCAACCCAATCCATTCCTGCTGCCTCAACTCTTCTTAAAGTCACTCGGGCTGCTTCGAAGAAAGGTATATACCTTTGTTTTCTTTCCTTCGACTTTCTCTATGATGCTAGTTATCTTATTCTTAATTCTTCCTCTGTGAAGGTGGTCAACAGCAAAAGAAGAGGAGACTCCTTGAGCTAGAAAAGGAAATATCTGAGGTTCAAGTAGAAGAAGAAGAAGAAGAAGAAGAAGAAGATCAAGAGCAGGAGTCTCCCTTGAAAAGAAGAAAAACAGTGATTGACTTGGTTCAATAGAAGACAGCTGCTAGAGAAGTAGAAGAGGAGCTCTTTTCTAGGGAATCCGGATCTCAGACTGAAGAAATTAAGAAGGAAATTGAGAAGGAGCCGACAATATCAATACAGAGAAAAAAGAGAAGAAAGATAACTGTCTCTCCTTCTGATTTCGTTGAAGACTCCAATTCCGAGACCATTGCCGAAGCAATAGAAAAAAGAAGGAAAGTGGCTGCTTCAGCTACTAACTTGGTTGAAGATCCCGTCCACGAAGCAGCTGCTAAGGCCGTAGAACAAGAGTATTCCAAGGCCATAATTGTCTTCGAGAGGGCTAAGAAGAGACGGCAGCAACAATTTCTGAGGGATGAAGCTGCTGCTGCTGACGCATTACAAAGGGAAGCTGCAAGAAGGCAACAGACTGCCGAACATTACTCTCTTCGCAACTCTCCCATCAGTGCCAGCGCTTCTAGAACAAGTAATTTCTTTCATGCCTCTATTCTTTTGTTGTCAAATCTTTAATATTGAGACTTGACATTACTTCATATTTCTTTGCAGCAATCACCACTGAGCCTATCCCTCAATTTACTTCTCTTTCGAGCCTTGCTCCTCCTTCTCCTTCCAAGGAAATTCCAATTGCTACCTCTTCTTCGAAGGCAGCTAATTCCCCAATTGAGGGTGCTGGAAGTTCTCCAACTCATAATTCATCACATTTGCCTACTTCCAGCCCCTCCTCGCTTGATTCATTGGTGGCTAAGACTATAGAGACTGCCAAAAATGCTCCATCCATTTCTCCTATCCCCATGCAGTCTTCTGTGGCTTCCACTACAACTCTCTCTGCACCTCTCATGTCTATGGATGAGGTTGATGTCTTCGAAGCCAGACTAGCTAGTCTTTTCGACATACCCTCTACCTCTCCAACATTCAATGTTGAAGCTGAGCCATTAGTTTTGGCTGGCTCCTTGCTGGAAATTTTTGAGAGTTCTTCTTCCTCCAGCAGCAAGCCTTCTGCACCTTCGATAGACCTGGACACATGCCTGGAACTATTGATTTCTTTTTCGAGGATCCCCTTCGAGGCTCTACAAAGGCCTATAATCAGAAATGGGTTCCTCTAATGCTGCAAAGTTGCTGAGCAGTCCAGCATGAATGTTTCAAGTCATCTATCTCAGGCAGCAGCTACTGTCGATTTTTACATTAGCATTTGTCAGGCTGCCAAGGCTGAGGATGAGAAATTGGCTGGCGACCAGAGTTTTGTTTCCCACGTACATACTGAAGTGTCAAAGCTTAAGGAACAACACTCCTCTGGCTCCCACTTTCGAGTCCAGTTGCTGGAGAGGAAAGCTCAACTTGAAGAGGAGCTATCTGCAGTGAATCAGGCCTAGTCCGAACTAACACTAAACTGCAAATTACCAACCAAGGACTGGCTGATCGAAAGGAAGAGATGGCTGCAGCTATTCGACTGTTTTCAGCATTTACCAATAGGAAATCTGTTGTACAAAAACAATTAAGACACTGTAATGATTTTTGGGCAATTTGTGGCAAAATGTACTTATTCTTTATGAAAGAACAAATTTTTATCTATCATCTGAGTAATCTTGTATTCTTTTGCTTGACTTTTATTCTACTCCTTGTGTTTCCCAAATAGTTGGAAAATAAGGCTTTAAATATCTGCCATTAATCTTTTTGGAATGTATATACCCATTCAAATTTCTCAAATGGTATGCTCCAAAAGGCAGAACTCTATGAATTTGATATGGTCCTTCCCAGTTAGGTGACCATTTGCCAAACTTATGGCTTTTAATTCCTATTGAGAGTATTGTTTTCCATACCAAATCACCTTCATCAAAGCCAATGTGTTTGACTTTCTTATTATAATTCTTGGCTGCTTTCTTCTTTTGCAAGAGAATGCTGTTTAATGCCAAAATTCTGGCTTCATCTATGCCTTCTAATTCCAAGCACATACTCTGATGGTATTGCTCAGGATTTAGCTGGTCTTGGCATTTTACCCTCAAAGATTTAACATTAATTTCCACAAGTAACACTGCATCATGCCCATACACTAAGGCATAAGGAGTAACTCCTGTGCTTGACCTTGGGGAAGTTCTGTAAGCCCACAAAACATCCAACAACAGGTTATGCCAATCCCTAGGATTATCTTCCACAACCTTTTGTATTCCCTTTTTCAAGGACTTATTGGATGATTCAGCTTGACCATTGGCTTGTGCATAATAGGGTGTGGAATTAACAAGGCTAATTCCAAACTCTGCCACAAAAGACTTCACCATTTTCCTATCGAACACAGTCCCATTATCCACAGTTATGGTTTGTGGGATGCCAAATCTATGGATAAAATCTTTAATGAACCCAATGACCTCTGTCTGGTCCAGCCTTGTATGGCTTGGCTTCGACCCACTTAGTGAAGTAATCAGTGGCTACTAAATGAAACAATGATGCTTCGAAAAGGTGGGTGTATTTTCCCCATCATATCCATAGCCCATCCTCTGAATGGCCAAGGCTTCACTACTGCATGTAGGTCAGTTATGGGCACATGCCTTATTGTGCCATGCTTTTGACATGCCTGGCAACCCTTTGCATACTCTATGCAGTCTTTAAGGATAGTTGGCCAATAGTAGGAATGCCTTCGAAGCAACTATCTCATCTTCACACCAGGCTGATGAGCATCACAGATGCCTTCATGAACCTCAGCCATAGCTGTTAATGCTTCTTTTGGGCCTAAACATTCCAGCAATAAGCCATCTCCCCTCCTTTTGTAGAGTGCATTACCATATATCATATATTGCATAGACTGCAATTTAATTTTCCTGCTGGCCTTTGAAGATGGACCAGCCAAGTACTGCATTATTGGATGCCTCCAATCTTGTTCTTGTAAGTCATTATGATTGACTTCCAAGACCACATTCCTTTTATTCAAAGGTGGTATCAATTTCTGATATGTTGTTTGGCTTATGTTCCTTTGGGCATTATCCCTTCTCTTGAAGTTCGAAGCTTTCTGAGCCACATCATTAGCTCTATTATTCAAGAATCTTGGAACATAAGTTACATTTGCTATTTGAAATTGAGAAAGCAGATGTAATGCAACAACATAGTATGGTAAAATGCTTATGCTTTGACACTTGAAAATCCCTTTCACTTGGTTAACCACCAATTGAGAATCTCCGAAAATGTCAACTGCATGAACTTGTAATCCAATAAGAATTTCCAGTCCCACTATTAAGGCTTCGTATTCAGCTTGGTTATTAGAACAGGTAGCTTCATCCACTCTGAAACCATGTGTGGTTTCTACCTCTTGTGGAGACCTAATCACAATACCAATTCCAGTTAAGCCATTGGCTTTCGACCCATCGAACCACATCTGCCATGGCTCAACACTAGCCATACCAAGTTCCATTATCTCTTGGCTCTCTGTTTGAGATGGATGGTCTGCCAGAAAATTGGCTAAAACTTGCCCTTTTACTGCCCTTTGAGGGACATATTCTAGATGAAACTCTGATAAGGCTAGTATCCACTTGCCAATTCTTCCCCTCAACATAGGTCTAGATAACATGTACTTAACCAAATCTGTGGTTGCAATTACCAAGACAGTTGTAGGTAAAAGATAGTATCTTAATTTCATTACAGCAAAATACAAAGCAAGACACAGCTTTTCAACAGCTGAATATTTACATTCACAAGAATTTAAAAACCTACTAAGGTAATAAACAGCTTGCTCCTTGCCTTCTTCATTATCTTGGGCCAAGAAAGCTCCCAATGAATCTTCTGCTGCAGCTATGTACAACTTCAAGGGTTTATCACCCTTTGGTGGCATCAGCACTGGAGGGTTGGCCAAGTAGGCTTTGATACCTTCGAAAGCAATTTGATGCTCTGCTGTCCACACAAATTCCTCTTCATCTTTCAGCCTTAACAAGGAAGAAAATACTTTAGTTTTCCCTGCAGTGTTAGAAATGAACCTTCGAAGAAAGTTAACCTGTCCAAGGAACCTTTGTAATTCTTTCTTACTTGATGGAGGCCTGGCTTCAATGATGGCTTTGGCTTTATTCTGGTCAATCTGTATTCCTTTCTTATGTACCACATAGCCCAAGAAGTTTCCAGATGATACGCCAAAAGCACACTTAAGAGGATTGAGCTTCAATTTGAACTTTCTCATTCTTTCAAAGGCTGCTTCTAAGTGAAACAGATGCTCCTCCATGGATTGGGATTTAACTACAATGTCATCAATATAACACTCTAAATACCTTCCAATGAGGTCATGAAAGATAGTGTTCATAGCCCTCTGATATGTAGCCCCAGCATTCTTCAGGCCAAATGGCATTTTAACCCATTCGAAGGTGCCAATATTTCCAGGACATCTGAATGCTGTCTTGTGGACATCCTCCTCTGCAATGCAGATCTGGTTATAACCAGAATGCCCATCCATCATTGATAAAACTTGATGCCCTGCTGAACTGTCTACCAACAGATCCACTATAGGCATAGGGTACTCATCTTTTGGAGTTGCTAGATTTAAGTTTCTGAAATCAATGCATACCCTCATTTTACCATTCTTCTTGACTACAGGCACAATATTAGATAGCCATTCAACATACCTGGCTGTCCTAATAAAGTCTGCCTTGAGTAGTCTAAGAATCTCTTCCTTGACTTTCTGAATTACTTCTGGACTCATTCTTCTTGGTTTCTGCTTGTATGGCTTGAAATTAGGCTTCATAGGGAGCCTATGTTCCACTAATGACCTATCCAATCCTGGTAGTTCATTATAAGACCATGCAAAGCAATCTTTATATTTCTTTAGAACAACCAATAACTGGTCCCTGTCCAGATCATTCAAACAAGCACTTATATAGGTGGGCTGTTGCATAGAACCTTTCCCTAAATTTACTTCTTCTAAGGGGTCTTGTGTCTGAGAACTTATTGAAGCTTCTTCCTTGGTTTCTTCTACCTTTGAAGCAACCTTCTCGCTTTGCTTTGCTCCTAGGTTCTTTAGTTCAAAATCTTTGCCCTCCTCCTCATAGACAAAATCTGTCCATAAGGCATCCTGTTTCTGTATCTCCTGGACTTTTGTTTCAATGTCCAACGCACAGTATTTACCAAGGGTCAAAATTCTGACCTGTTGCTGCTCCTGTTTGCAGCCAATTATCATGGCTTTTCTCTCTTGCTCCTGTACTTGCTGGACTATTGATTTTACATCCAATGTTGAAAACTTAATTAGAGCCAAAGACTTGGCTTCTTGTTCTTCATCTCTTTGCCTACAACCAGGCATCATTGTCATCCTTAATGACAATCTCTTCATCAGCACTTTCTTGGACTAAGTGCTTCAGGTGTGTCACTTCCTCATCAGCCGTCACTTCGGCTGAGCCATCAGCTTTCCTCAGTATACTGAGTGGTGTCACTCCCTCAATATACAACTTGGCCTCTGCAAAGTCTGCACAGGCTATGAAGGGTTGAGGATCTGCATCAATTTCCTCTGTCTCTCCATTGCCTAAGGCCATCATAATTTTCTGATGCAAAGAGGAAGGCACACATTTGTTAGTGTGGATCCAATCTCTTCCAAGTAAAGCATTGTATTTAGCATTACTGTCGATTACAAAGAATGCTGTCATGCAGTCCCTAGTTTCCACACTCAAGTTAATGGGTAGAATCCCCTGAGCCATCTGTTTGTCTCTAACAAAGCCAGCGATGGTTGTGCTGGTTGGGATCAACCTGGGATTCTTTTTCCCTAGTTTCTTCAAAGAAGATTTCGGTAGTAAGTTCACTGCTGCCCCATTGTCTATCAGGACTCGGTTCAGTTGTATCCCATCGAAAAAAGCCTTGATGTACAAAGGCTTGACATGTTGTGTCATAGAATTCGAGGGATACTCAAAAGGATACGAGAGGTTAATGCTCACCTCTTCTTCACTCTCATATTCAGTTTCATTGGGGTAGCCATTCCAGAATCATCTTGTACCATACTTACTTGTGAGTCTTCACTAGAGACAGGAATAGGATCCATGTCTTGGTCATCTTGGTCCTCATCTCCAGCCTGGAACTCATGAGGCAGTATGTGTACCATATTGACTGATACTGGAGGAAATGAGCCAAATTGGATGGCTGGCTGTACCTGCTTCCTCCCTTGGCCACCTTGTTCAGTTACTTCAGCAGCATCCTCCATGCTGCACTCTGGCACTTCGTTGTTAACTGATTCCTTCGAAGGATCTTTCTCAACTGGTTTTTCAACCAAAAATGTTTGCTCGGCCATGAAGGCTTCGAACATTTCTTCCTCTACCATTTCTTTCTTTTGGCTTATGCCAATTTCTTTTTCTGTCTCGCTATCACTCTCCATCAGAGCTTTCTCCAGTCCTGCTAAGCTAGACTTCTCTCTGGCTTTTAGTTCAGAATGAACCTTAGCCAACTGTTCTCTGCTGCAACCCACTTTGCTTTGTAGAGTTGGCTTTGGAGTATGGTCTGACTTTGAAGTCTTCTTTCCTTCTGTCTGGACCAATGAAGAGCTCTCTCCATTTTCTTTCATATCGTTCTGGTACTGAGTGTACCTGCGCTGAATCTTTCTCCTTTGTGATCTCGAAATGACTGGGACCATATCTGGTTCCTTTGTCTTTGGGTGTTTAAGCAATACCCAATTGTTCGGAGCCACCAAAGGAGGCTTGACCATCCTGCCTTGGATTCCAACATCTCTCCGGGCAGGCACTTCCCTAGGTTTGTTTTGCATTACAAACCAGTCTGGAACTCCAGGTACCCACGAACTTACTGACTCAGATGTTGAACCGCTTTTTTCTACCTTCGAAGCCATCTTCGAAGCTGGCTGTGAAGGTAAGTGCTTGGCCCTGACCTCATGTTTCGAGCCTGATTCAGACCTTCGATGAAGGTAGCCACTTTCTGTCCTGCGTGAGGCTGGTCTAGGGGGCCAATCTCTGGCTTTGATCCCATGAACTGAGCCTTTCTCCAGTCTTCTTTCAGAATGACTGCTCTCCATCCTGTAATAGTTAGGTGGCTTGGATTCATATAAGGGCCTCTTGCCTTTAGCATGCATTTTGTCCATTGCAGGCTCAACCACTAGTGGTCGCTGTCTATCACTAGCCGGATACAGCCTTTTGTTGTAAGCATTGGTTGATTTAGGACGTCTCTATACATCCCTGTAATATTGCTTCCCATCAACTGAAAGCCCTTTCAACCACTTATAACTCAGTCTGCACCTGGGACACATCCTTTGCATCACTGCTGCCTCTAAGGAATCATCATCCAGTGATTCTTCATCAGAGTGTTCCCTCTGGTGTGAGAAACCTTGTCCAATAGCTGGTGGGTTTCTAGTGTCCTTCTTGATGGTTGTCTGGTTAGCAACATGCATCTGCACATTGACTTCTTCCAATTCTGTCAAGGACAAGTCTGGAAGTCTGACGTAATGACATTGGCTGCCGCCTCTCCAACTTCTGGAAATGGATTACTGTCGATCCCCATGGCCTTTTCTGTTTTGGCTGGGAACTTCAAACTTCCTTTCCGAATTTGTTCTTGGATCCTGTCTCGAAAAACAATGCAGTTTTTAGTCGAGTGAGACCAAGAGTTATGCCATTTACAATATACTTTTCCCTTAAGTTCATCTGGAGATGGCAATTTTACTCCTTTAGGTAACTTAAGGAAGTTGGCCGCAAGCAAATGATCAAAGATGTCATCTGCCTTTGTTAAATCGAAAGAATACTTTCTGTGAAAGTCTTTCTTTTTAAACTGCTGGTCAATTGTTGTATCCTTATGAATTAATGCCTCACAGATCACAGGTTCTTTGCCCACAATCTCTGCTGCATCGATCTCATAATTAGGATCTCTATAATATGTCTTGTACGATGCATTATTTCGATCTTGTTCCTCCTCTAGTAATGCTTCGTACCTAGACACCTTATAGGTTAGTTCCACCAAATCTCTGAATTCAGTTGAGTCAAACTTCTTTCGAAGCCTGAACTCTAGGCCATTTTGAGCCAATCTTACGAATTCTGGCTCTGGCAGGATGACTCTACATTTATTTCGAGCCCTTTTAAATCTAGCAATAAACTGAGTAGCCTTTTCTTCAGGCCTTTGACTCAATCTAGCCAAGTCTGCCATGGAAACCTCTGGCTCCGATTGGAAGAATTGGGCATGAAATGCCTCTTCCATTTGTTGCCAATTTTGAATGGAGCCAGGTGTAAGGTTGATGTACCATACAAATGCTCCCCCAGTTAGAGAATTTGGGAATAATCTCAGTTTCATATAGTCATGATTAGTGAATTCACCGCATTGAGCAGCAAACCTAGCAATATGCTCTATTGTTGATTGGTTTCCACTCCTATAGAAAAGGGTAAAATCTGGTATCCTGAACCCCCTTGGGTATTCATGTACCCTATCTACCCATTCTGGGTATGGTTTTCTGTATACAGGAGTCTGGACCCCCCGAGCCATCGGTCCACACATCTCCCTAACAATATCAGCAATTTGGTCCCTAGGGACCATATTTTGTGCCTGCTAAACCACTACTGGAGGGACAAACACAGATTTGGTGGACAAACTTGTGCTTGCGGTCCTCTTGGTCCATAAGGTGG
Organism: Camellia japonica; assembly: GCA_030407325.1. Lineage (NCBI taxonomy): Eukaryota > Viridiplantae > Streptophyta > Magnoliopsida > Ericales > Theaceae > Camellia > Camellia japonica. Next base: position 52,865,914 of record JAPPVO010000017.1, read on the forward strand.
TACATTTGGGACTGGTTGTCCCTGTGGTGCAGGTTGCTGTTGGGGGTGTGGGTAACCCCTTTGAGCCTGTCCTGCGAAAGGTGTTGGAACAGGTGTTGCGTCCCTTCCATTTACAGGCCAACCTTCCAACCCCCGGGTATAAATTCGAATAAGGGATTATTATACCCCCTAGTGCCAGGTATGGCTTCGAACATGGGATTTGTAACCATTCTTACGCCAGTTTCTTGTACTTGACGAGATCCACCAACTTGTGTGGCTTCATTGTTGAGTACTGAGGCATTTTGGCCTGCTATAGGCCTCGAAATGGGTTCATACCAAGACTGAGGTGATGGTCTTTCATAGTTCTGATTACTAGTTTGACCATTAGAATGTCCATTAACTTGCATAGGCTGTTTGTCTCTAGCCAATCTTTGCTGAGGGACATTTAAAACTTCCTCTGTGTGTCTTGTGTTTGTTGGTTGGTGGTTATTCATTCGATCCAAAAAAGATGTTGCCCACCTTTCCATTGTGTTCATTAATTGTTGTCCCATAGCATCTACTAGGCCATCCCATGGATTTGTTGGCTGAGTAGATGGAACAGTGGATGGTCCAATTCCTTGGTTTCGTCCAATATTATGAACATATGGTTCTTGTCCCGAAGTACTGGTCTGTTCGACCATAGGTTCTGATAACATGGGAGTTTCCACAGGATGTGTTACCACATTATCCTCTGGATTAGGTATTTCTACCTCTCCTTCTACGCCTTCTTCCAAGCGTTCATTTTCTCCTTGTCTTCTTCGTCTAGCCATTTTAACGGGTCCCATTGGGCGTGCCAAAAATATATGTTGGCTTTTTGGCTTTCGAAGGGTATTTTTGTAAATGCGAGCGTGCCAGCAAGGATCAATCAGTTCTTACAGAAATTATAATTGCCAACCAATTATCAAACGATTGTGTTTTAGTTCTTTCAGCTTCAATGAAGAGGACTTTTACTGGTGGCTTGACTTAGGAGAAATTAAGCAAAATAACAGTTAAATGACGAACAATTGAAGTATTTCATTAAGATGAAAACTTACAATGATCCAAACTCAGCCTCGTAGAGGTTTACAGCAACAATCTACTTGAAACTACTCCTATGAACGAAGTGCAGTGCAGGAATTTAAAGTGCAGGAATGTAAAGAGCAGGTATTTAAAGTGCAGGAAATGTAAAGACTGGAAATGTAAAACTGGAAAAGAAAATATGAAGTAAATGACTGGTAGAGGTTTACAACAACAAACATTTTCTTCATATTTTCTTTTCCAGTTTTACATTTCCAGTGTTTACATTTTCTGCACTTTAAATACCTGTTCTTTACATTCCTGCACTTTAAATTCCTGCACTGCACTTCGTTCATAGGAGTAGTTTCAAGTAAATTGTTGCTGTAAACCTCTACGAGGCTGAGTTTGGATCATTGTAAGTTTTCATCTTAATGAAATACTTCAATTGTTCGTCATTTAACTGTTATTTTGCTTAATTTCTCCTAAGTCAAGCCACCAGTAAAAGTCCTCTTCATTGAGGCTGAAAGAACTAAAACACAATCGTCTGATAATTGGTTGGCAATTATAATTTCTGTAAGGACTGATTGATCCTTGCTGGCACGCTCGCATTTACAAAAATACCCTTCGAAAGCCAAAAAGCCAACATATATTTTTGGCACGCCCAGTGGGACTTTAAAATGGCTAGACGAAGAAGACAAGGAGAAAATGAACGCTTGGAAGAAGGCGTAGAAGGAGAGGTAGAAATACCTAATCCAGAGGATAATGTGGTAACACATCCTGTGGAAACTCCCATGTTATCAGAACCTATGGTCGAACAGACCAGTACTTCGGGACAAGAACCATATGTTCATAATATTGGACGAAACCAAGGAATTGGACCATCCACTGTTCCATCTACTCAGCCAACAAATCCATGGGATGGCCTAGTAGATGCTATGGGACAACAATTAATGAACACAATGGAAAGGTGGGCAACATCCTTTTTGGATCGAATGAATAACCACCAACCAACAAACACAAGACACACAGAGGAAGTTTTAAATGTCCCTCAGCAAAGATTGGCTAGAGACAAACAGCCTATGCAAGTTAATGGACATTCTAATGGTCAAACTAGTAATCAGAACTATGAAAGACCATCACCTCAGTCTTGGTATGAACCCATTTCGAGGCCTATAGCAGGCCAAAATGCCTCAGTACTCAACAATGAAGCCACACAAGTTGGTGGATCTGGTCAAGTACAAGAAACTGGCGTAAGAATGGTTACAAATCCCATGTTCGAAGCCATACCTGGCACTAGGGGTATAATAATCCCTTATTCGAATTTATACCCGGGGGGTTGGAAGGTTGGCCTGCAAATGGAAGGGACACAACACCTGTTCCAGCACCTTTCGCAGGTCCTTTCGCAGGACAGGCTCAAAGGGGTTACCCACACCCCCAACAGCAACCTGCACCACAGGGACAACCAGTCCCAAATGTACCACCTTATGGACCAAGAGGACCGCAAGCACAAGTTTGTCCACCAAATCCTGTGTTTGTCCCTCCAGTAGTGGTTCAGCAGGCACAAAATATGGTCCCTAGGGACCAAATTGCTGATATTGTTAGGGAGATGTGTGGACCGATGGCTCGGGGGGTCCAGACTCCTGTATACAGAAAACCATACCCAGAATGGGTAGATAGGGTACATGAATACCCAAGGGGGTTCAGGATACCAGATTTTACCCTTTTCTATGGGAGTGGAAACCAATCAACAATAGAGCATATTGCTAGGTTTGCTGCTCAATGCGGTGAATTTACTAATCATGACTATATGAAACTAAGATTATTCCCAAATTCTCTAACTGGGGGAGCATTTGTATGGTACATCAACCTTACACCTGGCTCCATTCAAAATTGGCAACAAATGGAAGAGGCATTTCATGCCCAATTCTTCCAATCGGAGCCAGAGGTTTCCATGGCAGACTTGGCTAGATTGAGTCAAAGGCCTGAAGAAAAGGCTACTCAGTTTATTGCTAGATTTAAAAGGGCTCGAAATAAATGTAGAGTCATCCTGCCAGAGCCAGAATTCGTAAGATTGGCTCAAAATGGCCTAGAGTTCAGGCTTCGAAAGAAGTTTGACTCAACTGAATTCAGAGATTTGGTGGAACTAACCTATAAGGTGTCTAGGTACGAAGCATTACTAGAGGAGGAACAAGATCGAAATAATGCATCGTACAAGACATATTATAGAGATCCTAATTATGAGATCGATGCAGCAGAGATTGCGGGCAAAGAACCTGTGATCTGTGAGGCATTAATTCATAAGGATACAACAATTGACCAGCAGTTTAAAAAGAAAGACTTTCACAGAAAGTATTCTTTCGATTTAACAAAGGCAGATGACATCGTTGATCATTTGCTCGCGGCCAACTTCCTTAAGTTACCTAAAGGAGTAAAATTGCCATCTCCAGATGAACTTAAGGGAAAAGCATATTGTAAATGGCATAACTCTTGGTCTCACTCGACTAAAAACTGCATTGTTTTTCGAGACAGGATCCAAGAACAAATTCAGAAAGAAAGTTTGAGGTTCCCATCCAAAACTAAAAGGCCATGGGGATCGACAGTAATCCATTTCCAGAAGTTGGAGAGGCGGCAGCCAATGTCATTACGTCAGACTTCCAAAACTTGTCCTTGACAGAATTGGAAGAATACAACCATCAAGAAGGACACTAGAAACCCACCAGCTATTGGACAAGGTTTCTCACACCGGATGAAACACTCTGATGAAGAATCACTAAATGATGATTCCTTAGAGGCAGCAGTGATACAAAGGATGTGTCCCAGGTGCAGACTGAGTTATAAGTGGTTGAAAGGGCTTCCAGTTGATGGGAAGCAATATTACAGGGATGTACAGAGACGTCCTAAATCAACCAATGCTTACAACAAAAGGCCGTATCCGGCTAGTGATAGGCATCGACCACTAGTAGTTGAGCCTGCAATGGACAGAATGCATGCTAAAGGCAAGAGGCCCTTATATGAATCCAGGCCACCTAACTATTACAGAATGGAGAGCAGTCATTCTGAAAGAAGACTGGAGAAAGGCTCAGTTCATGGGATCAAAGCAAGAGATTGGCCCCCTAGACCAGCCTCACGCAGGACAGAAAGTGGCTACCTTCATCGAAGGTCTGAATCAGGCTCGAAACATGAGGTCAGGCCAAGCACTTACCTTCACAGCCAGCTTCGAAGATGGCTTCGAAGGTAGAAAAAAGCAGTTCAACATCTGAGTCAGTAAGTTCGTGGGTACCTGGAGTTCCAGACTGGTTTGTAATGCAAAACAAACCTAGGGAAGTGCCTGCCCGGAGAGATGTTGGAATCCAAGGCAGGATGGTCAAGCCTCCTTTGGTGGCTCCGAACAATTGGGTATTGCACCACAAAGGAACCAGATATGGTCCCAGTCATTTCGAGATCACAAAGGAGAAAGATTCAGCGCAGGTACACTCAGTACCAGAACGATATGAAAGAAAATGGAGAGAGCTCTTCATTGGTCCAGACAGAAGGAAAGAAGACTCCAAAGTCAGACCATACTCCAAAGCCAACTCTACAAAGCAAAGTGGGTTGCAGCAGAGAACAGTTGGCCAAGGTTCATTCTGAACTAAAAGCCAGAGAGAAGTCTAGCTTAGCAGGATTGGAGAAAGCTCTGATGGAGAGTGATAGCGAGACAGAAGAAGAAATTGGCATAAGCCAAAAGAAAGAAATGGTGGAGGAAGAAATGTTCGAAGCCTTCATGGCTGAGCAAACATTTTTGGTTGAAAAACCAGTTGAGAAAATCCTTCGAAGGAATCAGTTAACAACGAAGTGCCAGAGTGCAGCATGGAGGATGCTGCTGAAGTAACTGAACAAGGTGGCCAAGAGGGGAAACAGGTACAGCCAGCCATCCAATTTGGCTCATTTCCTCCAGTATCAGTCAATATGGTACACATACTGCCTCATGAGTTCCAGGCTGGAGATGAGGACCAAGATGACCAAGACATGGATCCTATTCCTGTCTCTAGTGAAGACTCACAAGTAAGTATGGTACAAGATGATTCTGGAATGGCTACCCCAATGGAAACTGAATATGAGAGTGAAGAAGAGGTGAGCATTAACCTCTCGTATCCTTTTGAGTATCCCTCGAATTCTATGACACAACATGTCAAGCCTTTGTACATCAAGGCTTTCTTCGATGGGATACAACTGAACCGAGTCCTGATAGACAATGGGGCAGCAGTGAACTTACTACCGAAATCTTCTTTGAAGAAACTAGGGAAAAAGAATCCCAGGTTGATCCCAACCAGCACAACCATCGCTGGCTTTGCTGGAGACAAACAGATGGCTCAGGGGATTCTACCCATTAACTTGAGTGTGGGAACCAGGGACTGCATGACAGCATTCTTCGTAATCGACAGTAATGCTAAATACAATGCTTTACTTGGGAGAGATTGGATCCACACTAACAAATGTGTGCCTTCCTCTTTGCATCAGAAAATTATGATGGCCTTAGGCAATGGAGAGACAGAGGAAATTGATGCAGATCCTCAACCCTTCATAGCCTGTGCAGACTTTGCAGAGGCCAAGTTGTATATTGAGGGAGTGACACCACTCAGTATACTGAGGAAAGCTGATGGCTCAGCCGAAGTGACGGCTGATGAGGAAGTGACACACCTGAAGCACTTAGTCCAAGAAAGTGCTGATGAAGAGATTGTCATTAAGGATGACAATGATGCCTGGTTGTAGGCAAAGAGATGAAGAACAAGAAGCCAAGTCTTTGGCTCTAATTAAGTTTTCAACATTGGATGTAAAATCAATAGTCCAGCAAGTACAGGAGCAAGAGAGAAAAGCCATGATAATTGGCTGCAAACAGGAGCAGCAACAGGTCAGAATTTTGACCCTTGGTAAATACTGTGCATTGGACATTGAAACAAAAGTCCAGGAGATACAGGAAGAGGATGCCTTATGGACAGATTTTGTCTATGAGGAGGAGGGCAAAGATGTTGAACTAAAGAACCTGGGAGCAAAACAAAGCGAGAAGGTTGCTTCGAAGGTAGAAGAAACCAAGGAAGAAGCTTCAATAAGTTCTCAGACACAAGACCCCTTAGAAGAAGTAAATTTAGGGGAAGGTTCTATGCAACAGCCCACCTATATAAGTGCTTGTTTGAATGATCTGGACAGGGACCAGTTATTGGTTGTTCTAAAGAAATATAAAGATTGCTTTGCATGGTCTTATAATGAACTACCAGGATTGGATAGGTCATTAGTGGAACATAGGCTCCCTATGAAGCCTAATTTCAAGCCATACAAGCAGAAACCAAGAAGAATGAGTCCAGAAGTAATTCAGAAAGTCAAGGAAGAGATTCTTAGACTACTCAAGGCAGGCTTTATTAGGACAGCCAGGTATGTTGAATGGCTATCTAATATTGTGCCTGTAGTCAAGAAGAATGGTAAAATGAGGGTATGCATTGATTTCAGAAACTTAAATCTAGCAACTCCAAAAGATGAGTACCCTATGCCTATAGTGGATCTGTTGGTAGACAGTTCAGCAGGGCATCAAGTTTTATCAATGATGGATGGGCATTCTGGTTATAACCAGATCTGCATTGCAGAGGAGGATGTCCACAAGACAGCATTCAGATGTCCTGGAAATATTGGCACCTTCGAATGGGTTAAAATGCCATTTGGCCTGAAGAATGCTGGGGCTACATATCAGAGGGCTATGAACACTATCTTTCATGACCTCATTGGAGGGTATTTAGAGTGTTATATTGATGACATTGTAGTTAAATCCCAATCCATGGAGGAGCATCTGTTTCACTTAGAAGCAGCCTTTGAAAGAATGAGAAAGTTCAAATTGAAGCTCAATCCTCTTAAGTGTGCTTTTGGCGTATCATCTGGAAACTTCTTGGGCTATGTGGTACACAAGAAAGGAATACAGATTGACCAGAATAAAGCCAAAGCCATCATTGAAGCCAGGCCTCCATCAAGTAAGAAAGAATTACAAAGGTTCCTTGGACAGGTTAACTTTCTTCGAAGGTTCATTTCTAACACTGCAGGGAAAACTAAAGTATTTTCTTCCTTGTTAAGGCTGAAAGATGAAGAGGAATTTGTGTGGACAGCAGAGCATCAAATTGCTTTCGAAGGTATCAAAGCCTACTTGGCCAACCCTCCAGTGCTGATGCCACCAAAGGGTGATAAGCCCTTGAAGTTGTACATAGCTGCAGCAGAAGATTCATTGGGAGCTTTCTTGGCCCAAGATAATGAAGAAGGCAAGGAGCAAGCTGTTTATTACCTTAGTAGGTTTTTAAATTCTTGTGAATGTAAATATTCAGCTGTTGAAAAGCTGTGTCTTGCTTTGTATTTTGCTGCAATGAAATTAAGATACTATCTTTTACCTACAACTGTCTTGGTAATTGCAACCACAGATTTGGTTAAGTACATGTTATCTAGACCTATGTTGAGGGGAAGAATTGGCAAGTGGATACTAGCCTTATCAGAGTTTCATCTAGAATATGTCCCTCAAAGGGCAGTAAAAGGGCAAGTTTTAGCCAATTTTCTGGCAGACCATCCATCTCAAACAGAGAGCCAAGAGATAATGGAACTTGGTATGGCTAGTGTTGAGCCATGGCAGATGTGGTTCGATGGGTCGAAAGCCAATGGCTTAACTGGAATTGGTATTGTGATTAGGTCTCCACAAGGGGTAGAAACCACACATGGTTTCAGAGTGGATGAAGCTACCTGTTCTAATAACCAAGCTGAATACGAAGCCTTAATAGTGGGACTAGAAATTCTTATTGGATTACAAGTTCATGCAGTTGACATTTTGGAGATTCTCAATTGGTGGTTAACCAAGTGAAAGGGATTTTCAAGTGTCAAAGCATAAGCATTTTACCATACTATGTTGTTGCATTACATCTGCTTTCTCAATTTCAAATAGCAAATGTAACTCATGTTCCAAGATTCTTGAATAATAGAGCTAATGATGTGGCTCAGAAAGCTTCGAACTTCAAGAGAAGGGATAATGCCCAAAGGGACATAAGCCAAACAACATATCAGAAATTGATACCACCTTTGAATAAAAGGAATGTGGTCTTGGAAGTCAATCATAATGACTTACAAGAACAAGATTGGAGGCATCCAATAATGCAGTACTTGGCTGGTCCATCTTCGAAGGCCAGCAGGAAAATTAAATTGCAGTCTATGCAATATATGATATATGGTAATGCTCTCTACAAAAGGGGGGAGATGGCTTATTGCTGGAATGTTTAGGCCCAAAAGAAGCATTAACAGCTATGGCTGAGGTTCATGAAGGCATCTGTGGTGCTCATCAGCCTGGTGTGAAGATGAGATGGTTGCTTCGAAGGCATTCCTACTATTGGCCAACTATCCTTAAAGACTGCATAGAGTATGCAAAGGGTTGCCAGGCATGTCAAAAGCATGGCACAATAAGGCATGTGCCCATAACTGACCTACATGCAGTAGTGAAGCCCTGGCCATTCAGAGGGTGGGCTATGGATATGATGGGGAAAATACACCCACCTTCTTCGAAGCATCATTGTTTCATTCTAGTGGCCACTGATTACTTCACTAAGTGGGTCGAAGCCAAGCCATACAAGGCTGTAGACCAGACTGAGGTTATTGGATTTATCAAGGATCTAATCCATAGATTTGGCATCCCACAAACTATAACTGTGGATAATGGGACTGTGTTCGATGGGAAAATGGTGAAGTCCTTTGTGGCAGAATTTAGAATTAGCCTTGTTAATTCCACACCCTATTATGCACAAGCCAATGGTCAAGCTGAATCATCCAATAAGTCCTTGAAAAAGGAATACAAAAGGTTGTGGAAGATAATCCTAGGGATTGGCATAACTTATTGTTGGATGTTTTGTGGGCTTACAGAACTTCCCCAAGGTCAAGCACAGGAGTCACTCCTTATGCCTTAGTATATGGGCATGATGCAGTGTTACCTGTGGAAATTAATGTTAAATCTTTGAGGGTAAGATGCCAAGACCAGCTAAATCCTGAGCAATACCATCAGAGTATGTGCTTGGAATTAGAAGGCATAGATGAAGCCAGAATTTTGGCATTAAATAGCATTCTCTTGCAAAAGAAGAAAGCAGCCAAGAATTATAATAAGAAAGTCAAACACATTGGCTTTGATGAAGGTGATTTGGTATGGAAAACAATACTCCCAATAGGAATTAAAAGCCATAAGTTTGGCAAATGGTCACCTAACTGGGAAGGACCATATCAAATTCATAGAGTTCTGCCTTTTGGAGCATACCATTTGAGAAATTTGAATGGGTATATACATCCCAAAAAGATTAATGGCAGATATTTGAAGCCTTATTTTCCAACCATTTGGGAAACACAAGGAATAAAATAAATGTCAAGTAAAAGAACATAAGATTACTCAGATGATAGATAAAAATTTGTTCTTTCATAAAGAATTAAGTACATTTTGCCACAAATTGGCCCAAAAATTATTACAGTGTCTTAGTTGTTCTTTTACAATGGATTTCCTATTGCTAAGTGATGAAACTAGTTGAATAGCTGTAGCCATCTCTTCCTTTCGATCAGCCAGTCCTTGGTTGGTGATTTGCAATTTGGTGTCAGTTCGGACTAAGGCTTGATTCACTGCAGACAGCTCCTCTTCAAGCTGAGCTTTCCTTTCCAGCAGCTGGACTCGAAAGTGGGAGGCAGAGGAGTGTTGTTCTTTCAGATTTGACACTTCGGTGTGCACTTGGGAAACAAAACTCTGATCTCTAGCCAATTTCTCATCCGCAGCCTTAGCAGCATGACAAATGCTGAGGTAGAAGTCGATAGTAGCTGCTGCCTGAGATAGATGACTTGAAATATTCATGCCAGACTGCTCAGCAATTTTGCAGCATTGGAGGAACCCATTTTTGATTATAGGCCTTTGCAGAGCCTCGAAGGGAATCCTCGAAAAAGAAATCAACAGTTCCAGGCATGTGTCTAGGTCTATCAAAGGTGCAGAAGGCTTGCTGCTGGAAGAAGAAGAGCTCTCAAAAATTTCCAGCAAGGAGTCAGCCAAAACTAATGGCTCAGCTTCAACATTCAATGTTGGAGAGGTAGAGGGTACGTCGAAGAGACTAGCTAGTCTGGCTTCGAAGATGTCTACCTCATCCGTAGACATGAGGAGTGCAGAGAGAGTTGTGGTGGAAGGCATAAAGGACTGCATAGGGATAGGAGAAGTGGATGGAGCATCTTTGGCAGTCTCTATGGTCTTAGCCACCAATGAATCAAGTGAAGAGGGGCTGGAAGTAGGTAAAGGTAATGAACTATGAGTTGGAGAACTACCAGCACCCTCTGTAGGAGAATCAACTGCCATTAGAGATGGAGTAGCAGTTGGAATTTCTGTGAAAGAAGGAGGAGGAGCAAGGCTCGAAGGAGAAGTGGACTGAGGTAGGTCAAAGGTCAAGAAAGGGAGGTATGGCTCTAAGCCAAGAAGAAGAGATGCAGGAATGCTGGGGCTCAAAGAAGGTACATCGAATGTAGGCCTTGGAAGTGGGAGTACGATTTGAATAACCCTGACATTCTGCATTTGATCAACTTCAACTGAAATTGAGGGAGGCCTCATTGGAAAGATAAACGCAGTAGTTGTTGCTGCAAGAGAAAGAGATGTAAAGCAATGTCAAACTTCAATACCAAAAGCTGACAAGGGAAAAAACAGTAGAAGCATGAAAGAAATTACTTGTTTCAGAAATAATGGAAGAGCTGCGAAGGGAATAATGTTCGGCAGTCTGTTGCCTTCTTGCCGTTTCCCTTTGTAATGCATCAGCAGCAGCAGCTTCCTCTCTCAGAAATTGTTGCTGCCGTCTCTTCTCAGCCCTCTCGAAGACAATCATGGCTTTGGAATGTTCCTGCTCTACTGCCTTGGCAGCTGCTTCATGAATAGGGTCTTCAACCAAGTCAGTAGCAGGAACAGTCACTTTCTTTCTCTTCCTTCTTGGCAGTGATACTACCGGCTCCTTTTCAACCCCCCTTTCTTCAACCTGGGGTTCAGATTCTTCAGAGGTAAGTTCTTTCTCCACTATTGTGGTAGTTGCCTCGTGAACAGGATTTTCGATTATATCGGATGAGGAGACAGCCACCTTTTGTCTCTTTGTTCTTTGCAAAGGTACTTCTTGTTCTTGCTCAACCTCTCTCTCTTCTGCCTGAGATTCAGATTCCTCAGGAGGAGGATTAGCTTCCTTTTCTGTTTCTGTTGTTGTCTCTCTTTAAGAGTAGCTAAAGTTTCAGCTCTCTTGGGGGATTCTTCTTGTGGGGACCCTGCACCAAAAAAATATGAGTGTAAAGGAAACAAACAAAAGATTCAAAAAGAAAAGAAGGAACTTGAAAATACTTACCCTTTTTCGAAGCAGCTCTGGTAACTCTAGCTGGAGGGGTGAGGCTGCAGGAGAAGTTGTGGTAGTTTCAGAAAGAGGGGGAATGTTCTCAACTGTTGCTGACTTAGCCTTCGAAGGCACTCCTAACCCTATTAGCAAGTCATGAGGGTGTACAGATAGGCGTACTTCCATATTGGCTGTCCACCAGTTCTGGAATCTTTTCAAAACTAAGCCAGATGGGAGAAAGGGGACAAATTGAAATTCATTCAATTCCTTCAGCAGTTTGAATATTGCCGCCTCTAGCTTTGATTTAGATATTCTCAAGTCTCTAGCCGTAAGGTGGACATTCGAGAGACTGCAAAGTGGAACAGGTATCCCTTGAGTGAGCCCAAATTGTCTGGCAAACTGAGAAGGGCAGTACACCTCAGATATGCATTTATAACCTCGAGGGTTTAAAGTGCCAATGAACAACTCCCTCGGTAGCAAAATTGAAGCCCACATATCTTTGTGTGGTGAGGTGGAGCACTCTTTATCAGCCAGAAAAGTTTGCAGCCAAGCAGGTCCTTTATTGGCATCAAAAGGACAAAAAAGGGAAGCAGGAGGAGAAATAGGGAGTTGTAAAAGAAGGCAAAGTAATAAGCAAAAGAAGCAGGGTAAAGAACAATCCTAGCATACTTTTCCCCATAGGTGCTAGGATCCTGAACAAGGAATTTTAGGCATTTTTATGCAAATCAGTGAAATAGGCAAAGAGCCAGAGTTGGAGCACCCAGAGGGGACCTCCTTGGTTAACATCAAGAGGTTTTTCGCAAAATTGGGAGCAAGCTCTGTAGACATGACCTAAAAGATAAGGGGCAAGAGCTATGTGTTTTTTCAAGACAAGTGCCTTCGCAAGTGGAGCGAACTCAGGCATAATCCTCTGAGATGAGGTGCAAAAGAGAAATTTGCACAACCAGTATAAAATGAAGGAAAATAGTTCTCTGTCTCTCACGGGGCCTTCCCTTTTATTTTCAGCCTTTACGAAGTCACTGTAAGAAGAGTTTAAGGCTGGAAGGGAAAATTTGACAGGGAGGTCCGGGTAGTTGGGAGTAAAAGGAGAGCCATGGGGTGAAAGCCCTAAAAGATGGCAAATATCAAGAACGGTGGGGGCCATCATGCCGCACCGAAATTGGAAGAAATTAAAAGCCATATTCCAAAAACATAGAGCAGCAGGAATTAAAAAGGGGTCCTCAGGAATGATGAACCTGGAAAGACGAAGAGCGTCGAGGATGCAGAGCTCCTGTAGGTCATCTTCTCTCGCAGGCACAACCCTGTCATACCATTCCTCCCATTCGGTTCTCAATGTCGGCCAGCAGCGATGAGGCCGGGTCATTCTCCAATTGCTCCAGTCAAGCCCTCCTTCGTAGAGAAGAAAGTGATCCTCCAAACGAGGGTATAAAGCTGGGAGTTGGTCAGGGGCCTCCCGAAAGATGGGACCTAGGACGTACTCTTGTTGGTTGCTGTGGCGAGGAACAAAGAGACGTCCATCTATGGCGCTTGACCCACCAGTTGTTAGCTTGGCGATTTCTTCATCAATGCATTTCTTCAAAGCCATGGTAGGGCTGATACGGTCGCCAGCGAGCACTTTCAGCGAGGAAGGATCCATTGATAGCAAGTAGCAAGGAAGAGAGGGTTAACAGAAGATCGGTAGGGTTTGTGTGTTAAAAGAGCAAGTGATTTCAGAGCACGAAACAAAGGGGTTTAAAAGCTTTTGTGTCTGAAAAATATATTGCGTAAGTCGTTAAGTACTAGAAGTACGAATACGAAGAGTTTCCTTCAATATTGATACTTTTGGAGGGAAAAACACAGCCCAGATACTGAGGTTAGCTTCGAAGTAAAAAATTTGGCTTCGAAGCCAAATTTTGGCGCCAAAAGCCAAAAAACTACGGCTTCGAAACGGAGAAGCCGCTTCGAAGCACATTTCATACTCAAAAAAAAATATAATATATATATAAGAATACTCAAGTGTTTGTTTTACTCCGAAAGGTTAAAAGACCTGTTTTAGGTTTCTTAACGAAGGTAATGTCTTTCGAGGCAAAACTTGAGACTCTTTAAGGATAGGATTTGGTGTTCGAAACATCAAAACCAATGGTTGGTTCACAGAAAAGTTGTATGTGGAACTAAAGCAGCATGAACTGTTGTTCGAAACAAAAGATGGTCAATTTAAAACTAAATTGATCATACTAACCATGGTCAGATGTTGATTATGGTTGAAACAAGCTTTAAGTATAAGATTGCTAGATTCGAAACACTGATTCTGATTGAAAATCAGCCAAAAACTGTTAACTTTATTCCATAAATTGGAAAAGTTCATAATTGGTTCTTTGCAGTGTTTCATTTAAGACAATTGAGTCCAGGTTCGAAGGATGAGATTGTTCAGTTCAAAGTCTTGAATTTGCTTTTAAAGGCAAACAGAGACAATGCCGAACAGAGGAAAAGTCTTAATTATATTTAAGCAAAAGTGATTACATCGAATAACCCTATTTGGGTACAAACTCAAGCTCATAAAAATAGGGAATGGAATAAATAACAAGATCATGAAACTTAGTCCAACTATGATCAATGAATTTCTGTTCTTTCTTTATTCTATCCTCTATTTCTTCTAACATTGGCTGCATGAGTTGATGTGTTCTCACTTCATAAAAAAGCTCCTCAGCCTTTATTTCGAACGCCGTTTCTCTTAGTCCTTGTTCCAACTCATCCATTTCCAAATCATCCCAGTACGCAGAATCCTTATTTTGAAAGTCGTTGTATTCTTCGACGAGGTTCTCTGCTTCATATTGAGAATGAACTCGGAGCGATGAAAGTTGATCCAAGGATTGAGTGGTGGCCAAAGAAGTGCGGTGCCAATGGAGAAGTGATGGAAGTTGGTCCAAAAACGTGTGAAGTTCTGCTTGAGCAATGGGGTTGAGAACGTGGCCCCGAGTCAGAATATTACAAGCCCATCGAAAGTTCTTAAGGGGAACATCTTCCTCAAGAACATTGAAGGGTAGGTGAGAAAAGGCTGCAAGCAGGAGTTGGGCTTGCTTTTGTTGAGCTGGAGTAGGAGAAGGTGGAGGCTCGTAAGGAGGGAAAACTTTCTCTGCAGAAAGGGTAAGCCTCAACTTCTCTATCCAGGAAAGTTTTTTCGAAGGAGGAGGTATAAAGGCCCCCATTTCGAAAGAAAGAGGAAATTGAGGAGCATTGACACAATCAAGCCAGTCAGAAGGATGAAGCTTCGCCTTCTTGGCTAAAAATGAAGGGTTATACCCCTGTGCCTCTTCTGGACGAGGAACAGATCGTACCATTTTTGTAGGCATGGATGATGTGTACCATGCCACGAGTAGATTGTCCTCTAAACTGCATCGACAGTCGATAGGCATGTAAGGATAAACCACCGAGCTTCGCGCATAAGAAGGAAAGTCCAACGGGTCGGTGAATTCGACAAAGTGATGGTTAATTCGCTCCTTAATTCCCAGACCTCAGGTTCTGACCAGCTTGACCAGCCTGAAGCCCCGGAGGAATTTGAAGCCACAGCCTTATCCCATGCAGAGGATTGTGGAGAGGGGCCTCCTATGTCCATATTTGCAACCTTCTGAATCAAAGGACTAAGGGCAGTTTGTTCACAATCCAAGGGTGAATCAGAAGAAGAATTTCCCATGTCCATGTTTGCAACTTTCTGATTAAGGGCAATATGTTCGTAATCCAAAGGTTGGTAATTTGCAAAATAGGCATAATATGAAAGGCATGAAAGAATAGAAAGGGGGTAAAGGTGGCTAATGAATGCATGGAAGTTCTTTCGAGAGAAAACAACATCATCAGATGACTCTTCATGTACTTGATCAATAGAGAAGAAGTTTGGTTCAGTCATGAAAGAGATATTAGTCCGTTCGATTACTAAGGTGGTGGAGATGTTCCAAAGGTCGGAAACGAAATTAATGCAAGTAATCATCAATGGATGGCGGTTGTGTTTCCAGAATATAGACTCCATGCACGTTCCAAAAAGCGCGGGAAAGGCTTTGATCCACTAATATCACCAAGTATTGGGTATATTAGTGTGGGGGGTAATGTTGGCTACATATTTTGTAAAAGCCAATCACAATTCGACACGTGGCAGAATAAGGGTAATATAGGAAGACCATTTAAGTCTTCGATCCTGATCGTACACGTGGCAGTTAGTATTGGTTCTCACGTGATCTGAGTAGCATTGGATCAATAAAGAGGTGAGGTGACGTGGCTTCAACGGTTACTCACATTCAAATTCAAATATAGGAGGGAAGCCCAACTGCAAGTAATGGCATAGTGGAACTACTTCTAAGGCAGCATGATCAAGCAATCATGGAGGAGCAGTTCGACGGTTTGAAGTGCAGTTCGATGGTCATCCTTGAGGAGTATAAATAGCAGGGAAGCCCCCAGAAAAAGGCCCCAGACTCAGATCCAACAAACCAGTCATTTACTTCATATTTTCTTTTCCAGTTTTACATTTCCAGTCTTTACATTTCCTGCACTTTAAATACCTGTTCTTTACATTCCTGCACTTTAAATTCCTGCACTGCACTTCGTTCATAGGAGTAGTTTTAGTAGATTGTGCTGCTGTAAACCTCTACGAGGCTGAGTTTGGATCATTGTAAGTTTTCATCTTAATGAAATACTTCAATTGTTCGTCATTTAACTGTTATTTTGCTTAATTTCTCCTAAGTCAAGCCACCAGTAAAAGTCCTCTTCATTGAGGCTGGAAGAACTAAAATACAATCGTCTGATAATTGGTTGGCAATTATAATTTCTGTAAGAACTGATTGATCCTTGCTGGCACGCTCGCATTTACAAAAATACCCTTCGAAAGCCAAAAAGCCAAAAAGCCAACAAGTTTCAGCTGTATTAAAAAAAAAAAAAAAAGATTGGAATTGTCACAAGGTTTTCAATATCTGATGGACGAATCACACTAACAAGCCCTATAGTTTAAGACTCGTATCATTTTGATCCCTAACTTTTCAATTATAACATATTTGACCCTAAATTTTAAATCTTATTCCAAATAAGGACAATTGAAGACACAATTGTCATCAATTTGATAAAATATAAACTAATTTGACAAAAAATAAATGTCAAAAAAATATTTTTGAATTTTTAAAAATTATTTTTACCCACCAAAGATAAAATTATATAAAATTGATAAATCTTTTACGCATTTATTTATTTATTTATTTTACCAAATTAATTTTTATTATGTGTTTAGAGGATAATCATGTAATGTGTGGTTGTTAGGCTTTTAATATGTAATTAATATATTTAATATATGAAATATTTTTAGTTTTAGATTTTTTGATTTAATGGATTAGTTTAATAATGATATTAAAATTGTCGCCATATTTGACTTTTAAAAAAATAGAAACTAATTTAATGAAAATAAAAATAACCACTCATTACATTATCATCATCCAAACACATAATAAAAATTAATTTGGTAAAAAAAAAAATAAATGTGTAAAAAATTTATCAATTTTACATATTTTTATCTTTGGTAGGTAAAAATAATTTTTAAAAATTCAAAAATATTTTTTTGACATTTATTTTTATCAAATTAGTTTATATTTTATCAAATTGATGACTTTACCCTTGAAATTATCAATGATATCTTCAATTGTCCTTATTTGAAATAAGATTCAAAATTCAGAATCTAATGTGTCATAATTACAAAGTCAGAAATTAAAGTAACACAAATCCCAAATTATAAGAACCGTTAATATAATTTGCCATATATGATTGGTTGAATGGACAACATATTTAATTTCACACTTTGATTTTTTTTAAATGGTGCAGTAGAAGAAATAGTGATTTCTTGTTTGATACCACGCTACTAAGTTTATGAATATTTTAAATTTATATTTAAAACTTATAAATTATGAGATGTATTATTATAATTTTAAATTTATATCGTGTCGATTTTAAATTTAAATTAATAAATTACTTTTTATATTTAGTAACAGTTTAAATTTTAATAAAATAAAATTTAAAAGTTTTAATTAATTAATTTTTGTGTAAACTAATTGGTCTTTTAACCTAACTGATTAAGCTAAACCATCTTTTGTTTGAATGATTTGCTGGTTTAACCGTGATTTTAACAATTTTACATGTTATGATGATTCTTTTTTACTCATCAAGTTTTTAAAATTTCTTTAATTATTTCACTTTCAAAAACCAATATGTTTAAAATTCATATATTTTTATTCTAAAATAGTGAAGGATTATAATTATGTCATTTTTTTTTATAACAAAGTATAATTTTAATTATTAATTGTCAATGCAATAATTTTAATCTATCTATTAGTAAAGGAACATTTGAAAGAAAACCTTTAAACTTATATATAAAATTTTATTTACGAAAGATAAAATATAAAAAAATTAAATACAAGTATCATATTTTTAATAAAAATTATTTTATTTTATTTTGTGTGTAGCACGAGTGATGGCACATCCTTATGAGAATCTTCTGATTCTCAAGAAATGTGATAGGTAGATATACAATATTTAAAATAAAAATGCTATTTTTACTATTTTTATTTAGGGAAAGAATATGGTACTACTTCTCAAAGAATGTGTATTATATGTACCCTTTTACTACATATAATTTCATATTTTTTGAGTCAAAACTAAGAAAAAAAGAAGTCATAATCAAAATCAAATACAAAAAAGTCATAACCAAAATTTTAAATAATATCATAACTAAAAAAAAAAAATTAGTTAGAACTAAAAAAAGAAAATGACATAACGTAACTAAAAGTATATGTCATATGAGAATATGCATAATAGAATTCTCATTTCATTTATCATTTGATTCAACACACTCTATAAACCATACGATATTAGTACTATAGAGGTATAAAAATAGCCCGAGACTCGTGGACGGTCCGAAACTCGCCTGCAATTTGAGGTGAGTTCGGCCAGGGACAAGTCCAACCGGAGACCTTGGGCTATTATTTTGAAGTTCGGCTCAACTAATTGGCCTGGCCGGGCCCAATTCAAAAAATATTTTACCCTACGAGCGGCACGACCCAATCCGGCCCACCTGTCCCTTCCCTCTCTAGCAAGAACTGTCTACCAATGGTTAAATTTAAAAAATAAATAAAAAAAATAAGCCATTTCATTGCGTAGAGACTCGCTCGCCCCCACCCCGCCCCATGCCATGGCAACGGCACATGGCAATGATTCAATGAATGGGAGGAAAAAATTAAATTAAAAGTCTACATTAGCAGTCTAAAAGTAAAAAATAAATAAATAATAATAATAAAATAATAATTTAACGTACAATGGCTCAATTTTTTTTATTTTTTTATTTACAAATTAATCTCAACCTTCCAAACTTCTAGAAGGGGTTGTTTAGAATGATCTAAATAAGTACATTTTTTATCTTTTATAAAAATATGTGCAGAAAAATAAGAGGTGATGTGATAGAAAAAAGATAAAAAGATGAATTATACAGGGGATGCCAAACCACTCCTAAATATCCCCCTCTTTCAAAATAAATCTCACAAATAATTCTCTCTCAAACTCTTAATTAATATTGAAATCTCATCCCTAAGTGGTAATTGTAATTGGACAAGAAGAATTTTTTATCAGAAAAAAGTATCGCATTCACTAGTCAGTAACATAAATTAGTTTAATTAAATTTATTAGCTACTCAATTTTTTATATTAATTATTTTTTAACATATATTAATTGTTATTGTTTACTCATTATTGTTACTCATTATTTAAATTAATTATTTGTTCTTATATATTATTTTACTTACATTACTATGGATCATAATATTCCTAATGTTTATGTCGATATTGATGCATATACTACACAACATAAATCTGTAGATTCTCCTTTTAATATCCCTCTTCCAACAATTGAATCTTCATCTAGGGGCATAACTAGTGGTGTTTAGAAACATTTTGAAAAAATATCTATAAATAATTCCAATAGTACAATTACATTTGAAGAAAAATATAAATATTGTGTACATTTACTTAATGTTGCATCTACAGTCATCTAAAAAGGCAACAATCTGATATTAGAAGTCAAATGCAATTAGGAAATTTATCAACTGGGTATTTGCTATTTACATATGATCCTATACATGCACAAAATTCTATAATTGATTATATTATTAAAAAAGAACAACCTTTTACTACTAATGAATGACCCAATTTTACCCAAATGATTCACGAAAGTTTTGTACCGTAATGTTAAAGTTTTTCAAGAAATACTACTAGAAATAGGATTTTAAAGAAATTTAAAGATATTAAAAGTAAATTATTTGATATCTTTAAAAATTGAATGGAAAAGTTTGTTTAACATCTGATCTGTGATCAAATAATGGTTTAGAATATCAATGTATCATTGCACGTTCTATTGATGATGATTGACAATTAAATAAAAGAATTATTTCATTTAGATTAGTTGAACTTTCATACACTGGTCATTCGCTTGATGTAAAAATAAGAAATATATTATATGAGTGAGTTTCACAAAATAAAATATTTACCATTAGTTTAGATAATGTAACATATTATAATCAAACTGTAACCCATTTAAAATTAACTTTAGAATTACTTGTTGATAATGATTTATTTCATATTCGTTGTTTTGTCCATATTTTAAACATGATTGTTAAAGAAACTATACTTGTATACGAGACTTCTGTACTTATAATAAAAAATGTGGTTGTTACTATTATGTCTTCTGTTAATTGAATTTCATAATACAGAAAAATTTGTCAACGAAAAGGTATGCTATTTAAAAAATTAATTTTAAATATAGATAGTAGGTGAAATTCAACGTATAATATGTTAAAAATAGCTTTTAAACAAAAAAATAATAGATTTATTTTTTACAACAACATCAATAGGAGGAATATCGACTCACATAAAACTTAATTGTAACAATCCGAAAATTTAAGTTGTCTCTTAAATTTTATATTAGTATTATTTAATTATAAATGATTTCAAAAAAATAATCTTAACTTTATATTATTATTCGATATTATTTTTTAAGTATTATGATATTTTTATTATATATTTTTATATTTTTTTAAATTAAAATATACTAAAATATAATATTTCCGGTGCGCCCAAGCGGTCTTGTGCCGGACGCCTTCTCTACCCTTATACATAGGGATGTCACCCGTGCATCCACATCATCTCTTCCCAAACACACTCACTCACTCACTCACTCACACTCTCTCTCTCTCTCTCTCTCTTTCTCTCTCTCTCTCAAAATTGTTTTTGTTTATATAAATAGGAAAATGATTTGGAGCCCTAATTTCCCTCCCCCTAATCCCCCTAATTTCTAATTTGGGAAACTGTTTCCTTTTTTTTTTTTTTTTTTTTACTTGATATGGAAATTAGGGGGATTAGGGGGAGGGAAATTAGGGGGATGTAGCAAGACCCATATAAATAATAGCCTATCACCCGTACTATGCACGAGATAATTATAGATATTTATATTTATTTTAGATTTTTTTAATATATAAATTATGTTTTTTAAGATGTTTTATAAAAATAATTTAACAATCTTATCACTAATTATAGTGTATGAAAAAAGTTGAAAAGAATACTGCAGTAACTATACACAGATTGTATCTATAATTATTTGTATGAGGGAATTTTAAATATTGATCAGGAGATTTTGACCAAATCAATAAATGCAGGCATGTGGATTGAAAAAAGTTAATAAATGCTGATTACGGGATTTTGACCAAATCAATAAATGCTGAGTTTTTTTTTTTTTAATAAAAAATTTAGAAAATTCAAATTGGGATATTGAAGCTCCCACAGGCCTTGGGGTTAAAAACCCCCCTTTTTCTTAAAAACCCCATTGAGTGTTTATATTTATTTAACTTCAATAATATTAAAAAATCAAATTATAAACAAAAAGAGATAACTTCAATCATACAAATCACATTTTTTTTTAATGCTATCTAACTACAATCATATTTTTCTCATAATAAAAAAAATAATTCAAAAAAAGGACCATTAAAATAGTAAATAAAAAGATTATTTAGAAGCATTAAACAAACGACAATCACATTTTTTTTTTGAGTGTTTATGTTTATCTAACTTCAATCATATTAAAAAAAATAAAATTATAAACAAAAGGAGATAACTTCAATCATACAAATCACATTTTTTTTTAATGCTATCTAACTACAATCACATTTTTCTCATAATAAAAAAAATAATTCAAAAAAAGGACCATTAAAATAGTAAATAAAAAAAATTATTTAGAAGTATTGAACAAACGATAATCACATTTTTCTTTTTGTGAGTGTTTATGTTTATCTAACTTCAATCATATTAAAAAAATCAAATTACAAACAAAAGGAGATAACTTCAATCAAACAAATCACAATTTTTTTAATGTTATCTAACTACAATCATATTTTTCTCATAATAAAAAAATAATTGAAAAAAATAACCATTAAAATAGTAAATAAAAAAGATTATTTAGAACCATTAAATAAACTACAATCACATTTTTCTTTTTTTGAGTGTTTATGCTTATCTAACTTCAATCATATTAAAAAACAAAATTATAAACAAAAGGAGATAACTTCAATCATACAAATCACAATTTTTTAATGCTATCTAATCATCTTCAATAATTAAAAAAATCAATTATAAATTAAGTCAATTGATAATTAAAAAACACAATAATTTATTTTCCAAAAAACATAGTGAGTTAAAAAGATCAATTACAATTTTTTTTTGTCAAAATACAATCTAATCATCATCAATAATTGGTACATTATGTGACCCTAATGAGTACAATCCATTTTGTTTTTCAAAAAACGCAGTGAGTTAAAAATCAAATCACAAATTAAGTGAATTGATAGTTAAAAAAACATAATAATTTTTTTTCAAAAAACACAGTGAGTTAAAAAAATCAATTACAATTTTTTTTTTTTTAAAATACAATCTAATCATTACCAATAATTGGTACTTTAAAAATCAAATAAAAAAAAATCAAATGGAATCACAAATATTTTTATGCTATTTAACTACAATCATATTTTTTTCATAAATAATTGTAAAGAAAAACCATTAAAACAGTAAATAAAATATTAAATCACATTAAAAAAAAGAACCATTGAACAAACTACAATTACATCACATTTTTCCCATAATAAAAAAAATAAATAAATTGAAAAAAGAACCATTGACTAACTACAATCACATTAAAAAAAAAGAACCATTGAACTAACTACAATCACATTTTTTTTCTTTGTGAGTGTTTATGTTTATCTAATTTCAATCATATTAAAAATAAAATTAAAATAGTAAATAAAAAGATTAAATAACATTAAAAAAAAAAAAACCATTAAACTAACTGTTGGAAAAAATGGTTTTATATAGGCATATTTTTTAACCCAATATTGGGTGGACCCCAAACGTCTTTTGGGGTGGGTCTGAAGAGGTGAAGTGGTGAAGACGGAACGTCAAAACCATTTATGAGTGAATGGGAAGATGACGTCGTTTTCGGGTTTAACATTAATTTTTTAGATAAAATTCTTTTGAATTTTTTCAATAAAAATTATTGTGGGAATTTAATTTAATTCTAAATTCAAATTTTGGATTCCTAAGTGGTTTCTTCAAGTCTGTAATTTTAGAATTTAATTTAATTCTAAATTTAAATTTTAGGTTCCTTAAATGTTTCCTAAAGTTTGTACCTCTTTATTTATTTATTTATTTAACTATTTCAATAGTTTAATATATATATATATATATATATTTAATTAGTTTAATATATATATATATATTTGAAATAGTTTAATTAATAAATAAACCTACTGTTCCTTTGTTTTGATCAACGGAAACTTTCAAATTTTGTTTTCAAAGTGCTACGGTCAAAACCACTTTTCAAATTTAAATAGTAGAGGTGCACCTTTTCACTATTTATTTGAACCTGTTCGGGACAGTGGTTGGTTGCCTATATATACTGCTTAAATCCAGTAATTAAGAGATCTGAAAATTGAGTCTTTGTGATCCAATTCTTACCCGGAAAGTTCAGTCCGTATATTCTGATATTGCTGTCCAAATTTCCTTTTACTGCATTATTTCTACATTTTAGATTTAGGAATAAATATTCAGAGAGTTTAGAACACAGGTTTGGTTCGCCGTACAAATTGTTTGGAGTGCTACTACAATTTGTGAAGATCATTGTATCCTGGGAGATAGACGCCATTCAACCGTAAGCACCATAGCGGGGCGAATCTGTCTTAAGGACAGAGTGTCACACACTCGACTTGATCTTGTAATTTTATTTGGTTCGACAAAATAAATCCGGTATGTAACTTATTTATTTTGTTTGATTTTATTTCAAGTTATTTTATTTACACAGAAGATTGTTCCAACAATCTTAAGACAGACTCGAATTATTCTGTTTACAGAATTTTTCGTTTGTTTCCCTTTTTCTTTCTTCGTAAATAATTTCGAAAGAAAATTATTTTCTGTGGATTTACGAAATAATATTCTGGTTGGAAAAACAAATAGTGATTATATGCTATTTGACAGATAGTAGTAATATACTGTCTCTTTTCTTTGACAACAACTAGTAGTACGATACTAGTGTCATTAACAATTCAGAATATATTTTTGTGAAATTTTTTCAGAAATTAATTTTGGGTTTTAGAAATTATTTTCTTAGTTTTCATTAATTAAAATTCTAATTTTAATTATTGGAGTGTAACAAGAGATTTAAATTTCTGTGTGAAATTAATTTGGTTAAATAAAATTTTATTTTATTTCCAAGTTAATTGAAAAAAAAAATAAAAGTTATATTCTTATTTCTTTTATTTTACAGAATTTAATTTCTTGTGTGGAATTAATTTGGTTGAATAAATTTTATTTTATTTCCAAATTAATTGAAAAATAAAAGTTATAGTTTTTTATTTCTTTTATTTTCTGTGTGGAATTATTTTGGTTAAATAAAATTTTATTTTATTTCCAAATTAATTGAAAAAAAAAAAGTTATAGTTTTTTATTTCTTTTATTTTACAGAATTTTATTTTCTGTGTGGAATTAATTTGTTTAAATAAAATTTTATTTTATTTTCAAATTAATTGGAAAATAAAAGTTACATTCCTGTTTCTTTTATTTTTACAGAATTTAATTCTGTGCATTTGGTTTAATTTTCTGTGTAGTGTAAATTCTAATTATAATTTTGTTTTATAAATTAAAATTGATGGCTACTGAAACAAATGCCCAAACAAGTACTACTGTGGTGGCTGCAATTGCACCAACCCCCTCTCCTGTGATGACAGTACCGGTAAATCACGGTGAAAAGCCAGAGAAGTTCTCAGGAACTGACTTTAAAAGATGGCAACAGAAAATGTTGTTCTATCTTACAACTCTGAACCTGACTCGTTTTCTCCGTGAAGATGCTCCTATCCTGAAAGAGGATGAAACCGACCGGCAAGTGGTTGCTGCGGTTGATGCTTGGAAACATGCCGATTTCCTTTGCCGGAATTACGTCTTGAACGGACTTGATAACACATTATACAACGTCTACAGTCCAATCAAGACAGCAAAGGAACTTTGGAAATCGTTGGAGAAAAAGTACAAAACAGAAGATGCCGGCTCAAAGAAATTTGTGGTTGGCAGATTCCTGGATTTTATAATGGTTGATTCAAAAACTATGATCAGCCAAGCTCAAGATTTCCAACTCATTCTGCATGACATTCACGCAGAAGGTATGTCTCTCAGTGAATCCTTCCAAGTTGCAGCCTTAATTGAAAAATTACCAAAAGGCTGGAAGGAATTCAAGAACTACCTTAAACACAAACGCAAAGAAATTTCTATGGACGAGTTAATTGTGCGTTTAAGGATTGAGGAGGACAACCGCAATTCTGAAAAGCGGGCTGGTAAGCTTCCTATGAAGTCTAAGGCAAATGTGGTGGAACATGCTTCAAAAACCAAGAAACGTAAGTCTTTTGGAGAAAGTTCATCACAAGGCTCTAAAAAGGAAAATAATAAAAAGTACAAGTTTAATGGCAAATGTTACATATGTGACAAAGAGGGACATCGGGCCAAAGATTGCCGTAGCAAAGGCAAAAGTAAGAAAAGAACAAGCAAGAAGCCTGCTCAAGCTCATATGACTGAAGTGGACAAGATTTCCAATGGTGTAGATGACATCAATCTTTCTGCAGTTGTTTCCGAGGTAAATCTTGTCGGAAATCCTAAAGAATGGTGGGTGGACACTGGTGCTACTCGCCATATTTGTGCCGACAAAAAGATGTTCACATCTTACTCTACAGTGGACAATGGTGAACAACTTTTTATGGGCAACTCCTCAACTTCCAAAGTTGAAGGACAAGGAAAGATTGTTCTCAAGATGACATCAGGAAAGGAACTCTCTCTCAACAATGTGCTGCATGTACCGAACATTTGCAAGAATCTTGTTTCCGGATCTTTGTTGAGTAAGAATGGGTTTAGGTTAGTATTTGAGAGTGATAAATTTGTACTTACTAAGAATGGGATGTATGTAGGAAAATGTTACATGTCTGATGGCCTTTTCAAGTTAAATGTAATGACTGTTGTACCCTCTGTTATTAATAATATTACATCTTCTTCTTACTTGCTTGAGTCTTCCAATTTATGGCATGGTAGACTAGGACATGTTAATTATGGATCTTTGCGTAGATTAATTAACATGGAATGTTTACCTAAATTTGACATTGATTCAAATCATAAATGTGAAATTTGTGTTGAGGCAAAATTATCTAAAACTCCTTTTCATTCAATTGAAAGAAGTACGGAACCACTTGAATTAATTCATAGTGACATTTGTGATTTTAAATCAATTCAAACCAGAGGTGGAAAAAAGTATGTAATAACTTTTATAGATGACTATACTAGATATAGTTATACTTATTTAATTCGAACCAAGGATGAAGATTTGGAAACTTTCATTCAATATAAGAATGAAGTTGAAAATCAACTTGGTAAGAAAATCAAGAAACTTAGAAGTGATAGAGGTGGTGAATATGAATCACCTTTTGGTGAATTTTGTAAAGAACATGGAATAATTCATCAAACCACCGCTCCTTACTCACCTCAGCAAAATGGAATTGCTGAAAGGAAAAATAGGACTTTAAAAGAAATGATGAATGCCATGTTGATCAGTTCTGGATTACCTCAGAACTTGTGGGGGAAGCATTACTTTCTGCTAATTATATTTTAAATAAAATACCCCGAAAGAAAGTGAATCAAACACCTTATGAATTGTGGCATGGAAGAGTACCATCCTACAAATACTTAAAAGTGTGGGGTGTTTGGCTAAAGTGGCTATTCCTAGTCCTAAAAAGACTAAGATAGGTTCTAAGACTATTGATTGCATTTTCATTGGTTATGCTAAGAATAGTAGTGCATATCGGTTTTTGATTCATAAATCAGAATATACCGAAATGCATGTAAATACTATTATTGAGTCAAGGAATGCATCATTCTTTGAACATGTATTTCCAAAGAAGACTGGACAAGAGACTAGTAACAATAAAAGATCTCATGATGCCATTACTAGTCAGGATCAAGAACATGATCAAGAACAAGAGTTAGATCAAAATGAGGAAGAGGAACCTAGGCATAGTAAACGTACTAGAACCTCAAAATCGTTTGGTCCAGATTTTCTAACATATTTGTTAGAAAATGAGCCTTTAACTTTTAAAGATGCTATGTCCAGTCCTGAAGCTCCTTTATGGAAAGAAGCTGTCAACAGTGAAGTTGAATCCATCTTGCAAAATCACACTTGGGAATTAGTGGACTTGCCACCAGGTTGTAAACCTCTTGGGTACAAGTGGATTTTCAAAAGGAAATTAAAAGCAGATGGATCAATCGACAAATACAAGGCAAGACTTGTAGTCAAAGGTTTTAGACAGAAAGAAGGTCTAGATTACTTTGACACATACTCACCAGTTACTAGAATAACATCCATTAGAATGCTAATTGCCATTGCATCTCTATAAAATCTAGAAATTCATCAGCTGGATGTTAAAACCGCTTTCTTAAATGGTGAGTTAAATGAAGAAATTTACATGGAACAACCAGAAGGGTTTTCTGTTCCAGGGAAAGAAAAGAAAGTGTGTAAATTGGTTAAATCATTATATGGTTTAAAACAAGCCCCAAAGCAATGGCATGAGAAATTTGACAAGGCCATGATGTCAAATGGTTTTAAAATTAATGAGTGTGACAAATGTGTTTATATTAAAAGCACAGACAAAGGTTATGTCATTGTATGTCTTTATGTAGATGATATTCTCATCATAGGTAGTAATAATGACATGATTGAAACTACCAAGAAAATGTTGAATAAACATTTTGACATGAAGGACATGGGCATTGCTGATGTAATTCTTGGTATGAAAATTACCAAAACATCAGAAGGTTATACTTTGTCACAATCTCATTACATTGAGAAAATACTTGACAAATTCAGCAAAGATGATGATCATCTTGCAAGAACTCCTGTAGATGTTAATTTGTATCTTTCTAAGAATATACAGGAAAGTATTTTTCAATTAGAGTATGCCCAAATTATTGGAAGTTTAATGTACTTGATGAACTGCACTCGCCCAGATATAACTTATGCAGTAAGTAAATTAAGTAGATATACGAGTAATCCGAGAGTAGAACACTGGAAAGCAATTATAAGGGTTCTAAGATATCTCCGATTTACTCGTAACATTGGGCTTAATTATACTAGATATCCAGCAGTACTTGAAGGATACTGTGATGCAAATTGGATATCGGATACTAAAGACTCAAAGTCCACCAGTGGGTATGTCTTTACTCTTGGTGGGGCGGCTGTATCTTGGAAATCTTCCAAACAGACTTGTATTGCTAGGTCTACTATGGAATCTGAATTCATAGCTTTAGACAAAGCAGGGGAAGAGGCAGAATGGCTTCGCCACTTCCTTGAAGATATTCCAATATGGCCAAAACCGGTGCCTGCTATATGCATACATTGCGATAGTCAATCAGCTATAGGTAGAGCACAGTGTCATATGTATAACGGTAAGTCA
Source organism: Camellia japonica (assembly GCA_030407325.1). NCBI lineage: Eukaryota > Viridiplantae > Streptophyta > Magnoliopsida > Ericales > Theaceae > Camellia > Camellia japonica. Next base: position 52,894,363 of record JAPPVO010000017.1, read on the forward strand.
CGACACATTCGTCGTCGACATAACACCGTGAGACAACTACTCTTTAATGGAATTATTTCCATAGAATATGTTAAGTCTAAAGACAACATAGCGGATCCACTAACCAAAGGGTTAGCAAGAGAGTTAGTTGAGAATTCATCGAGGGGAATGGGACTTAAGCCTATTAAATAAGAGTTACCACAACGGCAACCCAACCTAGTTGACTGGAGATCCCAAGATCTAGGTTCAAAGGGACAACCGAGTTGTGATTAACTCAGAAGGATCACTGTGGAGTCCAACTCCTACCCATTTCTATGATGAAATAGTGATGTCTGCAGCGTTTTAGGTTAATTAAAACTTTTAATGATTTTTATATCTAGGTAAACCTAGTGGAGTATGGCAGGATACTCTTCATAAGAATCACCTATGTGAGTGTGAGCTGGGCTGGTTCTGTGAGATTTGTGAAGGGCTACAATTCTCTAGAGCACTCATGAAAACCAGGTTGTTCAGGGCCAAAATGAACACAATAGTGAGAACTAAACTGTGTCTGGGAATATACTGTGTGAGTTCTATTGTCTTGGTTTACACAAACGGCTGAACAGTTCAAGACATCATGTTCACTGATTAGCTAGTAAATCCGATAGTGTCTCACAAGGGAAGGTTCAAAGCCAAAAGCTACCTATCCTTTGCAGAATATTTTCAATTTCTGTACTCTCTGATTAGATCATGTTGTTGCATTTTCTCTCCGTCAAATTCCATTCATGTGGGGGATTGTTGGAAAAAATGGTTTTATATAGGCATATTTTTTAACCCAATATTAGGTGGACCCCAAACGTCTTTTGGGGTGGGTCTGAAGAGGTGAAGTGGTGAAGACGGAACGTCAAAACCATTTATGAGTGAATGGGAAGATGACGTCGTTTTCAGGTTTAACATTAATTTTTTAGATAAAATTCTTTTGAATTTTTTCAATAAAAATTATTGTGGGAATTTAATTTAATTCTAAATTCAAATTTTGGGTTCCTAAGTGGTTTCTTCAAGTTTGTAATTTTAGAATTTTATTTAATTCTAAATTTAAATTTTAGGTTCCTTAAATGTTTCCTAAAGTTTGTACCTCTTTATTTATTTATTTATTTAACTATTTCAATAGTTTAATATATATATATATTTGAAATAGTTTAATTAATAAATAAACCTACTGTTCCTTTGTTTTGATCAACAGAAACTTTCAAATTTTGTTTTCAAAGTGCTACGGTCAAAACCACTTTTCAAATTTAAATAGTAGAGGTGCACCTTTTCACTATTTATTTGAACCTGTTCGGGGCAATGGTTGGTTGCCTATATATACTGCTTAAATCCAGTAATTAAGAGATCTGAAAATTGAGTCTTTGTGATCCAATTCTTACCCGGAAAGTTCAGTCCGTATATTCTGATATTGCTGTCCAAATTTCCTTTTACTGCATTATTTCTACATTTTAGATTTAGGAATAAATATTCAGAGAGTTTAGAACACAGGTTTGGTTCACCGTACAAATTGTTTGGAGTGCTACTACAATTTGTGAAGATCATTGTATCCTGGGAGATAGACGCCATTCAACCGTAAGCACCATAGCGGGGCGAATCTGTCTTAAGGACAGAGTGTCACACACTCGACTTGATCGTGTAATTTTATTTGGTTCGACAAAATAAATCCGGTATGTAACTTATTTATTTTGTTTGATTTTATTTCAAGTTATTTTATTTACACAGAAGATTGTTCCAACACTAACTACAACAATCATATTAAAAAAAAGAGTCATTGAACAAACTACAATCACATCACATTACAATCATATTTTTTTCTTTGTGAGTGTTTATATTTATTTAACTTCAATCATATTAAAAATAAAATTAAAATAGTAAATAAAAAGATTAAATAACATTAAAAAAAAAAACCATTGAACTAACTACAACAATCATATTAAAAAAAAGAGTCATTGAACAAACTATAATCACATCATATTTTTCCCATAATAAAATAAATAAATGAAAAAAAAACTATTAAACTAACTACAATTGCATTAAAAAAAAGAATCATTCAACTAATTATAATCACGTTTTCTCTTTGTGAGGGTTTATATTTATCTAATTTCAATCATATTAAAAAATTACGTTATAATTTTTTATTCGCTAGACAAATCACAAATATTTTTATGTGCTATCTAACTACAATATTAAAACAGTAAACAAAAAGAAAAGTCAAGAAGGAGAAAACAAAAAAAAAACTTACTATTTGCATACGTGGTCACTGAAATTGAAAGTGTAGAAGTGAGAAGTCAAGAAAAAGAAAACAAAAAGAAGACTCACTGTTCGCAATAGGTATGTGAAAAGTTAAAAAGAGTGTGTGTATTGGAGAAGTTAAAAAGACTTGGAAGAATTTAATAAGTGCAAAGTTTTTTTTTTTAAAAAAAATCAAAAAAATTAAGAAATTAAGGTTCACATATTGGAACTCTCACAAAACTTGTGGGTTAGAGATAAATATAAATAAATAGATAGATATAGATATAGATATTTATATTTATATTTGTTTTAATTTTTTTTAATATACAAATTATTTGTTTTGGAAAAGGTACTGCAGTAATTATGAGAGAAGTCAAAAAGTCTTACGGGTTTAAAAAAATTAATAAATGCTGAGGTTAATTTTTTTTTTAAAAAAACTAAAAATTAGAAAATTAGGATTGACATATTAGAGCTCCCACAGGCCTTGGGGTTTAAAAACCCCCTTTTGCTTAATATATAGTATAGATTAGCATATCACCCGTGTTATACACGAATTGTATTTATAATTATTTATATATGTGAATTGTGATTTTTTAATGTCTTTTTTTTTCCTTTTTTATATTATATTAAAGTTTAATATTTTGATAATAATCATATGTGTTAGACTTTTCAAGGAATTAAATGTCTTTTTTATTATTATATTATATTAAAGTTTAATATTTTGATAATAATTATATGTGTTGGACTTTTCAAGAAATTTTTTTTATGCTTGTTTTTAATGCATTAAAGTGTTATTATGAGGGATAATAATCATATGTGTTGGGACTTTTCAAAGAAATCATATGTGTTGGATTTCAAAGAATTTTTTTTATGCTTGTTCTTAATGCATTAAGGTGTTATTATGAGGGTAAGACTTGAGGGTTGAGAGAAGTTAATAAATGCTAAGTTTTTTTTTTTTTTTTAAATCAAAAAATCAAGAAATTTAGATTGGGAGATTGGAACTCCCACAAGACTTGAGGTTAAAAACCCCATTTTGCTTAATATATAGTATAGATAGCTAGATAGATAGATATGCCTAGCATACATATAATTTCTATGGGTATACATACAATACTGCTTTTGCTTATATAATTACTAGCCTATCACCGGTGCTATGCACGGGATAATTATAGATATTTATATTTGTTTTAATTTTTTTTAATATATAAATTATGTGTTTTAAGATTTTTTTATAAAAATAATTTAATAATCTTATCACTAAGTATAGTGTACAGAATAAATTAAAAAGGCTACTGCAGTAACTATGCACAGGCTGTATCTATAATTATTTGTATGAGGGGATTTCAAATGTTAGTGATGGATTTTGACCAAATCAATAAATGTAGGCATGTGGATTGGAAAAAGTTAATAAATGCTAATTAGGGGATTTTGACCAAATCAATAAATGCTGAGGTTTTTTTTTTTTTTTTTAATCAAAAATTTAGAAAATTAAGATCGAGAGATTGGAGCTTCCATAAAGCTTGGGGCTTAGAAACCCCATTTTCCTTAATATATTTACAATCTATACTATATATTAAGCAAAATGGGGTTTTTAACCCCAAGCCTTGTGGGAGCTCCAATCTCCCAATCTAAATTTCTTGATTTTTTTATTTTTTTTTAAGAAAAACTTAGTATTTATTAACTTCTCCCAACCCCCAAGTCTTACCCCCATAATAATACTTTAATGCATTAAGAACAAGTATAAAAAAAATTCTTTGAAATCCAACACATATGAATTCCTTGAAAAGTCCTAACACATATGATTACTATCCCTCATAATAACACTTTAATGTATTAAGAACAAGTATAAAAAAAATTTATTGAAAAGTCCAACACATATGATTATTATCAAAATATTAAACTTTAATATTTATACTATATATTAAGCAAAATGGAGTTTTTAATCCCCAAGGCTTGTGGGAGCTCCAATATGCCAATCCTAATTTTCTAATTTTTTGTTTTTTTTAAAAAAATAATCTCAGCATTTATTAATTTCTTTCAACCCACAAGACTTTTTGACTTCTCTCATAATTATTGCAGTACATTTTCCAAAATAAATAATTTGTATATTAAAAAAAATTAAAACAAATATAAATATCTATATCTATATCTATATCTATCTATTTATTTATATCCATCTCTAACCCACAAGTTTTGTGGGAGTTCCAATATCTGAACCCTAATTTCTTAATTTTTTTGATTTTTTTTGAAAAAAAAAAACTTAGCACTTATTAAATTCTTCCAAGTCTTTTAAATTTTTCAAATACACACACTCTTTTTAACTTTTCACATACCTATTGCAAACAGTGAGTCTCATTTTTGTTTTCTCCTTCTTGACTTCTCACTTCTACACTTTCAACTTCAGTGACCATGTATGCAAACAGTAAGTCTTCTTTTGTTTTCTCTTTCTTGACTTTTCTTTTTGTTTACTGTTTTAATATTGTAGTTAGATAGCGCATAAAAATATTTACGATTTGTCTAGCGAATAAAAAATTATAATTTAATTTTTTAATATGATTAAAGTTAGATAAATATAAACCTTCACAAAGAGAAAAATGTCATTATAATTAGTTGAATGATTCTTTTTTTTTTTTTAATGTGATTGTAGTTAGTTTAATAGTTCTTTTTTTTCATTTATTTATTTTATTATGGGAAAAATGTGATATGATTGTAATTTGTTCAATGGCTCTTTTTTTTAATATGATTGTTGTAGTTAGTTCAATAGTTTTTTTTTAATGTTATTTAATCTTTTTATTTACTATTTAATTTTATTTTTAATATGATTGAAGTTAAATAAACATAAGCACTCACAAAGAAAAAAATGTGATTGTAATATGATGTGATTGTAGTTTGTTCAATGGCTCTTTTTTTTAATATGATTGTTGTAGTTAGTTCAATGATTTTTTTTTAATGTTATTTAATCTTTTTATTTACTATTTTAATTTTATTTTTAATATGATTGAAGTTAGATAAATATAAACACTCACAAAGAAAAAAATGTTATTGTAGTTAGTTCAATAGTTCTTTTTTTTTTTTTTTAATGTGATTGCAGTTAGTTAATGGTTTATTTATTTATTTATTTATTTATTATTATGGGAAAAATGTGATGTGATTGTAGTTTGTTCAATGGTTCTTTTTTTTTTAATGTGATTTAATCTTTTTATTTACTGTTTTAATGGTTTTTCTTTACAATTATTTATGGAAAAAAATATGATTGTAGTTAGATAGCTTAAAAATATTTGTGATTTGATTTGATTTTTTTTATTTGGTTTTTAAAATACCAATTATTGATAATGATTAGATTGTATTTTGAAAAAAAAAATGTAATTGATTTTTGGGCATTGATTTAGACCCGCTTAAAACACCCACCCCCACAACCCCCTCTGTAACGCCCTCAAAATAACCCATAACATACACAATAATAAGATGCATTACTTAAGAAAATAAACCATAATTCATTCATCAGAGTATCCTTAAATAAAGACATTACATGTAATAATGAAAGTAAATGCCCTATGGGCTTACATCTTTCCAAGCCAACACTTGGACACAAAATGTGAGTACTAACTCAACTACAAATTAAGCCCTCAGCTTGTAATTACATGTAATATTAAAACAAAACAAATAACTAAACTAGTCTTCCAATTCAAGTCCTTCCAAGCTAAGTCCTTGGAGGTAGCTTATCACCTGAACCTGAAAATGATGTTCCCATATAGGGTGAGCCACAGCCCAGTAGAAAAATACTAAACCAAATATAAGCATTGAATAAAGTCCTAGCATTTAATAGATGGTTAACCATGATAATCAATTATATCAACATACAGTCTTAAGACACTAATGTCTATGACACTTATCAATTTCCTTTATTATCAATATGGCACAGAACCTGACCAAACTTACAACTGTGAACTAATAAGCATATTCACATTACGTCCAATATCAACAACACAAATGAGACTCAGGCTCATATCAAAACACTTCATACTTCCAGATTGATACACATGTTAGTGCTGTATCAATAAAACACTTCAATATAGATAAGCACACATAATAGTGATGCTAATGGAGTCCATCCCCTATCTCCTCCCAAACAAAGTCCGGTTTAGAGGTCCATCACCTATCTTCCCCTAAACCGTGGAGTACATCCCCTATCTCCTCCCAAACAATGCAATGCATGTAAACACATAACATATACAACACACAATCAATACATTTAATGTCTGTATTAATTCAACAGTCAAAGTTAATGACTAAAACAATGTGATTAGTTCCAGTTATCCCTAATCCACATGCAATGTCTACAACAATCATGACTATCCTCCACCGATAGCCCAAAACAGTTATTTCTAGACTGGAAATAAATAAATCAACAATTCAATAGGCAAATGATTTAAATTAATCAACTATCCCATTTAATCAATAAATTCCTCAATGCAATGAATTTAACCAATTTCCCCAATTTTCCTTAAATTAAACATACAATTCAATTTAATACAACACCTAGGGTTTTTCCCAAAATTACCAAACTACCCCCAACATATTAAAATGCTAAAACTCAGAACAAAACGTATACATTGGAGTAGGAGATCCCTACCTCAAGGAAATAGCCCAAAAAGAGAAGATGGAGATGAAGATCCAAACTCAAAGTGCTCCAAATCCAAACTTGTTCAGATTAAACTGAAGCTCTCGACCCACTCTAACTTTTTAATAAAGGGTCTAGGTAGAAACACACCCTAAATAGATCAAACCTAAGAGAGAAAGTGTGTAGGGAGAGAGAGAAAACGGTTTTAGGGTTTTAGAAACAAGAGGGAGATGAAAAATGGTCCAGAAAGTAGGATCTCGCCCTTTTATAACAGACTCGCCCCTCGAGCTCGGCGGCCAAACCCCCGCTCGAGCGTCGGATGCACACTCTCAGCATTTTCGCATACAGGCTCCCCGCTCGAGCTCCCAACTCCCCGCTCGAGCGTCACTCACAACCTTCCGCTCGAGCGGCCAATCCCCGCTCGAGCGTCCAACACTACACAGGAAATACTGGATGGGTGATATTCCCGCTCGAGCGCCAAAACCCCCGCTCGAGCGGACAAGCAACAACAGGGTCCCCGCTCGAGCGTCAAACTCCCCGCTCGAGCGGACAGGTCAAAATCTGGGCAACTAGTTTAGGCATCTAAACTCAACCGACCTGTCACAAACCTGCCCAACACATCCTATAACTCAAAAATAAGAAATTAAAGGACGATAACAACAATCTGATAACAACGGAGTCTACGGAACATAAATCCTGATACAACAATCAAAAGGAAAAGACCGGGGTCGCTATACCCTCACACACATCGAGGTTGGGGATTGGGTGAGAAAAAAAGAAAAAAAAAAGAAAAAAAGAAAAGTTAACCAATCAAAACTAAAGGGGGTGAAGGGGGTGATCCCCAAAGGGGGTCTCAACCTTTATTCTTGATTTTTTTAACTCACTGTGTTTTTTGAAAAAAAATTATTGTGTTTTTTTAACTATCAATTCACTTAATTTGTGATTTGATTTTTAACTCATTGTGTTTTTTGAAAAATAAAATGGATTGTACTCATTAGAGTCACATAATGTACCAATTATTGATGATGATTAGATTGGATTTTGACCCCCCAAAAAATTGTAATTGATCTTTTTAACTCACTATGTTTTTTGAAACATAAATTATTGTGTTTTTTTAATTATTGATGATGATTAGATAGCATTAAAAAAATTATGATTTGTATTATTGAAGTTATCTCATTTTGTTTATAATTTTATTTTTTAATATGATTGAAATTAGATAAACATAAACACTCACAAAAAGAAAAATGTGATTATAGTTTGTTCAATGGTTCTAAATAATCTTTTTTATTTACTATTTTAATGGTTATTTTTTTCAATTTTTTTTTTTTTATTATGAGAAAAATGTCATTGTAGTTAGATAGCATTAAAAAAATTGTGATTTGTATGATTGAAGTTATCTCCTTTTGTTTATAATTTGATTTTTTAATATGATTGAAGTTAACTCATAAAAATAAAAATGTGATTATAGTTTGTTCAATGGCTCTAAATAATCTCAATTTGAATTTCTAAATTTTTTATTAAAAAAAAAAACTCAGCATTTATTGATTTGGTTAAAATCCTCTGATCAATATTTATTAACTTTTTTCAATCCACGTGTCTTTCCACATGCCTGCATTTATTGATGTGGTCAAAATCCCTTGATCAGAATTTAAAATTCCTTCATACAAATAATTATAAATACAATCTATGTATAGTTACTGCAGTACCCTTTTTAACTTCTCTTATACACTATGATTAGTGATAAGATTGTTAAATTATTTTTATAAAAAATCTTAAAAAAACATAATTTATATATTAAAAAAATCTAAAATAAATATAAATATCTATAATTATCCCGTGCATAGCACGGGTGATAGGCTAGTAATATAATAAAAAAAAAGAAGACATTTAATTTCTTGAAAAATCCAACACATAGCAAAAGGGGGTTTTTAACCCCAAGTCTTGTGGAAGCTCCAATCTCCCAATCTAAATTTCCTGATTTTTTGATTTAAAAAAAAAAAAAAACTTAGCATTTATTAACTTCTCTCAATCCCCAAGTCTTACCATCATAATAACACTTTAATGAATTAAGAACAAGCATAAAAAAAATTCTTTGAAATCCAACACATATGAATTCCTTGAAAAGTCCAACACATATGATTATTATCCCTCATAATAACACTTTAATGTATTAAGAACAAGCATAAAAAAAATTTATTGAAAAGTCTAACATATATGATTATTATCAAAATATTCAACTTTAATATAATATAATAAAAAAAAAAGACATTTAATTTCTTGAAAAATCCAACACATAGCAAAATGGGGTTTTTAACCCCAAGCCTTGTGGGAGCTCCAATCTCCCAATCTAAATTTCCTGATTTTTTGATTTTTTTTTATAAAAAAAACTTAGCATTTATTAACTTCTCCCAACCCCCAGGTCTTACTCTCATAATAACACTTTAATGCATTAAGAACAAGCATAAAAAAAATTCTTTGAAATCCAACACATATGAATTTCTTGAAAAGTCCCAACACATATGATTATTATCCCTCATAATAACACTTTAATGTATTAAGAACAAGCATAAAAAAAATTTATTAAAAAGTCCAACACATATGATTATTATCAAAATATTAAACTTTAATATAATATAATAAAAAAAAAGAAGACATTTAATTCCTTGAAAAGTCTAACACATATGATTATTATCAAAATATTAAACTTTAATATATATAAAAAGGAAAAAAAGAAGACATTTAAAAATTAAAAAAAAAGACATTTAAAAATTACAATTCATATATATAGATAATTGTAAATATATTAAGAAAAAGGGGGTTTCTAAACCCTAAGTCTTATGGGAGCTCCAATCTCTCAATCTTAATTTTCTAAATTTTTGATTTAAAAAAAAAAATCTCAGCATTTATTGATTTGGTCGAAATCCCCTGATCAGCATTTATTAACTTTTTTCAATCCACATGCCTGTATTTATTGATTTGGTTAAAATCTCTGATTAGCATTTAAAATCCCCTCATACAAATAATTATAGATACAACCCGTGTATAGTTACTGCAGTAGCCTTTTTAATTTCTTATGTACACTATGGTTAGTGATAAGATTGTTAAATTATTTTTATAAAAAATCTTAAAAAACATAATTTATATATTAAAAAAAATTAAAACAAATATAAATATCTATAATTATCCCGTGCATAGCACGGGTGATTGGCTAGTTATCTATATATGTGAATTGCGATTTTTAAATGTCTTTTTTTTTTTTTTTAAATGTCTTCTTTTTTTTCTTTTTATATTATATTAAAGTTTAATATTTTGATAATAATCATATGTATTGGACTTTTCAAGGAATTAAATGTCTTCTTTTTTTATTATATTATATTAAAGTTTAATATTTTGATAATAATCATATGTGTTGGACTTTTCAAGAAATTTTTTTTCTGCTTGTTCTTAATGCATTAAAGTGTTATTATAAGGGATAATAATCATATGTCTTGGAACTTTTCAAGGAATTCATATGTGTTGGATTTCAAAGAATTTTTTTTTATGCTTGTTCTTAATATATTAAAGTGTTATTATGAGGGTAAGACTTGGGGGTTAGGAGAAGTTAATAAATGCTAAGGTTTTTTTTTTAAAATAAAAAAATCAGGAAATTTAGATTGGGAGATTGGAGCTCCCACAAGGCTTGGGGTTAAAAACTCCATTTTGCTTAATATATAGTATAGATAACTTTGATTTTAGAGTATTTAGTGGATTGTAGAAAACGAAAGTAAAAGGCTAGGATTAACATTAAGGTGTGTTATATTATATCTTTAATCACCATAATATATTTTACGTATATTTTGAGTTACCATAATTTATTTTACACAATTTATATTTTATAAATTATATTAATATTTCAATTACGTTGATTATTTTCTGAACCCTATTTGCTTAAATTGAAACCTATGGATATGTTTGTTTAAATTTTGATAATTATTTGACAATGATTTCATAAGCAATTATTTTCTGTAAGTACCACCACGGGAATCCCATACTTTAGAAGATTTAAATAAACCATTGACTTTTGATTAGTTATCTTGTAGCCCTCTGTTTGTCATAGATCTATTGACCTCTGTTCTGTGTGGAGCAAAGCGCTACACTATTGTGGGAACCACCTCTAGAATCCGTACAAGCCACCTCTTGAATCCCTACATCTGTATTGTCATGAATCCATTGACCTCTGTTCTATTCTACACCGTGGTTATAGTTATATATTTTCGTATAATATCATATGATTTTTAAAACAGATTTTTGTTATAATATGAGCAACTTATTTACTCTAATAGAAAAGTATTATATTTTATCTATTTTAAGCCTAAAACTTATCCATGGTAATTATGCTCTCATTATAATATTTCTTATTCTGCCATGTGCTTGTAGCTGTTTACCAATTTTCAGGAAATAATGCAATTTAGAAATAACTTTTGGAGAGCTTTAGACGCAAGGCTGTAAAATAGACACACATAGCACTTTTATAGTATTTATAATTCTATTTTTCATATGTAAATATTAACCTTTTTGTTCATTAAATTTTGTTATAAAAGTAGAAGCTCCGATTATTATTTTGGTACCCTCGCTTAAATATTATTTCTACTCACGTTTATTTATTTGTTCACAAATTGGCCATAGATAACTTCAATTACTGGCCATCACGATACTTAACCCTTGGGTACGGGGAGCGAGTCGTGACAAGTGATATCAAAGCCTAGGTTTTAAAATTATTTTTATTAAAGTATTTGAGCATAAGACACATACACAAATAAGATGGGGAAATGTTGAGCTAGATTACAAGTAGTATTTAGATTAACTATTTGTGTAGCAACAATCGTGGTATATATAATTATAGTATTTCATTAAATTTTGTAACTAAGATAAGTTATTTATTACTTTATATATATTGTATATAGCTTTCATGTATATGCTGAATAATTTGAAGAAGAAAAAAAATAATTACCCAAAAAAAAAAATCCTTATTTTATGTTCCGTAACATTTGAAAAATAAAAAAAATAAAAAAAATTGTTTGACTATTTAGAAGTGGGTTCAAATCTACAATATTTCAAAATTTATATAAATTTTTTTTAAAAAAAAAAATATTGATTTTGAAACTATTTCCCATCAATGAAAAGTTCACAAATAAAAGAAATTGAAGTTCATCTCAAATTCCTTCAGCTCTTGCATATGATTCTGTCATTTCATTTCCAGTCGCTTGTTTGATTGTATTCTCATTTTATTTTTTTTATTTTTTTATTTTCGGAAACAAAACTAATGAAAAGTTTTAAAGTCACCTATTGTTTCTCATTTTGACCCAAAAAAGTTTTGACAAATAAATAGTGAGTTGTTTTTGGTAAAATTTCAGATAATATTTTTTATCTGATTAATCATCAAATATATATTTATTAGAGTACGCAGCGGATAGTTTACATATATGACAAATTTCGAGGACGAAATTTTTAAAAAGAGGGAAGATCGTAACGACCCGAAAATTTAAGTTGTTACTTAAATTTTATATTAGTATTATTTAATTATCAATGATTTCAAAAAAATAATTTTAACTTTATATTATTATTTGATATTATTTTCTGAATATTAGGGTATTTTTATTACATTATTCTCTATATTTTTTCTAAATCAAAATATACTGAAATATAATATTTTCCGTGCGACCATGATGCGTGCCCCCAAGCCGGCTTGTTCTGTACGCCTTCTCTTCCTTATATATAGGGATGTCACCCCGTGCATTCACATCATCTCTTCCCAAACTCTCTTGGTCTCTCTCTCTCTCCCTCTAGTTGTTTTGTTTATATAAATAAAATTTTGACTTTAGTTTGGAGTATTTAGTGGATTACAGTGAACAAAACGTAAGGTGAGTTAAAAAGTTAAGATTAATATTAAGGTGAATTATATTATATTTTGAGTCACCATAATATATTTTACGTATGTGTAGACACCCCATTTTTGACCGACCTTAAGACTCAGACGTCATCGATTGAGCGCTCGGTGATGGTGCATGTTGTGCTCGTTCTGAGGTTTCGGAGTTTCGGCTGAGAGCCTTACCCCCGGACCTCGGGACCCTTTTGTGCTTTGCCTCGGTTTGCGAACCAGATCTTGTTTTCCCTTCCCGAAGGGAGGGAGAGGTCTCGTAGACCATCTCTCAGTGGCCGTAGGCTACTTTTCGTGGTCGTAGGCCACTTTTCCCGTTTGGAGACCAGTTTCCGGTTTTTGGAGCCGTCGGCCGTGCGCCTCGATTCGGGACAGCTTAACTTTCTCCGTTTGGCACGGTTTTTGGCACACACCTTGCTTCCTCTCTCTAGAGGGACACTGTGGCCTGGGAGACCACCTTTGTGGTCGCACGCCACTTTCGATGCTTAACAGCCTTTTCAGGGCACCCGGCTGCGCATTTTGACCCCCGAACCCTCGTTTTGCATCTGTCTTGGTTCATTTTTGGCATGGACCTTGTTTTCATTGTTTGGAAGGTGGTACAAGGTGGGAGACCACCTTTTCTTTTGGAGACCACCTTTTCTCCCGCCAGCCGATTTTCTTGTCAGGAAGCTGGTCTCCTTGGTTTTTGAGCCACAATTGTTGGTCTTCCACCATACCACTAGCTTGCATTCAGTTGGGAGACCACCAAATGGGGCTGCCGACCACCTTTCTTGGAGTTGACCCTTTTGAACTGGCTGGCCGACCACTAAAAGTAGCTGGGCGACCACCTGAACTGGTCGGCCTACTCCCTCCAGTTTTGTCTCTGTGAGTACTTGCCAGCTGTGCCAGCTGGAAGGCACAGACTGCATCCTCCATACACGTATGGAGGATCTTGAGCCTTGGTTTTTAGCTTCTTTGAGAAGCTTTGGCTTGAAACCTCTATAAGAGTGGCCCTCCTCTTCCTTGGCACAGGTTCAGATTTCCTCTAAGGCAAAAAAACATATCTCTATCTATATCTCTATATTTTGGGTTCAAAAGGGTCTTGTTATTGACCTATTACACCACACCTCATAGCCACACACCTCCACCATTGTTCTAAGGTTCTTGGAGGGTCTTGAGAGGTCTCAAAGAGTTGGTTTTGAGCTGGAGAAGTTGCTGGTTTTGCTGAGCTACAAGGGTAACTCCTTTTCCCCTTTTTAAGCATTGTTTTGATCCTTCTCTTAGCTTTATTTGCATGTATATTTGAGCTTTGTGGTCAACTCAAAAAAGTCTTGTTTTGAGGTCCTTTTGATGTTTGTTTAAGGTCATTTTGTTGTTGGGGGTCATCTACCCCCTTGCATGCTTCATTTTGCCTTGTTTTGAGCCATGCCCTAAGGCCTTTGTGTTGACCTTTGCTTGGCCTTTTAACCACTGAAATCTAGCAAATTTTCAGTGGTTAACATGTGTTTTTGAGAGCCAAAATCAAAGAGGGGTGACCCTCTCTCTCCTTGTCTTGTTCACTAGCATTTTTGGCCTTACAAAGGAGCCTTCATTTGCACACCTCCAAGCCTTGTTTCAGGCCCTTTTCAGTGACTTTTAGGGCCTTCCTAGGCTCTTTCCAGAGTCAGTTTTGTCACCTTGGGTGTGTCTCTTGCATGTGTAGAATAACCCCTCTTATAGCCTATCAAAGGAGTATGTCATTCTTGCATGCATTGATCATGTTTCGGTGGGTTTTTGGGCTTTATTTGGCATGTCATGTCTCTGAATTTTGCTGGTTTAGTGTCCTCTTGAATGCTTCATATGCTTGTAGTATAATCCATGCTCACTAGCTTACATTGCATGTTGTTTTGGCCATTGATTCTAGCATATTTTGGCCATACTTCAAATTGATTTTATTCATGATTTGGGCTGCCTTAGCTTTGTTTTGAGGTCCCATGGTCGAATGATGCTTGCCATGCATGCTTATAGTGTAAATCCCTTAAATAGCTTTATATGCTTCATGCCTTGACATGTCATTCTAGCTTGTTTTCTTCCATTTCAGCATGTTTTTGGTGATGTTTTACCATGTCATGACTCTGTTTTGGTTTGGTTTGGTTGGCCTTTGCATGCTCCATACACTTGCCATGCAATCCATGAAATAGCCTAACATGCATCATGTTGGCACATGTCTTTTTAGCATGCTTTTGGCTTGACTTCAAGAAGACTTTGTTCATGTTTTTCCATGTTTAAGGTCTGATTTTGGTTGTCTTGATCATCCATGACTTGCTTTGTATAGCTTTGGTTCAACCTAGCTTGTTTGCTTTGTGCATCGGGTCCACTAGCATGCATTACTTGGCTCATTTCAATGATTTGGCATCATTAGTTATACTATTTCAGTCCATGTTTCATGGCCGTGTACTTGCATTTGTCACTCAATCAATGCGTTGGAGGGTTCCCCCTTTATGCCTTAACATGAGCCATTGTGTATGCATTCATGCCTTTGCTTGCGAGCCATCATTTCAGTGATTATTTGGGGTTATTTTGCCATTATATAACTCTGATTTTTGTTGGTGGAGTCATCCCGTGCTTGGTCCTAATGGGTGTAGTGTAATCCACCTTATTTGCCTTATATGCATTATGCCTCATACCCCTCGTGCTAGCACATTTTGGCCTCTATCCATGCATGTTTTAGTCTCATATTAACATGTACTAGGACTGTTTTTGGTTGCCTTAATCACATGCTTCATGTTTTGTATACCTGTAGTGTAAATGCTCTTGCTTGCCTCAAGCTTTGAGCACCATTGCATGCTTTATTTGTGTTGTGTACTTGATTTGGCATCACTTAACATCACATTTCAGAACATATAGACTTGCCATGTTCTCACTTCATTCATGTTTTGAATGCCTTTGATGGTTATGCATTGTTGCCTAGTTCATGCCTTAGTGTGTATGCTTGCATGCCTAGGACTTTGGGCATCATTAGCACATTTTGGCCTTTGTAAGACCTATTTCAACTCTTCCATGCTTAGTTCATGCATATTTGCCATGCATTGCATGCCTCATGTGTAGTCCTCTTTGATAGCTCTCATGCCTTAGGACCCTTGCATGCTCTACTTGCTTTGTTTGAATGATTTGGCATCATTCCTTACTTAATTTCAGTGCACTTAGTGTCTTTACACTTGCACATTTGTCACTCTTTGAGCACTCTTGAGAGTTGTGCTCTTGGGCTTCTTGTATTGCCAATGCATTGTGCATGCATGCTTTGTATTTCGTGCCTTCATTTCATCCCATTGGCCACTGATTTGGGTGTGGCCGAGGCCCATCCATCTTGGTTTAAGTCCATCTTGCATTGTGTATGCCCTATAGTCCATGTTATCGCATGTTTGATCATTGCATTGCGTATGCTCGTTCATAACATTGCGTATTTAGTGCATTGTGTATGCATGCCATATAATCCATGTGCATTGAGTATGCCATTGATTAGTTCATAGCATTGTGTATGCTATCTGTATGCTTGCATGTCATTCCATGCATCTTCGCATCACTTAGTTGCATTGCATTTAGATCGCATGCTAGAGTTGCATTTGTCCATACATTGTTTGTTGCATTGTGTTTGAGATAGGAGTTAGTCCAAACACGGGAAACGAGGGACGTCTCGTACTCAAAGTGACGAAACGTGCCTCGATTCCCGTTCGCCGACATTCTTGACTACCCATGATGGAGTTATTGGCTTTAGGTGCTTGTGTGTGCATTCATTTCACATTGAGTCGTGCAATTCGGCTCCTCGGCCATCATGCATCAAAATGTGTGATTGGTGGCCCAAGGGTCGAGGACTACACTCCCTAGAGCTTATGCAATGACGGGGAGAGTGGTCGGGCACATATATGTTGAAAATACTTTGCCTTCTCTCTCTCATGCCTTTGTTGCAGAAAATGCAGAAACCAGGAGAGGAAACTAGTCAGCCGACTAGATTTACTGGCAGGCCGACCACTTTTTTGGTTTCCACCACAAAAGGTGGTCGGTAAGTGGTCTCCCATGCCTATAAGCTGGTCGGCAGCCTTTCCACAGATTCCCAGGGTGGAGTTTCATCTCTCTGGAGCTTTGTGCAAGTTTCTGAGATCAATTGCAAACAAAGGCGAGTTGGGGCGTCGCGAGGGATTTCCGAACAAGGCGACTCGAGCATGCATGCATCCTTTATCATTCAAAGCAGAGCTGAGGCAGCCCATTTTACATAGTTTGCTTGCTAGTTTAGTTAATTTGTTAATTAGCTAGTGTTGTGTAATAATTAGTTAAGTCGATTCTGTATTATTTATTCGGACCCTCCGAGAGAGGGCAATATTGTAATAAGTGTGCGTGTGTGTGATGCATGTCTTCTAACCCCACGTCTTTCTCTATTTTATTTACCAGCTTATGATGGTTAGTTTTAGGGCATGTTTCAATTAGCATCCTTATGCTCGCATGATTGCATCCATTCATCTGTCTTGCATACACCGGACTCGGCGCATCGTACTAACTGCATCGTATTTCAATTCCAAGTTGAATACATGTTACCTGTAGCATCTCATATGCCATCTTAGAATAGCCGAGCCTATCTTAGTTGCATTCTTGCATGTGTTGCATTAGGCATCTCAGCATAGTTAGGATTCATGCATGTTTTCTAATTAGCTTCTTTCTTTGGCTCGGAGTACTCAGTAAGTGTTTATGCTTTAGCATCCTTGCATGCGTGTGAGTGACTGCCATGATAGCATGCTTACCATGAGGCTATGTGCTTATGTGATATAACTGCCTGAATGCCTGTGGGTGAAGGTTGGATTATTTAAATTGGAACAATTCATTGATTGCGAGTTTTAAGCCCACTTGAGGGTGGCAAAATCCACATTTTAGCCTACTTGCGAGTAGCAAACCGTTTTCAAATCAAACATGAGGTGTTTTGTTCCAACTTAGACGATCCAGTCTATACTTGTATGCTGTGTGCATCACATAGTAATCCTAGGCTAATAAACCGGAATAAGAGCACATGTGTTTTCAAAAACAAGATATCATGCTTAGTAGTGGCCGATCTTTGATCGGGCAAGCGGGGTGCTCATGAAATGACCTTTCCCAATCGTACCCAAGTTCCCGAGCCGAGGCAACTTTGGTGATGATGGACACGTGGCCTTAGGCACGAGTCAGGGTTTCCTAAATTCCCCAAAATAAAATATTTAGGTGGCGACTCTGTATCTGGCAAAGCAGTCCATGTTTGACACTTCTTTCTAAAAATCAGTTTTTCAAAACGATTTGCCGATTTGGACTCTTTGGTGATTTATCAATCTCGTATTGCACTTTGCGAGATCAGATTAAGAACCGTGACATCGAGTCCGAACTGTAGTGAGCCCAATGAACAAAACGGGATTTCTCCCAGGACGTTCGGGACGTCTACAGTATGTTTTGAATTACCATAATTTATTTTATGCAATTTATAGTTTATAAATTATATTAATATTTCAATTACGTTGATTATTTTCTGAATCCTATTTGCTTAAATTGAAACCCATAGATATGTTTGTTTAAGTTTTAATAATTTTTTGACAATGATTTTATAAGCAATTATTTTCTGTAAGTACCACCACGGGAGTCCCACACCTTGGGGGATTTAAATAAACCATTGGCTTCTGATTGGTCGTCTTGTGGCCCTTTGTTTGTCATGGATCTATTGACATTTGTTCTATGCAGAGCAAAGTATTGTGCAGAGCTAAGTGCAACACTATTGTGGGAGCCACCTCTAGAATCCGTATAAACCACATCTTGAATCCGTACCTTTGTATTGTCATGAATCCATTAACCTCTGTTCTATTCTACATCGTAGTTATGGTTACATATTTTTGTATAATATCATATGATTTCTAAAATGGATTTCTATTATAATATGAGCAACTTATTTACTCTAATAAAAAAAGTATTCTATTTTATCTATTTTAAGCCTAAAGCTTATCTATGGTAATTATTCTCTCAGTATAATATTTCTCACTCTGCCATGTGCTTAAAGCTGTTTACCAATTTTCAGGAAACAATGCAATTCAAAAATAGCTTTTTGAGAGTTTTAGACGCGGGGCTGCGGAATAAACACACATAGCACTTTTATAGTATTTATAATTATGTTCTTCATATGTAAATATCGGCCTTTTTGTTCATTAAATTTTGTTATAAAAGTAGAATCTCCAATGATTATTTTAGTACGCTCACGTAAATATTATTTCCACTCACGTTTATTTATTTGTTCATGAATGGGCCGTAGGTAATTTCAGTTACTAGCCATCACGATACTTAACCCTTGGGTGCGGGAGGTGGGTCGTGACAAGTGGTATCAGAGCCTAGGTTTTAAAATTATTTTTATTAAAGTATTGGAGCACAAGACATGCACAAATAGGATAAGGAAACGTTGAGTTAGATTACAAGTAGTATTTAAATTAACTATTTGTGTAGCAACAACTATGGTATATATAATTATGGTATTTCATTAAATTTTGTAATTAAGATGAGCTATTTATTACTTTATATATAATTGTATATAGCTTTCATGTATATGCTGAATAATTTGAAGGAAAAAAAAATTACCAAAAAAAAAAAATCGTATTATATGTTCCGTAGCATTTGAAAAAAAAATAAAAATAAAAATTCATTTGACTATGTAGAAGTGGGTTCAAATCTATAATCTTTCAAAATTTATAAAAATACTGATTTTAAAACTATTTCCCATCAATAAAAAGTTCACGGATAAAAGAAATAGAAGTTCATTTCAAATTCCTGAAGTTCTTGCATATGATTCTGTCATTTCATTTCCAGTCACTTGTTTAATTGTATTCTCATTTTATTTTTTTATTTTTTATTTTCGAAAACAAAACCATATGAAAAGTTTTTAAAGTCACCCATTGTTTATCATTTTGGCCCAAAAAAGGTGACAAATAAACAGTGAGTTGTTTTTGGTAAAGTTTTTTTGAGGTAATATTTTATATCTCATTAATCATCAAATATATATTTATCAGAGTGCGTAGCGGATAGTTTACACATATAACAAATTTCGAGGACAAAATTTTTAAAAGGAGGGAAGATTGTAACAACCCGAAAATTTAAGTTATCCCTTAAATTTTATATTAGTATTATTTAATTATAAATGATTTCAAAAAAATAATTTTAACTTTATATTATCATTCGATATTTTTTTTCTGAGTATTATGGTATTTTTATTATATTTTTCTCTATATTTTTCCTAAATCAAAACACACTAAAATATAATATTTTTTGTGCGACCATGATGCGTGCCACCAATCCGTCTTGCGCCGCACGCCTTCTCTCCCCTATATATAGGGATGTCACCCCGTGCATCCACATCATCTCATACCTGTACGTTTTGAGTTATCATAATTTATTTTACGTAATTTATATTTTATAAATTATATTAATATTTCAATTACGTTGATTATTTTCTGAACCCTATTTGCTTAAATTAAAACCCATGGATATGTTTGTTTAAATTTTAATAATTATTTGACAATGATTTCATGAGCAATTATTTTCTGTAAGTACCACCACGAGAGTCCCATGCCTTGAGGGACTTAAATAAACCATTGGTTTCTGATTGGTCACCTTGTAGCCCTCTGTTTTTCATGGATTTATTGACCTTTGTTCTGTGCAGAGCAAAGTGTTGTGCGGAGCTAAATGCTACACTATTGTGGGAGCTACCTCTAGAATCCATATGAGCCACCTCTTGAATCCGTACCTCTGTATTGTCATGAATCCATTAACATCTGTTATGTTCTGTACCGTGATTATAATTATATGTTTTCGTATAATATCATATGATTTTTAAAACGGATTTTTGTTATAATATGAGCAACTTATTTACTCTAATAGAAAAGTATTATATTTTATCTATTTTAAGACTAAAGCTTATCCATGGTAATTATGCTCTCAGTATAATATTTCTCATTCTGCTATGTGCTTATAATTGTTTACCAATTTTTAGGAAACAATGCAATTCAAAAATAATTTTTGGAGAGTTTTAGATGCGGGGCTGCGAAATAGATACACATAGCACTTTTATAGTATTTATAATTCTATTCTTTATATGTAAATATCGGCCTTTTTGTTCATTAAATTTTGTTATAAAAGTAGAAGTTTCGATAATTATTTTGGTACCCTCGCTTAAATATTATTTCCACTCACGTTTATTTATTTGTTCATGAATTGGCTGTAGGTAACTTCAGTTACTGGCCATCACGATACTTAACCCTTGGATACGGGGAGCGGGTCATGACATAATTGGCGTCAAGTAACCTTGTATAAATATTTTTTAAAAAGTTTTTGATACTTGAACAAAATTATTTTCGTATATACATATTCCCACTTCACCATTTGTTTTACCTATGCTAGCAGAAATAATTAAATTTTTCATAAAATATATGGGTAATGAATATTATGTAACTATTATTATTTCAATGAAAGCAAAATTTGATAAATATTTTGATACATTGCATCATCACTTAAGTTTAGCCATAATAATTGATCCTACGTGTAAAGATATTGATTTACAAGAATTTTTATAACGTATTTTCGTTAATCAAAAATACTTTGCCCCCATTATGCAAACATGAAAAACATTATTTGAAGAATACAAGGCAGTTGCATCTGTAAATATACCTACACACACTACACTAGTAGTCTCATCTCGAGGCGAAAGATTAACATACAAGCGTAAGTAATTCTAAACTACAACGTTATTTTGAAAGCCCATCAGTGGATGATTTCGATAATTTTGACATTTTGGATTGGCGGAAACAAAATGAAATTATGTGGCATGTGGTTTCACAAATGGCTCGTTATATATTAACCGTTTCGATTTCTACAATTGTTTTGGAAATAGCTTTTAGCGCAGGTGGACGGGTGCTGAGCGATTACTGCAGCAGGTTTTCATCCCAAATGGTTGAGGTACTGATGATATCTAGAGATTATGTGCATGCGCTTACGAAAAAACAAAATTATAGTGAAAATGAGAGAATTCAAAATGATTTGGATGACATGTCCTCGCATAATGTGAATGAATTATCTGTCTCCTTTGATGATTAATCAATAATTTTTTTTCATTATTTCATTTCGTTATTTTTAATATTAGATTATTAAGATGAAGTATAATGCAAATGATTGGTAGACTAGTAGGTGCCAACCTAGTTGGGATGTACTATAGTGATACAATTATTCTACCATCATCAATAATTTACATATATTTTATTTAATGATATAAATTTGTGTGATATTTTATTTCATTTTGAAATAAAAATTATGTGAAAGTTTCATTTTGATATATATAAAATTATTCATTTCGAAAGAAGAACATTAAATAATTTCATATTTTTTTAGTTATAAGTTCATAACTAAAAAAATGTAAGTCATACATAATTAAATTTAAATATCACCACACATGAAACATAACAAAACATCTCATTAATCTTAACTAAAATACTCTAGTACAATTTTTCTTTTATTTTTTATCCCTAATAAATAATCTACGTACATAATATATTTATCATTCATTTAAAATAAAAAATAAAAAATAAAAAGAGACCCATGCAGGCCCGGCTCGCGGCTCGAGCCAAGCCCGAGCCCAGGCCTTAGGCCCGGTTATGAGAGGGTCACAGGTTGGACCGGCTTGACTCGTCAAAAAAGCGAGAGCCCATGAGGCCTGCACGAGTCGGCCTGAGATCGGGCCCAAGTGGACTAGGCCAGGCAATTATTACGCCCCTATATATACATAGATCTATTGTACTGATGGTATTGGAGTCTACCACATCAAACAATAAACATAAGTGGTCAAATCAAATAGTTAAAACACTACTTATTTTTTTGTTTTGAGTCATTAAATAACTTTTGCTAATTTGCAATCAACCAAGCCAAATTTTTTTAACAAAAAAGATGTAAAGAGAGTGCAATTAGTGAGGCTATTGTTAAATGAAAAATAAAAACCCCATAAAGAAAAACACATGTCACCAAATAGGTCCAGATTTTAATTCTGATAAAATACAATACATTTGAAAACCGAACAAGGGGTAATCATTGAACATCTAAACAATTCTTCCTCGCATATAGAATTCGATCATTGTCACGACCTAACCCCTACCCCAAGGGATTAGAGAAGTGACTGGCCAGTAATCTGAGATTACCAAAGGCCTGCTTGACAATAATATAGGAATAGGGGCTAGCGGAAGTCAATATATATTAAAATATAACGTCTAATGAGCTGTGAAGACTTAGATGAATGAAACAAACCTTTATATACACACATATGCACATAAGTCCATGTCAAGTTTTTACAAAACATAAACAAAACTTAGGGATTAAAGCCCAATAACAAAATCAGTCTTAGCAACAATCAAAATTACATATAACACTTGATCATAACACAAAAAAGTGTGTTCTAAATGTGACAATCCAACCTATACTCTATTTAATTATGCATGTGATTATATGTTTGATATGAATTTGCAAGTTTGAGTATGTGAATTTGGAATAATATCTGTTGAACGTAGGAATATCTGTTGCAATTATAACTTTGAACTAAAATTAAAAGCCTTAGAGGCGCGATAAACAAAAATCGACTTCATATATGTGATTAGCATGATTTATAGAGCTTATGGTAAAATTTTAAAAAATTATGAGTCGTAATGATTAAATTAAAATTTATGAGTTAAGTCATATTTGTGTTTAGCCTCTTGTGTTCTTCATTTTGGTGGAGAGCTTGCTAGAGTGAGTTAAAGAGAGAGGAAGAAGAAGAGCTAGGGTTTTGAAAGAGAATCAAATGGCATACCTTAGACTTGAGTTAAGGTATGATAATCTACTTTTAATCTTTGTCTCTAACTTATCTTTGTCATAGAATCAAGAAGAAATTGGGAAACTTGGGCTAGGGCTTGAGTTATGTAATGGATTGAACTAAATGCAAGAAATCTCCTCATGTTTGTTTGATTTGAGTCAAATCTTGTGATTAATGCATGAAACGAGCTCTAGATTGTGCATACAACAAAGATTTGTTAAAGGATCATCCATATTTTTATGTGTTTGAGTTTGATCACAAAATTTATGAAGTTATGAAAAAGAGAAGACATTGATTTTGTTATTGGCTCAAGATTGATGTGTTTGAGATGCAATTACCCTTGTATCATGCTAGTATATTATGTTTTTGAGTTATTTTTGCATGATTTGGGGCTTGAAAATCAACCCAGAAGCTTTAGTTTTTCTTCAACTTCGGACTGCCCAGAACAGCCAAGACCGCACGTGCGGGGCTCACAGCTGTACATATGGAAAACAGGGTAAGGCTGCACTTTGCTACTGAAATAAAAGCACGTACGGGCCATACATACGGTGAGGGGCTTCCGCACGTGCAGAAATGAAGGAAAAAATCTGCCTTCTTCTGTTAACTTCCCCGATCCTCTGAATTCGTTTCTGAGCATGTTTTATCCTTCCGCAATGCCTATAAATGGATGGAAAATAAACGAATCGTAAAACGAATTAATGAAAGAAAGCATATGAATTGAACGGATTATTCATCGAATGTGTGTGTGAAATGTTTGTGTAGGTCGTGTGCTGAAGGAAACACCGCGGGACCTAACGTACTGTGGGTAATAATATTGTACATATATATTCTTAATTGTATACCTTAAGCCACGAATTGGGAATTGTACCAACATTGTGTTTTCATGGAAATGAATGAAATTTGTAAAAGTTATATGACACGTGTAACGTGGACCTAAGGTCATTTTGTTTATGCTATGATATGATTGGGCCCGAGGCTATTCTATTAATATGTGGGCCTAACACCGTTCTGCTTATATGTAAGCCTGAGGCCATTCTGTTTATGTGATGGGCCTAAGGCCGTTCTGCTTATATGATGCGCCCAAGGCCGTTCCATATTATGACTATGAAATTATGAGAACCTTATGTGCATTTATCTACACTGCTTTATTTTATTATTACTATTGAGCTTCGTTCACCCAATATTATATATGCACCTATAGGTGATCCGCATCATAGAGCCCACCCTTAGAGTCAGCTTCAGGAGCCTTTTTGTGAACCTGTCAAGTCACGCCTTCGAGAAGGAGTTTTGTCTTTACCTCCCATTATGCTTTGACCTTATTTTGTTTTTGTTATCTTGGTCTTGTGTTATCTAAGCAACATGTATAAAATTTCCTTGATATTTATATTTTTGCATAGGCATATAAATGATGTGATTGTGTTATATTTTGCTCATATTGGCACAGCTTAATGGACTTCTTCATTGTTATATACTTCCGCTTATGGCCCCATTACTATAATTACTCTATGTGTTTGTTTGAGGCCGAAGGTAATCAAGTGATTATTGGCTGATTATGACCCAAACTTTTAGGGTCAGGTTTGGGTCATAATAAAGTAGTATCAGAGCACGAGTTCATATCTCACACACGAGTCCATTTGAGCAATAAGAAGTCTAGAAAAGGTTTAAGTTGCATCCATAATGCATTTTCAATCAAGTATGATAAGAAAATGTGCATTTGTAAATGTGACTTATGTGCATATTATCGGTGAAAGTTATAATGTATGTTTTTTTAGATCATGGTGAGGACAAGGGCGGAAGATGGGGAGGATTCAACCTCCGCATGACTTAATAGAATGGAGGCAATGATTATGGGCATGGCAGAGGCTTTTAGACAACAACAACAACAACAATAACAACAACAGTAACAACAACCACCACCGCCACCAATGCCTATGCCACCACATGTAGTACAAGACCACCAAGTTGACGACCAAACTATTGCTCTCACAAAGGAATTTAAAAAGATGAAACCGCCATCGTTCAAAGGAGGAGTTAATCCACTGAAGGCGGAGGCTTGGGTGCTTGGTATAGAAAAACTATTTGAAGTCTTCCCATGCACGGAGGCAAAAAAAAAGCCTTGCTTGCTGCTTTTACACTCGAGGATGAGGCACACTGGTAGTGGATGCTTGTTTGAGAAGAACATCAAGGAATGAATTGGGCTTAATTTTTGGAGATCTTCTATGAAAAGTACTTCCCGCAAAGTATCCGAGACAGGAAGGTGTCGTAGTTTGAAAACTTGAAACAAGAGAACAAAACTGTAGCAGAGTATGAGGCACAGTTTACCAAGCTAGCCCGTTTCGCACCGCATATGGTCGATACGGACTACAAAAAGGCAAGGAAATTTGAGAGAGGTCTCCGAGACTCCATTCTGGAGAAGATTAATGTGTTGAAGGTACAAAAATATGTGGATGTATTGGATAGGACCATCATAGCGGAAGGTAACCAGGCCAACCATAATCGATACTCGAAATGGAAGGGCAAGAGGCAGGGTTCTAATATGCACAATGTCACGACCCAACCCCAAGGGCTTAGGGCTGGAATCGCAATTTACTATTTGATTCTAAGCTTAATAAATTAAATGGCATAGGCAGAGGCAAAATGGAAGTAAGAAAATAATTAAATAGAAAATTTACTTTATTCGACTATTTTTAAAAAAGAAGGTACATCTATGGGGCTTTTATTATTTTATTATTCAGTGACCGACTATCAGTAAAAACAAAAGAAAAGAAAAGAAAAAGAAACAAAATAACATATCAGCATCAAATTCTTGTACGGGTTCCACTACACGAGATTACGGGTCTTCCTTACATCTCATCACCTGAAAGGGTAACAGCTATAAGCACACAACAGAGTGAGAAATATTATGCCAAGAGTATAGGGAACACAAAAATAACCATGGATGGTTAGTTAAGCTAAAACATTTACATAATTTGAATAAATAAATTATTTAAGTGACAGAAACTAAAATACAAAAATTACGTAAATAAATAACCATAACCATGATACTGAATAGAACAGAGCAGAGGTCACATGAGTGACAGTCAGAATAGAGGTCAATGGATCCATGACAAACAAAGAACTACAAAGTGGTCAAATAGAGGTCAATGGTTATTTAAGTCCCCCAAGGCATGAGACTCTCGTAGTGGTACTTACAAAACATAATTGGTTATAAAATCATTGTCAAATATTTTCTAAAAGTTAAACAAACATATCCATGGGTCTCAATTTAAGCAAATAGAGTTTAGAAAATAATTAACGTAATCAAAATATTAATATAATTTATAAAACATAAATTGCGTAAAATAAATTATGATAACCCAAAACATACGTAAAATATATTATGGTGCCTCAAGGTATAATATAACTCACCTTAATATTGACCCTTAAATTTTACTTTTCACTATCACAAATCTTCTTACTTCCAAGTTTCCTATGTCCAGCATTCCTACGTGATCTTCTTCTTTTTTTTCCTTTTTCTTTCCTTTCACTTCCTTACGTACTTCCACAGTCCCCTCCCCCTTATATAGACACTCTTGGGTGATGACTCACCTTGTGTGATGATGAATCAACCTGATGACTCACCTCTTCTACTAGCTAGACAGTACACATGGCTTACTTACCACCTCTCTAGGAAATTTGCAAATCTTTTCCTTAATTGCTGTTTATTATTGTTATTACTATTATTATTTATTTACTCTTACTTTTATATTTATTTATTTAACTTTTGGTGTCATTTTATTTTGGTCCAATTCTTTAAATTATTATATACTATTTATTTATTTTAATAATATATTATCATATACAACCATAATTATATTTATATATTTATATGGTATCTAATTAAACTATTAGGGTGTCACACACAAAGGGTCGGCGTCCTCACAAAATAAGAAGCACAATTTGGGAACTTCCAACACTTCAGGTTCTACTTGTGATTCGCACCAACTTGCCCAGAGTGTGGAAAGAAGCATCGAGGGCTTTACTATCGAGCAACATGAGCTTGCTTTAAGTGTGGGAAGACGGGACATATGATGAGAGATTGTCTTATGTTTGGGCAACAAAAAGGGAATAGGTCGACTGCTAGTTTAGCCAGTTCCACTCCTGCAACAAAGACCCCGGCAAGACCTACTACTTCTAGAGACAATGTTAGGCAAGGGAGAGTCTCTGCTCTTGTTCCAGGTGATGTTCATAATTCAGATGCTGTGGTTTCAGGTACACTTTCCATCAATGGCCAACCTGCTCGAAAACATTTGCTGTTAATTTGAATAGATCTATGGAGAATTATATGTTGTGTGTGTCTCTCCCATCTAGGGACTATATGTTATGTGCTTCTATTTATCCTGTATGTGAGCTTTTGCTTGGAGATATTCCATTATGTGCTAATTTGATGCCTTTTGATATGGTATTGTAGCTCAACTTTTCGTGCTCTTTTTGGAAGACGAATAAGCTCTACAGTATCGGACTCCCGCGATTCTGAATCTGATTCCACAAGTGCAATGTGAAATAGATAAACACCAAAGAGTCCAAATCCAACAAATCTTTTGAAAATCAATTTTGAATCAAAACGCCAAAAATTGACTACTTTGCTAAATACAAAGTCGCTACCTAAATATTTTTAGAAAATTTAGGAAACCTATGATTTGTGCCAAAGGCCACGTGTCCGTCATCACCAAGATTGTCTCAGCTCGGGAACTTAGGTACAAGAGGGGAAGGTCATGAATTGAGCACCCCCACTCGTCCGATCAAAGATCGGCCTCTACTAATCATGATGTGATTCTTATCTACGTTATATGCTCTTGTTCCGATTTATTAGGCTAACTTACTATGTGATGCTCACACAAGTATAGACTAATTTACAAAAATTGGAACAATTGATTTCATGTTTGTTTTGAAAAGAGTTTCAAATATGTACCACTTGAAAAAGTGATCGCATATGAACATTACTCAAATTATCCCAATTCAAGCAATTAGCCTTCATCCACAAGCATTCACGTAATTTATCACTTAAGCATTTAACCTCATGGCAAGCATGTTAGATATGGCAACAATCACACTCATGCAATTATGCTAAAGCAAATAAAAGCTCATCTAGTACTCCAAGCCAAAAAGGTGATAAAGTTAGAATAATGCATGATCCTAACTATGCAATATGACAAATGCAACACATGTGATATGCAATTAATAAGCTCGGCTACTTAACATGGCATATGAATCAATTTGATAGCATGCGGTCTAAGCACGTATTCAAAGAAGCGTTAAACTAAAAATGCAAGTTAGAATGATGAACCGAGCCTCAATGCATGCAATACAAGTGGATGCAAGGCATGAGAGGTGCTAAACAAAATATGATGCCTAATCTAACCATCATAAGCAGGTAAATAAAGGGAGAAAGACGTGAGGTTGGAAAACATACACATTATTACAACTTTATGCCCTCACGTAGGAGGGTCCGAATGAATAATCTAGCTAAGCTAATTAACTAGCTATTACAAACTGAATGAAATAATTAACTAAACTAGCTAATTAATTATTATAACAAATTAGATAGTCTATGTGTAGACACCCCATTTTTTACCGTCCTCAAGACTTGGACGTCTGTCACAACCCAAACCCGCCCCTATGGGTTTAGCACCGTAACCGGCCAGTAATCCGAGATTACCGAAGGCCTGCTTAACAGTAAGACAGTAATACAGAGTACAGGGGCATGGCGGAAGCCAATACAGTAAATAAACAATGTCCAATGAGCTGTGACAGTCTGTATGCAAAAAGATTTTTCATACATATATGCAGTCAGTGACAAAACTGTATGTACATTATACACAATCATTCAGAATAGGGACCTAATCCCTATTAAACAGTACAGTAACGGTCTATACAGATTACAAAACAGATACGAAGACAGATGGGGGAAATTAAAACACCCCTAAGCCATAGCTAGACAGGCTCGGAATCTCGCAGTGAGGCACAGTAGTTGGCTTGACAAAACCGGAGTTTACCCCGACGCTCCTAGCCGCGGTCTGGTGCCTGTACACCTACATATATATATGAGCAGTGAGCTAAAGCCCAGTGAATAACATAAAGCGTAAAGGGGTTTAGAATGAATGTCCTTCAGTATTGAAAACAGTTGTTTCAATCAGTATATCAATTGTTCAGTACAGTAAACAGTCATATGTGGTACATCTATTAGCATAGCAGTACAGTAAACAGTAGGTCTAAAAAGACCGAACAGTCATTGATGGCCATCAATCAGTAAACAGTAGTGGTTCCAACAAGGGAACCGATAGAGATCTCTGTAACAGTAACAATCAGTAACAGTAGTTGCTAAGGATGCCACAATACAGTTCAGAATATAGGACATACATTCATTCAGTTAACAGTATCAGTTCAGAAAACAGTACAGTTCAATTGTTCAGAAGATAATCATTTTGAACATATCTTTACACAGTTGTTACTCACAGAGTTCTGGGCTACAGTAAAGTTAGAGCGCGTCTCCAGTCGCCAACCCTACACAGT
Organism: Camellia japonica; assembly: GCA_030407325.1. Classification (NCBI taxonomy): domain Eukaryota; kingdom Viridiplantae; phylum Streptophyta; class Magnoliopsida; order Ericales; family Theaceae; genus Camellia; species Camellia japonica. Next base: position 52,924,528 of record JAPPVO010000017.1, read on the forward strand.
TTACGGAACGAACACACACTAAGCTACACAGTTGGGAAATATAATAACTTAATCCCTAATTGACTCGGCGTGTTCTACATCTATATCCTCACTAAGAAGTCTTAAACTAGGCCTAAGAATGCCTAGGATGGGATGAGGATGCAAAGATGCACTCAGAAAACATTTTCAGAATTTTCAGAAAACAGGGGTCTCGCTCGAGCATGGTTTTCTACGCTCGAGCGGACATGCAGACAAAGGATCTCCGCTCGAGCGTGACTTCCATCGCGCGAGCGGACTGCAAGCTATAGTGAAAATACTGGATGCTCAAAATCCACGCTCGGGCCCAAGCAAAGGCCCATCTCCAACTTCTGCCCAGCAAATCGGAGATCTACATTTTCTGCCATACAATGCCTCGAAAGGCGCCATACCAATACTTGAATGATAACTGTTGTTGTAGGCGAATTCAGCTAAGGACAAATGGCTTTCCCAGTTTCCCTGAAAATCAAGGACACACATTCTCAATAAATCCTCCAGAGTCTGGATGGTCCTTTCTGACTGACCATCTGTCTGAGGATGATAGGCACTACTCAGTCTCAGTTCAGTACCCAATGCAGTCTGTAAGCCTTGCCAAAATCTCGATGTAAACTTCGAATCCCTGTCAGAAACAATGGACACAGGCACTCCGTGCAGTCTAACAATTTCATCAATATAGAGTATAGCCAATTTGTCCGCATTATAAAATGTCTTAACAGGTAAGAAGTGAGCAGATTTAGTCAGTCTATCAACAATAATCCAAATTGAGTCCATACCTTTACTGGAGTGAGGAAATCCCACAATAAAATCCATAGTAATATGTTCCCATTTCCACTCCGGTATCGGTAAGGGCTGCAATAAGCCTGCGGATCGTTGATGTTCGGCTTTGACTTGTTGGCAATGAAGACATTTCGATACAAAATCAGCAATTTCTTTCTTCATTCCTGGCCACCAGAAATTCAATTTCAGGTCTTGGTACATTTTCGTATTCCCCGGATGAATGGAAAATTTTGAGTTATGGCCCTCTTGCAGAACTCTTCTTTTCAGTTCAGTATCATTCGGTACACACAGTCTTTCTTGAAATTTCAGTACATTATTTTCAAATTTGAAACCCGGTCTTGGTTTAGACTCCTTTTCTTCGATGATCTTCTTCAAGAAGTCATCCAATTGTTGTTTCTCTTTAACTTCTTCAATCAGTGCCGGTTGAGCAGAAATAGCAGCTATTGGTCCACCTTGTTCTCGTAAAACAATTTCAATTTCAGATCTTTCAAGGTCACAAAGCAACTCTTTCTATCCGGTGAGCAAACAAGCTAAGTTTCCAATCGATTTCCGACTCAAGGCATCGGCAACGGTGTTGGCTTTTCCCGGATGGTACAGAATCTGTAGGTCATAGTCTTTAATCAGTTCTAGCCATCTCCGCTATCTCATGTTCAGTTCTTTCTGTGTGAAGAAATACTTCAAACTCTTGTGGTCGGTATATACTTCACATGTCGCCCCATAAAGATAGTGACGCCAGATTTTCAATGCAAATACCACTGCGGCAAGTTCCAAGTCATGGGTCGGGTAGTTCTTTTCATGCAGTCTCAGTTGTCGGGAAGCATAGGCAATTACTCTCCCATTCTGCATTAAAACACATCCCAAACCCTTATGAGAAGCATCACTAAATACAATATAACCATCCATACCTGAAGGTAAGGTAAGAACTGGTGCAGTCACGAGTCGAGTTTTCAACTCTTGGAATGCTGATTCCCTTTGGTCAGTTCAGTCAAATGATATCCCCTTCTGAGTTAATTGAGTCAACGGTAAGGCAATTTTGGAGAAATCTTTGACAAATCTTCTGTAATATCCAGCCAAACCCAAAAAGGTTCGGACTTCTGTCACATTTGTTGGTCTAGGCCAGTTTACTACAGCTTCAATTTTCTGCAGATCAACAGAAATTCCATCTTTGCTAACAACATGCCCCAAAAACATAACATGATCAAGCCAAAATTCACATTTAGACAGTTTAGCATAAAGTTTCTGTTCTCTTAAGGTCTGTAGGGCAAGTCTCACATGATGTTCATGTTCTTCTCTACTCTTTGAATAAATCAGAATGTCATCAATGAATACAACAATAAAGTCATCAAGGTATGGTTTAAAGATTCTGTTCATGAGGTCCATAAATGCAGCAGGTGCATTGGTAACTCCGAAAAGCATAACTAAAAATTCGTAATGTCCATACCTCGTTCGAAAAGCAGTTTTATCAATGTCCTCTGGTTTAACTTTCAACTGATGATATCCAGATCTGAGATCAATCTGAGAGAAAATTTGAGCACCCTGTAACTGATCAAATAAGTCATCAATTCGAAGCAATAGGTATTTATTTTTCACAGTTACCTTGTTCAGTTCGCGATAATCAATACACAGTCTCAGTGAGCCGTCTTTCTTTTTCACAAATAAGACAGGTGCGCCCCACGATGAAGTACTGGGCCTGATGAACTTCTTATCTAACAGTTCCTGCAATTGTACTTTCAGTTCTTTCAATTCAGTCGAGGCCATTCGTAAGGAGCTTTAGATACTGGCTGGGTACCCGGAATCACATCAACAGTGAATTCAATCTCCCTGTCAATCAAATCCCCTGGCAGATTATCTGGAAAAACATCTGGAATTCTTTGACTATGAGAATACTGTTCACATTAGCATCATCATCAATAGATACAGTCAATACAAAACACAGATACCCTTTACACCCCTTTCTAATCAGTTTAACAGCTTTCACAGATGAAATCAAATACGGAGGAGGTACCACTCCAACCCCATTAAACACAAATTCAGGTAAACCCGGTGGACGGAAAACTACTTGTTTTGTTACACAGTCTATGGTGGCATGATATTTCGTTAACCAGTCCATTCCCAATATTACGTCAAAATGATCAATATTCAGAGGCAGTAAATCAATATACAGATGTGCATTTCCAACAATAATTTCACAAGCAGGGTACATGTATGCACAAGTCATGGATCCCCCAACGGGTGATGATACAGCTAACAGATAATTCATAGGTTCTAAGGGTCTATTCAATTTTCGCGAAAAAGCATGCGATACATAAGAATGTGTAGACCCCGAATCAATCAGTACATATGCATTTTGAGTACAAATAGAGAGGATACCTGACACAACGGTCTCAGTATTTTGTACATCTCCCGGTACTAGGGCGAACACTCGGCCCTGCCTCATAGGCTCTTTCCCGTAGCCTTGGGGTTCGGTTTTGGTGCAACAGTTGATGCTGCGGCACTGCCTGCAGCTTTACTATTGCCCTGAGCAGTGGAGGGCAATCTTTAACCATATGGCCCACCTTGCCACACCTGTAACAAGCACCAGATAGTTTATAACGCAACTCCCTTATGATTCTTACCACATTCGGAATAGGGCGGTATAGAACCACTCCCTTGGCTGGGGCTAGTTGTTGACCCCGTATTCTATTTCTTGTTCAATGGGTTATGCTTGCCTTTCTTGAATTTAAAACCCTGCCTTTTACCACGCCATTCAGACGCTGGTGTTTCAGTTTTCAGTGCCTCGATGTTCGCTTCAGCCATCAAAGCTCGGTCAAGGACATTCACATAATTCGGTAATTTCAGAACACTTATTCTGTCGAGTATCGCAACATTAAGGCCGCCTTCAAACTTTTTGGCCTTCTTGTAATCAGTGTCCACCATGTGTGGTGCATATCTAGCAAGCCCAGTGAACTTTGTTTCGTATTCAGCAACGGACATTGTGTGCCCTGTCTCAGCTGTTCAAATTCAGTCACCTTTCTGTCCCTGACACACTGAGGGAAGTACTTTTCAAAGAAGGCTCCTTTGAATTGAGCCCAAGTCATAACAGTGTTGTCATCACGGGTAAGCATCCACACCCTTCTAGCCTCTTCTTGCAAAGTAAAGGTGGCCAACAGTACTTTATATGCCTCCGAGCACGGAAACACTTCAAACAATTTTTTTGTCTTAAGAACCCATGCTTCAGCTTTTAACGGTTCAAGGCCTCCCTGAAAGGATGGCGGTTTCATTTTGCTGAACTTCTGGGTAAGAGCAATTATGTCCATATCATTAACATTCACATTCTGTTCCGGCTGTACCGGAGGAGGAGGTGGGGGCTGTTGGTTCTGTTGTTGATCTAATCTTTCAGTTATTAGTTCCATCATTCTTTCCAGTCTTGTCATTCTTGCCTCAGAGGATGAGGATTCAGATTCATTTGCAGTTCTTGTATTATCCATTTCACTATAAGTAGTTATAACAGTTATCAACATAAGCAGTTGCATACTTAAACAGTTTATCACATTAACACATATTCAGTCATGTCCACACACACCTTTCATGCTCATGTGATGCCCTAATTGCTTTTCTAGGACACCCTATAGCTCATTTGGACACATGTGTGCGGTATAACTCGTGGTAAGTATCGCTCTGATACCACTCTGTCACGACCAAACCCGCCCCTATGGGTTTAGCACCATAACCGGCCAGTAATCCGAGATTACCGAAGGCCTGCTTAACAGTAAGACAGTAATACAGAGTACAGGGGCATGGCGGAGCCAATACAGTAAATAAACAATGTCCAATGAGCTGTGACAGTCTGTATGCAAAAAGATTTTTCATACATATATTCAGTCAGTGACAAAACGGTATGTACATTATATACAATCATTCAGAATAGGGACCTAATCCCTATTAAACAGTACAGTAACGGTCTATACAGATTACAAAATAGATACGGAGACAGATGGGGGAAATTAAAACACCCCTAAGCCATAGCTAGACAGGCTCGGAACCTCGTAGTGAGGCACAGTAGTGTAGACGTCCCCGAATGTCCCGGGAGGGAAATCCCGTTTTGTTCATTTGGGGCTCACTACAGTTCAAGACTCAATTTGTCACGGTTCTTAATCTGAACCAAGAGTCCAAATCCGGCAAATCGTTTTGAGAAAAACAGATTTTTTGAAAGAAGTGCCAAACATGGACTGCGTTGCTAGATACAGAGTCGCCACCTAAATATTTTTTTAATGGGGAATTTAGGAAACCCTGACTCGGTGCCAAAGGCCACGTGTCCGTCATCACCAAAGTTGCCTCGGCTCGGGAACTTGGTACGATTGGGGAAGGTCAGCTATGAGCACCCCCTCTCGCCCGATCCGAAGATCGGCCTCTACTAACCATGTATCCTCTTTTGAAAACGTTATGTGTTCTTATTCCAGTTAATTAGCTAGAATTACTATGTGATGCGCACAACACAAAAGTATAGACTAGATTGCCTAATTTGGAATGAAGCATTGCATATCCGTTTGTTTGGAAAACGCTTTGGAATTTGCTACTCGCAAGTAGGCTAAAATACGGATTTCAATGAGTTGTTCCAACTTAAACAATCCAACCTTCACCCACAGGCATTCAAGCAGTTTATCACATAAGTAGCTAGCCTCATGGTAATCATGCTATTATGGCAACACTCACACGCATGCGGTATGCTAAAGCATAAAAGCTTACAGAGTACTCCGAGCCAAAACAAGAACATGTTAGCAATCATGCATGATCCTAGTCTATGTTTAAATGCCTAATGCATCGCATACGGAATGTCACTAGAGTAGGCTCGGCTAGTCTATGAATGACATGTGAAAATGCACAAGTAGCATGTATTCAAGTTAGATTTGAAATACTTTATGCAGTTAGTATGATGCGCCGAGCCCGGTGCATGCGATACAGATGAATAAATGCAAACATGCAAGCATAAGGTATGCTAATTGAAATATGCCCTAAATCTAACCATTATAAGCGGTTAAATAAAAGGGAGAAAGAAATGGGGTTGGGAGACATGCACACACGCACCCACACTTATTACAATTTGCCCTCACTCGGAGGGACCGAATAAATAATACAGGCCACGTAATTAACTAACTCACAAGCTAATTAATTATTACAGAACCAAATGAATAACTAGCTACAACTAATTATTACACAACTTATTAATTAAAAATTAATTAATGATTAATGAATGACAACAAGCAAGTAGGGAAAGCAGTAAACGGTGCTATTCCAGCTCTGTTTGAAGAAGGGAGGCATGCATGCTCGCTTCGGTTCTTCGCCTCGAAACGCCTTCCGGTTGCTCTTTAGAGGCTCTGTTTGCAGGGTGTCTTTCAGTGCTTGTTGCTGAAACTTACCAAAACACTGCAGGGGAAGTCACCAGTGGCCTGCCGGCCATGGAGGGAGATCTGCCGGCCAACAACAGAGCATTGCCGGCCAATGATGAGAAGCTGCCGGCCATCAGTGGTGCACTGCCGGCCACTGGTGTGCTGTGACACCAAACTGCAACGAAGCACAAAACAGAGAAAATTGAGGGTTTCCCAAGGACATGTACGCACCATGGCACTCCAAATCACCTCAAAACATCAAGGGAGAGGCCAAGTCGGATCCATGACCATCAATCACGCATCCCGATGCATGATGGCCAAAGATCCAACTTATGCAAATCAATATGGAAATGAATGCACAAATAAAGCAAGTAAAGCCTAGAACTCTATCATGAATCATCAAGAGCTTCGGCAACCGAGAATTGAGACGTGTCCCATCACTTGAAGTATGAAATGCCCCTCGTTCCTCGTGCTTGGATTAATACTTAATCCAAACAATACAACACCTAAGCATGGCAAACATGCGATATGACTTAAGTGTGCAAACATGCGACTAACTCAAGCATGCAACAAGTATATAAGCATGATGTGAGGTGACAACCTTAGACAATCAAGGCAAAATGCAACATGAACGTGTGAACATGCAAGGCATGTGGAGTTAAACAAGTATGCTACAACATACAAATGAAACAAGCATGCGACAACAGGTAAGATGGCTTACACACGAAGATGGACGGCTCTCAACTAGGTCCAAATCAGTAGCCAAAGTGATGAATTAAGCACACAACATACTCAAGCATGCAAAATGCGAAAGGTTCAACAAAGGGGCCTAAAAGGGGCAGCTCTCAAAAGTGCCTAAGAAGTGACAAATGTGCAAGTGTACAACACTATATGCACTGAAATGAGATGATAAATGATGCCAAATCATTTAAATAGTTCAAGGATGCGTGAATCACCGAAACACGAAGCTTGCAAGGCCAATAACACTACAGCTATACGAAGCATGAAGGATATGGCAAGGGCAACCCAAAACAGTCCTAGTACGTACTGATATGAGACTAAAACATGCATGGAAGTAGGCCAAAGAAAGCTAGCATACAATGCTAAACACATAGAACATGCAAGGCTACAAAGAGCAATGCACTACACCTATGAGAACCAATCATGGCATGACTTGGACAAAAAAAGAGTTACATCATGTATATTAGGACCCAAAATGTACTGAAATGATGAGCCAAAGGCTTAGGCTAAGTGGCATGCAGAAAAGTCCATTTTTGAAGCATAAAGCACAAGCTATACAAAGCATTCAAGGCATGTCAAATGCAAGTGTATGACAACATTTCATGGACTGAAATAGCATGTGGAATGAGGGCAAATCCTGCAAACATCACATGTATGACATGATAGAGGCCTCAAAAACCCAAGACTAGCCTAAGCATTTACACTATAGCTATACAAAGCATGAGTGATATGGTCATGGCAGCCCAAAACAGTCCTAGAACACTTCAAAATATGCATAAAATCAAGTTTGAGCAAAGCCAAAATATGCTAGTATGATGAGTCAAAACATCATGCACAAAAGGCTAGTAAACAAGATTTGTTCTACACCTATATGGAGCATGCAAAGGATGGTCAAACCAACTATGGATAGGTCATGACATGCCAAATGATGACCAAAAACATGCTGAATGTAAACCAATAAGCTAAAATGACATGGCATGGCATGGAGCATATGAAGCTAGTTTAGGGGATTTACATTACAAGTGCATCATGCAAGCATGGAGTAACAAAACCAACCAAAAACAGGTTCATGGCATGGTAAAACATCACCAAAAATGGACTGAAATAGACTCAACAAAGACTATGCACACATGCTACTTTGATGAGCTATAAATGGAGTTGCATTACACATGCTAGATGCAAGCAAGACATGACCAAACCAGCCTTGGACAGGGCCAAGGCAGGTCCTAGAAGTCCCAAAAAAAGGCCTGGACCAAGCCTCAAAAATGCATAGAGGGATGGTCCTTTCGAAGGCCAAAAATGCAAGTAAAGAGGAACACAAAGAGAGGGAACTACCCCCTCTGATTTAGGACCTCAAAACCACACCTCTACCACTGAAATCCCACTGGATTTCAGTGGTGGGAAGGCCAAACCAAGGCTAGCTTGGAGGCCTCCAAATATGGCTTAAAACAAAGCCAAACAAAGCATGCAAGGGGGCTACACACCCCAAACAGCAAAATGACCTAACCAAACTTAAAAAGCACTTAAAAACAAGACTTTTTCAGTTATAAGCAAAGCCTAAAACAATATACAAAGAGGGCTAAAGCAAGGTGCAAGAAAGTGCAAAAATGGGGGAAATGCTCACCCTTGAAGACCCTCTTCGAAACCAGCAATTTCAGGGGGTGGAAGCTTGTTTTCAGAGCTTAAGAATTCCTCCTAAGAAGCTTGATCCAATGGTGGTGGTGTATATCTATGTGTTGTAGTGTAAAAGTGCAAGGAAATCCAACTTCAAGGCACAAAACACAAGCAATATAGAGAGAAAGGGAGTTTTTACTCTTCAAAAACTCAGAACCTGGTGTAAGGAAGAAGCCTCTTCCTTATATAGAGAAATGAAAAGCCAAAGCTTCTTCAAGAAGCTTTGTAAGGCCTTCATCCCTATGGAGGGGAGTAAACAAAAATCCAGCTGGTTCAAAAGATCTGGAGGAAAACCAGCTGAGATAGAGGGGTGCCGGCCATTACTAATGGCCGGCAGTGGCACACTGATGGCCGGCAGGGCTTCATCAGTGGCTGGCAGGAACAAAGCCATGGCCGGCAGTGCACCAGGAGGGCCACTCTGAAAGGACCAAATCAGGGTCCAAAAATGAGGCAGAAAGGATACAAGGTTCGGGAAACTCGAACCAGTGACATTCCGCCACGACAGTCGAGTGCTGGGCGAGCAATCGAACTAGTTGTTGGGTGTACCTACAAGCACGACCAAGTCTTGAGGACGGTCAAAAATGGGGTGTCTACAAGTAGTTGGCTTGACAAAACCGGAGTTTACCCCGACGCTCCTAGCCGCGATCTGGTGCCTGTACACCTACATATATATATGAGCAGTGAGCTAAAGCCCAGTGAATAACATAAAGCATAAAGGGGTTAGAATGAATGTCCTTCAGTATTGAAAACAGTTGTTTCAATCAGTATATCAATTGTTCAGTACAGTAAACGTCATATGTGGTACATCTATTAGCATAGCAGTACAGTAAACAGTAGGTCTAAAAAGACTGAACAGTCATTGATGGCCATCAATCAGTAAACAGTAGTGGTTCCAACAAGGGAACCGATAGAGATCTCTGTAACAGTAACAGTCAGTAACAGTAGTTGCTAAGGATGCCACAATACAGTTCAGAATATAGGACATACATTCATTCAGTTAACAGTATCAGTTCAAAAAATAGTACAGTTCAATTGTTCAGAAGATAATCATTTTGAACATATCTTTACACAGTTGTTACTCACAGAGTTCTGGCCTACAGTAAAGCTAGAGCGCGTCTCCAGTCGCCAACCCTACACAGTTTACAGAACGAACACACACTAAGCTACACAGTTGGGAAAGATAATAACTTAATCCCTAATTGCCTCGGTGTGTTCTACATCTATATCCTCACTAAGATGTCTTAAACTAGGCCTAAGAATGCCTAGGATGGGATGAGGATGCAAAGATGCACTCAGAAAACATTTTCAGAATTTTCAGAAAACAGGAGTCTCGCTCGAGCGTGGCTTTCTACGCTCGAGCGGACATGCAGACAAAGGATCTCCGCTCGAGCGTGACTTCCGTTGCGCGAGCGGACTGCAAGCTACAGTGAAAATACTGGATGCTCAAAATCCACGCTCGACGGGCGCTCGACCCTCGCTCGGGCGTGAGACACAAGTCCTCGCTCGAGCGTGAATTCTCTCGCTCGAGCGGACTGTAAGCCCATGCAAAGTACTGGATGCACGCATTCCACACTCGAGCGTCACTTTTCTCGCTCGAGCGGAAGGCATGATCACAGAGTGTATGCTCGAGCGTGGACTTCCTCGCTCGAGCGTGGGTCCAAAATCTGGAAAACCCAGATTTGAACCTCAAGCTCAAAAACAAGTTTTAGCAACTCAAAACTCGACCTCTTGGGCCCAATTTCTGGAAAACACTTGTAAATACATAGAATAACATGATTCAAAGCTCAATTTATAAATCAAGGCCCAAGGGTAGCTCAATTAAATCCAAATTTCAAACAATTTTCATAGACATGAAGAACATGCAAACATGCATGAATTTAAACCATTTTAAGCTTCAATGCTTGCTCAAATGAGCTAATTCTTTCCAAAACATGATGAAATCATGGTCTACTCTCAAAACATGGACATGCATGTGAGGAATTATGAACTACAACCTCAAAACTTCAATATATAAACATGCATGCAACAATTAAGCTTCAACACAACAATTTGAGCCATAAATTGGCTCTAGACTTCAACTTTGCTCTAAACCATGCAAGAATCAACTCAAGGCATAAACAAGAAGGCAATGAATCTACCTTAAGTCTTGTAGTCCAAGAAGGGAGCTCAAATATGCAATCTCTTCTACAATTTCTTCAAGTCTCCAAGCAATTTGTAAGGAACTCAAGTTGTACTCACTCTATACCTCTCACTCTCTCTCTCTAGTCGATTGTGGGTTCAAAATGACTAAGGGAAAAATGTTGAATCTAAGTCTCAAGTTGGTCTAAGAAGTGGCCCACTCACAATGGCATCATGGTAATAAGTCCAACTCATGTAATTAGCTTATTTTTATCTAATTTAATCATACTAAATCACTTTTCAGATAGTTACACCATAAAATCACATAAAATCTAATTAGCACAGAACATCAATCAATTTCTGGTTCGGCCGCCGATAAGGCCTTCAATTTGTAGTTTAAACATAAAAATATGAACAGATAGTCAAACAATCAATCAGATAGAAATGCATTTAAACAGATATAGTCAATCAATCAGTTTCAGATTTCAGTCAGTCAGTTCAGTATTTCGATCAATTCAATTACTTATCATAATCAGTTCCAGTTTAACGGTAATCAGTAATCAATCGGTTAACAGTGACGAGGGTTGTTACAGACGTCATCGTTTGAACACTCAATGATCATCCATGTTCGTGTTCGTTTTGAGTTCCCGGAGGTCTCGGCCGCGCGCCTTGCCTCAAGATCTCTCAACTTGTCTGTTTCGTGCTTGGTTGTGGACCAAGGACTTGTGTTTTTGCTTCTGAGGGAAGAGGGTGGCTTGTTGGCCATTCCCTCAACCCATCGGCCAAGGCATGAAGCCATTGGCCTTGTTTTCTTGCCACCGGCCAAAAGTGTTGGCCGATCGGCACTTATGTTGGTTGATCGGCCATATTTTCTGGCCGAGCCCTGTTCATCTTCTTTATGCAGATATTTTATGCTAGCTGTCATAGCTGGCATGCACAATTCACATCCTCCATATACGTGTATGGAGGGATTTGTTTCAAGACTCAAGCTTGTTCAACAAGCTTGAGAATTGAAATTCTATAAGAAGGAAGCCTCCCCTCCCTTTCCAAAGGTTCTGGAATTTTGATATAGAAGTTCTATATCTATCTCTCTCTATATTTCCTCTCTCTCTACATTTGTGTGTGTGTTTGTGCCTAAAGTGTCTTTTTGTCTCACTATTGCACACAAACACCTAGTAGAACACCATCCTTTGGTTGCTGAGGTCCTTAGGAGTTGTTTTTAGTGTTCTTGAGCTAGTTTTGGCCAGAGGAGGCTGCTGGAGTAGTATTCTTGAAGGTGTTTTTCAAGAGTGAGCTTCTTGCTTTTAAACCCCCATTCTTGCTTAAACTTTTAGACCTATTTGGTTATTGTTTTAAGCTTAACTCTTAACTGATAAAAGTTCTAATTTTTGGTGCTTAAGACCTTTGTTTGAGGTCACTTTTGTGTTTGGGGTTGTTTACCCCCTCTTAGGCCTTGTTTAGCCTTGCTTTTGTGCCTTCTTTGTGAGCTTCGGGATCACCTTGTTTTGGCCTTCTCACCACTAAAATCCAGAGGGATTTCAGTGGTGGTGGGAATAGTGTTTTAAGGTCCCAAAAAGGAGAGGGTCATCCCCTCTCCTTGTGTCTTCAATACTTGCCTTGAATGCCTCATGTGTGAGCATGTTTGTTAGGCTTGTTCTAGCTTGTATATTAGGATGTATTTGTGGTTATTTTGCTGAGGCTTACCACTGTTTTTTCTTGGATTGATCACTCCATGCATGGTTTATATACTTATAGTGTAAATCACACACACTAGTCTTGTATGCTTCATGAAGTAGTATGTCATTCTAGCCTATATTGTGTCCACTTCAGCATGTATTTGGTGTTGTCTTACCATGTCATACCTCTGTTAGGTTTGGTTTGGTTAACCTTTGCATGCCTCATGCACTTGTAGTGCATTTCCATGAAATTGCCTTAACATGCTTTGTGCTTTAAGCCATGTTTTTAGCATGATTTTGGCTCAACTCAAAGAAACTTTTAGTCTTGTTTTACCATACTTGAGCTCTGTTTTGTGTTGTTTTGATCATATATGCCACGCTTTGTATAGCCATAAGGCATTCTAGCTTGTTAGCTTTGAGTGTCCAAGTCACTAGCATGCTTTATTTGGACTATTATCATGATTTGGCATCATTTGAAATGTTATTTCAGTTCATGTTTCATGCTCATATACTTGCACTTATCACTCCTTTAATGCTTTAAAGAGTTGATGTCTTATGCCTCATGAATGGACCATTGTGTATGCCTCCATGCTTAGGTCTTTGGGATGCTATCTAAGTGGGTTTTGGGGCTTATTTTGATATGCCATAACTCTATTTTTCATTGGATAATTCATACCATATTTGGTTTTGATAGGTGTAGTGTAACACCCTTTGTAGCCTTGCATGCCTCATGCCTTTTGGAGTTGTATTCTAGCTTGTGTCGGCTAGTTCGAGCACGTTTTTGGTCTTGTCTTGACCTACCTTGGGACTGTTTTGGATGCCCTTGGCCCTTTGGCGCTTGCCTTGTGTAACCATGGTTTAAGTCCCTTGGTTAGCCTTAAGCTTTAGGCCTTCTTGCATGCTATACTTGCTTTGTTTGGTTGATTTGGCATCATTCCTCACATATTTTCAGAGCTTATTGCATTGCCATGTTCTCATGTTGGTCACACCTTGCTCATGTTTGAGAGTTGTGTCTTGTTGCCTAGGTGTTGGACCATTTATATGTGCATGTTTGTTTTGCATTTTCATGCTTCCAATTCATAACTTTGGCCAATGATTTTGGGCATGGCTAAGGTCTGTCCATCTTTAGTTTAAGTCCATTTACCATGTTGTTCAAAGTTGCTAATTTACATCATGCTTACATACTTGTTGCATGCTTGTCGTATTGCATGTTGTCACATGCCTGTTACATATTTAGTACATTATATGTTGTTGCATATTAGTTCCATTACATGTTGTTGCATGCTTAAGTTGCATTGTATTGTGTGTGCATTGCTTTGCCTCTTGATCAAACATGATAGAGGTTAAGGTCCCTTTTGTGTTTTGTGCATTTCATTTGATATTGAATTTCACACTTGACTCGTTTGGCCATCATGCATTGAAATGCGCAATTGATGGTCCGAGGGTCGAGAACTACACTCCTTTGAGTTTCAAACATGATAAGGGGTGTAACTGCAAACATTGTCTTGTGAATGCATTGCCATGCTCTGTTTGTCCTCTGTTGCAGCAAAAGAGCATTTTACAGGAAGGGATGGCCGATCGGCCATCTTCAGTGCCGGTCGGCTACAAGTGTTTGGCCGATGGCTTCATATTTGGTCGATGACCTATTTATCTTAGCCGATGACCATTATTTTTGGCCGATGGCCTCCCACAGTGCCCATGGGGTAAATCAGAAGTGTGTTGGGAATTTTCACACTTTGCAGAGGTACAGAGCAGTGCAAACAGAGGCAACATGAGGCATGGCAACGGATTTTCGAGCGAAGCCGACCGAGTATGCATTTGTCCCTCTTCTTGAGGCCTCTTTACTGTTTTTCGTAGCTTAATTAATTTGTTAATTATTTAAGTGTTGTAATAATTAGTTGTAGCTAGTTATTATTTGATTGTGTAATAATTAATTAGCTTGTTAGTTAGTTAATTAGATGGTTTGTATTATTCTTTCGGTCTCTCCTTCGAGAGAGCCAATTGGTGTAATAAGCGTGCGTGTGTGTGATGCATGTCTTCTAACCCCCCATTTCTTTCTCCTTTTACTTAACCGCTTACGATGGTTAGTTTTAGGGCATATTTCATTTAGCATCCTTATGCTCGCATGTTTGCATCCATTCATCTGTGTTGCATGCACCAGGCTCGGCGCATCATACAAACTGCATTGTATTTCAATCCCTACTTGAATACATGTATCGAATTGTCGCATCTCATATGCCATTTTAGAATAGCCGAGCCTATTTCTAGTTACATTTTGCATGTGTTGCATTAGCCAACTTAACATGAACTAGGATCATACAATGATTTCTAACTAGTTCTTTGTTTTGGTTCGGAGTACACTGTGAGTGTTTATGCTTTAGCATCTTGCATGCGTGTGAGTGTTAACATGACAGCATGCTTACTATGAGGCTAATTGCTTATGTGATATAACTGCCTGAATGCCTGTGGGTGAAGGTTGGATTACTTGAATTGGAACGATTCATTGAAATCCGTGTTTTATCCTACTTGCGAGTAGCAAACTTCAAACCATTTCCAAACAAACGGATACGTGATGCTTTGTTCCAAATTAGGCGATCTAGTCTATACTTGTGTGTTGTGCGCATCACATAGTAATTCTAGCTAATTAACTGGAATAAGAACGCATGTGTTTTCAAAAACAAGATATCATGCTTAATACAGGCCGATCTTTGATCGGGCAAGCGGGGGTGCTCATTGCACCTTCCCCTCTCGTACCCAAGTTCCCAAACCGAGGCAACTTTGGTGATGACGGACACGTGGCCTTAGGCAACGAGTCAGGGTTTCCTAAATTCCCCCAAAATAAATATTTAGGTAGCGACTCTATATCTGGCAAAGCAGTCCATGTTTGGCACTTCTTTACAAAAATCAGTTTTCCAAAACGATTTGGCAGATTTGGACTCTTTGGTGATTTATCGATCTTGCATTGTACTTTGCAAGATTAGATTCAGAACTGTGACATTAAGTCCGAACTGTAGTAGCTAGAGAACAAAACGAGATTTTCTCGGGAGTCCTCGGGGCGCGTCTACACTATGTAACTAACTAATTAATTACACTAATTAACTAATTAACAAATTAGAACTAACCAATGAATTACAGATTAACTAATTACAATGGTGAATACAATATGAGAGAAGTATTAAGCTAACTACTCTAACTACTCCGCCTCAGAAAACGAGGAATGCTCATGCATGCACGGATTTCTACTCAAAAAAGCCATTATTCTGCTGTCAGATGCCTCTGTTGCACAGTAGAACATTTGCACTGATTGCACCTTAGAATCAACTCTGTTCTATTTCAAAAAGCAACTGTTGGGTTTTGCAAAGGTGGCCATCAAGCTAGAAGTGGTGGCCTGCCGTCCAGAAATGGTGGCCTGCCAGTCACAAAATCCTAGTTCTTCTTGCTGTAACAGAGAGCAAACAGAGCACAACCAAGGTATTTTCAAGGGTTGTTTGTACAACTTACCCCTCCTTATCATCAATTAGCTCAAAGGAGTGGTAAATTTGATTCACAAACCATCAATTGATGTAATTTCATTGCATGATGGCCCCTTGAAGAGGAATGCTTCTTTGAGTTACAAACCACCAATTTCACACTCTCAAATGCCTTAAGAGCTCAAATTCAAGCTCAAATTACCTCAACAAGAAGCTCTCTAGGTTTGGTTTAGAGTGTTTAGGAAAAGGCTATGCAAGTTGCAAGAGAGAGAGAATTGTAGAGAGTGAGAAATTTTTCAAAATTTGCTTTTGAAAAATATTTTCTCACTCCTAAATTTTCCTAACCTTGAAACCAAGAGAGAAGGTCCTCTATATATAGAAAACTATGTGCCTCATTCAAAAATATCTATATAGAGATAGGTGGAGCAATGTGGAAACAGCTAGCACAAATATCTACAAAAAATCTGCTTTTGGACACAAGTGGCTGGCCACAAAATTCTGTTTCCAGGCCCGATTTCAAATAGGTATATCTCCCTCATCCGGACTCGGTTTTAGGTCGTTCTTGAGTCTAAATTGAAGCCCCAATGGTGGTGACTTCACATCTAAATTCTGAATGTGAAAAAAGTTATACGTATTTTAATGAAAACTACTCAGTTTTTTTCCTAAGAGATTAATGCCCAACTTCTTCCGCAACTAGTTTTCTTCCCTCCCCTCCTATTTTCTTCAACTCCAAACCTCTAAATAAGATATTTTTAAAGATTTTTCAAAGAGTTCACCTCTCTTCCATTTATTTCCACTTTGTCCTTACTTGGTTTACCGAAAAGTGCAATTTTTAATGAAATGCGAGCCTCGGAACCTCGTAGAAACTTTTGAAAAAGAGGGTTTTGAGGTCTAAAATAGTTTTGGTCAACATAGTTTTGGTCCAAAATAGGGTGTAAGGTTGGGATTTAGAAGCTCTGCTTGCTAAAGAAATCGAACATCTGCACAGCATAACTTTCATCATCGAGTGATCAATCAGTGGCGCCCAAGTGTAAAATAGTTTTGGTCAACATAGTTTTGGCCCAAAATGGGGTGTAAGGTTGGAATTTAGAATAGTTTTGGTCCAAAATCGGGTGTGAGGTGTGAGGTCTAAAATAGTTTTGGTCAACATAGTTTTGGTCCAAAATGGGGTGTAAGGTTGGGATTTAGAAGCTCTTCTTGCTGAAGAAATCGAACATCTGCACAGCATAACTTTCATCATCGAGTGATCAATCAATGGCGCCCAAGTCTTAAAGGCAGTAAAAAATGAGGTGTCTACAAGTACACTTTGATATAATTTTAGGGATAGATTGGTTAACTAAGTATCATGTAACCATCGATTGTGTGTCCAAACAAGTTGTTTTCTGCCCATCGGGACAAGATGAGTTTACTTTTGTGGGACATGGGGTAGTCTCTTCACCCTATTTGATATCAGCTATGAAAGTTTATAAACTACTTCAGAAGGGTTGTAAAGGTTATTTGTGTAGCATTTAGCATATAGAGACAACCGATGTAGGTGTTGAAAATGTTCCAATTGTTAGTGAGTTTTCAGATGTATTCCCTGCGAAATTGCTAGGGGACTTGATAGAGCGTGAGATTGAATTTGTTATTGATATTGTGCCGGACACTCAACCGATTTCAAAAGCTTCGTACAGAATGTCTCTAGCGGAAATGAAGGAATTGAAAGTACAGTTGTAAGAGTTATTTGATAAAGGGTTCATCCAACCGAACACATCGCCATAGGGCACACCCGTTTTGTTTGTAAAGAAGAAAGATAGGACCCTCTGGTTATGTATTGATTATCGAGAACTTAATAAGGTAACTGTGAAAAATAAGTATCCCTTACCGCGGATTGATGATTTATTTGATCAATTACGGGGGGCACAAGTGTTTTCTAAGATTGACTTAAGATTCGGGTATCATTAGTTGAAAGTCAAGGCAAAAGATGTTGAGAAGACCGCCTTCCGAACCAAGTATGGTCATTATGAATTTTTGGTTATGCCATTTGGGGTTACAAATGCACTGACCACTTTCATGGACTTAATGAATTGAATTTTCAAACCGTATTTGGATGAGTTTGTGGTAGTATTCATCGATGATATTCTCATTTATTCGAAGAGTCAGGAGGAACATGAAAAGTACTTGAGATTAATTCTTCAAACACTTAGAGACAAGAAGTTATATGCTAAATTGAAGAAATGTGAATTTTGGTTTAATGAAGTTGTGCTTTTGGGGCATGTGATTAACAAGGATGGTGTGTCTGTCGACCCGCAGAAGATAGAGGCTATTATGAATTGGCCTACCCCTACTAATGTTACAGAAGTACGCAGTTTTATGAGTTTAACAGGTTACTACTGAAGATTTGTTAAAGATTTCTCCAAGATTGCAGTGTCGTTCACCCAGTTGACTCAAAAGGGTGTACCATTCAATTGGACAGAATAGAGAGAGTTTACCTTTTAAGAATTGAAAACGAGGCTCACGACAGCACCGATCCTCGTCTTACCCGTCAGGTACAGAAGAATTTGATTTATAGTGATGCTTTTCATAAGGGATTGGGGTGTGTACTTATACAGAATGGAAGAATGATTGCGTATACATCTCGACAGTTGAAGCTACATGAAAAGAATTATCCTACGCATGATTTGGAATTAGCCGCAGTGGTGTTTGCATTGAAAATATGGTGGTATTATCTCTATGGAGCAATATGTGAAGTCTACACCGACCACAAGAGTCTCAAATATTTTTTTACTCAAAATGAGCTTAATATGCAACAAAGACGGTGGTTAGAACTCATCAAAGATTATAACTTGTAGATTCATTATCATCTCGGCAAAGCCAATACGGTAGCGGATGCTCTTAGTAGAAAGTCAACAGGAAATTTAGCATGTTTGCTTATGCAGCAGAATAAACTATTACTTGACTTGGAAAGAATGGAAGTGGAAATTGTACTACAAGAACAGGGTGGAATGTTAGCTGCAATGGCAGCACAATAGACTATTATTGAGGAAATTAAACAAGGGCAATTGGAGGATGAATTTCTCAAGAAAGTGCATGATGAGATGGAACCAAAGCTGAGACTAGGATTTTCTTTGGAAGCTCAAGTGTTGAAATTCAAGGGAAGATTGTGTGTTCCTAATCTCCCTGAAATTAAAGGAAGAGTGTTGGAAGAAGCTCATAAGTCTAGATTTGTTATGCATCCCGGAAATACCAAAATGTACCAAGATCTCAAGCAAACTTTTTGGTGGCCCAATATGAAGAGAGAAATTGCGGAGTTCATTTCAAGATGCCTTCAATGTCAATAAGTAAAAACGGAACACCAAAGACCGGCGGGGTTACTTCAATCTCTTCCTATTCCGGAATGGAAGTAGGAGCACATAACCATGGATTTTATTGTGGGCTTACCTCAAACAGCCCAAGGTATAGATTCTATATGGGTTGTTATGGATAGATTGACTAAGTCTGCTCACTTTTTGCCTGTGAAGACTGTTTATAATGCTGATAAACTTGCTACTGTGTACATTGTTGAGATCATATGATTGCACGGTGTTCCATTGTGTCGGATAGAGATTCTAAGTTTGTGTCAAGATTTTGACAAAGCTTTCAGAAAGCATTAGGGACAGAATTGAGGATTAGTATCGTATTTCATCTACAAACTGATAGACAGTCTGAAAGAACTATGCAGACGTTAGAGAACATGCTCCGGATGTGTGTGTTAGATTTCCGTGAAAGTTGGAAAGCCCATTTACCTTTGGTGAAATGTGCATATAACAATAGCTTCCACTCTAATATCAGGATGGCAACATATGAAGCTTTGTATGGGAAGAAATGTCAGACTCTGGTTTGTTGGACCGAAGTTGGGAATAGATCATTGATTGGGCCCGAAATTATGCAAGTTACTACGAAAAAGATTCAGATAATCCAATAAAGATTGAAAACTGCTCAAAGCCAGCAAAAGAGCTATGCAAATCAAAGCAGGAGAGACTTGGAATTTGAAGTTGAGGATCACGTTTTTGTCAAAGTCACCCTAATGAAAGGGCACACAAGGTTTGGAAAGAAAGGGAAATTGTCACCCCGGTACATAGGGTCATTCTAGATTTTAGAAAGATTGGGTCCGGTTGCCTATCAGATTACTTTACTATCGGACATGGAGCAAGTGCACAATGTGTTCCACGTATCAATGTTGCGAGGTTACCTTTGGGACCCTTCTCATATTATTGACTATCATCTGATTGTGTTAGATGACGATATGGTTTATGAGGAGAAACCTATCCAAATCCTTGATCGGCAAGTCAAGCAACTAAGGAACAAGACTACCCCAATGGTAAAAGTCGAATGGAGGGAACATCATGAAAACGAAGCCACTTGGGAAAAAGAAGAATAAATTAGACAACAATATCCAGAATTGTTCTCGACTTGAGGTAAACAAGTTTGGAGGACCAAACTTCCTACAGGGAGGAAGATTGTAATAACCCAACCGGTACTCTACTTAATTATGCATGTGATTATGTGTTTGATATGAATTTGCAAGTTTGAGTATGTAAATTATGTAAATTTGGAATAATATCTGTTGAATGTAGGAATATCTATTGCAATTACAACTTTGAACTGAAATTAAAAGCCTTAGAGGCGCGATAAACAAAAACCGACTTCATATTTGTGATTAGCATGATTTATAGAGCTTATGATGAAATTTTGAAAAATTATGATTCGTAATGATTAAATTAAAATTTATGAGTTAAGTCATATTTGTGTTTGGCCTCTTGTGTTATTCATTTTGGTGGAGAGCTTGCTAGAGTAAGTTAGAGAGAGAGGAAGAAGAAGAGCTAGGGTTTTGGAAGAGAGTCAAAGGCAAACCTTATACTTGAGTTAAGGTATGATAATCTACTTATAATCTTTGTCTCTAACTCATCTTTATCATGGAATCAAAAAGAAATTGGGAATTTTGGGCTAGGGTTTGAGTTATGTAATGGATTGAATTAAATGTAAGAAATCTCTTCATGTTTGTTTGATTTGAGTCCAAACTTGTGATTAATGCATGAAATGAGCTCCAGATTGTGCATACAACAAAGATTTGTTGAAGGATCATCCATGTTTTTATGTGTTTGAGTTTGATCATGAAATTATGAAGTTATGAAAAAGAGGAGACATTGATTTTGTTATTGGCTCGAGATTGATGGGTTTGAGATGCAATTACCCTTGTATCATGCTAGTATATTATGTTTTTGAGTTATTTTTGCATGATTTAGCGCTTAAAAATCAACCCAGAAGCTTAACTTTTTCTTCAGTTTCAGATTGCCTAGAATAACCAGGACCGCATGTGCAAGGCTCACAGCCGCACATACGAGGTTCACGGCTACACGTACGGGGCTCACAGCTGCATTTGCGGCAGACAGGGCAAGGCTGCACTTCGCTACTGAAATAAAAGGATGTGCGGGCCGCACGTGCGGTGAGGGGTTTCCGCACGTGCAGAAATCAGGGGAAAAATCTGTCTTTTTCTGCTAACTTCCCCAACCCTCTGAATTCGTTTATGAGCATGTTTTGTCCCTCCGCAATGCCTATAGATGGATGAAAAATGAACGAATCGTAAAACGAATTAATGAAAGAAAGTATATGAATTAAACAAATTATTCATCAAATGTGTGTGTGTGAAATGTTTGTGTAGGTCGTGTGCTAGAGGAAACACCGCAGGACCTATCGTACTGTGAGTAATAATATTGTACATATATGTTCTTAATTGTGTACCTTGAGCCACGAATTGGGAATTGTACCAACATTGTGTTTTGATGGAAATGAATGAAATTTGTAAAAGTTATATAACATGTGCAACATGAACCTAAGGTTGTTTTATTTATGCTATGATATGATTGGGCCCGAGACCTTTCTATTAATACGATTGGGTTCGAGGTCGTTCTGTTAATATGATTAGGCCTGAAGCCGTTCTATTAATATGTGGGCCCGAGGCTGTTCTGGACTTTTGTGGGCCTGAGGTTATTCTGATATGATGGGCCTAAGGCCGTTCTATTTATGTGATGGGCCTAAGGCCGTTCTGCTTATATAATGCACCCAAGGCCGTTCCGTATTATGACTATGAAATTATGAGAACCTTATATGCATTTATTTACACTACTTTACTGCATTATTACTCATTGAGTTTCGCTCACCCAATATTATGTATGCACATGTTGGTGATCCGTAGCAGGGAGGCCACTCTTAGAGTCAGCTTCAGGAGCCATTTTGTGAACCTATCGAGTCATGCCTCCGAAAAGGAGTTTTTGTCTTTGCCTCTTATTATGCTTTGACCTTATTTTGTTTTTGTTTATCTTAGTCTTGTGTTATGTAAGTAGCATGTATAAAATTTCCTTGATACTTATATTTTTACATAGGCATGTAGATGATGTGATTTTGTTATATTTTGCTCATATTGGCACAGCTGAATGGACTTCTTCATTGTTGTATACTTCCGTTTATGGCCTCATTACTATAATTACTCTGCATGTTTGTTTGAGGGCGAAGGTAATCAAGTGATTACTGGCTAGTTATGATCCAAACTTTTAGGGACGGGTTTGGGTCCTGGCCGGTCTTGACCGTTAGGAACCTCGCGGTGAGGCACGAGAGTTGGCTTGACAAAATAGAGGCTAGGTCGACGCCACTAAGTCCGATCTTGAGCTTGGTCACCTACATATATATATATATATATAACAATGAGCTAAAGCCTAGTGAATAACAACTCTGTAAAGGGGTTATGAATGATGTCCTTACAATATTTAAAATAGTCAATTATCATCAGAATCATATTACAATCATAGTAGTTATACGTGGTACATCCAGTAACAGAATAGTACAGTAGGTCTTAGAAGACCCAACAGTCATATACGATGGCCATCAATATAGTAAACAGTAGTTCCAAGAATTGGAATTGACAGAGATCTCTGTAATAGTAGTAATAACAATAACAAATACTAAGGATGCCACAAATACATTTCACAAATAGGACAATCATTCATTCAGTTAGAAATCATCATAGCAAAAACAAAACATATTATAAGTCAGAAAATACTTATAACTTGAACATATCTTTATAAGATTGTTACTCACAATTGGCTCCCTGAATCACGTGGTCACAATACGGCGTTTGACCTACACAAATATATTCAAGCATAACATTTCAAAACACATTCAATTCATTCAGTTGGTTCTTAAACCTGTTTGATTCATTCATTGCTTGTTCACTCGGTTATTTTTATTCGTTCTTCAATTTCTTTCATGTTCATGCTATGCATATGAATGTAACAAACACATGAAAACCATGCAAATGGAGGTCTGGAAGTCCAAAAAACAAAAAGAAAGCGAAACCGAGCCTACCCTGAAAATCGCACGTGTGGGAGCACTGGCTGCACGTGCAAAACCACCACCGCACATGCGCCCCGCATGTGCAATTAAAGCAAAAGCAACACTGGAACAGGGAAGGTTCGGCCGCACGTACGGGACTTCTTGCTGCACGTGCAATCTGGGCTGAAAATCAGTCCAAAAATCTGTTCTTGAATTAAAACTTCCTATTTTCAAAATTCATCTTCAAATCCATGTATATCAATGCTCAAAACTCTCAAAAAAACAAAACAAAACTCTCAAATTTCCATTTAAAAGATCAAAATCTTGACTTGAAGTGTAACAACATAGAACATGCATATTTGAGTTCCAAACTCAAAATCCATGGGGTTTCCTTTCCAAAGTTGAAGAACCATGCAAGAAGCTTTGTGTATGAACAAGAATTTCATGAAGTTATGCCATGCATGTTGCTATTTGGAGCAAATTCTTACAATTCTTCTATTTTATGTTCATATGAATTCTTAACATTAATTTCCACCACCACCAAACTCACAATTATGCATGATTTCTTACCAAGCTTAATTTCAAGAGTTCATGAGCATAAATCTTCTAATTCAAAGAAATTAAGAGAGAACTCCTACCTTAGATTTATTGATTTGAAGATCAACCCTCATTCTTCCTTGTTCTCTTCTTTCCTTTCTTGACCCTCTAGAACTCTCTCTCAAGTTTTGTCTCTCTCTCTCTCTCTCTCTACAAATCTTTCTAAGTCTCTCTCTTCTCCTACTTGTTTTTGATAAGTAGACTTAAGGATTCACTAATTGTTGGACCAATCTTCACTGTATTTAAAAGATTTTAATTCTATTGTGTACAAAACAACAATTAGAATTTAAAGAAATAAAGAAAAGGAGAGAATTTATTTGATTACAAAAATCAAACTCGAAATAAAAAAATAAATAAATAAAAACAGATTTTATTTTGTTATAAAAACAAAATTAAAATCTGATTTAAACAAATAAAAATAACACTGAAAATAAATTAAATAACTTACTTGATTTAATTTGTTCGAATTATAAACTGATCAAGTCTAGTGTTTGACACTGTGTCCTTAAGACAGATTCGTCCTCTCCACGGTGCTTTCAGAATTTGGACGTCTATCTCTCAGGATGAAATGATCTTCTACAAACAATAGCAGCACTACAAATTGTTTGTCTTACGAACACACTAAGTGTTTACACTCTTTCTTTCAGAAATTAAATGCAAAGAGATTTATAGCAGATGATGGAGTACGAAAATTGGAGTAAAATCCAAATGGGAGGCTGGTCTATTTATAGATGTAAAGGTAGCTATTGGTTTTGAATTGAACAGGTATGATACCTGTTGGCTTTGAATTCAAACAGATTTGAATCTGTTGGGTTATATTTCAAACAGATAACAAAAACGGGAAGGGCCCTGTTTGGATGTACAGTAAATCCAAACCAGTTTAATTTGAATTCTGGATTTTATTTTACCAAAAATAAAATTAAATTCAAATGTTTTTGGCCCAAAAAGATTAGTATTGGGCCGAACAAGCCCAACCTCACACCACGCACCCGCGCCCAAGCCCAGGCCCAGCCCAGCCCGATCGAACTGACGGACAGCGGCGGCGGCGCGCGCGCGCGGGTGTGGTGATTTTTGGGTCCAATAGGTCTAGCCCATTTTGTCCATAACCTCTCCCTCTAAAACACTTGGGTACCCCTTGGGGCACACCCCAAGTACCAAACCCATGCCTTATAAACCCTTTCAAAACCTCCCACCAAATCAATGTGGGACAAGCCTTATTCAATACCTTTAAGGATTTTTCCACCAAAACTCCATTTCCATGGAGCACACTTTGGCTTCAATTTCCCATTCACTCGGTAATGGTTTTGAGCAACTAAATATACCACGTGAATCACAACGTGGCATAGAACACGTTACCACTTTGACCCGCGTAAATCGACGCACGGGGCCCACCTAAATATTAGACCAAACTTAGGATAAAATTCTGGTTTTACCCAGAATTTATAACCATTTCCAACAATCCCCCACATGAATGGAATTTGATGACAACGGAAATGCAACAATATGCAGACTTTATCGAAAGAGTATAAGTCGAAAATATCTTGCATCAGGATAGGTAGTTTTCGGCCTTGAACCTTCCCTAGTGATAACCTATCGGACTTACTGGCTAACCAATGGACGCGATGCCTTGAATTGTTCAGCCGTCTGTGTAAGCCAAGACAATAGATTTCACACAAAATATCTTCTGACACATCGTGGTTCTCACTGTTGTGTTCATTTTGGCCTTGAACGCACCTGGTTTTCATGAGTATTTCTAGAGAATGTAGCCTTTTTCATTCTCAGAGAACCGGCCCCAGTTCAACACTCATATACGTGATTCTTATTGTGAGTATCTCCTTATACTCGTCTTGATTTTATGCCTTAATCAAGATATAAGTAATCATTAAAAGCAAAGCTTATCCTAATGCTCCTGCAGACAACATATGTTGCAGATATCACTCTCACCATAGGAATGGGTAGGAATTTTAATCCCTTGGTGATTTCTGGCGAGCCATACATAACTTAGTTGTCCCTTTGAACTTAGTTCTTGAGATCTCCAGTCATATAAGTAGGGTTACCATTATGACGACTCTTATGTAATAGGCTTTAATCCCATCCCCTTCGATGAACTATACACTAGCTCTTTTGTCAAACCTTTTGTTAACGGATCCGTAATATTCTCTTTAGATTTTATATAATCTATTGAGATTATTCCATTTGACAACAACTGCCTAACGGTATTATGTCGATGACGAATATGTCGTGACTTACCGTTATACATATGATTCTGTGCCCTGCCTATTGCAGATTGACTATCACAATGAATGCAAATAGCTGGCACAGGTTTTGGCCACATTGGAATGTCTTCTAAGAAGTGACGAAGCCATTCTACTTCTTCATCTGCTTTGTCTAAAGCAATGAACTCGGATTCCATTGTGGATTGTGCGATGCAAGTTTGTTTCGTGGACTTCCAAGAAACAGCAGTGCCTCCTAGAGTAAAGACATATCCACTAGTGGATTTTGAATCTTTAGTATCCGATATCCAATTGGCATCACAATAACCTTCGAGTACTGCTGGATATCGAGTAAAGTTCAAACCATGATCACGAGTAAATCTTAGATATCTAAGAACCCGAATGATCGCTTTCCAATGGTCTTCTCCAGGGTTACTAGTGTACCTACTCAATTTACTGATAGCATAAGCTATATCAGGACGAGTACAATTCATTAGGTACATTAGGCTTCCAATGATTTGGGAGTATTTTAATTGAGACACTGCATCACCTTTATTTTTCGATAAATAAAGACTGATGTCGACAGGTGTTCTTGCTAAATTCAAATCATCCTTGATAAATTTATCAAGAATTTTCTCAATATAATGAGATTGAGATAATGCATATCCGTCAGATGTTTTAGTAATTTTCATTCCTAATATAACATCTGCGACCCCCATATCTTTCATATCAAATCTTTTGTTAAGCATTTGCTTAGTTGATTTGATCATGTTTTGACTGCTTCCAATGATAAGCATGTCATCCACATAAAGACAAACTATGACATATCCTTGGTCAGTATTTTTAACATAGACGCATTTGTCACATTCGTTTATCTTAAACCCATTAGTAAGCATTGCATGATCAAATTTTTCATGCCATTGCTTAGGTGCTTGTTTTAATCCATAAAGGGATTTTACAAGTCGACAAACTTTCTTTTCTTGCCCTGATACTACAAACCCTTCGGGTTACTCCATATAGATCTCTTCATTTAGATCACCGTTTTAGAAAGCTGTTTTAACATCCATTTGATGTATTTCTAAATTAAATAACGCAGCTATAGCAATAAGCATGCGAATGGATGTTATTCTTGTCACAGGGGAATATGTGTCAAAATAGTCCAGACCTTCCTTCTGTCTGTAACCTTTAACTACAAGTCTTGCTTTATACTTGTCAATTGAACCATCTGCTTTCATTTTTCTCTTAATATCCATTTATATCCAAGAGGTTTAGAACCTGGTGGAAGATCCACCAATTCCCAAGTATGATTTTGCATAATGGATTCAATTTCATTATTAACAGCCTCTTTCCATAAAGGTGCTTCAGGACCTGTCATTGCTGCCTTAAAGCTTTGAGGTTCATTTTCTAACAGGTATGTCAGAAAATCTGGACCAAAGGATTTTGATGTTCTCGCTCTCTTACTTCTTCTTGGTTCATCATCATTAAATCCTGTTGGTCGAGATCATTACTAGTCTCTTGTGTTTGATTGTCATTAGTCTCTTGACTTTGTGTACAATCATAAGTTCTTTTCTGTGAACTTAATTCCTGTTCTTTCTTGTAAGGAAAGACATATTCAAAAAACACAGCATTTCTTTACTCTATAATAGTGTTCACATTTATATCAGGTATTTCTCATTTATAAGTCAGAAACCGATATGCACTACTATTCTGAGCATAACCAATAACACACAATCTACTGTTTTTGGTCTAATCTTAGTCTTTTTAGGAACAGGAACTTCAACTTTTGCCAAACACCCCCATACTTTTAAGTATTTGTAGGAAGGTGGTCGACCTTTCCACAATTCATAAGGAGTTCTGTTGGTTTCTTGTGGGTATTCTATTAAGAACATAATTAGCAGACAATATTGCTTCCCCCCCACAAGTTCTGTGGTAAACCTGAACTTAGTAACATGGCATTCATCATTTCTTTTAGGGTTCTATTCTTCTTTTCAGCATTCCATTTTGCTGTGGAGAATAAGGGGCTGTAGTTTGGTGAATAATGCCATGTTGTGCACAAAATTCATTTAATGGTGCATCATATTCACCACCCCTATCACTTCTAACCATTTTAATGGTTTTACCAAGTTGATTTTCAACTTTTGTTTTGTAGAGTTTAAACATTTCTAAGGCTTCATCTTTACTTCTAAGTAAATAAACATAACAATATATTGTGCAATCATCGATAAATGTTATGAAATACTTTTTGCCTCCTCTAGTTTGAATAAATTTTAGATCACATACATCAGTATGAATTAATTCTAGAGGTTCGGTTTTTCTTTCAACCTATTTAAATGGAGCCTTAGTTAGTTTCGCTTCTACACAAACTTCACATTTATGATTAGGATTAATTTCAAACTTTGGTATATAATCCAAACCAATTAATCTACGCAAAGCATCATTATTTACATGACCTAATCTATCATGCCATAAATTCGACTCAAGAATATAAGCAAAAGATGTGTTATTCTCATTTATAGCAATTTTTGGTACAACTGTCATTACATTTAGTTTAAAGAGACCATCACTCATGTATCCCTTACCAACATACATACCACTCTTTGTTAATACAAACTTATCAGACTCAAAAACAAGCCTAAAACCATTTTTACTTAACAAAGAATCAGAAACTAAATTCTTCTGGATGTCAGGTACATGCAGTACGTTGTTGAGGGTCAGTTCTTTCCCTGATGTCATCTTCAAGATCACTTTCCCTTGTCCAGCCACAGTAGAAGTAGAAGAATTTTCCATGAAAAGTTGTTCACCATTTGCAGCCTCTTTGTAGGTAGTGAACATCTTCTTGTCCGTACATATGTGACGAGTTGCTCCAGTGTCAACCCACCACTCTTTGGGATTTCCAACCAAGTTAGCCTCAGACACCACAGCAGAGAGGTTGATGTCATTCACTCCGTCAGAGATGTAATTCAATTCTGTTACATTGGCCTGATTGGTGGTCTTCTTACTTGTACTTCCATGATCCTTCTTAGGACGGCGGCAGTCAGAAGCTCGATGTCCAGTCTTGCCACAGTTATAGCATTTTCCTTTGAACTTCTTGTTACCATTGTTGTTGCCTTGTTTAGGACCATCTCCAGTAAACTTCCTCTTTTTGTTATGTGGTTTATGACTTGTTCAACCACATTAGCCTTGGACTCAATGGGATTTTTCCCATTCCTCTTTTTAGCCTTTCGGTTATCTTCCTCAATTCTTAATCTTACAATCAACTCATCCATGGTCATCTCTTTGCGTTTATGTTTTAAATAATTTTTGAAATCTTTCCAAGCCGGTAGTAACTTTTCCACCAAAGCAACGACTTGGAAAGATTCGCTAAGAGACATACCTTCTGAATGAATATCATGCAAAATTATCTGAAAACTTTGAACTTGAGATATTACCGTTTGGGAGTCTATCATAACAAAATCCAGAAATTTACCGACGACAAATTTCTTCGTGCCGGCATCTTCTGTTTTGTATTTCTTCTCTAAAGAATCCCATAATTCTTTTGCTGACTTTAGAGGACTGTACACATTATACAGCATGTTGTCAAGGCCATTGAGGATGTAGTTTCTGTACAGGAAATCTGAATGTTTCCAAGCATCTACAAGCGCAACAACTTGCCGATCACTGTCACCCTCTTTAAGTACTGGAGCCTCTTCATGGAGAAACCGGGCCAAATTAAGAGTTGTAAGATAGAACAGCATCTTCTGCTGCCATCTTAAACTCGGTACCGTTAAATTTTTCTGGTTTTTCTCCATGATTGATTGGTACATGAACATGGTTCTGGATAGGGACCGGTGTTGGTGTAACAATCGGTGTACCACTGCCAGATGCAGTTTCAGTTGTAGTAGCCATAATCTCTGATTACAAAAATCAGAAAAATTAAAACACAAATTAATTTTCTAATTACTAAAACCAGAAAATAAATTATAACACAAAATAATTTTATTTTCCTTGTTACTAAAACTAGAAAAATAAAATACCACAATAATTTTCTATAACACAATTAATATTCTGCAATTGTTAATGACATTAGTATATTACTACTAGTTGTCAAAGAAAAGAGACAGTATATTACTACTATCTGTCAAATAGCATAAACACTATTTGTTTTTCCAACCAGAATATGTCTTTATGAAATCAGAAAATTAAATACAATGAAGATACCAAAAAGGAATCTGTCTTAAGATTGTTGGACCAATCTTCACTGTATTTAAAAGATTTTAATTCTATTGTGTACAAAACAACAATTAGAATTTAAAGAAATAAAGAAAATGAGAGAATTTATTTGATTACAAAAATCAAACTCGAAATAAAATAAATAAATAAAAACAAATTTTATTTTGTTACAAAAACAAAATTAAAATCTGATTTAAACAAATAAAAATAACACTGAAAATAAATTAAATAACTTACTTGATTTAATTTGTTCGAATTATAAACTGATCAAGTCTAGTGTTTGACACTGTGTCCTTAAGACAGATTCGTCCTCTCCACGGTGCTTTCAGAATTTGGACGTCTATCTCCCAGGATGAAATGATCTTCTACAAACAATAGCAGCACTACAAATTGTTTGCCCTACGAACACACTAAGTGTTTACACTCTTTCTTTCAGAAATTAAATGCAGAGAGATTTATAGCAGATGATGGAGTACGAAAATTGGAGTAAAATCCAAATGGGAGGCTGGTCTATTTATAGATGTAAAGGTGGCTATTGGTTTTGAATTGAACAGGTATGATACCTGTTGGCTTTGAATTCAAACAGATTTGAATCTGTTGGTTATATTTCAAACAGATAACAAAAACGGGAAGGGCCCTGTTTGGGTGTGCATTAATACCAAACTGGTTTATTTCTGTTTGAAAACGGGAAGGGCCCTGTTTGGATGTACAGTAAATCCAACCAGTTTAATTTGAATTCTAGATTTTATTTTACCAAAAATAAAATTAAATTCAAATGTTTTTGGCCCAAAAGATTAGTATTGGGCCGAACAAGCCCAGGCCGATCGACCGGACGGACGGCGGCGGCGGCGCGCGTGTGGTGATTTTTGGGTCCAATGGGTCTAGCCCATTTTATCCATAACCTCTCCCTCTAAAACACTTGGGTACCCCTTGGGGCACACTCAAAGTACCAAACCCATGCCTTATAAACCCTTTCAAAACCTCCCACCAAATCAATGTGGGACAAGCCTTATTCAATACCTTTAAGGATTTTTCCACCAAAACTCCATTTCCATGGAGCACACTTTGGCTTCAATTTCCCATTCACTCGGTAATGGTTTTGAGCAACCAAATATACCACGTGAATCACAACGTGGCATAGAACGCGTTACCACTTTAACCTGCGTAAATCGACGCACGGGGCCCACCTAAATATTAGACCAAACTTAGGATAAAATTCTGGTTTTACCCAAAATTTATAACCATTTCCAACAGTAATCACTAATTTCTTCTAAACTCTAATTAATTAGAAGTTTAAATTAGTAAATTCCATGGATTTTAATTAATTCAAATTCACTTAAATTAAATTAATTCTCATATAGTCTAATGTGAATTAGGTTCTAATTTTCTATCTAATTTTTTAATTTTCATGCATATAAATTACTGATTCAGATAGGTTCAATTCATATTCTAACCATATTTGTTCACAATAACACATTTCAATTCATACTTAGTCCATAATAGCACATAACACATAATCGATGCAAATCATATGATTAAGTTAATTAATCAAGGAGGTAGTTGTTACAATTATAGTATTAGATGCAACACACCCTGGCTATGTTTGAGATACTCAAGGATGGATCTAGAGGGGGGCGGCCGCACCCCCCAAAAATTTGAAAAATATCATATATTATACTAGAAATTTTAAAATAATTTAAAATTATAGGAGTTTGCACTCCCAAATTTTTTTTAGACAATTTCAAAATTATATAGAGTAGCCCCCAATTTTTTAAACTACTTGGAATTTTTTTTTTTTTTTTGAATTAGTTAACATATATAATAATCTATTTTAAATTTCATGCATATGTATTTTTTAAATTAGGTCAAGATGAAAGCAAAATTTTAGAAACTTTAATGGGTCAAAGTGTAAAATATGAAATTTTTACAAATATATAAACTATAAGGCTTGTTGGAGAAGCTTGTTCAAACAAAGCACTAAGATTAAAAAAAGAAAAGAAAAGAAAACAATTGATCTGAGAGATTTGTTGCGATTCGAAAGAGAGGAGATGAGCGAAGAGATGAGGGAAGAAACGGAGAAGCTTTGTTGTCGGACTTCGTCAGAGCTGGTCAGTGTGGACGGTGGAACCATGGACTCTCACTTGTGAGTTATCTGATATCCCTTCAGCTTCAATGTGATTATTTTGTTTTTAGACTGAATATTATGATTGATTGTGATTTTAGACTGAGTAAAGCAATTATTTTGCCATTAATTTATTATTGGTTGTTATTGGTCACCCATAAGCCTACAGACAACTAGAAATCTTCAACCCAATTTTCAGTTTTGGTATCCCAAACTTGACAACCCAAATCCCCAACTTCCTACGTCACATAACCCACAATTACATCTCCACTGTCAATAGATTTCGCTCCTCTCTCCAAACACTCTTTTATTTTACTATGCCAATCGAAAAAATAAATACACATACACTCTTTCAACACATACATCAGAACCCACCACCTCTAACATTATCTGGATTAGCAATTGATTTTGAATTTTTTTAAAAAATAAATAATAATTTAATGACAATGTGGAGCCAATGTAAGCTGGTTGTTTTTTTGGGTGAAATTGTGGCAGAGAGGCTAGCATAGGGTGGAGAAGCCAGGAGTTGCGATGAATATCTGATAATTGTTATTGGTACAATTGTTAACTAAATATTGTGAATTTTTTTTAATACTCTGATTTATTGTAATTGGTAGGTACTGTATTGTGTGATTTCTTGATAATTGAATAGGCTTTTAGGTTATGATTTGTTGATTTCCTTTAAGAATTTGGACAAAAATCTAAATATTATTTTGTGCTGCCATATATTTTATGACTTTTAAGAATAGGATGAAAGATAGTTTTCTGGCTAGTTACTTGATTACGTACATTAAAAAAGACATTACTCGAGGGTTTGATGTAGACTCTATCATTCATGCTTTTGATATTATGAAAGAACGTCGAGCTCAATTGAATATGCCTAATTTTAGTAAATAAATGCATGTAGAAATAGTTACTACTTTTTGTAAGTGAATATGGGCAAAAAAATATTCTCAATTGTATGATCATTTTTGGTACTCAACTATGTTGATAAGGAATATATAGTTCAATATTTTATCGTAACATTATTGATTTTTTTTCATGTTAGTAGAAATTGGTATTGAACTTCAAATTTTATTGATTAGAGGTTAAATGTACTTTGGCCCCCCCAAAATCATAATCCTGGATCCGTCCCTAGAGATACTTCTTTGGGCTAAAATAGTTATATAGGAAAAAATTAGGCATTTTAGTTAAATATGACAAAATGTCACATCTAATTCATAATCATTTTTTTTTTCTTAAAAAAAATTAAAAAATTAAAACTTATTACAAATGAAACTTTTTAATTTCAAACTAAAATAATCAAAAAATTAAAAAAATCAACACACATCTTAAATGAAAGCTCACAATACAGAGACCAAACATTGCAAAATTCATCTCCGATTTTGTGATAAACATTTTTTTTCTTTTTGAAATATCTAAAACCCCAATGTCCATCTCCTATCTCCACTAGGATGGGGCCCAGAGGGTTAGTACTCAAAAGCTTAAGTTGAAAGGCATTAGTAGATAAGGCTTTAGGAAGAAAGAACAACAATGGCTACTCTGCCATCCATTTCCTCCTCTTTCCTCCAAACAAGAACTCCAACAATTCATCCTCAGAATCAACAACCACTTTCACTCTTTCACACTCCCAATCCAAACATCAAAACCTCTCAGAAGCACTCCTCTCTCAAGGTCCAGGCTGCCAAGCTTCCTGCTGGGGTATGTTCTTTGTTTGGCCTTTTTCTTTTTTCTTTTTTAATTTATGTGTTTGGTATGCAAGATTAATATGTGGCTTTGTGTGTTTGCACACTAAAATTTGTTTAACTCAAATGAATTTTTGAAAATTTCAGGTAGAATTGCCCAAAGTAGAGCCTCAGTTCAAAGCACCATTTCTAGGGTTCACAAAGACTGCAGAAATATGGAACTCCAGAGCTTGTATGATTGGCCTAATTGGGACTTTCATTGTGGAACTGGTAAATCCACTTTAAGTTCACTTCTTTCAACAATTGAAGAGGTTATTTGTTTTGGTACGAGTTTTTTTGTTCTTAAAATTCTGTTTTCTATCTCAATGCACCTCCGGCCGTACTATTGTGCCTTCAAATTTTTATATTTCAAAATTTTCACCACTTTCCTGCAGTTAGGAGTGCATTGGGAAAGAGTAACGATATACAAACACAATTTTATACAGAATTTTCACACAAAATTATATGAATTTGTTTGTTTTTTTTTTTTTTGGGTGCAAAACACCCACTATAATCGCTTTAATGTTTTTCTATATAAACTTTCTATTTACCAATCATTTTCCTAAAATTTTAGGGAAAGGAGAACCCTTTCAAGTGTGGTGTTCTTTTATAATTGTGGAACTCTCTGTTTTTCCAGATAATAAACAAGGGAATACTTCA
This sequence comes from Camellia japonica, assembly GCA_030407325.1. Classification (NCBI taxonomy): domain Eukaryota; kingdom Viridiplantae; phylum Streptophyta; class Magnoliopsida; order Ericales; family Theaceae; genus Camellia; species Camellia japonica. The sequence goes on from JAPPVO010000017.1 coordinate 52,959,237, forward strand.
AGTCATTGGGGTGGATATTGGGAAAGGTCTTGATCTACCTCTATGAGCATTCAATCCAAGTACATACAGTATTTACATTACATGGGGTTTAATTTAATTTTCACAAAGCAGTAACTTTTATTGTTCTGTAATCCTTCTTTTAACTTTGTATTGTATCCATTGAGCAGTGTGTCAGTAACTCATGAACCCTGTAATTCATGGAAATCACTGCAGTTGTATGCATTGTTTGTTTCTTCTTGTAGTTTCTTTTGTCTATGAAGTTTGAAAATCCTCTCATAATTTGATTTTTGTTTCATATTTTGATTTTTGTGTTCCAGATAGCATCCAAAATGAGACATTTTTATACTTTAAGCGGTAAGTTTGCAACCCAAAGTACAATGGCCATTACAGTATTATGGCTAGTTTAGAACAAGTCCAAATGAACACTTAAAAAATCTTCAGAAACTTGGCTGTGTTTGGTTATGCTTTTGAAATGTGATTCTACATGCTAGTTTCAGCTCCATGTTTGGTAAGAGTTTTGGAATTAATTTTTCAAAACTCTGCCGAAAGCTCTGTCCATTCTGCGCGTTTCTTAGATTTTTTTTGCCCAGGGGAAGACCACCCAGACGTCCATGGGGACTTCCGCCCGGATGTCCTTGGGGACATCCACTCAGATGTCCTCTGCTGTATAGGATTTTTATTTTTTTTTTTTTATTTTTTTTTTTTTGCAATTGATTTATATAATTGGGAAAAATATTTTTTGAAATTTTTTTAATTTTTAATGTGCTTTAAAATAATTTTGAGTTGTACGTTTAGTTATAAGTTATAAATTTTTATATCACATATCAAATATCACATCAACAATTCCCCACTCAAATCAAACCTCTTTTCCAAAATTATTTTCAAAACTCTTTATCAAACAAATTTTTTACACTCAAATCATAATTCTACAACACACAAATTCAAAATACAACTCATACTCTCAAATCACATTTACAAAACACAACCAAATGCAGGCTTGAATTTGACAACTTTATTTCCTCTACATAGTTCATGATTTATCCGCAAGCAATTATTCAAAAAAAAAAAAACAGACAAAGATGATACAAATGTACATGCTTCTGCTTGTCTTCACGGGATTGAACATATACAATAACTCGCCAGGCATCGCCAACTGAAAAGAAAAAAAAAAAAAAAAGGGGAGAAACTACAGGGCCCTGAAAATTCGAGAATCTATAACTGGCACTTTGGAAGAAGGCTCGGATATATCCAGTGCTTCAGCAAGAGACAGACGGGGATTTCTCCAGGCAGACTCCGCCCAACTCTTCATTCTCTCTCCTTCAGCCTTTCTATTCTGTTGAATACACAATGTTTCTGCATATCCACCTACACAAACACAGTCAACTAGATGATGCAGAAATTACCATAATAATCACACCGAATGCATGCATACCAATGCGCCACACACAAATAAATAGATAAGAAAAATAAGTACATAAATACAGAGATTCATAAATACATATATAGTTTGACAGCTAAGCTGCAGTGGTCTTTTTGATCAGGTCATCAATAATCATACCAATTGCATGCACACCCAAGACAGAGAAACATACACACAGAACATGGACACATTTATGCATATATGCATGAATATCTGCTAGTATGTATGCGCATATTGTGAACATGTATATCTCATTATATTGTTGATGCCGTCGTGTCTAGTTCAAAGGCCTCACGTGCAACTTTTGGTAACCCCATTTCTGAGCTCCTTCATACAATGCCCACTTCTTGTGTCGAGTTGATTCTTCTTCTGACAAGGATGAAACCCAAGGATTAGACCATGACGATCTTCCATCCTTAATTTACATGGTTAATACTCCACCAGAGCCAGTTCATACCTTTATAAGATACAGCTATCAAACCTTTGAAACAGAGGGGACTAGAGAGCCTAAACACTTAAGAGTCGCATCCCAACTAAAATTTTTGACTTTAATTGTTACTCCCTCTGTCCCAATTTGTTGGTCCTTTTGAGCATTCATGCCTTTTAATCAGGTAAATAAGTAATATACTTTCTCTTATAAAAATAATCAAATTTTTTTTCACAAATTAGATCTCAATTAGTTTTCAAAATCATTAAAAAAGAAAGAAATTAAAAAATATGAACAATTTTTTGGGATGTCTAGAATAGTGAAAGTGGACCAACAATTTGGGACTGAAGGAGTAGAACATATATACTTCTGCTAGTGGTAAAAATTCACAAGAGTGCCAAAAGGAGGTCAATTTTATGCAGGTGAATGCTCAATATTCTCATTATTCAAAAAAGGTGTGCAATCAAAGGTCAATGATGATCAAGTCTGCTATTGCTATGCTATCACAGGACTGCCACAATATAGGCACATAACCAATTTTGTAGACAAGAACCAAGTTCGATAAGTCATTACTGAGATATAATTGCTCCATCTGGGTTAACTGAAACTCATTCTCTAAATAATGCAGTATCAAAAAAATGGGATGGTAAACTATACCTCTTGCAAGGGCCAATATGTCCTTTCTAAAGAACTTTGCTTCTGCACCTATGGAATCAAAAAGACAACATTCACAAATTGATTTTATATTAGACAAGGAAACAGGCACTACATTGTTACACATACCTTCAGCATCCAATGGTGGAGCTTTTAGCAAATCTATCGCCCTTCTATAAAGTCCCTACAGATTATTAAGAAACCAATGAGAAAAAATATATATATATCCTTGTACATGCTAAAACCTTAGTCATACCTCAAAATCAGAACAACACCACATTTAATTATGAGATCAATTCAAGAGAGTTGATAGATCAATGGAGCCATGTCAAAAGAGTTCAACTGACATCATATGGCAGAGGATTGCTCCCCCAGACCCAAGTTTAAAGTAATCAAAATCATTTAGTTATGTGAGTAAACATTCTGGGTATGTTTGGTTTGTGTTTGAGAGATGTGTTTTAGAAATAAAAAGTACGAAAACATGTTTGGTTTGGTTTGGGTTTTTTCAAAAGATGTTTTGGAAAATTATTTTGAGAGAGAGTTTTGGAAAAAGTGATTGATTTGATGTGTGTGAGAGAGAGATTTGTTTGGAAAACTTGTTTGGTTTACAAGTTTGGGAAATTTTTTTGGAAAAATTTGTTTGGTTTGATTACTTTTGAAAACTAATTTGTAGAGAAAATTTCCCAAAATTTTTTCAGAAAATCAAACCAAACAAGCCCTCTATTTTCCTTCACAGCGCTTACTTGAACAACTCAAATCTAAATTAAACTCATGTTCCTCAATGCCACTATGTCAAAAACATGGCTTCTATTAATTTATGGTCTTTTTAAATAATAAAATCAGTTTCCTAAAATGATTAAATCACACCCCTTGGTCAAAAAAACACCCCTTGTGTACGGATCCAACTGTGACACCATGAAAAATAAAGTCATTGTAAGAACTCAAAAAAAGTTTCGTGAAACAACTAGGTGGATAGTATGTAACTTCTTCTAACCTCTTGAATCAAAATCGAACTTGAATGCTCCAACGTTGCTTTATGCCGAAACATGAGAGCTATGCAGGTTAGAACCACCCCAACCTTGGGATGATGTGATCCTGCATCATATTAATAAAACCATGGTAAATACATATATGATAGGCCTTGATAGATCCTACTCCCACTAAGTAAAAGCAGAAGTACCGCACCAAAATGTTGTTCTGTTATCGTTAATGCTTTAGTTAGTATCTCCTCTGCATCACCAAAGTTCCTAAAACAATACAGGTCAAAATCCATGACATGAGACGATCATAATAGATTTGGACAGCTAACATGAATGCGAAAATGGAATTACAAACTTACCCCAAGTGTGCCTCAAGCTGTCCCAATGCACAAGTAGCAGCCAACAGAACTTCCTCTGAGGACATATTACAAGCTGCTAAGTAATATGGATCATTGAAATCTTTATTCTCACGTATCCCCCCCTTAATTACCTTCCCATATAACTCCTTTGCCATTAAAAAATTCCTTGTGACATGCAAGAATTCTCCATATGATAGAGCAATATTTCCTATATATCACAACATCAATATATTGTAGAACAGAGCCTGCTGGTATGACCAATAGAAATGAACCCACCATCGCAAACTTTGTCCTCCTGAGCACCTTGAAAGAATGACTCCGCTGCAGGAAAGTAACTCGGCATTAGAATTTAGAACTAGACAAACTAAAACTTCATAGGTTAAACAGGGCTCTTAAATTGTACCTGATTGAAGATGACCACGGCAAAGCTCAACTAGTCCTTTAATTACCTTAGTGTGGGCATCTAGAAACTCAAAGCCATACACAATACCAATTTCTAGTTTGATTGCATCCAAGAGTTGTCTGCATACATTTGCAAGCACTGATGCAGTATCGTCCTATGAAGGGAAGATCATCCCCAAATAAATTTGAGCTTTAAACATGAAATCCTAATTTAAAACTTAAACAAACGAACGGATAATTGTCGGGGGCATATTTGTGAAAACAATACCTCACCAAACTCTAAATGGAGTCCAACAAGAGCTTCCGTGGCAGCAACTGCAATAAAGACCGGATTTATACAGCATTTGACACCCATTTTATTATCCAAGTTCAACATAGCAATTATTTGCTGTGAAACTAAAAAGGACCAATAAAATAGAAATCAACAAAAACACACTACCAAATTTACCTCTAACACCGACAGAAGAGACGCTTAGATCTTCAACTTTCTGCAGTTTCTCAATGGCTTCAGAGAAAAATCCACTGGAAAACCCCAAGTTAGACAAACTATCAAAATTATAAAGGTTATTTTTATTTTTATAACCTAAACTATGACCACTTTTTTCATTTTCATCCCTAAACTATCAATTTCATTAAAATTTATGTGAACCAATTAGAGACAATTGTCACAAATCAGTAACTGTTAAACCTCATTTGATGGGCAAAATGACATTTCAAAATTTGAACAACTTAGACCATAGAATCAAACACTCATTTTTCTTACTATTTTGAACGAACTACACCCCAATTTGATTTAATGGGTGTTTTGGTTGTATGATTAAATTGTTCATATTTGAAATGACTTTTTTGACCATTAAATTGGGTTTAAGGGTTACTGATTTGTACAATTATATCCAATTGGACTAAGCTTTAGAGACTAAATAAATGAAATTAATAATTTATGAATGAAATAGAAAAATTGTCATAGTTTACTGGACAAAAGTGAAAGCAATCCAATAATAATAATAATAAAAGATAAATAATAGTAAATAGAAAAAAAAATGTAAGAAAATTAAAACCTTTCATAGAATAAGGTAGACATTGCAAGTAGGACCATGCCCTTGGAGTTGTCATCTGGTTGAATCAAGAAGCACTGTTCCAGAACTAGTTGAGCTTGTGCGTACGATTCATCTACATGTACAAAAACAACATGAATTGTAGAGTTTCAAAAGACTGGAATTGAGAAACTGAATAGTTATAAACTGACCTGATTTATTGGAGCGGGCAAGAGAGAAGGCATAATTGATCATTTGAAGTGCAACTGGGTTTCCAATGGGGCCATTATTTGTACAGAATGATCTCAAAGATTGTGGTGGTGGTGGTGCTGCATGGAGGAGGATGAGTGGTGGTTTACGGGGAACGAGGCCCGTCACGGCGGTTCGAGCGGCGGTTGTGGCCGCTCTTGACAACTTAGCTGCCACCCTAATCATCGCCTTAGCCGCTGGTTCGACTTCTTCTTCGCTCGGTTGCTCTGTTCGAAGATCGCAAATCCAGCAAAACCCTAATTAGAGGGTTACTGGGTGTCAGAAAATTTGGGAAGTGGGCTTTCACATGGGCCTAAGGTAGTTGAAAGTTAGGGTAAACTACACTGACCCCCTTTCAGGATTGGGTTTAATATAAATTCTCCCTCTATATTTTTGAAATTACACTGCACCCCTTGTCAGTGTTTGTATTTTAACACTGGTAAGAGAGAATAATGGTAGGGTTTATGAAAAAAGTGTCATGAACATGATCATGAAAGATTCTTCACCTTTGGATTACACATATAATAAAACATCACATACTAATCAAATGATGAAAAATCTTCATAATGCATTTCATGATATTTCTTTCATGATCCTTAGTATTACTCTTTACGAAATTACCTTTTAGCACTCCAATACACCAAACTCATCTCTTCCATATTCCACTTTCCATCACCGTCATCTACAACTACTGTCCACTACTACCATTTCTATCATTCCACGCAACACTGTCATTCTCTCCGCCCATCCAACCAATACCGTTGTTCAACCCACAACCGACTACATGCATTTTTTCCAAACCTAATTTTTTGCAACTTGAATAAAAACATTTATACCAGCAAGGAGATTCATGACTTCTCTAACATCACATGTTAATCAATTGATGATCATGATTGCAATCTCCACTTGCATTGTCCATGACATAAGATTGTGTAAAGCTAACACCATAACAATCAATCGTTATGAGATCTACTAAGAATAGTCATCGTTTGTTTGATACCCTACAAGCAATTATCGATCACAACCCATGGATATCGACTGTCAATTTTGGTGGAATGGGGGTTAATTTTGGTTTGATGGCTGAAAGTGGGTGATAGGGGTAGAAGAAAAATGTTTGGGAATGGAGGTAGATGTATGGTTGCTAAAGACAATGTGTTTGACAAAAGTCCTAAGCGAAGTAAGCTTCTTCTTGCTTTGATTCTCTTTTCAATGAGGGTTTAGAGTGGCGATTATGCACTGGGTATTGATTTTGGGTGTTGGACGGCTAATACAATGGTGATTTGTTAAAGCAGCCAAAGAAACATTATAGCATGATGTGTTTTTAGTTAGTAATAAAATATTGCTTTGGAAATGAAATGAACTTTATTTATTTGCTTTAGCAAATTTCTTTTGTTGTGTTGAAACTAAATGTTTTCTTTATTTTTTTTTTTTTATTTTTTTTTTACCAAGGTGAGATGTTGCATTAGTTTGATCATCACAACAGTTTCTGATTTATTGATAAATTGATGTAAATTTTATTTGTGATAGCTTTTGGGTGATGGCCAATGAAAGAGGAATCTGGTGATTATGGGGTGGAATGCATGATTGAGGTAATAGGGGGCAACACCAAGTACTTGATGAAAGTCTTAAGTGGCTGGGTAAATGCAGTGGGTTTGGTCACTGGAGTGGAATCATGAAGTTCAAAGAGAAAAAGTGAGGGTAAAATAGGCATTTTGGCAAAATTAGTTGTTGATAAAGAAAAATATGTGGGAGCTTCTATTTACACACACACCATACACTTTCTACACATCTCCCCTCACTACACTTTCTACACACCTCCTTCATTAAGTGTGTGTATAGAGGGGGTTTAATGTGTGTAAATAGAAGCTCCCAAAATCTGTGAGTTGAATTAACATAGAGGGGCAGTCAACTAAAAGAGGGGCAATATGTAATGTGACTCTAAATCTCAGGAAATGGGATGTAATTTTCAGAAAGTCAGGAAGGAAGATATAATCATAGCAAACTTCAAGGAGTGTCAGTGTAATTTACCTTTAGAAGTTGTTAGTTTATCTTGGGTACCATCACATGATTGTTCTAATTGATGGGAGGGAGTGGGGTTCGTGAATTTCTGTTGGGTGATGAGAACATGAGAGAACATAATAAATTGTGATTGGTGTGAGGTATAATCACGTGGCCCCAAAGATCAACCAATAATTTTTCCTAAGGTACGGGTGATCATGGCCCGATGGGCCACCCAATCTACCCAACCCAATATCATATTTTTAGGATTGAGATAAACTGAGATTTTGTAGTCATTTAAATTTTAGACATAGCTTGTAATAAAGAGTTTTAACTCAATCCAATGCGAATCGTCCATTTATAAAATTTTAATTTTAATTTTAATTTTTATATTAATTAATTAAAAAAATCATATATATATATATACTCATCTTGTGCTTAAATTACAATATTTGTTTAAAAGATTATAGTATTTATTTTATAATTAAATTTTGCTAATGATTTAAGTCGACATAATTTTAAAAAGATTTAAATAATTTGATAGTCCATTAAAAAAAATTAATAGCTTATATTTATTGGGTTAAGTGAGCGGACCTGAAATTTATAAAATAAAATTAAAGCGGGTTTGAGATGACTTGATTAGGTCTAATGTTTTTTTTTTTTTTTGATAACTCAGGTATCCCAAACCCGCTGATTTTAAGGGAAGCTAGGACTAATCCTGAGCCCTGAAGTTAACGACCGGGCAAACCTCCAGTGGCCCTAAAGGGTAACTCGAACTCGAGACCTGTGAATTTATCCTCCAGACTTTACCATTCGAACTCGAGACCTGTGAAATTTATAAAATAAAATTAAAGCCGGGTTTGAGATGACTTGATTAGGTCTAATGTTGAATCGAATCGTATTTATATAGTGCAAGCCTAATTGGCCGGTATTTGTCCACCCCTAACCTAAGGCTAAGAAGGCCTACAAGTTCAACAACCCAAGTTGGGTGGTAGCCCATTCTCTTACCTTTTTTCAGAGCCCTTTAACCAAGTCCATGTTGCAAAGGAAGTGATTTGAGTAACTTCTCTGTGATTTGTTTTACAAAAATTACACATCATTTGCAGTATTTTAATTATGTTCATTGTGCATTAATTATTCCTAAAAATTAAACTTCTCTATGATAAGATTTGGTTGTAAGTGTTTTTTCACTTAAATTTTTGTATGAAATATTAATCTAGTGGATTGTTCACTCTAATAGAGATGTCTACGATGTTTTTCATTGAATTTGTTATTTATGAGGTTTTCCTGTATTATTGTGTTCATGTTATTTTGAATTTGTGTGGTATTGTGTTGGTGACAATGATATAACTAATCGAGATATTAGACTAGCTAATTGATCAATTAATTCACAAATAGTAACAGAATTAAGAGTTTGACGCATTCACCCTTTCTAGGTGTCCTTCCTTGGCACACATACATGTTAACCTTTATCTTTTGTCACTTTCTTCTTGTTCTCCTTCTCCTCATAATCTACATTTTCCTTCACTTTTATTTGGATTACATTTTCATTCCTTCCCTAAGTTGCCTTCTTCTCATATTGTGTATACAAACATAGCATTTGGATTACCTTTAAATTCATCTAAAATTTTTGCGGTGTGAATTCCATTGTAGTGAAAGCTATGAACAATCAACCCTGAGGGTGTCTTGAGTGATTGGTGATGCACTCCCTGTACAATTGTTGGTTTGATTCTTAAAGACAAACCAAAAGAAAGTAATTTTTCGTGAATTCTCTAATCTCAGCGTGAATGGCCTGCCTTTGACTGGACCAATGAAAGAATTAGTCGAGGTGCGTATTAAATTGATCCAAACACCCCTAACCACTGAACCTCCCCCTCCCTCCCAAAAAAAAGAAAAAAAAAAAAAGAATTATTGCATTTAAAGTTTTGAATACTGTGAATAAATGCATAGGCTTTCTTGGCTTGAGTATGGGAAAGACAACCAATTTTACAAATTTTACCGCTAATTGTGCTTTAGACTTGTGAAATCATAAATATTTCCAAAGTGTCGCATTCTTTCTTTCTTTCCCTTTTTTTAGTTTTTCTTTGGGGAGAGGAGGGGATAAGAGAAGGAAACCTCATATCTTGAACCCCAACATTGAGATTGGGGATGATTATTTAATAATATCAGAGTATTAGTAATTTTCAACTCTTGGAAGTGAGGCTGTGCAATCCAATCCAAATCCAGATCCAAACCTCAAGCATTCATCCTGTAAATTTATAAAGCTTATCCTCAATACACAACCCTATGATGTTTAATTTAGTATTTGAAGTAAGCTTTATCATTCACAACATGCATATGCAGGCTTAGCCATCTGAAAGGTATATTTTGGTTTTAGTATATCAGAGGGGGTATCTTTATTCTCTACATAAATGAGAAAGTAATAAGAGACAAAAGAATGCCTCTTTATATACCCATATCCCTTCTCTTTTCAAAGACCATGATGGGGATTACTAGACATTACCACTATTTTTATCTCTAAAGCCAACCACCAAATTTCATTCTTCCTCTACAATCCTTCTCCTTTAGTTATATATATATCTTTAGAAAAAAAAATGATGTTATGACAAAAGCAAAGATGAGAAACTGTAAAAGTAGACAAGGATTTAAGCGCTTTAATTTAACCATAAGATTATGTCTAATGGGTAAAGAATGACGAAAAAGTGATAGAGATTACAATGAGCTCGTAATCAACTGTAGAAGCGTGAAAATAATCCAATATATGTACAAAGAATTCAAAAGTAATAAAACGGATTAAAATAGACTCAAATACAAATATTTTTTTAGCATTTACCCAACCGGCAATAAGTATCATCTGAATTGAATTTGAAACACACCCTAACAGATGATATCTGAAAGTCAAATAATGAAGACCTTTATCATGTTAGGCAGTAGTGTTCGGCCCAATTTTCATACAAATCTCTTATATTTAAATTTTTTAATATTTTGTTTGGTTGTAGGATTTGAGAAGGGATTTAGAAAAGAAAATGAAAAAATTGATGAAATATGAATAAGATATACCTATATTTCATCTAATTTCACATATCTTTTCCCTTACCCTTTCTAAATTCCTCATAAATTTTCCAACCAAACACAGCTAAAACATATTGTATTGATTAGCACGTTTTTCAATTAAAAATTTTCAATGAAAAACTACAACATGCAGAATGCAAAAGTCAACAATTCTTATAACCAAATCAAACCAAACCAAATTAGACAAAGTCTTAAGTCTCATCAAATGAGATCGGTTACATGAATCTTTTTTTTCTACTTGACTCTATCAAAAACCATTTAATTAGTCAAATTAAGGAGATTTATATCTCTGTTTACTAGACTAGCTCACGTCAATCTAGGTTTGCCCCTTCTCCTAACACTTCTCTCTACCATCATTGTATCACATCTCTTCATTATTACATTTCTTGGTCTCCATTGTATATGACCAAACCATCTCAATCTATTTTTTCTAAGTGTATCTTCTATTACCATTACTCCTACCTATTCACGAATATACTCATTTCTTACTCTGTCTTTTCTAGTCTTGCCACACAGTCACCTTAACATCATTTCAACAATACTCATCTTATCTACATATTTTTTAGTTGCCCAACATTTCATCTCATACAACAGCACTGGTCTCATAGTCATTTTATAGAACTTTTCTTTTAATCTAGTGAGTACTCATTTATCGCACAGTACCCCAGATACACTCTTTCACTTAAGTCATCCCGCCTTAATTCTATAGACCACATCTACTCTAATCTCCCAAGCCGTTATGATAATTGATCCTAAATAACGAAAAAATTCACTCTTAAGTAGTTATTGGTTATTAATTTTTATTTTTCCTCTGTTTTTATTGTTACTATTACTAAAATTACACTTCATATATTCTGTCTTAGCTCTGCTTCCTACTAATATTAAGAAAAATACTATGCATAGTTTATCTTTTGCCGCATTTTTTTCACCCTCAACACATTATAGACTCACTATCTCGTGTCAGGGAAACAAGAAAAAATGGGCAAGAAATGAGATAATGTATATAACTAAATCATATGTAAAAGTTTGATGAGTATTAAATGTAGAGACTATAGTGATTGCAAAATGGATCCAATCCAATATCTGGACTCATTTTGAGCTGTAAAGTTTTTTGGGAATGTGAACTGATTGAGCTATATCATCAAAATCCCAGCAAGATAGAGAGAAAGAAAGCCTTTAGACATGCTAAAAATTAGAAACACATTAACAAATTTCTTCTTTGTATAAAAGATATAGCATACTTTAAACAAGTAAATACTGATGGAAAAACAAACCCCCAAGTGCAAGCAATGCATATATTCTAAAAGTGAAAGTGAAAAATAAAAAAAATAAAAAAATAAATATTGGAGATAAAATAAAGGCAGGGGAATTGAGACACAGCCGCCAAGGAGGATGTTCCCTTCCCTACATAAACTGCTTATTTGTACTTCAAAGTTAATTGCAGAATCTCTTTTCTTTTTCTTTTCTTTTTTAAAATTTTTTAAATCAAATACAGATTGGTTTGAGATAGACTAGGTTGTTTTAGGATAGAATCTCCAAAGCAAGCAGTTTTAAATTTAGTTTTATAAACTCATCAGATTATTTCATGACTTTTAAGGTTAAAGTCGCGTTCACCACTCCAACCCCAAAACATAACTTTCATAGAACAACTTCAACTTGAGTTTGAAAAATAAATTTGTTTTGATAAGAAAGTTGATCAATAAAACTAGTTACCTAGAAAATGGGTTAAGAATTTTTTCTGGAATTTGATTGTGAGATTGAGATCAAATTCGTGTATTGTAGAATCCATTCTGTAAAATGAATTTGAAATATATATTGATATTTTTTAAATAAAATTCAAAGTAAAAATTCAAAATATGTAATATTATGTTTCATAAATGAAATGAATATAAATATAAATGGCTTTAAAAGACAAAAAGTTCTACATCTATAAGTCTTTATTTTGAATTTAAAAAAGGATAAGGGAAGTTTAAAATTTATAACAGCAAAAACCGTTAATTTTAAATTTTGATAAGAATTTTTAGTTTAAGGTCTTCACATTAGAATTTTATAAAATAAAGAACATGTAACATTTTTATAGTAGTTGGAATTTCTCAACATTTTTACAAATAGAGAAATTTTCAACTCTTTACAGAGAAATTTATTTTTTCACAAAGAAATTTCACAGTAATTTCAGTTTCACAAAGAAATTTTAGCTTGTCTATGACGAACTGAAATTTCTCTAATAATATTATTGAGGGACCTTAACTAATAAGAAAAAATATATTGGACGTTTCCTACTACCCAAAGTTAAAAAGTGATGGTTCACTAATTTTCCATTTTGATAATTTGTTCTAACTTTATAAAAAAAAATATATAAAAAACCAAAAAAGGTCAATTTCACTTTTTATCCCTTGTGGTTAACTGCATATGCGGCTTACCTTTGTCATTTAAAAATAGAGCAACCTACGTCTCTCTAATTCTCAAGCTTCCTCTAATGATATGGCAAACAATTTTGAATAGAGAGAAGAGTTTGAAGAAAATTGATTGATATTATTTGCCACATTATTAAAGAGAGTATGGGAGAAGGAAAAATTGGAGAATGGAAGCATACTGTAGACATTCCATCTAAATTATACATTGAATAAAATACAAAAGTTAAAAGTGAATTTTTTCTTTTAAAAAATTATAAAAATATTCATGATTTGCGCAACGAAACTGCTTATATAAAAAGATATTTTAATTTTTTCACTTAAGTCATTAACGGATTTGACGATAGAATTTAATCTACAAATCATATAATCTCATAGGATTGGTTAAATGGTAAAGATTTGATGATAAAAATCAAAATTTTAAGATTACTCTAATAGGTTATATTAGAGATTTGTTCAATCGTTAATTTTAAGACTCTTGAAATTAGTCAAGATGTACAAACAGACTCAATAACCCGGTAATAAAAAATCATACAAGTTATATATTTGTTTCCAAATGAAAGATATATTTATACACAACCAAAACCATAAAGGTGAAGTATAATTTTTCCAAAATAAACACCTCCATTTCATCTAAACGGGATCAAAATCCCTCTATAAAACACATCATCTCCTACACTTAACACTCCAACAATGCCAACTTCCTCATATCTCTTCTGCTTTCTTTTCCTATTGTACTCCCTCTCTGTCACAAGTAAACATTCTTCTTCTACCTTCTTTCACATATGTTTTTTCGCATACCCATGAAGCAACTCATTCATTTTCTTCTTTCTGTATTGTTTGTTTTTTTGCAGATGGAGCTCAACTCATACTAGTAAACAACTGCAACGAAACCATATGGCCCGGAATCCTCGGCGGCGGTGGCCAACCCACCCCGAACGACGGCGGCTTCAACCTAACCTCCGGCGAAGAATCCGTCTTCAATGTGCCGGAAAAGTGGTCCGGTCGAATCTGGGCCCGGCAAGGCTGCCACTTCGACGACACTGGAAAAGGGTCATGCGACTCCGGCGACTGCTCCGGCCAGCTCCACTGCCGCGGCATGGGTGGCACGCCGCCAGCCACGGTGGTGGAAATGACATTGGGAACATCATCTTCACCACTTCACTTCTATGATGTGAGTTTGGTTGATGGGTTTAACTTGCCGGTGTCAATGGCTCCGGTGGGCGGCGGCATCGGGTGCGGCGTAGCGTCGTGCGGTGTCGATTTGAACATTTGTTGTCCGGCAGCGTTGGAGGTGAGGAGGGAAGGGAAGGTGGTGGGGTGTAAGAGTGCTTGTTTGGCTATGCAATCTGCTAAGTATTGTTGTACTGGGGATTATGCAAACCCTAACACTTGCAAGCCCACTATTTTTGCTCATCTCTTTAAGGCTATTTGTCCTAAAGCTTATAGTTATGCTTTTGATGATTCTTCTAGCCTTAATAAGTGTAGGGCTTCGCGTTATGTCATTACTTTCTGTCCACCCTATTGAGAGGTGTATAGAATTAAATCACAGAAAAATATTAAAAATGAAAAATGAGAGTACCACATTCATAGCATCATGAGGAAGTAGATGGTGTTAGAAGAAGAAGTTCTTGTGTTTTGCTTTACAGTAATTAGCTTTTGAATTCCTGGTTGGTGGGAAGTGATCTAATAGATCAGTTTGCGATAGTCTTATTTTGTAATTTAATGGTCATAGTTTAAATTTGAAACAAAATTATATCATTTTAATTTGTATGGTACACGTATTTTAATGAAAAATTTCCTCATAAATCTCGTATGGGAAATGTTGATTCATTTAATCTAAGAGTTTTTTATGAATCAATTAGCATTTTTTATTCTGAAAAATTGTATTTATTTGATTTGGTATCATTTGAGTTTAAGTGAATGTCTTTTTAATATTCATTTTTTTAATTTTTTGATTCAATTTTTGGATGGGAATAGAAAGGTAAGGTGTGGAAGATTCTTTTTGGAGGAATTGGTGACTGCAGTGTTGGTTGTCAAGCGTCGAAATCTTATATTTTTGTTAGTGTGATTTTTTGGTATTACATTAGAGTGATATGTTTGGAAAAAGTACACTAAGAAATTTTTGTGTGTTACATTGATTGAAGTGTCACATTTGAAAAAAATACACTAAGGAGTTTTTTTATAATGTTATGTTGTTACATTTGGAAAAAAATACATTATGAAGTTTTTTAATGTATGACATTGAAATGTTACATTTGAAAAAAGTACACTAAGGAGTTTTTTTTATAATGTTACATTGTTATATTTGAGAAAAGTATACTAAGAAATTTTTTAAGTTTTTTAGTGTGTTACATTAGAGTATTACGTTTTTTTGAATGTTACATTGAAGTGTTACGTTTGAAAAAAATACAATTAGAATTTTTTTTTTAAGTGTTACGTTTAATAATTTTAACATTATGAGAAACCTATATTTTGGATGAGAATGAGACCTTTGAGTCTATAAGAAAAAATGAAAGACCAAACAACTCATAAGATCACTATTTGAAATTTATAGATACTTCACTCTATTTTAATTTCATTTTACTTTATTTTTAATTGAAATTGTTGAATTATATATTCTGTTATTGTGCCTTACTGTTGAAAAAAGACAAAATCATTGTGAGATCTCCTTTTCACGTTTTTGTTGGTGATAAAATACAAACACATGAATTTAAAAGAATCCGAAAAGATCTAAAAAAAACTTTGAAAAGACCTATAGAAATTCAAAAGATTTTAGAATGTCGTTCTAAAACACCGGAGAAGTTGAAAGATCTAGAGAAATCAAAAAAATTTCTAAAGATTCTAAATATTTTAAAGAAATATAAAAAATATATGCTAAAATAGTTTAAAAGAAAATTTATCACCACTCATTTTTTGTATGAAGTTTGAAAAACTTCTTCACTAATATAAACATGAGATGAGTTCATGTATTAAGTATTGAGTGATCAAGCACTAGAAGAGTGATCTAGTGAGAAGTGTCCTAAAATCTTGGATAAGGAAGACGCAAATGTGAATACTTGAATGTATTATGTAAGTGAATAAGTGAGACATTAATGTGTCAAACTTAACATAGGCTAAAATGACCATTTCATTACACTTTCATTCTAATAAACCGAACACTACCTTACTTCGATACGCTAAATGTAGAATTCCATCCACAAATTGTTAATTAATCAAACACAACTGTAGAATTTACCCTGTGAACCAAATATAAAAAGTTAAATATGGTCAAATGGTACTATAGTATGGAAAATTCACTATTCAAAACTTCAAACAAGACACCAGAATCATTACATTCAACACCTTTGGACTAAATATATATCAGATTTCATTGTTGAAATTGAACTATACTGGTCTAGCAGCAAGCCAAGCAGCTTCACCCATGATAACAAGTAAATTTCAAAGAACAATTCACTGACTAAACCTAGGTTATACAAACTTAAATCCCCACATGTATATAAAACATGTTAAAATAGAAAGCGAGGATGAGGGAGGTGCCAAAAAGGATTACTGCCTCATCTTCTTGTGACCGTTCTAACTAGCAATAATGGGGTTTATATCTTTTCACTGGTGCCATTTGAATCAGATGATGGCTTTGCAGCCCGTGCTCTAAGAGGAGGTTCAAAATGCTTGCTGGCAACATCTGGCGGAGGTGCATCTTCCTCAGGAAGAACAAGAAGTCCCTTCTCTCTAAGAGAAGATGGTTCCTTATAATAGGTGTTCCAAAGGGAGTCCACAAGCTGCCTCTCCTCCCTAGCAGTGCCAAGATCCTCCAGTGACATCAAGCTTATACTCTTGATGCGTTCTTCAAGAATTTGCTTTAGTTTTTCTCCTTCTTTGCCCAAACTATCACTGTACTGAGCAAGCTCAAGAAGGCCCCGAAGTGCAGCTTCTCGTACCACTGAATCTTCACTGGAGGCAAGGTGCATCATAATGCGAGGAAATCCTAGTTCAGTTACTATATTGCAGTCTGAAGGGTTCTCGTGTAGTAAGTAATGGATCAAGTCAAGGGCTTTCCTGCAAGATGACTTCATAAGAATTGAATAACAAATAAAACAACAAAACCAATTAATAATAATAATAATAATAAAGAAGAAAAGAAAAACAGAGAGAGGATATGTTTAAAACATAAGCAAGATTTATGTGATGGCAAGAATCAATTTTTTTTTTTTTTTTTTTTTTTTGGAGGAATCTAATTCATGTAATTTTGTTACTGATCAAGAATATCAACATAATTAATTTATTACCGAGGGATTACCTTTGAATTTTCGCACTTTCAGAACTCAAAGCATCTCTGAGAACAGCATAACCATTTGCAAGACGAAATGCAACAATTCCTGGCTTGTTGTGCCTGATTAAAGCTGAAAGCCACCCATAATTAGGGAAATCCTCAAACCTTCAATTTTGTATGCCAAACAATGCAGGGGCATCCCCAAATAGTACAAAATCATTTATGAACTCACACCTCAAAATATGCATCTAATGACGAAAAAATTATACTCACAAGATATAGCTCCAAGTGCTTTGGCACGAACGGTAACATCAGGATCTGAAGTAAAATTAGAAAGCAGAGGTTCTAAGCCATTTGCTTCCATGACCAGTTGTTGACTCTTAGGATTGTTCTGAACAATTGTGGTCAAAATCTCTGCAGCCTTTGCTCGAATGGTTAGCATTGGAGTTCTCCAGGTAACCAATGAGAGGGACCAAACCACCAATTGAGTGGAGATCTGTCAGATGTGCATAATCAGCCAATGCTCACCATATTAATAGATATACATAAACCCATTGATTCATTGCAACCTAGAGTAACTTTTATTTTACACATAAGCTTAACAGCACATCTTCTTCAACCTTTTCCGATGGACAATTCACACTTCTGTCCACAAATTAATTTTGAAACTAAATTGTCATCAATCAAACGAATTAAAAATTAGACCCCAGGGAGGACAAAGGTTGGAAGTCATACAATTTGACCACACCCGTTCAAACAAAGTTGAAAGACAATGCCATACATAAAACCAACAATAACAGATGAAAAATAATTAGGAAACCTACAACACCAGCAGTTAAACCATTCTTGAAATCCACAGCGCAAGAATGCCTTCTTGCACATAGAAGAACAGCATAGCAGCAACCTTTTTTTATATGGGTGGAAGTATACCAAAGGAAAATGTGGCATAATTGGATTCATCAACTGCAGTATGCAGCACAAATGATCATGTTACCATGTGATGACATTCTAATGACGACAAAAATGGAAGAAACTAATTTTAAGATTACAACTATTTAACTAGCTTCTCTTTTTCACAATACTTGGGCATGATAAGCAATACTTATACATACACACAAAAAAAAAAAAAAAAATAGAAAAGAAAAAAAACAGTACGGTAAATGAATCCCACTAAACTTTAGATTCCTCATAGTAAGAAACAAGAAGCATATTTAGCTAAATTTCTGGTTTGCAACAAGGCATTGGAAATTTAATATGTTATTCTCAGCAACAATGATAGAGAGCTCTAGTGATGTGGCAAGAGATAAAAAAAACAAAAAAACAAAAACAAAACCAAAAACATAGGCACACACATCACATCACATGTGGACCCCACTCTTTGCCACATCACTAGAGCTCTCTTTAGAGCTCCAAAATTAGAGCTCTCAAGCTTTATTCTATTCTCAGTGAAGAAGGGTAAACAGAGTGACAATTTATACTGTGTCAACTGTTAACTATCCATGAGCATTATGAACACATCACTAGAAAAGCAGCACAAATGAAATTATACTGAGAACTTTCCCTAATCTATAAATCTATAAATCTTATAACCACAGAAGAACAATTGTAAAAACAGCATAAGAAAACTAACCGTTTGCCATGTCAATGGACTCCACGTGCTCGTGTAACTCATCTAACAAATCTGCAAGAATGCAACACAGCTGAGAAAATAAAATATGTTGTGAGCCCAAAATCAATCAAACACACATTCACACACACCAACTCAGAGTTAAGAATCTGAGAGCCCTCTAATAATACCTTCGATGTCGACAGCAGTAACTCCTTGAGCATCTAGGACTTGCTTAGGAGTTTGCATAACAAGAGTTATGTCTTTCATTCGCTTGGTAACATCCACAGTTTGGGCCTCCATAGCTTCCGTGAACCATCTTCGGTCCTCCTCACTAATAAAATACCCAAAGAAAAAAAAAAACTACAATTCATTTGGAACCCTCCATTGCCAGTAGTGCCAAGTTATCTTGCTTGTCAATATGATCTTTTTTTTTGGGGGGGGGGTGGGGTGCAATCATCAAGATTGTTTCAAGATTTCAAAGCCAATTGCTTGTTCCATGCTTCTAACATAGACCAGGCCCAAGTAATTGGTTGTGATCACAATTCACGACACAGAAAGTTTGATTTCCAAAATCCAAGCTCCAACTATATTTTGATTGAAAACTGCCTTTCCTTTTTTGGCGGCTTCATTCACCTTGCATCAATTGTATCCAATCCCATCTGATACAAAATTATACAAAAACCCTTTCAAGTAAAACTCACATTGAAAACCCACTTGCAATGGGAGAATGCCCAAAAGCTTATACGCACGTGACCAAGCTCATTTTTAACAGATGTGCGATAATTAGGATTTTAAACATTTCAACAGAAAATGGTTTAGTTCACATACTTTCAAAATGTGTGAACAAAATACGACTTCCAATTGATCCAAAACAGTTGACCCCGACGAGAGCTCGGATCAACCAATAGGGTGACAGCAAATCGGACTCTATTTAAAAATTACTCACAGAGAACAACAACTCAGAGATAAAAGACCCAACTCTGACTTGTATAGCAAGAGTATAGCAACACATACTATTATTGCACAACCAAATCAAGCAACAGCCAGGGAAATCAATGAGGAATACACACTATGAAGCCAAATCTTAATACATTAATAGACCTTATCAGTATTTGGATACCTATGTTTGAGTATACATGTATATGTAGAGAGAGAACGAAGAGAGAGGAGGAGGAGGAAAAGGGTACCTCAAATTTCGAGGAGGACGAGTTCCATCGGAGTGAGAAAGGCTCCACTTGAGCAATCCGTCCCAATTGGCTCCTTCTTCTTTTGCCATTATCAGATAATAGAGAAAAAACAAAAAGAAGAAAGAAGCCCTAATTTTAATTTTTGCAAACAAGAACAATGAAGAACAACAATGGCGGATAACTGACGTGAAGAATCGAGAAGAGAGTGAATGTGACTCACGGTGGTCCGGGTCGGGTTTGGGCCGGGCCAACCTTTTACTTTGCGTGTGCTCAAGTCTGATCCCGTCCTAACCTTGCTTGCATCTTTATATTTGTTCTGATTTAAAAAATAATTATAAATTTTAAATAAACTTGTCGGATTATATGTTAAAAATATTTTATAATTAAATTTAAATACATATTATATTTTTTAAATAAATATATTAATATTATTATAAATTAAAAGATTTTGTATAGAAATTAAAAGATTTCTTAAATCAATCACGTATCATCATAAATATGAATTTTAATAAAATCCATAAAGAAAAGTTTAGATCTCAATAAAAATAAATATTTTAATGTATTATAATAATTAATTAATTTAATAGCGGGTCGGGTTAAATTGAAAGTATAAATTCCAAACTCAACCCATTAATATTTTGGATTAAAAATATCGGTCCAACCCAACCTTTATGGGCTAAAATAATCTTCTCAAACCCTAAAAAAAATAGTATTAGACTGAGCAGATTAGACGAGTCAACGAGTTGATGTCCACCCTTACACGACGGTGAAGTCGGTTGGGGCACCGAATTGGGCTGGGTTTGCTTAAGCCTTAATTGGGCTTTGGCCCATTGATATCACTTGGGCAAAGAAGGCCGGGCCTGGTTCAGGGTACAAAATAATAAGGGTAAATTACACTCACCTTTTCTAATGTGAAAAATACAATTAATTTTATATTTTTAATATAATTATACTAATATTTTTTTATAAAGTTAAATCGACTGAAGCTAATACATATAGTGAAATAAATAAAGATAAATATATATTTCAATACAGAAGTGATGACAAATAAATAAAAAAAAAAATTTCTACGACTAATGCATTATAATGAAAAGAAACTTATTTAAATTAAAACCTTGAGGCTATATTTGGAGCATGGATTAGGATATGAATTTAAAAAGAGAAATAGAAAAAATAAATGAAATGTGAATGAAATATACTTATATTTCACACTTTTTTTCTTTCTCTTTTCTCTTTTTAAATCATTATCCAAATTCATAATGTAAATGCAGCCTAAGGAATGTCAATGTAATTATTGTCAAAAATATATAATTAATTATATTTTTACCAAATCTCAAGGGAGTAGTTGTAATTTATCCTAATAATAAAGAAGTGTCGATTTGTCCATTAAGTTTTTATTTATTTATTTATTAACTTTTGTTTTTGTTTTTAGGGGAAAAAAACAAAAAAGTATCCAATTTTTTTTTTTTTATTTTAAAAATGAATGTTAATTTATGTAGATTTATATTTTCTGAATTTCTATATGGGTAGTTGAGCTTGTCTCATAATAGTCATCTCAATTTGAAAGAGCATTTGAGTTTAGTAAATCAATTTTGGTGATCCGAATTGTTCAATTTTAAGACTCATTTAATAGAATATTTATACCAAAAAACAAAATGATCGGATATCGATAATTATGTATTTGAATCATATTTATTTTTAAAAAATGAACAACAAATCTATTATTTTAAAACAAATATGATTCAAATATATAGTCATCGATATCTAAGTCTCTTATTTTTAATACGAATATTTTACCCAATAAATTATAAAAAGTAAACGATTTAAATCATCAAAATCAATTCCAAAATAAACTTAATAAATCCAAATACTGCCTTAACTTGAGATGACAATTTGAAAAAAATCAAACCTATCTATATCCTCTAGATTAACAAAATAATAATAATAATTAATAGAGTGAATAGCCAACCTTCTAGAGATTGTTGTGTACAGAAAATATGAGAAAAGCTAATACAAATTGTTATTATTAATTTTCAGTAAAGCGATGTGCGTCCAAAATATATAGTCTAGTACTCAAAATATGATAATTAATGACAAAAACTGGACAGTTTGAGTATGACTTATTTAATTATTGTTAAATTTTTTATAAAAAAAATAAAGAGATCATGTTATAATTTATTACAAATAAGTAAATAAAAAAAATTATGGTACAAAGATGTGTATTATATGTTATATAAAAAAAGGGGAATGCACCAATTAATCCCAAATTTGTATCTTGTAACCCATTTGGTCCTATGAATTTTCTTATGAACCGTTAGGTCCTATCCCAATGTTAATGACCATTAAACATCAAACATCAAATATCATATCGTCAAAACAACATCATCATCATCAAAACAACATCAAACATCACAACATCATTATCAAAACAACATCAAACATCATCATCAAAACAACATCAAACATCACAATATCATTATCAAAACAACATCAAAACGTCATCATCAAAACATCAAACATCACAACATCATCATCAAAATAACATCAAACATCATTATAAAAACAACATCAAACATCACAAACATCATCATTAAAACAACATCAAACATCACAATATCATCATCAAATATCATCATCATCATCAAACATCGTCACATCATGAACACAACATCACAACATCAAACTAAAAAAATATATATCAAACATCAATATATACATTATACATCACTAAACAAACAATGGTTAATGTGTAGGCATTCCAGACCTTCAAAGCAAAAACGCAATTTGAAAAAGAAAAAAAAAATTTCTGGGTAATTTTCGAAAAATTTCTTCCCTAAAAAATTTCTCGGCTCTGTGATGTTCTTCCCTAAAAATCTCAGATCTGTGATCTGTGATGTTCTTCCCTAAAAAATCTCGGATCTGTGATGTTCTTCCCTAAAAAATTTCTGGCCGCCATCTCATTATCTTCACCACCATTTCTAGAGAGTGCAACCCCCTCTGTGTTTCTTTGGGTTTTAGAGAGAAAAATCAAAGATCTGCAAAAAAAACCAAAAATGAAAAGTGGGTATTATTCGGATCTTCGAGAAAACAAAAGGGTTGCGGAGAAATTTTCAATAGGGTGTGTTGTTGTTACAGATGCAAACACAAAACAATATTAATTGAGGATTTGGGTCCGAGATAAACGCTCGATATCGAAGAGAGAGAGAGAGGGAGGGAGGGAGGGAGAGAGAGAGAGAGAGAGGCGTGGATGTGTGTGGTTAACTGGAAGAATCTATGGGTATGTATGTAATGGATATGTACGTCGAAGAATTCTGTTATCACATTCCTATATCATATTACGTTATTTTTTTTTATGTTTGATGTTCGTTGGATCTTAATGTTTAATGAATAATGATTATTAATGTTTGATGAATAATGTTGATAAATGGGTCTTAACATTCAAATGAGTATATATGTTGGTGATGTTCGATCCTTGTATGAAGAATAATGTTTGATGATGTTAATAATGTTGTTGATGTTGCTGATGTAGATAGTGAGATTAAATGATGCATAAGAAAACTTGTAGGACTAAATGGTTTAACTTTCTACCATATAGGATTTACTGGTAATTTTTCCAAATAGGGTTTCATATTTCTTAGTCATAACTAAAAGAATAAAAATTATAACCAAATATAAAAAAATCATATTCAAATATCTCAAAATAATAATATAATTATAAAAAAATAATTATAATTAAAAAAAAATAACGTAATTAGACATGCAAAGTATGTATAATAAAATTCTCCAGGCAAAATAAATTACTTATTTGTGGGGTTGCCATCATATTAATTTATTTTTTTAAAAAACACTTATTTTAATAACATTACTTTAAAAGATGGAAAATTACCTACACCTCCCTTGAACTTTAACGAAATTCAAAATTCTTTCTAGAGTTTCAAAAATTACATCCCGCCCCATCACAATTAACGTCGTTGACGGATATCATAAATTGACTAAAATGCCCTTTTGACAAATAAGAAAAAATTACCTAAACCCTCTTGCAGATTCCTTCTGAGATTTAGCTAAATTACAGATTCTCCCTAAGGTTTAGCTAAACTATCATTTTTAAATAAGTTATAAAATGTAAAATTAAAAAGGAAAAACACTTATCACACTATAAAAAATTAAGGTTTTAGAGACCAAAATTTAAGGACAATTACTTTTAGGGAACAAAATATTTTTGTTGCGAAAAATGTCATTATATTTTTAGTAACGAAAATTGAATATTACTGATTAATCATTATCTTTTTTGGTATCAAATTTTTTATTTCAAAAAATAAACAATTTTGAGACCAAATTATTTTGTCCCTAAAAGTCTATTTATTATTGACATTTGTAAAATTTTGTCGGTAAAAGCCTTATTTTTTACTTTTTAGGGTGACCATTTAGCGACTATCCTTACGATGATAGAAATTAGTCCTTAAATATTTTTTGCAACAAAATTTTCACTTTTAGAGATCAAAAAAATTAGTCTCTAAAACTCTTATATGTTGTATTGTCAGATGGTGAAAATATCATAAAATTAACAAATAATTAAATAAGTTAAAAACACAAGAAATGACTTGTCAAAAAATTCTTAGAATACGTTTGGTTTGATTTTTAGATTTTTATTTTTATTTTTAATTTTTTAAAAATTAAAAATTAATTTGATCAAGAAATAAAAAATAAAAAATAATTATTGTTTTTTTATAATTTTATCTTTTGAGTGGTTAGAAATAATTTTTACAAATTAAATATACTTTTAGTAAATTAGTTTTTATTTATTTTTTTAAAATTCTAATTTTTTTTTTTTCTAAATAACAAATCAAACATGATTTCAAAGGATTTCAGCCAGGCGAATCAAACAAATCAAACATGATTTCAAATCAAACATGATTTTTTTTTTTCATCTAACGTAATTCTTTTATAAATTTTGTTGGCTTATCGAAGGATTTTAGGAGGGGCAATATCGCTCATCAATTTATATTTAGGTGATATCAATTAATTATTCTTAACATTTAATTAACGGTAAGAATTAAATTGTTATGTGAATATAAACCTCAGGAAGCGTGATATAATTTTTTAAACCTTAACAAAAATTTGTAATTAGATAAATTATGTAAATAGTCCCTGTAGTTTACACGATGTGTCAATTTGGTCCCTGTAGTTTCAATTTGCTTGATTTTGTCCCTTAATTTAACAGATTGTATCATTTTAGTCCGATAAATAACGATTGTTAAGTTAATTTAACGGAATTCAACAATGTGTCAATTTGGTCCTGTACTTTACACGATGTGTCAATTTGGTCCCTATAGTTTCAATTATCTTGATTTTGACAAGGACCAAATTGACACATTATAGAAAATACAGACACCAAATTGACACATTGTTTGACTTTCTATTAAATTAACTTAACAACCATTATTTATTGGGTTAAAATGACACAATCCATTAAATCAAGAGATAAAATTAAACAAATTAAAACTATATGAATTAAATTAATACATCGTATAAATTACAGAGATATTTACATGATTTTCCTTTCTAATTTAGGGGTTGTTTGGGATGACCTAAATAAGTGTATTTTTGTCTTTTTATGAAAAGATGTGTAAAAAGTAAAGAGGTGATGTGATGAAAAAAAAATAAAAAATTAAAAAGATAAATTATTTGAGATATGCCAAACTTGACCTTAGCTAAACAGTGTAGGTAATTTGTCCTTTAAAAAAAAAAAAAAATGTGTCAAGAGAATAGTCAAACTTAACTGGTCGTAGTCTGCGTTCCTCGCACGGTTCGTCAACTTCGGTCGACGAAGCGCTGACAAGAGCCTGCACCTAACGAAAATTCATTGGTTGGTCGCCTCCTCAATTACAAAGAATAATGCTATAGGTATTAATTGATATATTAATTAATGTATTAATAAATATATTTTATAATTTTAAAAATTTTAAATATTTATAATTTATATAATAGGTGAGATTAATAATAATAATACGTTGATATATATTAGTTGATATACCAATTAATGTATACAACACTACTAAATTATAAATTATTATGTTTTTTTATAAATAATGTTATATATACATATTAATATACTAATAAATTATGTAATATAATTTTAAATATTTTAAATATTTATATTTTGTATAATTAATAGAATCAGGGTGATCAATAAATTCTAAATTAATAATATAACACTAATATTAATTGATAGTTATCACATCACCGTTTTATATTCAGATTCATACGTTCAATTCTCTCCATCAATTGGAGTGTCACATGACGTTGTGAGTGACCTAACTTCTGGCAACTAACGCCGTCTCTACTCCTCCCCAATCAATTCTCACCACGTGTCCTACAAACAAACTGCTACATTTCAAACCTACGGCGACAAAACCGTTACGACGTCTCTCCCCTAATGGCCGACGCGTTTTTACCGTTGAGTTTTATGCCCCCAAATCTTTAAAACGCTATTCTTCTTCTTCTTCTTCTTTCTCTCTCCCATGCCATTTTTTCCATTTCCACCCCCTATTTTCTCTCACTAAATCCAGAATATCCATGTTGCTGATCTAATTAGGGTTTCATATTATATACCCAATGGAACTTCTCGTTCCAATCCCTCTATTTTTCTCTTGAATTGGGTTTTTTTGGGGGAGTTTTTTGTGGTGAAATTTAAGAATTTAGGGGTTCTTTGAATTTGAATCTCAGAAATTTAGGGGGTTTTTTCGTCATCCTCACCGTTTATGAGTTTCCGATTGAAGAGATTGAATCAATTTTCTTTTTCACCCATTGATTGATGTTACTGGGTATTATTAATTATTCAAGATTGTAATTTTTTAGGATTTTTGTTGCGAAATTGAAGGAATTTAGGGTTTCTTCGAATTCGATCTCGTGAAATTAGGGTTGAGGTCGATAATGGCGTCATTTGGATCGTCGTACTGGTGTTATACATGCAGCAGATTCTTCAGAATTCAAGCACCAGACATGATTCTCTGTCCCGATTGCGGTGGTGGGTTCGTAGAGGAAATCGATGCCCACCGTCGATCTAATCGCCATCATATCTCTCCTTCCTCCTCCGGATCACACGTCAATACCTCTCCGGCGCCTGAACATTCCAGAACCCGCCGGTCTCGGAGGAATTCTGGCGATCCCTCGCCTTTCAATCCCGTTATCGTTCTCCGCGGCGAAATGGGTAGTTCTTACGAGCTTTATTATGATGATGGTTCCGGTTCTGGTCTCCGGCCTTTACCAGAAAGTATGTCAGAGTTTTTGATGGGTTCAGGGTTTGATCGTCTTCTTGATCAATTGGCCCATCTTGAAATTAATGGGATTGGACGGTTTGATAATCCACCGGCTTCGAAAGCTGCAATTGAATCATTGCCTATAATGAAGATTGGTGAAAGGCAATTGGCGGCTGATTTGCATTGTGCTGTGTGTAAAGAACCATTTGAGGTTGAATCCGAGGCTCGGGAAATGCCTTGTAAGCATATTTACCATTCGGATTGTATCCTCCCCTGGCTTTCGATACGAAACTCTTGCCCTGTTTGTCGCCATGAATTGCCTGTGGAAACAGAGGATTTTCTGGGTTCAAATGATGAAGATTCAGTTGGGTTGACGATTTGGAGATTACCAGGTGGTGGGCATGCTGTTGGGAGATTTACAGGTGGTAGGCAAGCTGCTGAACGCGAGCTCCCTGTCGTGTTTACTGAAATGGATAGTGGTTTTAATGTTGGTGATGGTGCTCCAAGGAGGGTTGCTTGGGCAACAAGAGGGAGCAGCAGAGCAAGAGGGGAGAGAAGTGGAGTGAGTCGTGCTTTTCGCAGTTTCTTCTCACTGTTCAGAAGGTTTAGATTTTCATCCTCTCGGTTTAGTCTTGAAATTGGGTTTAGGCGAAGTCGATCCCATTCTGTTGTCGATAATAGGCCCTCAAGGAGGCACAGACAGAGTCATGTGGTTGGGCTATGATGACAGCAGGCTACAAGAATTGTGATTGTTCTAAGCATCTGAAAATTGTATTGTATGCATAACTGCATGTATCAACACATGGGAAGCAATGACAAAGAAGCCTCCAATTTTAACTCTTTTGTTGATTAGATAAGTGCTTAATTGCTAGAAGATTGTTATTTTGTTAATGAAATAGAAGAACAAAGGTAGCTGACCCTTGTTCTGTTGTTGTGCCTGCTCTAATGTATAGACTTTTGAGTTATTAGAATTAGAATAATGAATTCTTAAGTCTAGGTTTGTTCTTTTACCTCAATAAATTTTTTCGATGTTTTCATTATGTGATATACTTGTGCTTGTTGGCTGTGTTGAATGTCGAATACCAATCTTTCATAATTGTTGGTCCGTCTTTTGGATTTTCAAGAAAGAGCTCGTTGTTGGGTTTTCTTTACCATTTGAATTGTTTTCATAATTGTTTCATTTGATTTTCGACAAGGAGCTCATAGTTGGGAAATCTGGGTATTGTCATCACCAAGAAAATGCAGATTTCATTGAACACAGAAATTGTTAAACTTGCAGATTATCTGGAGTCTTCAGGTCAGTGAAATAAACAAATAACTTAACGCTTTAGTCTGGACTACACTCAGGTTGTTGGAGGAGACAACTTCTAGTACATGCAACCATGTCAAAGGTGTCCCAGTCTTCATGAGATTATCTGTGGTTTCAATTCTCTTGCTTACTCTGTAGCTTGGTTATGTTTTCTATTGTTGGATATACAGGATAGTGGAATCTGTTTTGGAATCTGGGTCAATTTTTTCTGTATCTTCAAAGAAATTTTCCTGTGAAAACACGAATTAATGCAGGCTTTCAGAAGTTGGAAAGGTGAAATCCCTAGTAACATGGGGCTCATTTGAACATTCCATTAATATTTTCAATGCAATATTGAATGCTACTTGCCTTTTCCCTTCATATATCATATTTTCCCCTCGTGTAACTCGTTATTATGTCAATTCACTCTTGTTTGTTATAGAGGTGTTTCGCTAAACCCACATTTTAGTAATTGCTTGTCTACAAGGTTTGGGATATGTTGTCAAGCATGTGATTGGCTTCTTGAAGCAAAGCTATTTTTAGTTGATCAGTTAATCATCAATCAGGATTCAGACATTTAAAGTTGAGAATGGAACGAATATGTTCCACTATTGGATAGGATAGGTTGAGATTCTTGTTTGTTTCTCAACCACCTTGAAATTCTTTGGTTGTTACTTTCTCATTCCATTCTTCTTCTTCACGTTCTGTGTGGTAAGTTAATTTCTCTTCTTTTCTTCTCTTTTTGTGTCCTTTTAACTGATATGTGTTTCAATTGTTCTAATATCTAGGGAAATGCATTTTTGATATGAATTCCTGATTGGGTTTATAGTTTTGATTGTAGGGGAATGTATTTTTAAGAATTGGTATACATTTGTCTTTCCTATCAAAGAAGTTACTTGGGAAATTCCCAGTTGCTGAAAATCAAGAAAACTACAAGAACAATGCTGCCACTGTTTTTTAAAATATATTTTTCATTAATTTCATTTTCTACAAATTTATTTTTGAGAAAATAAGAGTGTTACATGGGAACAGTATACTTTTATGTTTGTTTAGCATAAAGAACAAATATTTCTTCACAATGAAAGAAAATTCAAAAAAATGGAAGTCATTTCTCTGGCATACTGGAGTCATGGCTTGCTTGCAACAATTGAAATATTAAAGTGCAGCCCTTGTGGAACTAGTATGTACTTTTTGATTAATATTTAATTTAATGTATTGTTTGCCCGATCTAAAATTGATTTTGTTTTTCCTCAGGTTCCCCATGTTGATCAGGTATTGTTAATTTGTTTTATTTTGGGAGAATTTATATAGTGGCTGATGATGGTTTGCTTCCTTGTTGGCATAACTAGTTTATTTCCTCAAAGAGAATTGGTATCTTTGTTTCTTTCATTTCATTTCATTTTTGTTTGGTCTGAGATGGAAAACAAAAGGTAAAAAGTATACTTGTTTGGGATGGTTTTAGATTCTGATTTAATTTTTAATTTTTATTTTTCTCAAGTTAGGAATTGAAATTTGAGAGTTATTTCAAGTAATGATGGCCAAAATTTCAAACTATTTACCAGTTTGGAATTTTTTTTATTTTTTTTTCAAGGTGGATACTAGTTATTGAATTGAGCATTAATGCTGAAAAAGACAGCTTGGTCCTGGGGTGAAGTTTGCTATTAGCGTCTCAGCTGACGCGGAAATCTCATGCCGTAAGTCGCTCTTTGTTTAATTGAGCATCATGGCTGCAGAGCGGGTATCGGGGTTTGGATGGGAGTGTGGGGCAGTTCGTGAGCTTTAGTGGTGGTGGAGATGCGGGTTGGATGGTCGCGGTGGGGGCGGCAGTGAGTTTTGATGGAAAAGAGAGATAGAGAAAGATGAGAGAAAAAAGAATTGGTCGGGATGTAACGATTATGACAAAATGATGATTGTTGGTAGGTGAAGAAAGAAAAAAATTAAAAAATTAATGTGCTCTTAAAAATAGTTATATGAGATAAACACCACCATTTTTTGACATTATCGATTAGATTATATTGACGTAATTTAAAAATTAAATGGTGAAATTTATGTAATTAAAATTAGAGAAACCAATTTGTCATAGTAAGCAAAACCACAGAATGCTAGTGTAATAATAAATTTTATGAGATTGCCCTTTATTTATTAATCTATTTTGTTTTTTCACTTGTTCCCTTTTTCTTTTCTTCCTCCTTTTTTTTTCTTTTCTTTTCTTAACCTCTGGGTCTCTCTACTTTCTAATTTTTGAAAATGAATTTAAAAATTAAGTTCTAAATACTAAACTAATCATAACCTCAACCTCTCCTATTCATATATTTTCATAATCAAACCCGACTCTTCGATTCACCTACGTCAATATATTACTATATAATTATTAGAATATATTATATAATTAAAATTGTCTCAAATCACGACATATAAGAAAAGAGATATACAATTTCACTTGAAAACACTTTCAAGACGATGCCAGATATATCATAGCATGATTAAAATGCTATGGAATCTTGGGTTTGAAAATTTTCCCATAATTCTGAATTTAATCATGCCTCCAAAATTGACTTCCATTCCCATAAATCTCCTTTGTAAAAGCTCAGGCGGCCTAACTCATTCATCTCTGTTATGTGGTTTATACACTAAAATATTTTATTTAATATTAAATAAAAATTATTCCGTAGAATAGCAGTTAAAGCAGGTGTCGATTCACAAAGACTAATGATGAATAATTTAATTTAGAAATTTAGATTTGTTGGCAAATATTTGGGTTAAAAATTAAACTAATTAATTAAGCAAAATGAAATAAATATCTCAGGATTTTGAATTCACCACTAACCTCATAATTGGGAGTAAATATACTCAATATTTAGAAAATCATTGATTTGGATACTATGATGTAAATTGATCAAAAATACACCGTCAAGAGAATTTGTATATCAAAACCAGAAAGTCACGAATCGTCTTCGCTTAGCACGGACCGTCACTGATAAATTAAACTAAATTACGATTGATGCACGACCCGTCTTATTAGGTATGACTCCTAACAATTTTAATACACAGCAGTGACAACCATCGTATAACATGATTTGAATAAAATATTTATTATCCAAAAAGATCTAGGAGTTATACAATTATATCCAAATCAAATCAAAAGTAAAAATATTAAATATAAGGTTTCATCTCTATCCTAAGACAAAAAATATAAATAAATAAATAAATAAAAATAAAAATTACTTCCTCAAATTCATTCTAATATTTACAGAAATACACATCCTCACTCTTGGTCCTGACCTGGAGCTGGAGCTCTCCCGCAAGCTCTGCTCCTCTTTTTTTTCTCTCCCCTTTCTTTCCGCTTTTTTGATTTCAACCTGCTATCAAATAAACATAATAATATAACTATATAATAAAGCAGGACGGTTTTTGAAAATATATAAAATATATTAGAGATACATTTAGGTCAAGTTTGGCAAGTTAAAAAAAAGTTAAAAAGTCAAAAAGTCAAAAAGTTACTCAAAAAGTTAAAAGTTATCACTATTCATCAAAAGTCAAAATTACGGCTGCACAACTCCAATCCTAATTTTCCCCTACACACTAATTTATATAATTTTTTAATACACATTTTTCCATAAAAAGTCAAAAAGTTAACCCAAACATTCATATTTTTTTCCTCAATTTTTTAGTCCAAAAAGTACACTTATTTAGGATACCCCAAACAACCCCGTAATTTCAATGGCTCAGATCAATTTTGATAAACATCAATGGTTCAGATGATGATTTATTCCCGCTCAAACACTCTATGCTCTCTCTCACTCCCACCTATCCACGTCTCCTCCCCATTCCCTCTTTTATCTCTCTCTCCCTCTCTGTTCTTATTTCCCACCCTCCCTCTTGAACTCAGCCTTAATTTTTGCCTCCCTCACTCCCCCCTTCTCTCTCAGTGCTCACTGCTCCCAAGGTAGGGTTTCTCATTGAGAACTGGCTTACCAAGTTGGCTCCTTTGTTCCATGACCAACTTCACCACCACAACAGATTCTCTCTCTCCCTCTCTGCTCTTCTTATTTCCTACCCTCCCTCTTGAACTCGGCCTCGATTTCTGCCTCTCTCCCTCTCCCCCCTTCTCTCTCAGTGTTTGTTGCTTGCAAGGTAGGGTTTCCAATTGAGAACTAGGTCACCGAGTTGGTTTCTCTGTTCTACGACCAACTTCACCACCACACCACCACCACAAATTCTCTCTCTGTTCGACGCCGTCATCTTCTCTTTCTCTCTCTGCTTCGAATCTCATCTGGTACCTCTGTCGATGAGCCAATTGTTGTTTGTTGGTGGAATTGATGTCTATAATGGTTTCAATTGATTTTTTGTTTATCATCATCAAAGCATCATCTGAACCTCCACTGAAAACAGTAAGTGATGCTTTGGTTCAGATAATTTTCTTTTCACTGCCAATGTAGTGGTTCAGATGATCCTTTGGTTCAGATAATTGTCATTCTGTTTGATTGAATTTGGGGTTTTATTTCCTATTTTTATGTGTATCTGTTTGATTGAATTTGGGGTTTTATTTCCTGTTTTTATGTGTATGATTTTCATGGCTCTCATTTCCCAGATTTCTTTGTTCCAGCCACAACCACATCATCGTTGTAATGCTGTTTGTTTGTTGGTGGAATTGAGGTCTATAGTGGTTTAAATTGATGTTTTTGTTTATCATCATTTCTGCTTATCATCATCAAAGCATCATCTGAACCTCCATTGAAAACGGTAGGTGATGCTTTGGTTCAGATAATTGTCTTCTCACTGCCAGTGTAGTGGTTCAAATGATCCTTTGGTTCAGATAATTGTCAATCTGTTTGATTGAATTTGGGGTTTTATTTCCTGTTTTTATGTGTATGATTTTCATGGCTCTCATTTCCTAGATTTTCTAGGTTTGTATGTGTATGATTTTCATGGTTCTCCTTTCCTAGATTTCTTTGTTCCAGCCACAACCACATCATCACTGTGCTGCTGTTCAAAGGTTATTTGATTTCTCTATCTCTCCCTTTCTCCCTTTGAGTAATTGAGTAATTCAAGTTCGCTGATTTTCTTTGTTCAATCTCATTTTGTTGTTTGAAGTGTTGGTATGGGGTTCACTAACTTCTTAGTTGAATTTTTCTATAAATTTCAATGCTCTATTTCTATAAATTTTCTGAATTTTCTATAATTGGTGTATTCACTTCCTACTCATTGAAAAGAAAAACAAACAAAAAAAAAATTTCTTGGACCATAATGCATGTTTGTTCCATGTCTAAAGCATTCTGATTATCCATGTAGACATTACCCATGCCTTTTCATTGCCAATGCACCACTACATCTTTATCCACTAACCTCCATTGAAAACAATAGGTATGGTTAGTAGTTGGATTCCCATTTAAATTTGTATATTAAATTTTCTGAATTTGGAGTTTATTTGGGTTACTAATAAATTGGTGTATCGCGTTTCATGTCTTCATTTAGGAAACCGTCGAGTTTGGTATCAAGATCACTGACATTTGTACCACAGATTTTCTCTGTTCTTGCCTGATTTTGCTGTGAAATTTGGCTCTCCTTTCCCAGATTTCTTTGTTCTAGCCACAATTACATCATCGATGTACCGTTGTTCAAAGGTAACTTGATTTCTCTTTCTCTCACTTTCTTTCTTTGAGTAATTAAGTAATCAAATAAATTGTGAAATTGGTCATCGCAATTTCTTCCTCTCTCTCTTTCTTTTTTGCTGTGTCTGTTCTTTGTGGTTGTGTCTGTTCACACCCCAAAACAAAGGTACTTCAGTTGTAGATATATATATGCTTCAAGTTTTAGTTGGATAAATTGTTGTTTGTTGGTGAAATTGAGGTTTATAATGGTCATCATTTCAGTTTTTGGTATATATATGTGTGTGTTAAGCTTTATTTTGTGGTTCATGGTTTATTGTTTGGTGGTTGCCTAATTAGAACTATAGCAAAAATTGCAAAGCAATTTTTAAATTGGGCATCGTAGTTTCTTCCTCTCTCTATTTTGTTTTTTTTGGCTGTGTCTGTTCAAACCCCAAAACAGAGGTACTTCAGTTCTTCAGTTTTTTGCTTCCATATTTGGTTATATCTGTTAGATTTTTCTGGGTTTTGTTTTTACGTCTTGAATATTTGGTCAACTGGTGATTATTGGGTTGAATTAGGGTGGATTGAAATTAAAAATATAGATGTTTGATAGATTGGGGTAAAAATAGGTTAGTTTTGTTTTTGATTAAATAGAATGATTATTTTTTTTGTTTTGTCACAAGTTTCTAATTTGATAGATACTTTTTGAAGAGTAGAATAAAGTTTGTATGCCTGTGCCTAAAGACTAATTTCAAGGTATTGTTTTTTTTTTTTTTTTTAATGTGGGGGGCTTTGATTTACTTTTACTAAAGAATTGAAGTTATTTTTTTGATGTGTCTATACATATGTGTGTGAATTCATTTGGGTTTGATTGATTTATGTTATGATGATTGAATTTATAAAAATTGTGCTGCTTCTACTTCAATATGCTTTCTGGGTATATGCTGAAATGAGTTGAATCTGTTACTGATTGTTTGTTTTTCAAAGTTTTTTTGCATATTATTTTGTTAATTGATGATGAACTTTCTTAATTTTGCTGGGAGGGAAAAGCTTCCCATTGTACCCCAAATGTTTGGTAGCTTTCTTTGTAGCATCTTTGATTCAATGGTTGTTGTGGATTTTCAATGGTATTTTCCATTATTTGTTCAATTCTTTGTTTGTCCAATTGTAATTCTCAAAAAACTAGTTTGTCTATGATATAATGATAGAATGCTTGCAATATCTAACTTGGACATTTTTTTTTTTTTTTTACATTACCAAGATGAGTTGAATACCTACACATTTTAATTGTACCAACAATATAAGAATACTTGTATCAGGCCTCATTTTCATGAATGCTCAAACAGAATGAGTTTCCAAAGAGTGAACCACCATCTTCTTAAGCAAGGTTGTGTTTGGCTTTTAGTTCCAAATTTATTAAAGTCATGCTATCATAACTGCATCTTATGTTTTCTCACACAAGTTTAAGCTTCGAGTACCTCACTTAGAGACCAATTAAGTTGAAAACCTAATGATTAAAGTTCAGGGAAAGCTACTGAAGATTAAAATTGGTTTTGTAATAATTGTTTATGTTTGTTGTTGCTTTATATTGTCTTTTTTTTTTTTTTTTCCTATTTGTTGGTGCACTTTTTTGTTTTTATTTTTTTTGAAGTACATTAGTTGGTGTCATTTGGTTTTTTCAGTATCATTATTTATACTGTGCCTAACATTACTTAATTTAATTATACCTTGCCTTTAGGCATGGGCATATACTAATATATATATATATATATATATAAATGAAGATGTTGGATAACGGTGGGGAAGATTCTCCACCGAAAGTTATTTATTTTTTATTATTTATTTTATATTATAATATAATATAATATTATTTATAATAAGTTATGTACACATATTCAAAATATGTATAAATATATAAAATCACATAAAATTATAAAA
The DNA here is from genome assembly GCA_030407325.1 of Camellia japonica. Taxonomy (NCBI): domain Eukaryota; kingdom Viridiplantae; phylum Streptophyta; class Magnoliopsida; order Ericales; family Theaceae; genus Camellia; species Camellia japonica. The sequence continues at coordinate 52,995,388 of JAPPVO010000017.1, forward strand.
TAATATAAATAAATAAACTAATAATTTTCTTCGCACCCATAAACATAATGGGCTTGTAAGTCTGCCTAACTTTTGGCATTTACATAGTACCCATAATTTCTAATCAATGAGGGGAGGTTGGATACCAGTTCTTCAACGGAGGCCACGAAAGAATGGGGAAACTTAAGGAATTCTCACAGTGTTTGTGGACAATATACCGGAAACTATGGATTCAAAGGGTTTGTTTGTCTTGTTCTCTAAATTTGGGGTGGTAAAAGATGCTTATATCCCAAATAAGAGACGAAAAGCAACGCGATCTAGGTTCGGTTTTGTGCAGTATGACTGCTCGGTTGTGGCTGATATGGCGATCCAAAAAGCAAACGGATTATGGGTTGACAACAGAGAACTAAAAGTGAAAATGACAAAGTTTGGTAGGGTGGATCAATCAAGAAGGGGTCAGCCAGTGCTTCAAGGGCAAGGAGAGAGGGCTGTGAATAAGGTCAGATTCAACACTAAGATAAGGACGGAGTCACGTTCTTACGCAGACATTGTTAAAGGGAATGAAAGTTGGGAAGGTAAGACTCTCATTGCCAGAATAGATGAGGCTAGTAATGGTTGGTTGTATGAGAGTTTAATCGTTAAGTTGAAACCATACTGTGTATTGATTGAGTTCAAACAAGAATGTGAGAAAAGAGGACTGAAAGATCTCATATTTCGTGAAGGTGGAGGGAAATTGGTGGTAATCACATTCAACTCAAAAGAGGTGATGCAGTATGAAGTTAGTCGAATGAAGGAGTGGATTGACGTATAGTGTGACTTTGTATCGGAGTGGAAGAAGGATATGGTTATTGAACAGGAGTGAGCAGTGTGGTTAAGTTGTTACGGTGTACTGTTTAATTTGTGGAGTTCACTTACATTCAGAAACATTGGTAAATTATGGGGACAGGTGATCGGGATTGACAATGATACTTCGCAAATGACATCACTACAGTGTGGTAAAGTAAGAATTGCAACAAAGGTAATGGAATCTATTAATATGGTGATCATGTTGGCATGCAAGGATAAGTTTTATCCTGTTAGAATCTGTGAGGAACAAGTAATCATAGCTAATGCTGATAGTCAAGTGGATCCACCAATGGGCGAAGGATCATCGTATTGCAATGGAGTTACAACTTCTTGTGATGACAATGGTACATGTTGCAGAAAATCTGAAGAGGGCAAGGAGGATGACGATGAGGTGGAAGTTGAGGTAGATACTAAAGCTGAGTTGGCATCAGTGGAAAAGGGGTGCATCATGAATGCGGTGGAGGGGAAGGTAAATGGTATTAATGACACAATTGTCTCCAAAGTTATTGAAATAGGTAGTGGCCTGGGGATGAAAGGTGTGGGTGGCGCATGCATGGAAATAGAAAGGCACTTGTCTGATTTTCAAATTCAAGGAGTTAATGAAGGAAGTCGACAAGTTGTGGGTCATGTTGATAACATGGGCTGTTTGAAAAGTTTGAGTGGGTCTGAGTTGCAGCGGCCCAATATTAATCTTGAAGTTGTCATTGGGCCTGTCCAGGACAACGGTTTATTTAAGGAAGTGGGTGGTGATCTTGTTAATCATACAATATCTAATGGGCTGGGTCGGGGGGAGGACGTCACTGTCCTAAAAGAAAATAGAGCAGGTCAATTGATTCTTCTATCAGGGCAACCACAGCTAGTAAGGAAAGGTATTCAGAGTGAAAGGAAAAGGAAAGAAGTGGTGATTCAGAGCATAGCAAGGTGTAAAACTAAGATCAAAAGAAAAGAGTCAGAAAAGGTGAAGCTTCTGGAAGCAAGATTGATAAAAAGGGCGATGCTTCAAGCATCGTTGGCTACTGTTTCCTGTTCTAAATCACAAGCAAGCAGCTCAAGTAGGGGTCGGTATCTCTTGAATGAAGCCCAGGCAACCATGCAAATTGGGAAATTATTAGGGATTGATTTCAAAGAAAAGGAAAGTGAGGTTCTAGACAAATTAATGGATATCCAAAGGAAGGATTTGGAGAGAGCAGAGGCTATAAAGGGGTCTGCCAATAAGCCCTAAGCTGGGTGAGTAGGTGTTTTTAGTGTATTGTATTGGTTTGTAATGAAGATGTTATCTTGGAATGTTCAGGGGTTGGGTAAATCTTGTAAAAGAAAGAAGATAAAAGAGCTAGTTAGAGCAAGGGGTGTGGATTTGGTAGTGCTTCAAGAAACAAAGAGACATGTGATGTCAGACCAAATTGTTAAATCCATGTGGCCTTGGGATCAGTTTAATTTTTTGTCTGTGGATGCAGAAGGGAGTGTTGGGTGTCTTCTTTGTATTTGGAAACCTGAGGTGTTTGCCATGGTAGATTGTTGCTGTAACAGAAGTTTCATTCTATTATCAGGTATTTACTGTAATTCCTTTAATTATGTGGTGGTTAATGTGTACGGGCCAAATGATGTTGCAAGGATGAGGATTCTGTAGGAGGTGCTGGGTAATCTTAGGCAGTCCTTTTAGTATCCATGGTGTCTGGGGGGGGGGATCTTAATGAAATCCGATCCACTGGTGAGAGAAAATGGTGTTTAAGGAGAGATAGGGGGATGAAAGATTTTGGAGAGTTTATTGAAAAAGTGGAAGTTACTGATATTCCAATGTTGGGAAGAAAGTATACATAGAGTAATTCTATTGAGGGTGATAGGTGGAGTAGACTTGGTAGATTTCTCCTCAATCCTGAGTGGCTAGAGCTTTTTGATTTTAATGTTTGGGGTTGCCTAGAATCTTATCTGATCATTGTCCAGTATTACTTATGGAGGACCAAAGAGATTAGGGGCCTAAGCCTTTTAAATTTTTTAATTCTTGGTTATTGCATCCTGGCTGCTTAGCTTTGGTTAAAAAGACTTGGATAGAGGCCCAGGTGTTTGGTTGGGCAGGTTTTATTGTTAAAGAAAAACTTCACATTCTTAAATCCAAGCTGAAGGAGTGGAACCATGAGGTTTTTGGCAATGTTGATTCCAAAATAAAAGTTGCTGAAGCTGAGCTTCATTCTCTAGATTTGGAAGCTGAGGGTAGAGGTTTAAATGACCAGGAAGATAGTAAAAAAAGAGATCTCCTTAGAGAAGTCTGGATATTGAGAAAAATGAGAGAGTGGATTTGGCTTCAAAGAACTAGATTGAATTGGGCACTAAAGGGTAATAAGAACACCAGATTTTTTCATGTCATGGCTAAAAGCCAACAATGTAAGAACATGTTGGATTGTATTCAGGTTAATGGAAGAGTTGTTATGCAACCTAATGAGGTAAAAATGGAGGTGGTAAGGCACTTTAGGTGTTTGTTTAATGAGAGTTGGGAGCATAGGCCCAAGCTTGTTGGTATGTTTAAATCTATCAACAATGACTCCGTAGATGATTTGGAAGTGATATTTACTAAATCCGAAGTGTGGGCTGCTATTAAAAGTTGTCATGGAAACAATGTGCCAGGACCTGATGGTTTTAATCTGTCTTGCATACAGAAATGTTATAGTATACTATAGCAGGATTTTATGAATTTCTTGACGGAGTTCCATGAGAATGGTAGGTTGGTCAGATGTCTAAAGTGCTCTTTCTTTACTCTTGTTCCAAAAAAGCTCAATTCATCAAGTCTTTCGGATATCAACCTATCTGTCTTATTGGGGTAGTCTATAAAATTTTGTCTAAGGTATTATCATGTAGAATCAAGAAGGTATTACCTGAAGTGATTAGTGAAAATCAATCTACATTTTTAGGGGGGAGAAATATAATGGATGGTGTACTCATTGCAAATGAGATTGTGGATTGGTGGAAGAAGACAAAAACTAAGGGTGTCATTCTTAAGTTGGACTTTGAGAAGGCCTATGACACTGTGAATTGGGAGTTTTTGTTTGATATGCTTCAGAAATTGGTTTTGGTACTAGATGGATTAGGTGGATTAAAGCCTGTGTGACTTCTCATAGTATATTGGTGTTGGTCAATGGCTCTCCTACAGTTGAATTCAATCCTCAGAAAGGATTACGGCAAGGTGATCCACTTTCACCTTTTTTATTCAATGTAGTAGCAGAGGGTTTGAATGTTTTGCTATCTAGAGCTAAGGAGCTTGGTCTAGTCAGAGGTGCGATCATTGGTCCCAATGAATTGGTTGTCTCACATCTACAATTTGCAGATGACACTATTTTGTTTTGTGAAGTTGATTAGAGTGAACTTGTTACTATTAAGAGGATTCTTAGATGCTTTGAAATTATTTCAGGGCTGAAGATTAACTTTCAAAAAAGTGTTATATGTGGCATTGGAATTTTGACCCAGTTAGTAAAGGATTTCGCTAATAAACTGAATTGTTCATATCATAAACTTCCCCTAGTTTATCTTGGCTTACCTTTGGGTGCAAATCCTCGTCGGAAATCAACTTGGCAGCTTATTTTGGATAAGATCAAAGTACGACTTGCAGGCTGGAAGCGGAGATTGATGTCTTATGCTGGTAGAGTTACGATGATCAAGTCAGTCCTGTCAAGTCTCCCAGTTTATTACCTTTCTCTATTTAAGATGCCTGAGTGTGTTGCTAAGATTGTGGACAGGTTGCAAGCCTCTTTCCTATGGGGTGGGTCGGATAATCATAGAAAGGTTCATTTGGTCCGATGGGGGGAGGTGACAAAGGCTCTATATCATGGAGGGTTAGGGATCAGAAATGTTAGAAAGGTGAATCTCTATTTGTTAGTTAAGTGGTGGTGGAGATTTGGGGCTGAAAAGAAGGCTCCGTGGAGACAGCTGATTAGTAGTAACTATAGTCACATGAATGGATCTTTCTTACCTCTGCCTGGATTACTTAACAATGAGTCTAGAATCTGGAGAGATATAATGTCTGTGGCTGATAGTCAGCCACATGTGGTTAATTACTTTTTGGATAATGTTAATCTTGTTGCTGGGGATGGTAGTAGGATTCTGTTTTGGTGTGATAAGTGGTTTGGTCAATCAAGCTTGGAGAATCAATTTCCTAGACTTTTTGGCTTATCTACTAAGCCTCATGGATCTCTAAAGTGGTTTGTTGATGAAAAGGTTGCTAATGGTAGATGGATTTTGAATTTTAGAACACCCCTTCGTGCATGGGAAGAGGAGGAATTTCTCAGTTGCTCTAGATTTTGGGTGAGGGTCTTGTGCTGAGGGCAAACAATGAGGATCATATCAAATGGTTGGCTTCTTCTTCTGGGATTTTTCAAGTTAGATCATTGTATGGATGGCTTCAAGCTGATGAGGGTCATATTGTGGAGTTATCAAAATTTATTTGGATTAATGTAGCTCCTCCGAAAGCCAAATTTTTGTTTTGGCTGGTGTGGAGAGGTAGACTGAAGACTGCTGATTTCCTTCATCGGATTAGTGTCTTTAGGGGTAATTCAGTTTCTTTGTGTTTGTTTTGTAATTCTGAGCCTGAAAATCTTAATCATATTTTGTTGCTTTGTCCCTTTGCTTGGAAGCTATGGTCCATTGTTATTGATTGGTGGGGATCTTAATGGGTTTCCCCTAGCTCTGTAAATAAGTTGCTTCATTGGTGGTTTGGATTCAAATTTAGAAAGAATGAGCTCAGGATCTGGAATGCTATTCCGATTGCAGTGATATGGTCATTGTGGAGACATAGAAATGAATGTCTATTTAGGGGAGCTCAACCAAATTTGGAGGCCTTATCTGAGTTAATCAAAGTCAGAGTGACTTACTGGGTTAAAAACCATCACAATTGTAGCATGTATTCATTTAATGATTTCATCTCCAATTTGGGACTGATTCGTAGTTAATTCTGAGGTGGTGGTGTTGATTGTACTATTAGGTTGTGGTGCTATGTTAGGAAGCTAGCAGTTGCTTCATTTGGCCATGCTGATTTTAAGATTGGTGGTGTCTTGCTGGTATGTGTTATGGTCTGGAGGTGTAGTGGTTCAGTTGTTGCTATTTAGTCGTTCACTGGTTTGGCTCTGTGTCAAGGGTGCTGCTGCTGCTGTTCTTGTCTGGTGTTGTTGTTACTGGTTTTGATTATGGTGCTGCAGTTGCCTCTTGCTGTGGTTGGGTAGTTGCTGCTCTTGTGTCACGACCCAAACCCGCCCCTATGAGTTTAGCACCGTAACCGGCCAGTAATCCGAGATTACCGAAGGCCTGCTTGACAGTAATACAGTAAAACAGAGTACAGGGGCATGACGGAAGCCATTACAGTAAATAAACAATGTCCAACGAGCTGTGACAGTCTGTATGCAAAAAGATTTTTCATACATTAATACTTTCAGTACAGAATAGTATGCATCATATATACAATCATTCAGTACAGGGACTTAATCCCTATTAAACAGTACAGTAAACGGTACAGTACAGTGCTATCAGTCTATACAGTAAACAAAACAATTGCAGAGACAGACGGGGAAATAAAACACCCCTAAGCCCCTAAGCCATAGCTTGATAGGCTCGGAACCTCGCAGTGAGGCACAATGGTTGGCTTGACAAAACTGGAGTTACCCCGACGCTTCTAGCAACGGTCCGGTGCCTGTACACTTACATATATATATGAGCAGTGAGTTAAAGCCCAGTGAATAACACAAAGCGTAAAAGGGTTACGAATGAATGTCCTTTCAGTATTGAAAACAGTCATATCAGTCAGTTTATCAGTCAATCAGTTTGTGGCTCATATTTCAGGCCATAACAATCATTCAGTTAAAACAGTGATATGTGGTACATCCATTAGCATAACAGTACAGTAAACAGTAGGTCTTAAAAGACCGGGTCTTAACAGACCAAACAGTGAATGATGGCCATCAGTAGCAGTACAGTAACAGTAACGGTAACATTTCAGAAAACAGTACAGTACTTATGGATTCAAGAGGTGTCTCGCACAGACTCTAGAGGTGGCTCACTTTGTAGCACTTAGCTCCGTGCAGCACGTTGTTCCATATCAAAAATACAGAATGGCCATCATAACAGTAAACAGTAGTGGTTCCAAACTTGGGAACCGACAGAGATCTCTGTAACAGTGGTAGTAATAGTGAACAGTAGGTGCTAAGGATGCCACAATACATTTCAACATAAGGGACATACATTTATTCAGTAAACAGTATCAGTTCGGTAAACAGTTCAATTTAGTAAACAGTATCGGTTCAGAAGATAATCATTTTTGAACATATCTTTACACAGTCGTTACTCATAGAGTTCGGGGCTACAGTAAGCTAGAGCGTCTCCTCGGTAAGCCAAACCTACACAGTTAACAGATTGAATACACACTAAGCTACACAGTTGGGAAAGATAATAACTTAATCCCTAATTTGCCTCGGTGTGTTCTACATCTATATCCTCAATAAGATGCCTTAACCTAGGCCTAAGAATGCCTAGGATGGAATGAGGATGCAAAGATGCACTCAGAAAACAGTTTCAGAATTTTCAGAAAAACAATTCCCCGCTCGAGCGGACATGCAACAAAGGTCCCCGCTCGAGCGTGTGACACAAGCCTCCGCTCGAGCATACAATACCCGCTCGAGCGGACTATAAAACAGTGAGAGATGCTGGGAGCTCGATTTCCCCACTCGAGCGGCACTTCCCCCGCTCGAGCGGACGACCAAAATCTGGAAAATCCAGATTTGAACTCCAAGTTCAAAACCAAGTTTCAAAGCATCAAAAACGATCCTCTTGGGCTGAATTTCTGGAAAACTCTTGTAAACTCATAATATTACATGATTCCAAATTCAATTTATAAAATCAAAGCCCAAGGGTAGTTCAATTAAACTCATTTTCGAAACAATTTTCATAAACATGATGAACATGCAATAACCATGAATTCAATCAATTCAAAGCCTCAAATGTTAGCTCAACTGAGCTCATTTCTTCAAGAACAAGATGAAATCATGGTCTTTATCATGAATATGAACATGCATGCAAGATTTCCATGAAATCAAACCTCGCAATGCAAGGATAAACACATGCATGCATGAATTCTAACTCAACTCAACATATGAAGCTATTACATGTCTTTGATGAGTCAATTCTTCTTAAAACATGGTGAAATCATGGGCTTAAACATAAATATGAGCATGCATGTAACACTTGCCATGAAAACAACTTTAAATTCCTCAATACAAGCATGCATGCAAGAGATGAGCTTCAATTCAACATAATAAGCCATATCTTGGCTCTAATCTTTAATAATCCTCTAAACCATGCAAGGAGTAATTCAATTCATAAACAAGAAGGTAATTACTCTACCTTAGATCCTCAATCACAAGACTAGAAGCTCAATTTAGCAATCCACACTTCAATTCTTCAAGTATACAAGTCGATTTCAAGATGAAACCAAACTCTCTCTCCCAATCTCTCTCTCTCTAGCCGGCTTTGCTCTCAAAATGGGCTGAGGAAATGTTTTGAATGAGGTGCATAAACCAAGCCTCAAATATGGTATGAAGTGGGCCACTAAGTGGCAATTCCGTAAATAAGGCAACTCTTTGATTTAGTTTATTTTAATCTAATTTAATCATACCAAAACAATTTTTAGATAAATATGCCATAAAATCACCTTAATTATGAGGAACACAGAACATCAATCAATTTCAGATTTGGCCACTGATAAGGCCTTCAATTTGCAGTTTAATGCATAAGACGAGAACAGATAATTTGGCAGTCAAACAGATAGATTATGCATTTAAACAGTTACAGTCAATCAATCAGTCTCAGTTTAACAGTAATCAGTAGGTAATCAGTAACCAGTGACGAGGGTTGTTACATCTTGTTTGTTGCTGTTGCTCTATGGTGCTGAGTTTGGTATTGATTTTGGTTGTGATTGGTGCAAAGGTTCATCTGTTTTGTAGATTGTTATGTTTTCTTCGCTCAGAGTTATTTCTTGGTCTTAGGTGTGATGTTGCTTTGGTGACTTGTTGTTGCTGCTGTTTCGGTGTAATTGCACTACTGCACTGCTACTGTGAAGGAATGTGTCTAAGGTTTGCTGGAAGATCTGGTGGTCTGTGCTGCTATGGAGTAAGGTCTGCTACTGGTGTACGTTTTGTGCAACTGTGAGGGACAGATTGCCACTGGTGTTTGGTTATTAGGCAACAGTTGGTTTGCTCTTTTGGTCTAGTTCTGTTTTTGTTTTCCTTTTTTTCCTCTTTGTTTTAGATTGGTTTCTCACCAATCTTGGGTTTAGTGCTTGCACATGATTGTGCTTCCTTTGCAGTGCCAACCTAGTTGGGATTGTTAAGGTTAGTTATGATGCTCTGTGCTATTCCCTGCTCTGTTAATGTATTTTTGCATGTTTTATTTTGCTTTTTTTTATCAATAAAGCTTTTATTTTGCTGATAAAAAAAAAACTAATAAAGTGTATATTAATGGGTCAAATGTGTAACATTTAAGTACCGATCACACCCCTCAACTTATACTTTGTTAGTTTTCGAGCAAAACAAAATTAAAAAGACAATAAAATAAAATCTATCTATGCCATTTTTATAAGGAACACGATTACATTTAGTATATGCAACTAGCCTTTGAACCGCTAGGTAACCGCTAGTGGATGAGTTGTAGTCTTGTGAGGGTTTACTGTAATGACCTCGAAATGTACGCTACAATTATCGGTAATTAATTACGCATTAATATGAATTAATTGGGAATTTTCTGTTTGACTTAGAAAAATATATGTTGGAACTACAACTTCGGGACTGAAATTGACGACCGTAACGGGTTCGGAAAACAAAATTGAACATGCCTATGTGCTATCGGGAATTTTCGGAACTATTTGGACAATTTAATTTGGGACTGAATTTCGTCTGATTCGCTAAGCTCCGTTTGGCTTGTAAAGTTTGGCACAATTGTTTATATCTAATGTATAGATAAGTATAAGGGCCTTGTTTGGCTTAGGTGTTTTGGGCATAGTTGTTTATTTGATATATATGACTCAAGATGAGCTTTGACTCTTATTTGACTCAACAAAAGAAAAGAAAAAAATCTAGAAAAAGAGAGAGAGAAGAGAGAGTTCGGGAGAAAGAGGAAAGAAAGGGGAAGAAGATAGAAAAGGGGGAAACAAGCTTAATTTGCTCAAATTGACTACTCAAGGTAAGGATTTCTCTCTAAATTCATGGAGTAAAGTTGATTCATGTTTAATCTCTTGAAAGGTAAATGGAATGAATGGGGAAACTATGTTTTATTGAGAGGATGGGTTATATTTTCATCTAAGATGCATCCATGAGCATACATGGCTTTAAATATTATGATTCATGTTGTATTTGACATAAGATTGTGAAATCCATGTTTTTAATCATGTTTTCTTGCTTGATGGTCATGTTTGGGGAGAACTCCACGGATCTGAGTTATTTGAGTTATGTGCATGATTCATGAAATTTATGTTTCAAATTATAGTTTTCTAACTTAAATCAAAGCTTGATCTTCTATACATGAAAGATGTGATTTATATTTGGAAGTTATGGTTTTTATGTAAACTAGAGTTGAAATTCAAGTTGTTTTTCTATGATTTTCGGACTGGTTTTTCTACCCAGATTTTTACATTCCGCTCGAGCGGAGGTCTGGCTGCTCGAGCGTAGATTTCGCACTTCCAGTATTTTACCACAGTTTTCGGTCCGCTCGAGCGGGGGTTTTACCGCTCGAGCGGGGACCTGTTTTCAGAGAATTTTAAAAAAGTGTTTGAATGCATGATTTTGGTATTCTCATTGCATTTTTAGCATTCTTGAGGCTTAATTACGTTATGATAATGAGGTTATGGGATTGAAACATCATTACGAGAATGCACGAACATGATTTAATGATGATATATGTTAAGGATTTGTGTTATCATGGTGATATCTGCAGGTCAAAACGTGAAGGCCGTACAACCGGTTCTGGAAAACCACTGTAAGTAACGTTTCTGTAAAGTTATGTTCTTATAACGTATGTTCTGAAAATGCTATGCTATATTATAATTTCTGAAACGTTAATGTTTTCTGCGAACGAATGTCCTCTTTGCAAATCTAGTATGGCATCCATAGAGAGTCCCAAGTCATGGGGGACGGCATGAAAATGCGGGTCCATGACTAGTTTGCGAGATCTCGTGAGTCACTTCATTGTGACGATATGTGTTTAATCAGTATCCGGAACTGATTACTCTAGTCGGAAGACGTTCTGTTATGTTTATGTTCTGTGGAATATGCCATTATTATGTTCTTATACGAATTGGTTATGTTATGAATGATTTGTTTTACGAACATGTTATGTGGAATTCGTTCACTAACCCTTTACGTTAATGTTACTTACTGGGCTCTAGCTCACCCCTGTATATATGTATTTATAGGTGAGCATTCTGGGAGCCAAGCCTAGGCGGAGTCCGAGTCGAGCTGCCGTTTTGAACGCCTACCCGAGTTATGGTGTCCCCGAGCTGGGGCTAGGCCTGGAAGGCCATATGAGTTTTGTTTCAGTTGTATTTGGTGGCATGTGCCTATATATTTTGCATATGAATTTTGATACATGTTTTGTTCAGTAGTGGGTAAATTAACATATTTTTGGGCATGTAAAGGTATGTTCATATATATGCACAGCTCTTTGGACTATTGTATTTTGTTTTCACTTCCGCGAGCCCCGTTTATGTATGTTTTGTACAGTAAGGCCTGTGGTAATCTAGGATTACTGGCCGGTTACGACGCCAACCTCCTAGGGGCGGGTTTGAGTCGTGACATTTACAGTGAATGTACCCACAAAATTCAGATTTATTTATTTATTTATTTTTAAACAAAATATTCACAACAATAATTGTTAATTTAATAGATTAGTAAAAGAATTATCAGAGTTCAGAATACTAGCAGTTAATAAAAATAATTTATCTACCTCTATATTCGGTGTGTGTGTAAATTATAGCGGACAAAAATATTATTTAATCTCAAAATGGAATAAGACTCTAATTCTATCAGAATCATGCTTTGACTCAAATCTTTCCAATATACTCTCAACAAATGAAGCACTCTGAAATGGCTCAACTCACCAATATATGTATGTAAGAGAAGACTTATGTTTAACAAAATAAAAATTTCTCATATTTAGAAATGAAAAACGTTGTATAGAAAAAATAATATACAGTCTCATGATAGAAAAGCCGAAAATAATGAAATTATGCCAATTTGTCGTCTGAAAAATCATGTTAATCCTCAGATCAAATAGGACTTTATTTTCTGTTGTAATATTAGGTCAAAGCGAATTATTCACCAAATTGGCTGTAGGGTGAAAAACAAGTGTCTAAGAAATGAATCGAACAAACAGAGCGTGTTGCCCTTTTAACTCCTTTTTTTTTTTTTTTTTTTTTTTTTTTTTACATATGATTCACAATCAAACTCTCTATGCTGTCATTTTTATTTTATTTTATTTTAAACATAGAAGTTAAAACATTTTTTTTTTTCAATTTCCTTGTTCTACTCACAAGATAACTTTATCTCAAAATAACAGATAAAATCTAATATTGAGACATTAGAAGAAATAGTTAAATGAATAATAAGTTTTTTTTGTATAGGCTCAATGGGCTAACTAATAATAATTGAAACAATTTTTTTATTTTTTTATTTTTTTTTATAAGGCGCAAACAAAGAAAGATGGCTTAAAATCATTTCTCAAAATATAATATGATCCACAAGGACAAAATGTCATAAAAATGATGATTTCAATGTTTTTTGACCAATTTGAAAGAATAATGAGACTTAACAACAACATAATGAGCTGCCAAAAAAAGATGAAGAGTAAGTGTAAATTGTTGGACAATCTTCACTGTATTTAAATTAATTAATTCTGTTTGGGTACTAAATGACAAACAGAATATAAAAGAAACATAGGAAAGGAGAATGAATGTTTGATTACAAAAATCAAACTAGAAAAAAAATTAAATAAATAAAAATAGATTTTATTTTGTTACAAAAACAAAATTAAAATCTGATTTAAATAAATAAAAACAAAACAGAAAATAAATAACTTACTTGATTAATATCTTCGAATAATAATCTGATCAAGTCCAGTGTTCGACACTGTGTCCTTAAGATAGATTCACCCTCTCCACGGTGCTTTCAGAATATGGACGTCTATCTCCCAAGATGAAATGATCAATCAACAAATAAATGCAGCACTACAATTTATTTGTTCAACGAACACACAAGTATTTATATTCTCTCAAAAAAAATTAAATGCAGCAATATGAAAAGAATGTTTGCAAAATTATTAATGACGAAATTAGTGAATGAATTCATCAAATGAGGGCTGCCTATTTATAGATGTAGTGGTGGCTATTCAATTTGAATTAAATAGGTACCAAACCTGTTTGAACAGGTGCAACACTATTTCAACAGATAATCGAACAGATTCGGTTTAATTTGCACAGATTTAAATCTGTTTGAATTTAAATTCAAACAGGTATGGGTTTTCCTTTGAAACAAACGGACAGATTTTGGAAAAATCTGTACAGAAGGTTCGGACATATTTGAATTTAAAACGGTCTGATTTTATTTTACCAAAAAATAAATTAAATTCAAATATTTTTGGCCCAAAAAGATTAGTATTGGGCTGAACAAGCCCAACCCAACCACACACCACGCACCCGCGCCCAGGCCCAGCCCAGCTGGACGGCGGGCTGCGGTGGCACGCGCGCACGTGTGTGGTGATTTTTAGGTCCAATGGGTCTAGCCCATTTTGCCCATAACCTCTCTCTCTACAAAACTTGGGTACCCCTTGGGGCACACCCCAAGGTCCAATCCCATGCCTTATAAACCAACTCAAAACTTTCTACCAAATCAATGTGGGACAAGCCATTTTCCAACCTTAAGGAATTTCCTCCAAAATTCCATTTTTATGGAGCTCACTTTGGTTTCAATTTCTCATTCACTCGATAATGGTTTTGAGTAACCAAATATACCACATGAATCATAACGCGGCATAGAACGCGTTACCACTTAGACCCGCCAAATTAGATGCACGGGTCCCACCTAAATAATAGACCAATGCTAGGAAAAAAATCTATTTTTACCCAGAATTTTTCAACCATTTCCAACAATCCCCCACATGAATGGAATTTGATGACAACGAAAATGCAACAATATGCAGACTTTATCGAAAGAGTATAAGTCGAAATATTTTGCATCAGGATAGGTAGCTTTCGGCCTTGAACCTTCCCTAGTGATAACCTATCGGACTTACTAGCTAACCAATGGACGCGATGCCTTGAATTGTTCAGCCGTTTGTGTAAGCCAAGACAATAGATTTCACACAAAATATCTTCTAACACATCGTGGTTCTCACTGTTGTGTTCATTTTGGCCTTGAACGCTCCTGGTTTTCCTGAATGTGTTTCTAGAGAATTTAGCCTCTTCATTTTCATAGAACCGGCCCCAGTTCGACACTCATATAGGTGATTCTTATTGTGAGTATCTCCTTATACTCATCTTGATTTTATGCCTAAATCAAGATATAAGTAATCATTAAAAGCAAAGCTTATCCTTATACCCCTGCATATAACATATGTTGTAGATATCACTCTCACCATAGGAATGGGTAGGGAAATTTTAATCCCTTGGTGATTTCTGGCGAGCCACACATAACTTAGTTGTCCCTTTGAACTTAGTTCTTAGGATCTCTAGTCATATAAGTAGGGTTACCATTATGATGACTCTTATGTAATAGGCTTTAATCCCATCCCCTTCGATGAACTATACACAAGCTCTTCTGTCAAACCTTTTGTTAATGGATCTACAATATTCTCTTTAGATTTTATATAATCTATTGAGATTATTCCATTTGACAACAATTGCCTTGCGGTATTATGTCGACGACGAATATGTCGTGACGTATCGTTATACATATGATTTTGTGCCCTGCCTATTGCAGATTGACTATCTGGCACAGGTTTTGGCCACATTGGAATGTCTTCTAAGAAGTGACGAAGCCATTCTGCTTTTTCTCCTGCTTTGTCTAAAGCAATGAACTCGAATTCCATTGTGGATCGTGTAATGCATGTTTGTTTTGTGGATTTCCAACAAACAATAGCGCCTCCTAGAGTAAAGACATATCCACTAGTGGATTTTGAATCTTAGTATCTAATATCTAATTTGCATCACAATAACCTTCGAGTACTGCTGGATATCGAGTAAAGTTCAAACTATGTTCACGGGTAAATCTTAGATATCTAAGAACCCGAATGATCGCCTTACAATGGTCTTCTCTGGGGTTACTAGTGTACCTACTCAATTTACTGACTGCATAACGAGTACAATTCATTAGGTACATTAGGCTTCCAATGATTTGGGAGTATTTTAACTGAGACACCGCATCACCTTCATTTTTTGATAAATAAAGACTAATGTCTACAAGTGTTCTTGCTACATTCATATCATCTTTGATAAATTTACCAAGAATTTTCTCAATATAATGTGATTGAGATAATGCATATCCGTCAGATGTTTTAGTAATTTTCATTCCTAAAATAACATCTGCGACCCCCATATCTTTCATATCAAATCTTTTGTTAAGCATTTACTTAGTTGATTTGATCATGTTTTGACTGCTTCCAATGATAAGCATGTCATCCACATAAAGACAAACTAGGACATATCCTTGGTCAATATTTTTAACATAGACGCACTTGTCACATTCGTTTATCTTAAACCCATTAGTAAGCATTGCATGATCAAATTTTTCATGCCATTGCTTAGGTGCTTGTTTTAATCCATAAAGCGACTTTACAAGCCGACAAACTTTCTTTTCTTGCCCCGACACTACAAACCCTTCGGGTTGCTCCATATAGATCTCTTCATTTAGATCACCATTTAAGAAAGCTGTCTTAACATCCATTTGATGTATCTCTAAATTAAACAACGCTGCTATAGCAATAAGCATGCGAATGGATATTATTCTTGTCACAGGGGAATATGTGTCAAAATAGTCCAGACCTTCCTTTTGTCTGTAACCTTTTACTACAAGTGTTGCTTTATACTTGTCTATTGAACCATCTGCCTTCATTTTTCTCTTAAATATCCACTTATATCCAAGAGGTTTGGAACCAGGTGGAAGATCTACAAATTCCCAAGTATGATTTTGCATAATGGATTCTCTTTCCACAAAGGTGCTTCAGGACCTGTCATTGCTTCCTTAAAGCTTTGAGGTTCATTTTCTAACAGGTATGTCAGAAAATCTGGACCAAAGGATTTTGATGTTCTCGCTCTCTTACTTTGTCTTGGTTTATCATTAGTTAAATCTTGTTGGTCGAGACCATTACTAGTCTCTTGTGTTTGATTGTCATTAGTCTCTTGACTTTGTGTGTAATCATAAGTTCTTTTCTGTGAACTTAATTCCTGTTCTTTCTTGTAAGGAAAGACATGTTCAAAAAACACAGCATTCCTTGACTCTATAAATAGTGTTCACATTTATATCAGGTATTTCTGATTTATAAGTCAGAAACCGATATGCACTACTATTCTGAGCATAACCAATAAACACACAATCTACTGTTTTTTGTCCAATCTTAGTCTTTTTAGGAATAGGAACTTCAACTTTTGCCAAACACCCCCACACTTTTAAGTATATGTAGGAAGACGGTCGACCTTTCCACAATTCATAAGGAGTGCGGTTGGTTTTCTTGTGGGGTATTCTGTTAAAAACATAGTTAGCAGACAATATTGCTTCCCCCCACAAGTTCTGTGGTAAGCCTGAACTTAGTAACATGGCATTCATCATTTCTTTTAGGGTTCTATTCTTCCTTTCAGTAATTCCATTTTGCTGTGGAGAATAAGGTGCTGTAGTTTGGTGAATAATGCCATGTTGTGCACAAAATTCATTTAATGGTGCATCATATTCACCACCCCTATCACTTCTAACCATTTTAATGGTTTTACCAAATTGATTTTCAACTTCTGTTTTGTAGAGTTTAAACATTTTTAAGGCTTCATCTTTAATTCTAAGTAAATAAACATAACAATATCTTGTGCAATCATCGATAAAAGTTATGAAATACTTTTTGCCTCCTCTAGTTTGAACAAATTTAAGATCACATACATCTGTATGAATTAATTTTAGAGGTTCGGTTTTCCTTTCAACCGATTTAAATGGAGCCTTAGTTAGTTTTGCTTCTACACAAATTTCACATTCATGTTAGGATTAATTTCAAACTTTGGTATATAATCTAAACCAATTAATCTACACAAAGCATCAAAATTCACATGTCCTAATCTACCATGCCATAAATTTGACTCAAGAATATAAGCAAAAGATGTGTTATTCTTATTCATAGCAACTTTCGGTACAACTGTCATTACATTCAATTTAAAGAGATCATCACTCATGTATCCCTTATCAACATATATATCACTCTTTATTAATACAAATTTATCAGACTAAAAAACAAGCCTAAAACCATTTTTACTTAACAAAGAACCAGAAACTAAATTCTTTCGGATGTCAGGTACATGAAGTATGTTGTTGAGGGTCAGTTCCTTCCCTGATGTCATCTTCAAGATTACCTTTCCTTGTCCAGCCACAGTAGAAGTAGAAGAATTTCCCATGAAAAGTTGTTCACCATTTGCAGCCTCATTGTAGGTAGTGAACATCTTCTTGTCCGCACAAATATGACGAGTTGCCCTAGTGTCAACCCACCATTCCTTGGGATTTCCAACCAAATTAGCCTCAGACACCACAGCAGAGAGGTTGATGTCATTCACTCCGTCAGAGATGTAATCTAGTTCAGTTACATTGGCTTGATTGGTGGTCTTCTTGCTTGTACTTCCATGATCCTTCTTAAGGTGGCGGCAGTCAGAAGCTCGATGTCTAGTCTTGCCACAGTTATAGCATTTTTCTTTGAATTTCTTGTTGCCATTGTTGTTACCTTGTTTAGGACCATCTCCAGTAAACTTCCTCTTTTTATTATGTGGTTTGTGAACTTGTTCAACCACATTAGCCTTAGACTCAATGGGATTTTTCTCATTCCTCTTTTCAGCCTTACGGTTATCTTCCTCAATTCTCAGTCTTACAATAAGTTCATCCATGGTCATCTCTTTACGTTTATGTTTTAAATAATTTTTGAAATCTTTCCAAGCCGGTGGTAACTTTTCCACTAAAGCAGTGACTTGGAAAGACTCGCTCAGAGACATACCCTCAAAATGAATATCATGTAAAATTAATTGAAAACTTTGAACTTAAGAAATTACCGTTTGGGAGTCTACCATAACAAAGTCCAGAAATTTACCGACAACAAATTTTTTCGTGCCGGCATCCTCTGTCTTGTATTTATTCTCCAAAGAATCCTACAATTCTTTTGCTGTTTTCAGAGGACTGTAAACATTATACAGCATGTTGTCAAGGCCATTGAGGATGTAGTTTCTGCACAGGAAATCTGAATGTTTCCAAGCATCTACAGCGGCAACAACTTGCCGATCACTTTCACCCTCTTTAAGTGCTGGAGCGTCTTTACGGAGAAACCGGGCCAAATTAAGAGTTGTAAGATAGAACAGCATCTTCTGCTGCCATTTCTTAAACTCAGTACCGTTAAATTTTTCCGATTTTTCTCCATGATTTATCGGTACTTGAACATGGTTCTGGATAGGGACCGGTGTTGGTGTAACAATTAGAGTACCACTACCAGTTGCAGTTTCAGTTGCAGTAGCCATAATATCTGATTACAAAAATCAGAAAAACAAACCACAAATTAATTTTCTAGTTACTAAAACTAGAAAATAAATTAGAACACGAAATAATTTTATTTTCCTTGTTACTAAAACTAGAAAAATAAAATACCACTATAATTTTCTGTAACACCAAAAAATATTTTGCAATTGTTAATGACACCAGTATATTACTACTAGTTGTCAAAGAAAATAGACAGTATATTACTACTATCTGTCAAATAGTTTATAAATACTATTTGTATTTTCCAACCAGAATATTACTTTGAAAACACAGAAAATTAAATACAATGAAGACACCAAAATAAGTTCTATCTTAAGATTGTTGGACAATCTTCACTGTATTTAAATTAATTAATTCTGTTTGGGTACTAAACGACAAACAGAATATAAACGAAATATAGGAAATGAGAATGAATGTTTGATTACAAAAATCAAACTAGAAAAAGAATTAAATAAATAAAAAACAGATTTTATTTTATTACAAAAACAAAATTAAAATCTGATTTAAATAAATAAAAACAAAATAGAAAATAAATAATTTACTTGATTAATATCTTCGAATAATAATCTGATCAAGTCCAGTGTTCGACATTGTGTCCTTAAGACAGATTCGTCTTCTCCACGGTGCTTTCAGAATATGGACGTCTATCTCCCAGGATGAAATTATCAATCAACAAATAAATGCAGCATTGCAATTTATTTGTTTAACGAACACACTAAGTGTTTATATTCTCTCAAAAAAAATTAAATGCAGCAATATGAAGAGAATATTTGCAGAATTATTAAGGACGAAATTAGTGAATGAATTTATCAAATGAGGGCTGCCTATTTATAGATGTAGTGGTGGCTATTCAGGGTTGGTTTGGGGTGTCCTAAAAAAGTGCACTTTTTGTTTTTTTGGACTAAAAAAGTTAAGAAAAAAATATGGAGGTTTGGGTTAACTTTTTGACTTTTTATGGAAAAATGTGTATTAAAAAATTGTATAAATAATTGTATAGGGGAATAAAGTAATGGTATAGGCGTACGGTGGAGAGCAGCACGGCAGAGAGGGTGGGTAGGAGATTATTGACTACTTCTCGGGCATTATACTAGATGGTTTTGTTCGGCCTGTGGGGGTCATCACGGGTCTCATTTTGATAATCTGAACCGTTCAATGTGTATAAATCGTCGAGTACTATAAGTCTATAAAAAATCACGTTGATCCGATATTGATGGCTATCTGATCGGACTTGTTTTTTTCAATCATTAATTATAACACCATCCATTTGTTGTACATAACTGATTTGATCATATAGTTATTGATATCCGATCAATGTAATTTTTTACAGACATATAATATTTAACGAGTTCTATATATTAAACGGTTTAGATTATCAAAATGGGACCCGTGATGGCCTCCACGGGCTGAACAACAGTGTGTGTGAAAATCACACCGAATCATTTCATTTTTGCCAACAGTCGTTGCACAGCCGCTGCACAAGCATCAATTCAAATTGTACTTTTTGTAGAAAAATTAATTTTTTAATTTTTTTTTTGGGCGAATAGTGATATCTTTTAAGATTTTGGAGTAACTTTTTGGCTTTTTGGCTTATATATGATAAGCCAAACCAGCCTTCAACAGGTACCAAACCTGTTTGAACAGGTGCAACACTGTTTCAACAGATAACCAAACAGATTCGGTTTAATTTGCACAGATTTAAATCTGTTTGAATTTAAATTCAAACAGGTATGGGTGCGGCACGCGTGTGGTGATTTTTGAGTCCAATGGGTCTAGCCCATAACCTCACTCTCTATAAAACTTGGGTACCCCTTGGGGCACACCCCAAGGTCCAATCCCATGCCTTATAAACTCACTCAAAACTTTCCACCAAATCAATGTGGGACAAGCTATTTTCCAACCTTAAGGAATTTCCACAAAAACTCCATTTCCATAGAGCTCACTTTGGCTTCAATTTCCCATTTACCCGATAATGATTTTGAGTAACCAAATATACCACGTGAATCACAACGCGGCATAGAACGCGTTACCACTTAGACCTGCCAAATTAGACGCACGGGTCCCACCTAAATAATAGACCAACGTTAGGAAAAAATTCTATTTTTACCCAGAATTTTTCAACCATTTCCAACATAAAATAACCCTCCGAAAAGAATGATAGGCTCAAAATCTCACAAGTGTCCAACAAAGATAAATAGTTCACAAATTATATGTCCAATATGGTTATCCCCTTTCAATGTCATGGTATCAATTTTTTTAGTTTTAGTTTTTTATTTTATTTTATTTATATATATATATATATATATATATTTTGTTCAAGTTTATAAACTCAATTATTTATTTATTTTTTATATTTTATAAATAAATCTCTAAATTAAATAATTCTATTTTTAGTCCCCGGCAACGGCTTCAAAAATTGATATGGTTGTTTGTACACCAAAATATTTTATTTAAAACCAAATAAAAACAACTACTCCGTAGAATAGCGGTTAAGATCGGGTGTCGATCCACAGGGGCTAATGATGAATAATTTAATTTAGAAATTTAGATTTCTTTGTGAATATTTGGAGTGAAAATTAAACTAATTAATTAAATAAAATAAAATAAAAATCTTAGAATTTTGAATTCACTATTAACATCATAATTGGGAGTAAATATACTCAGTATTTAGAAAATCATTGATTTGAATACTGTGATGTAAATTGATCAGAAATATATCATCAAGAGGATTTGTATATCAAAACTAGAAAGTCACGAATTATCTTCTCTTAGCACAGACTGTCACCACTAAACTAAACTAAATTACGGTTGATGCATGACCCGTCTTATTAGGTATGACTTTCTAACAATTTTAATACACATCAGTGAAAACCATTATATAACATAGTTTGAATAAAATATTTATTATACAAAAAGATCTAAGAGTTATATAATTATATCCAAATCAAATCAAAACTAAAAATATTAAATACAACTTACTCCAATTATTTAGAATTTCATCACTATCCTAAGATAAATAAATTTATTTCCTAAAACTCATTCTAATATTTACAAAAATACACATTATCATTCTTGGCCCTTACCTGGAGCTGGAGCTGGAGCTCTCCCGCAGCTCTGCTCCTCTTCTTTTTCTCTCCATTTTCTTTCCACTTTTCAGACTTCAACATGCAATCAAATAAACATAATAATATAATTATATAATATTTTATCATATATCTATATAATAAGGGAGAGTGATTTTTGAATTCTGATGGGACTATTGTCCCTTTGTCAAAATATGAACCGTAGGATCGATTCAATCCAAAAGCTAAAAAATGTCTAAGAGATTATATTTCAATGGTGGATTTACAATGCTGATTCAATCCTACGGTGTCCAAGAGACAAATACATTTTCAAGAGCAGATTCAATCCTACAGTGTTTCTTCCCTTCCATCCATCTCTCTCTCTCTCATTCAAGAGCAAATCGGCGACTTCGAAGATAGAGAGTTTGTTGGGTGCTAGCCTTGCTAGATCGGTGGGTCCAAATCGGTGACATCGCGGCAACAAATCGGTGTTTCTTCTTCCCTTCCATCCATCTCTCTCTCTCTCTCTCATTCAAGAGCAGATCGGCGACTTTGCAAATAGAGAGTTTGTTGGGTGCTAGCCTTGCTAGATCGGTGGGTCCAAATCAGCGACATCGCGGCAACAAATCGGTGAGGTTCTCCAAAATCTTGACTATATTTGTTCATTCCTCATGAAACAGATTTTTTTTTTTTAAGGTTTTCTTTGTGTGTATATATATTGATATATTGATTACAATTTTTTTTTGTTTTTTTTGTTTGAAGCCACAAAAATCATCAATTGAAGAGTTGGTTGCACAGATTTTTTCCGATTTTTTTCTTTGTTTTTTTTTTTTTCTTGAGTATTGTTTTTCTTTAATTTTGGGTGCACTTTACTTTACTTTAATTTTGTGCAACTATTGTATTGAGTTACTCTATTGAATGGTTGTTACCAAAATGTTTGAAACCCATTCTTGGTGTCTTCTCTCATATTGATTTAGTAGGAATTATTGGAAATAAGAAGAATGTTCTGCATTTTTTTGATAATGCAGAACATTTCTGAGTGTTTATTCTTACTTGGACATGCATGTTGTTTATTCTTAATTTTCGATATTTTTCTTTTATACTATCTGTTTTCTATTTTTAACCTGATGCATATGGATAGGTAGATGGAACTTACATAATATCGAAAATTTGGTTCACAAAGTATGTACACTAGCTCGGGACTCTACAGAATAACATGAAAAAAGTTGCTTGAGGGCATCAAGTTTGCAGTGCCTTTGATAGTTCGATTTATTTTTCATGGTGCAATTAGTGATCCAATTTTGTAAAAAAATTCTTCTACCAGATTTTGGAAATTTGATAGTTCAATTTATTTTTTGTGGTGCAAATTAGTGATCCAATTTTGTAAAAGAATTCTTCTACCAGATTTTGGAAATTTTCCTTCGCTATATCCTTCGATTAAAACTGCATTTTCTACTTTATTTGTCTATTGTTTCCTTTCTATTTTTAGAAAAATAGACTTTCTAGATGTAATTCTATTTAATGATTAGCTTTTTCCCCTTGCAGGTGTGGTTTATGGCGGGGTTTTCACACATTTTTTTGTTGATTTTTATAAGGTCAGTCATTTTTTTCCCTGCATTACTTAAAGCTATCTATTAGCTTGCTTAGGGTTTCTGAGAATCGTTGTGGAGTTTCTGAGAATAGTCAATTAAATTTTTTACAAATTTTAGTTCAACAGGTAAAACTTAATTACAATGGATTATTTTTATTTGGTAAATTACTTTTATAAGTTTTATTGCACAAAAACAACAAAACAAGGCATACCCCATAGAAAACAAAGAAACAACAGTCTCAAAGAACCTTAAAAGCAATCAAGACAAGAACACGAGTAGAAACCATCTAATCAAAGCAATAAAGACAAACAGAACCTTAAAAGAAATTCCCATAGGTTACAATCATGCCTATTCATTCCTCCAAAAAATTCTGGAGTTCCTTTCAATCCAAACATGATATATAGGGGCAACAAACAATAATGTTCCCAAATGGGCCTTCATATTTGTTGTGTGTTATGCAACAAAGATCAGGAGAATCACTATCATATAATTTTATGCAACAAATGGGCCTTCTTACTATGTTTCAATGGTATCTTCTCTCATATTTTTGTTTTCGGTTTGATTTTGTGGACAAATGGGAATCATCCCAATAATTTTTTAACTTGCTTTTGGATAATGGGAATCATCCAACTACCAATATTATTCTTCTGGGTCTGTGTTCTGTTATTTTTTTGTGATTTTTCTATGTGGGTTTTCTAAGTTTAGGCTTAAGTTACAATGATGTTGTGTATATTTTTTCTTTGTTAGGAATAGACATCATTTCTTTACTTGCATTTAGCTGAACCTTTTAGATTCACTTTTCTAAATTCTATACCTTTCAGATTCACTTTTCTAACACCTATAAATTCAATTTTGCTATAGAATTGTTGGTTTTCTTCTTCAACATTACCTTTGGTCAGGTAACTAATTGCAAATTTTGCTAGAAAGTTGTGGCGGTTGTTTTTGATGGTCAAATTTTGGATGTTCTGTAAAATGCCTCAATTAAAATAGTTTATTTTCTTATATAATTATATACTTTTTTTTTGTTCAAATAGTGAGTGAATCTATCAAGCCAAGTAAATGACTAAACAACCTTTCCTACAGAGAGTTTGATTAACCATGCTTGAATGCACTTAGTGCTGGTAATGTGAATTTCCTAATTGATCAAAGTTATCTTATAGTTTATTCTACATTCCCCCCCCCCCACACACACACAAAAAAAAAAATAGTGACTGAATCCATCATAGTTTATTTTCTACATTCCCCCCAAATAGTGAATGATACATGCCTTGGATATTTGGTAAGGTTAACAAAAATATAGGTATATTCAAATTGGTGAATCAATCAATGGGAGTTGGATCTTATTTTTAATAATAAACAGTGGGCAATTTTTAGGGAGTTGATTTTAGATAATGGATAATGGATAATGGAGCTTGCTTGCTTATATTTTTTATTCTTCCTTTTGCTTCAGGTACATATGCCTTGGCTTGAAGGTGTGTTTGATTAGCTCATAAAAAGTTGTTATGGCTTTGTTTGCTACAATGGTTGATTAGGTAATTTGTCAATAATTTGTTGCTTATCTATTGTTTAACTTGGCTTCATTTTACATGTTGTGAAAATTAAGAATCTTAAATTTTTACTAGCTAGGCTTCATTTTATATGTTGGCTATTTCTGGATTATTAGCTAGATGCAGTTTATGTTTTTTGTTCAGAGACGGTAGAGAAGCAAGAACCAAGAAGAGCGAGTACTTGATTTTTTTATGCTAATAATTTGGGTCTTCTATTTTAATTTTTGAATTTCATACTATTTTGATGATAATCATTGTGATAATTTTTACTGTAATTTTAAAAATTAGCATTGTTTAGAATGCTTTTATGTTTGATTTTATTGTTTTTCAAAAACAAGATGTTTTAGTTTGTTTTGATTAGACTTGAAAAATTCAAGTTAGACAATGAATGGAAGTGTTGTGTGGGTCTATTAGTGAATGTTTCAAGAAATGGAGAGCAATGGTACAACGGCCCATTTAACAAGTGAACCTTTTTTTTTCTTCACAATTTTAGAAGTTTATTTATTTCTTTTTATTGGAATTTTTCTTCTTGATAGGTGATTTTGGGGGTGGAAGAGAAATTTAGATTATATTGATTCAATAGAATAACTTTGCCTATTACTTTTTTCACACCCTATAACTCTACCAGTGCTTATAATCAATTAAAATTTTAATTTTAAGACTTAGACACTGTAGGCACAATTGTATATTCATTTTAAAATATATGTGACAAAAAAATGTGGTTATAATAAATTAAATTTTTGATTGGATGGGTTAGAGTCAATTTTTTTCTTCTTCTTCCCTTTACTCCTGTGACTCTTAACTCAATATATTTTTGTTTCATTGGGTGAAAATCGTATGTTATTTTTTACAGGAGCTGAGCCTATTCTTTCCTTCCTTCCTTTCTTTCTTTCTTTTTTTTTTTTTCTCCTCTCATTTTTTATTTTACTTTCAGAGTGAGGATTGTAAGTTCTGATAAAAAATAAAACAAATTATGCTTTTAGCTTTGCCAGTTAAACAATGCTGAGATTGGCTCAATGAGGTTTAGAAAGAATTTGTAAAAAAAAAAACAGTAAAGAGGTCTAGAGTAACAAAAGTCAGTTTTAAGCCAATTGACCGTTTTTATTTTTCTTCAAATATTTGGTTTTGGAACTACATTAATTCAGTAGACTATCTATGTTATTAGTTAGTCATCTTGGAGTAATGAGTGATGGCATAAACTTACTTTATGCTTGAAGCAGTTTAAACCTACTTTATACTTTTAATTAGATGATTATGCATAATGGTACCTCATAAGTGAAGAAGAAGGTGGTTTCACTTTCAACCCTTAATGTTTGTTTTCAACTATTCACTTCTGTATTTATTTTATTTGTGTTAAAAAAAATAAAGTTATCTGAAAATGATCCTGTAGAAAATGATCCTGTACAAACATTATGGTACTTTGATTAATTGTTTTATTTCTTTTGTTTTGATTGCTATATTTCTATAAATCAATTTCTAATATCTGATTTCCTTCTTGCTGCAGTTCATCAATTTTTGACGCAGTTCATCAGTTTCTATAATGAAAGGTATTCAATTTTTTTTTTATTTCTCTCATAATATTTTTCATTAAAGTTTTGATAAATATGTCATTTCCTTTCTCCCTCTAATCATTAGTTTTCTCCCAAATTTTAGTTTGTTATTTTCTGCTATTTTCATATTGTGTTGTGTTTTTTTTCTGGTGGTCATCAATTTCTAGGTTCTCAATATAATCAAAGGTATAACTCTCTCACACAATTTTTCTTTATTACATCTATTTCATTACTTATATAATTTTGATAAAAGTTAAATTGTTTGGTTTGTTACTTTTTTAGTTATGTTTTAAACAAAATTCCCTTTCCATTTGCATAAAAGATAGGCAAAATGGGACTAATGAGCAGTAAACCATGATTAAAAAAAAATAGTTTTGCTCAAACTTTTTGCTTTCATTTGCTTTTTTCACTAGATTATTTTTCTTAATATTTCTTTTTTTCTTATGGAGCTTAGTAAAGGGTGTTGTAGTAGTCTTTGTAGCTTTTCTGTTAGTGGTTTTGGTGAATGTTAAAGTAGTGGAATGAAATTGAATGGATTAGAATGACCTATGCACTGTACACTAGATTTCTTTTCCCTCCATAAGAAAGTGTTGGCTTGGCCATTACATATTTTGGTGATTGTTGGGAGTATGTGTTGAAAATTTAAACCAAAAAGAAAATGTGCATAATGAGGATTGAAAAAATTGAAAAAAGAAAAGAAAAAGAAAGAAACATAGATAAATCGCTTCTTTTTTTTTTTGGTGAACACACAGTCTAATCTTAGGTAACAAAATGCCTTTCTTAAGACAATATACGTTGGTAAATTTTGAGTTACTTTGGAAATAACTTTGTGCTAAGTTTTGGAATCCCCCATTGTCAAAATAAAAATTGATGTTTAATTGTCTTTTAAATTGGTTTTTCAGGATTTATAAATTTACATTTTATTTAAGAGAAAACTAAAGTTGTAGGTTCTTTTTTCCTCTCTATTTCTGTCTTCTCTTTTTTAACCTCTTGGAATATGAGGACAACAAAATCGTGGTGTAGAGTTTTTGTTGTCCCATTGTTCTTCTTGCCTGGTTTAGTTAGTAAAGGAAAACAAGTGTTTTCATTTTTTGTCAAGTACATAATAAAGGTAGTAAAACTAGACAAGGAAATATGTAAAGAAAGCGAGGTAGACTGTGTGTGATGGCAAGTGGTGTTTGATAAATGATAGATGCTTTTGAGCAGTTAGAAAGTTTATTACATACTATGTGATGTTGATTTGAAAATACTGAACATTAGACATTTTTACTTTAATCCATCTAATCTAACTTTATTATTATTTTTCAAATTTAATTTTTATTTTTTTTAATTTCAGGTATCGATATTAGAATGGCTATTGAACGACTTTCAAATCCTTTTAACTTTGGCCAATTTTTAGGGCAACAATTTCATTTTTAAAATTGTCTTAGTTAATGTAATTGATGGCTTCTTACAAAAAGTACAAAATACAGGAGAAATAATCTTGGGATTAATCTTCTCCTGTCCAATCTTCTCCTGTCCAATTTTATTACGGGTATACACTGTCATCCCAACTTTAATCTTGGGATTAATCTTCGGACAAAATGTTTGGAGATATTGGGATTAATCTTGAGATTAATCCCAACATCAATTTTATAGCAATTGTCATCCCAACATTAATCTCAAAATGTTGTCATTGGTGTTTACCATCCCAACATCCCAACATAAATGGACATGAGTGATGACCCATCACTACTGATTGTCTTATATATAATGCAAAGGACTCCCAGATTGGGGACACACTAATAGACCTTCTTGAGGCTCCTTTAGCTTTGCCATTCTATGTCAATAACTCAATTTTTTTTAATGTTTTTTAATTTCCCAACAGTGGCTTCAAGACCCATCGTTCAACACCAAAATAGAGGTATTTTACATTGTCTATTGAATTTCCCTTTCTCTTTTCTTGATCGCTGTTGTTGGTTAATTATGTTGTTTGGATTTGTTGTTTGAATTCTGAATCCTGAAAGATTTGTTGTTTGGATTTGTTGCTTGATAATATTTTGTATTACTTTTAAGATTTCATGTACAGTATACAGTGCTTCCCTTTTGCAATAGTTAGCCTTCTATTTGACATGTAACTTTATAGAGATATGTCCAATTTTGGAGTTAATAATAATGTATTTTGGAGTTGAGTCCATCTCAATCTCAATTAAACAATGGACGTTTTATTTCTAGGCTTTTAAGTCTGTAGAAAATTTGTCAAAAATTTACCAAATAGGTTTTTGTTTTCAAGCTTCTTTTTTTCTCCTTCCTTGAAAGTTCAAACATTGAGTTTGCATTTGCTTTGATTGTTGGAAAACTTTGTTCTTTACCTGCTCGCAAAACTTTTTGCTTTATTGTTGACTGTAAATGAAATAACATAACAGCAACTTAAAGATCGCATAAACACGTAATTAAACTAAAATAAAACTATTTGGGCGTTAATTGAATTTCATTTGAAAACTCACCTATGTTCTTATAAAGTTTAATTTTAAATCCCTTCATTTGATTGGAAACTCCCACAGCTTCTGTGAACTTAGATAGATGTTTTTGAGTTTGTTTCATGATGGGTCACCAAAGCTCAACAATGGTTGTTTGCCTATGCCATTTTCTTGGTATAGAAACAGGGATTTTCAAGTTGAAGGCATAATTTTCTTGCCATTTTATTTTTAAGACAAGAAGGGTTGGGATTACAATTATATTAAATTAATAATTGATAATTAATAATCTATTAAATAGTATTGGGATTACAATTATATTCTAATCCCAACATTATTTACATCGTGCCTTCAGGCATGGGTATACACTAGTATATATATAAATGAAGATGTTGGATAACGGTGGGGGAAGATTCTCCCACCGAAAGTTTATTTATTTTTTATTATTTATTTTATAATATAATATAATATATTATTTATAACAAGTTATATACACACTCAAAATATGTATAAATATATAAAATTATAATATAATATAAATAAATAAATAAATAAATTAATAAAATATATATTATTGAATCAAATATATAACATTTAAGCACCGATCAATCTCACTTTCATCAATTATTTTCCTAAATTGTTCCATCATGTTTCTCCTTTATTATAATATGTCATATATATTACATGTAATTGTCACACAACATATTTTACGAGCGTTTATATATATATATATATATATATTACAAAATTTCAGTTAATTATAAAATTGATCTCCAAGTTCCCAAATTTACAAAATTCCTCATACTCTCAAAATGCACATAATAGTCCTAAATTCTATCTTAATTATAAATATCAATTTATTATTGTTAAAATAATCAAAATTACATAACTACTCTCGATCCTTAAAACTTACGAAATGCCCACATTTTGTTTTCCAGAATTATAAAATTGACCCAAAATTTTCAAAAATCTAAAAAATAACTAATTTATATTTCATATGTATAAAAATCTGTAGGAAATAATTACATTTTACACCTAATAGTATTGATTGTTGCCTTATTGGCACTACCATTTTCATAACAATTTTGCAATTATAAAATTACTAAGAAAAGATAAAAATTTCAAATCCAATCAACATTGTTAATTGCTTGAGAGGTTTGAATTAGAGCTAAATTGATAACTGAATCAATTTTGGTCGGTTCTCAATTTTTGAATTTAAAACCAAACCAACCCAAACTGAAAAAAATTGGGTTAGGTTGGATCCACAGGTTTAATTTTATTTTTTTGGGTAAATTATTCTAATCATTTTGAGATTTAAAAAGAAAAAAATTCATAAGTTTTGGCATAATTACACTGATTTTTCTCTTAATAAGATTAAAGCAATCAGAACCAATACAAATGATTTGTAAAGTTTTAGGGATAATTAAGAGTAAAATATAAATTTCAATAACAATATCATTTTTTTTCTTCATCCATAACACCTAGCAAATTATTGTTGGAAAAGTGGCTAAAACTATGTTTGAATGGTAAGGATGAGCAATTACTAGGAATCTTATTTTCATTAATTTGATAAGATAATTTCATTAAAGTGTTTGGATAATTCATGAATCATATGTAGGATTTTTATGCTGTTTTGATGTAAGTGTTTAGTTTGATCTTTTTAAACATAGAATTGTGAGATTTCTGGGAAAGTTGGAGATCAGGGTCTCTTAGTTTAGCAAATTGATTCCACCTAGAATGGTTAATTAGGAAGGACAATTGAACAGTGAATTTGGGTTCATGGGGCCCAATACGTGTTTTATTTCAATAATTTAAACTATTCAATGGGTAGAGCTCGTTGAGTATTTCATCCCTGTAAAAAAATACTTTGATTGGATATCGATATCCTTTGATCAGATTATATTTTTTTGAATGGTAAATATGATTTTAAAAATAAATTGTTGACAAAATATATTCTCCTCAACGGGCTATCATATCCGATCAATATAATTTTTTACAATGATAAAGTACTCAATGAGTTCTATACATCGAATGGTTTAGATTATTGAAATAAGACCCGTGGTGGGTCTCATGGGCCTAACTATTGGAAAATAATGATTTTTCGACAACTTTAATTCAAAATTAAAGTGGAACCCAACCGCCGGTTGAGGTGGATCTGAGTGGTTTTGTATTCTTTCAAGTGAGAAGATTACAATATAAGAATAATGAGCCGAAACCATTGTGTTGTGAATGAGAATTGTCTCATAAAGTGTGTATTATACTTAGATTTGGACTTAGTCTTAGTTTGAACTGGGCCTAGACTTGTGTTTGTGCATGTGCTGGGTTTGGTCTTGGATTTAGACTTGGACTTAATCTTGAGTTTGGGTTCAGTTATACTATGTTGGGTTTAGCTTGTATATGTGTTTGAGATTGGAAGTGGATTGAGTTGTGGCCCAACATGCGTATTCATTTTGCGACCCATCTAGTTGGTTTATTCAAATATCATTATATACATATTTATTTGTATATAATGATGGAGTTGATGACTATATTAGTGGCCATAGGTTTTTAACCTTTGTAACTCTAGTCCTAATGGCCAGAGTTGATGGCCTTGATTAATGGCATTTGATAGCCCTATTGATATTAGCTTTTATGGCTAAGGTTCTCTCTTACTAGTATAAATAGAGGTATTTTCTCTCCAATTTAGGAGGATAATTTTGGAGAGATATTTTTATGAAAAATGAAGATGGTATTTTGAGATAAAAAGTTAAAGTTTTTTTTTTACACCAAAGAAAATTTTTCCAATCTTCTTTTGGTAGCCCCTTCTTTGGTTTTTGTTAGAGAGAGTGCATCTATTGTCAAGTTCGCCAGAGCTATTCAGAAGGTGCTACTGGATTAGCTGGTATCGATTGTCATATCCTAAGAGACAGACGCTGGCGTACCTCCAGCATCTATCGAAAGGCCGTGAATCTGTTTTAAGGAAACTGTGGTATTACAAAGATTTCGATTTGCTTTTTTTCTTATCATTTGTTCTTAATTTTTTTTTCAGAATTTAGTTTACCTCGATGAGTTTTAATCTTTAGTTATCCATGTTGATAATTTGTTCTATTAATAATGTAATCTAATTCATTTATGTATTTTTAGTTATGTAGTTTATTCTATATTTCATTCTTTGATATAAAAAAAATTATTTTATCATTTTTATTTAATTTATTTTTTATATTTTTCTTGTCTTTTTTATGAAAAAATTCCAACACCAACAGCACTCTCCAGTCCACTTTATGAACTAGAGAGACGCCTGTTCCAATTAAGAATCACATTTTTATTCAAATTGCATCAAAATGTTGAAATCATAAATTTTGGAATCATGTTAAAATTCTCTCAAAATTATTGTCCTTCAAACATAACATAAAATTATTTAGAGCGAATGAGAATATCATTATTAATAATGAAATTAATAGTAATAAGATTTATGCGTCAATGTTATTCAAGCATTTGGTTTTATTAATGGTAAAATTTTGAATATTATACACCAAATTATTACTTTTTACTCTTAAATTCATAGTCCTCCAAGAACATGTGATTTCAATTAAAAAAAAAAAAAAAAAAGTACTCACTCCATCCCAAAATAATAGTCTTTTTTGGGAAATTTAATTTTTTTTGGTAGTACAATTATTGTACTTTAAAAATATTGATTTTTCAAAATTATCTTTTGATAGTATATTTTTTAGGGAATATTAATTGTCATAATTGTATTTTTTGTGTTGTTAATGAATTTAAAAAAATAACAAAATCAAAAATTCATATTATTTTAGTCATTAATTTTTAAAAATTGACTAATATTTTAAAATGATAAAAAATGAAATAAAATATTAATATTTTAAGACAGAATGAGTAAAAAAATTGAACTGCTAGTTAACTTGAGACTCCAATAGTTAACAGTCCTCTAAGAATGTGAGCCGCAGGGCTATCTTGGCAAACATTCATTTAAATGGTGCTCTCAGAAAGCTAATGGGGTTGCGCATAGGGTAACTCAGGTTACGTTACGAGGTCATCTTCCCTTGAATTGGGTTGTAGGTCCTCTTTCAACTCTTGTTTTTCATCTTCCTTACTTCTCTTTGTAAGTTGGTTTATTCAATCAAAAAAAAAACAAAAAAAAAAACAAAAAAAAAGCTACCTAACTTAGTAATATCATTTCTATTAGAATAGATAATCAATAATTACTTTCTTATTTGGGAGCTTTTTTAGTAAATTTTATTCTTAAGACTTATATTTCATTTAACTTGTATGGGGATGAAATATTCTCCATTCTTCGTACTCCTTGAATCCAAGCTTCATGTAGTCTTGCTTAACCTGAGAACAGAAAGACAGTGAGCTGCCCGGCGGTGTGCTGCCGGATATACCCTCCGATGATCAAGTCAGCACACTTGGAGAAGAAGAAGAATGAAGAGAGCACTGTAGAGAGAGAGAGAGAGAGAGAGAGAGAGAGAGAGAGAGAGAGAGAGTCGGAAATTCTTTTAGGTTGCTTACCTCTAACGTCTGCATGCTCTTCCTTTTCAAGGCTGACCATGCAACCTCAGAGATTGTGGGCGCACTACCTCTGCTGTCATTCTCTGGGCAGGCAGCTGTGCTCCCATCTTCCTTTCTTACACATGTAGAGACCAAAACCTCAAAATAGTGTTTGTCGAACCGCCAAACGGTATTGACGCATACTAGGAGTGAATTTCCCTCTTCTTATCATTGGTCCAAGTGGCATACACAACCGGGCTATTACTTGGAGAGACAGACACTATGATGGACAGCCACAGCTGAGCAAAATCAAACCAATCCATCAAAGCTTACAAGCCGTGGGACGCGCCGTTCGGTATCTTGGCCTCACACCGCGCCCTCGAGGATCGCCTATCTTTACATTCATGGTCCGAGCCACCTATAACTCGGTCAAATACAACCGTAGTCCGGTTTGCGGGCTTGCTCGTCCAAGCTCGGCTCAACACCACAATTCACGTGGGCCAAGCTCGATTTGACAACGTGTTCTGCCTCAGCTCGGCCAAGTATATCATGGATAATCCTAACTCGATGTTCCGCTGCACTCAGCACGGATCCAATTTGGTCTCAGCACTCTAAACTCTCCCTTTGAGGCCCAACACCATGTTCAGCATTGGTATAGCTTAGCTAGTCATTGGCGCAAATCTCCTTCTTAATTGCCCCTTTATACCATCCGAGCCGAGCGTGATTGGGATTACTATTCCGACCGAGCCATCTGATTTGGTCGGTCTTTGAGGCTTGCACCGGTTGTCCTGTCATTAATCGATCAGCCGTACTAACAAACCATCTTTTCAATGCCACATGGCCTTCCCTAACCGGTTCCATACAGCCCTACAGTTGTCCCACTATCTCCGAAATTTGAAAAGTTGGTACCCTTTCGCCATCATTCATATATACGAAAGGTCTTCCCCTCCCCCCTTATTGCTGTTCATCTTCCTCGTGCAAAACCCTAAACCCTTTGAGTCTCTGCCTTCTTTGCCATTGTCATCACTGTTGTCGCTCTCGCTTGCACCATTCCCAGTGTTTTCTATCTCAACGAGCATCAAAACGAAGGTCGAGACAGATTGGAGCTTGATCTGGTACTCAAATCTGTAAGTCCCTCTTACTTTCATCACCATTTTTGTGTTCTTTGTGTTCTTCTCTTTCCTTTTTCGTTTGGGACTGTTGATATGTTGCCAATGCTCCTCTCATAGGGAAAAATCATAGCTATCTATAGAAATTAGGCAAAACAGAATCCCAGAACGTACATGGGGCCATCGTGCCCCTTGTCTTTTTTAGCTTCTGTGTATAGCCTCGAGTTTAGGATGAACAGATTGATTTCTGGAAAAAATCGAGCTATTTCCCAATTTAAATTTTCAAATAGGATTGAGAAGACTTGAAAGTGGTTTGTGGACCTTCCAAGCAACAGTGGCCGCACTGGAAACTTGGGGAGATCATCTAACTGAAGTAAGCGCCAAATAATTAGGACTTGGCCCAAAATCGGCCTAACATGCTAGGTTTCACGATCGATCTAAAACCCAAACCGAGTCAAAGTTTAGTACGCAAAAACTTTTGAGAGCTGTGCACTCGTTGTCGTGCTAACACTTGCATTTATTTTTAATAATGCAGAACTAGGACCGACCAGGCACACATTAATATCACATCGGTGAGCCTCAAAAACTGAGCAAATAATAACCTGAGCAGCTTAATATTGACCGAGCTACAATCAATTTACTATACAAAATAAAACCGGGATAGATGGGGAAATACCGCTTTATGGTAAGCTCTCTTGGGGCAATGACTGAGTTCCGTAGAGAGTACCACATTCCTGATGATGTCCATCTTGAGCTGGCCAAGGAAGGAGATACTTCCTGGGGCAAATTGGACAAATGCCCCTTCACGGTGGTGTCTATTGTGGAAGGCGACCTATGCTTCCCAGTCCAACCCCTAATCTGCGAATTTTTGAGGCAGACTAGGTTATGCCCAACCCAGGTGTCCAACAATACATATAAGATAATAAACGGCGTGGCCGTACTGAACCGAATTCTCGGCTTGAATCTCAGTCTCGCCGAGATATTCCACCAGTATACACTTAACAAAAATAAATGAGGCTTTTGCTGGTACCTCAAAGTTAGGAAGGGCCGAGTAAAACTCATTGAGGGTAACCCAGATAAAGAAACAAACGATGACGATTTTCTATGGGTGTTTGACAATTACGAGGACACCGAAACACCCATACCAGGCTAGTACATACGAAAAAACTTTGGGAGCGCTGGTGAGCAGCTTAGCACCGTTTAATTTTGTATCTGTTCTGTTTTAGCCAATCTAACCCTTGCCTTTCTTTTGCAGATTATAAACTCTTGGCAGACGATTACACCCGCGCTAACCAAGAGGCTATAAGGGTTGTTTTGTGGCACCCAGCTGAGGAGCTTGAGCCTTAAAAGTTGCTCGGATACGAACCGAGTTACCGTCACACGGCGCCGCGCAAGAGTAGGGTGACCGATTTCCTTCGTGCCCCTTCTCTAAAGCCAAATCCAAACCTTCCGCCGATCAAACTAGTTCCGTTGACTGCTGAACAGGAGATGGCCAAGATCCGAGCTATCAAATTGATGATTACTGGAGAGCCGAGCGACTCTCAGCCAGAAGAAACGGCTGGGGGCCAATTCTCTATACCAGCCGCACAAGATAAAAGACCAGTGCTTGCACTCACCAACGAGCAAGTTGTCAGTCAATCGAAGAAAAGGCCGAGGTAGGCACAGACCAAGCAGCATTTGGTTGACGAAGATTCAGCCAAGCAGCAGCTGGCTAATCAGAGAGAGCAGACTGATCAACTGCTTGCCGAGCAATCTACCTGCTCCATTGCCCCTCTAGTTTGGTCACCTAAGATGAAGTATAAAGGCCGAACAGTGGCCACTGCTGACTCAGTCTATGCTGACAAGGATTATTCACTTGGCTTTAACATGACCAAGGGATTACTCCTCCCAGCGGACATGAAGAAGCACAAGGAATTGTCCGACCTGAAAGTCCTCCGTTCTGCAGCAAAGTCAATCGTGCTGGTAAGTGAACGAGCCCCTTTGTTGTCAACCGATTGATCGATTTTTGCCGTGATGACGTCTATTTTCTTGCAGGCTGTGCAGAAGAACTACTTGGCCCATGAGCGTATGATCGCCATACGACAAAGTCTACGGGAGGCCATCACTGACAACAAGGCCAAGACCGCCGAGCTATAGAAGTTAAAGTCTTCTCATGAGGTAACACTAGCCGAATGGGATCAGTTGGCTGAGCGGTTGGCCAGAACGGACGAAGACAAACAAAAAGCCTTACAAACAACCAAGTCTAGATACATCGCCAAGCTTCGCAAACTCCGCGAAGTGCACAAGTCGAGTTGGAGAAGAAGATCGATGACGCTGAAGACTGCGACTATGCGGAGGCAAAAAAGCTTACGAATGGCAAGTTGAGAGGACCAAGGACATCTTTTTCCAGTGTGGCTGGAAAGCTGCTGTGGAAAAACTTGGCCTTGGGCAAGACACTAACGTTTTCAAAAATCCTCCGGCAGCCTTCATTCCGGTCCACATGCAAGCTTATGCCAGTGTCGTACAACAGAAACTGATAGAAGAGGCAAAACTAGCAGTTGCGATAGATGTTTCCGCTGAGCCACAAGCCGATCAAAATCCGCCTTCAGAGGTGTCCGAAGAAGGAGTCAGCCAAGCCTAGGAGCAGCCCGAGCAGGTGGAGAATCTGGTGCCCGGCGTGGATGAAGAAGACGCTGAGATAACAGTGAGCGGCCAGGCCAACACCGTGGATCTGGATTGATCTCTTCCTTATTTTGTTTTTTTTATTGTTGTTGTTGTTGTTGTTGTTGTTTTTTTTTTTTTTTTTTTTGACCGGGCCATGAACTTGACTTTTGTAATCAAACTTTGTTATGAATGAAAAATGATAACTTTTTGCTCGCCACGTATTGCCTTTTTGTTTGCCTTGTTGTTTTCGCCTTCTTCAATTTGTTCGAATGATTGAATTGTTGCTTTCAATGCAACCGAGATACATACTGCTCGGTTTTGTATGCAGCCGAGATGAAAATCTGTTCGCAGTGCTCTAAACTGAGCTAACTTTTTTCCAAATGCATATAAATGTAAAGTTAAATTTCCCCGAGCAAAAACTCAGTTCGGTTTAGAGTAAAATTAATTCATGAGTTGCTTAAAGTGCAACTTTCTAGAAGGTGAGCAAAAACCAGCTTGGAGTAACAATCGAACTCAGCTCGGTATTACCACAAAAGTCGTTCACTCTATCAACTTTCTCCCAGGCGAGCAAAATCCCCTCAGGGTAACGAGCATTGTTAGCTCGGTTCCAAATCTTAAGTTGGGGAAAACACCAACTATTTGAGCGGGTGAGCAAAGTCAGCTCAGAACAAGTAGTCATAGTTAGGGAAAGCACCAACTGTTTGGTCGGTGTTCAAAGCCAGCTCGGATTGAACTAAATCAGTTCGGTCTAAAATTGTGGATTAGCCAAAACATTGGTTGATAACGAGGCGAGCAAAACCAGCTTGGAGACGCTTAGGGGAGCAAAATTAGCTCAGGCGATTTTGAGCAAAATCAGCTCAGCACAGGTAAACTGTTTGTACGGTAGGCAAACTCAACCCGGTTGGAGCATTGCCCTTGGCACTTATAGTAGCTTAATATCTTTGTATAGAAACGTATAGTATAAGAGAAAGAAGGTGCCATTTTTTATTACACATCACACATTACATCCAATAGCAAAAGGCTAAGCTTCAAAAAACAAAGAAGTAGAAAAGATTACATTTCAAAAGTAAAATAGCTGGAGGTTAGCTGCATTCCATGGTTTGGGGACGGCTTTGCCATCTAAGTCTTCCAGGTGGTATGCCCCTTTGCCTGCAAGGCTAGTTATCTTGTATGGCCCCTCCCAATTTGCTCCTAACTTGCCCTCTCCAGGGACCACTGTGTTGCCCATTACCTTCCTCAAAACCCAGTCTCCAATCTTGAATAGCCAAGGATGCACGGTCTTGTTGTATTTCTTGGAGAGCTCTTATTGGTAGGATGCAATGTGAATTAGTGCCCGTTCCCTTCTTTCTTCAACTAGGTTCAGTTCCAGGGCTACAGCCTCGCTATTTACGTTTGGTTCAAAACTTTCAGATCAGATGGTTGGCATGCCGATTTCCAATGGTATGACTGCCTCCATGCCATAAGCCAAGGCAAATGGAGTTTCCC
Organism: Camellia japonica; assembly: GCA_030407325.1. Lineage (NCBI taxonomy): Eukaryota > Viridiplantae > Streptophyta > Magnoliopsida > Ericales > Theaceae > Camellia > Camellia japonica. The sequence continues at coordinate 53,033,925 of JAPPVO010000017.1, forward strand.
GGTTGAACGTCTTGGTGTAGTGCGGTATACCCAGAGCACATTGAGGAGTTCCTCAGCCCACCTCCCTTTGGCCCTCTCCAATTACTTCTTCAGCTCGTCCAAAATAGTTTTGTTTGAGGCTTCGGCTTGACCAATAGATTGAGGGTAGGCCGGTGTAGAGTTGTAAAACTCAATCTTTAACTCCTTGCAAAATTCACAAAAGAGTTTTCCATCGAACTGTGTGCCATTATCCGAAATAAGGGCCTTTGGGATGCCAAAGAGAGTGATGATGTTTTTCCAGACAAACTTCTTTACATCTTTCTCCTTGATGGTGGCCAGTGGCTCGGCCTCTACCCACTTAGTGAAGTAGTCAGTAGCAGCGATGAAAAATTTGCGGTTGCCCAGAGCGGTTGGAAGTGGTCCTATAATGTCCAGCCCCCAAAGCGTAAATGGCCAAGGACTTGTCAAGGGAAGCAACTCTTTGGCTGTCTAGTAGACTTGGTGAGCAAATTTCTGATATTTTTCGCATTTGCGAACATATTTCTGCGCGTCGGCCTGCATGCACGGCCACCAATAACCTTGGGAGATTGCTTGGTATGCCAAAGATCTGCCCCCGATATGGCTTCTATAGATGCCTTCATGAATCTCGAAGAGGAAAGCTTTAACCTTGCTGGGGTGGACACATTTCAGGTACAGCCCAGTAAAGGATTTCTTGTATAAGGCGCCAGATGGAGAGAGCCAAAACCACTCTAACTTGGCCCTGATCTTGTTGGCTTCCTTCTTTTCAGTGGGCAGAATTCGATGTTTCAAGAAGGTGACGATTGGATCCATCCAGGACGGTCCCAAGTCCGTGCAGAATACCTCGGGCGCCTCTAGTTCCTCAATGCTTGGTCGGGGCAAGAATTCTATCATCAATGGATTGGGAAAAGTCATCTGCATAGATGCTAGGCCGGCCAATTAGTCGGCCTCGCTGTTTTCTTCGCGGTTAATCTGCTCCACTCTTATCGCGGCAAACTTTTTGACTTTTGCACGAACCAACGCCTGATACTTGGTCATCCTTTCATCCTTGGCCTCATACTCTTCAGAGATTTGATTGACCACCATCTTGGAGTCCCTAAATACTATAAGCTTTGAAGCCTTCATTCTTAAAGCACTCTTTAGTCTGGCGAGGAAGGCTTCATACTCTGCCTCATTGTTGGATGCTGGGAAACCAAGCGTGATAGCATGCTTAATGGTCAGCCCATCTGGCGATGTCAACACGACCCCTAGCCTGGCGCCATGTCTGTTGGAGGCCCCATCAACAAAGAGTTTCCACATCTCGCCAACGTACAATTTCCAGCAGTCAGAGGGATTTTGAGAGTTTCTCAAACCTAAGGCACTAGTTGGTTTTGTGCACAGCTTATCCGCATGGGTATTCGTTTGGTCGGTCAGCAAGTCGGCCTTCTCTTGCTTTGCTAGCTCGATTGTTCGGTCGGTTGATAAGCCGACCTGCTCTTCCATTGCTACCCCGGTTGGTAACTAGAAAGCCCAAAAATTTTCCAGTTCCCACTTCGAAAGCACACTTGGTTGCATTCAATCGCAACTTGTGGTATTTGAGGATGGTGAACATTTCAGCTAGGTCGGTAAGATGCTGAGGCTTGTCTTTGCTCTTCACCACCATGTCGTCGATGTAAGCCTCCATAGTGCGACCCAACAGAGGGGCAAACATTTTGGTCACCATTCTTGGAAAAGTTGCCTCGGCATTCTTGAGACCAAAGGGCATGACCTTGTAGCAATACAAGCCTCTGGGCGTAATGAACGATGTGATCTCTCTGTCTGGTTCGTACAATGCTATTTGGTGGTAGCCGCAGTATGCATCTAGGAAGCTAAACCTTTGGTGGCTAGCAGTAAGGTCCACCAACTGGTCAATCCTCAATAGTGGAAAGCTATCCTTTGGGCATGCACGGTTGACAGTTTTGTAATCGATGCACACCCACTATTTTCCATTCTTCTTCGGCACCACCACCGTGTTAAAGATCCATCTGGGGTATTACACATTTTCTATCGCCCCAGTTTCCAACAAGTTTTTGACCTCCTCTACCACTACCTTGGCATGGTGCAAGGCTGAGCGCTGAGTTCTCTAAATGACCGGTTGTGCGTTCGGAAAGACATTTAATTAGTGGCAAATGAAGTTAGGATCGATGCTAGGCATATCGTAAGGCATCCACGCAAAGGCTTCAATGTTGGAAACCAAAAAATTTACATAATCCCGCTACTCAGCACTGGACAAAGATGATCCCAAAAGAAAGAACTTGTTTGAATCATTCTCGTCGATGCACACTTCCATCAAATCTTCAACCGATTTTTCTTCGGCTTTTTTTTCCACATCTTCCGGGACCTCCTTTCCTTCTGGCTCTTCTATCATTTGGACAAAGCCTTTGGCAGTCTGGCTACCATTTACCACGACGAAGCATTGCTTTGCCATTACTTGGTCCCCCCAAACCTCTTCGACTTGCCCAGTTAGTGCGGGAAAGCACATCATCTGGTGATAAGTCGACGTTACTGCTTGCATGGCGTACAACCAGTCTCTCCCCAAGATCAGGTTGTAAGTCGACGGGACTTTTAGCACCCAGAACTCCACTTGCCTCGTGACTGACCCAGCCTTGACCGGCAATATGATCTTTCCGATTAGCCATTCCAGTTGAGAGTTGAAGTTGACCAAAGGAGATGTTGCTGGAGCCAGATCTTTGTCATCCAACTTCATTTGTTTGAACGCATCGTAGTAGATGATCTCGACCAAACTCTCCTGGTCAATTAGTATTCTCTTGATGTCAAAGTCTTTGACATGAAGAGTCACAACTAAGGCATCATTATGAGGTGTTTGAATTCTTTCCAAGTCCTTGCTTGAAAAAGTTAAGACGTCTTGTAACTCTGTCTTCCCTTTCTTCACAGTGGGCTGAACAGAGAGTATTTCCCTCATATGCTCGGCCTTCTTGATCATCCCCCTCAGCTCACAAACCCGTGCTGGTTCGATGATGCCATGAATAACATTGATTACTCCTTGAGGTGCCGCATCCAGGACGACGAGGCCATTTGGCTCGACTTGTCCTTGTGGAACGGCCCTCATACCCTCGTCAATGTATTGATCCAAGTGTCCCACCGCAACCAGCTCCTCAAAGTGTTGTTTGAGCTGTATGCAGTCCTTCGTTCGGTGCCCCCTTTCTTCATGGAAGGTGCAGCAGTACCTTGAGTTGAAGCCCCTCTGTGTGTCTCCCAATTTTGTCGGCCAACGCATATATGGCTCACCTCGAATTTCATTGAGGATGCGATAAATTGGGATCTTAAAGACTATGGTGATGCCGGTTCATGCCTTCAACTTCCTCTTGGCATCTTCCTCTTCGTTACGAAGAGCGTTAGCTTGGTCATTTCCGCGGCTTTTGATTTTGTCATTGTGGTTTGAACCACGATGTTGGTCTCTAGCTCGGTTATTAGAATAGTTATCCTCCTGCCCCACCAAGTGAACCTTTCTAGTCACTCATCTGTGGCGGCGCAACTGGATTTGCCTTCTCGGTTGTGGTAGCGGTGGTGGCATCATTTTTAACTCGGATGTGTTTGTTGATCCGTCGTATTAAGAACTCCATGGCTGTGGGCTAATGCATTGTGAGCGAGTCTCTGTGACAACCCTCACCCCCGATTAATGTTAAACTGTGTTTGAGTATGATAAGTAGTCGATTAGAATGAAATCTTGAATTGACTGCATGAGTGTATCGTTTTAGATGCATTTCTATCTGTTTGATTACTGAATGATCTATTCGTATTGTTATTTTGAATTGTGAATTGGAAGCCTTATCGGCGACCGAACCAGAAATTGATTAGTGTTTTATGCTAGTTAGAATTTACGTGATTTTATGGTAGGTTTAATTAAACTTTGATTTGAAATGATTAAATTAGATCAAATAATGTTAAATCACACTAGTTTAAGTAAATTACCAAATTGCCATTGAGTGGATAATCCTAGGCTAACTCCTCCACACTTCATACACATTTGGCATATCATTTCTTCAGCCACTTTCCTAGACCAAAAACGAGAGAGAGAGAGTTGGAGAGTTGGAAGAAAAATTTGAGTTCACCTAGATTGGCTTGAAACATAGAGGAATTGAAGGAGATTTGCAAAATTGAGCTTCCATACCTAGAATCCAAGACCTAAGGTAGGAAATCCTTTCTCTTAACTGTGAATTTGAGCTATTTCTTGCATGGTTCATGGAAAATTGGAGTATAGAGTCAAGAATTGGCTTAAGGTGTTGGTTTAAGAATTAATTCATGCATGCATGCCCATATCATGGAATTTTGAGGTTATTTTCATTAAAATTCTTACATGCATGTTCATGTCTTGGTAGGGGTCCATGAATTGATCATGTTCTCGAGCTCAAACTTGCATTTGATCTTGTTTTGGAACATTAGAGTTCATGGGAACTCATGCATGTATGATTTTGCATTGTCCTTCATGTTACATTTAATTTGGTGTTCAATTGGCATACTTTTGGGCTTGATTTCATAAATTGAACTTTGAAACATGTTGTAGTATGAGTTTTCAAGTGTTTTCTAGAAAATTAGCCCAAAAGAATCAAGTTTGAAGCTTTAAAGGTTGAGTTTTGTGCTTGGGGATCAATCTGGAAATTCCAGATTTTTGATCCACGCTCGAGTGAGGACTTCACGCTCGAGCGTACACTCTGAGTACATGCACTTCCGCTCGAGCATAGGAAGTCACGCTCGAGCGTGAAATGCATATGCCCAGAAGTTCTGGTGTTTTGCAGTCCGCTCGAGCGAGGGACTTCACGCTCGAGCGAGGGTCTGAGTCTTATGCTCGAGCGTGGGTCGAGCATCCATCAAGCGTGGAAAACGTGCATCCAGTACTTTTCATGAGTTTGCAGTCCGCTCGAGCGGGAAAAGCCACGCTCGAGCGGAGCTTTTTTGTCTGTATGTCCGCTCGAGCGTAGAAAGGCACGCTCGAGCGTGGACCCCTGTTTCAGCAAATTTTGAAAAGTGTTTTAAAGTACATCTTTGCATCCTTATTCCATCCTAGGCATTCCTAGGCCAAGTTTAAGGCATCTTAATGAGGATAATGTTATAGAACCACACCAAGTCAAGTTAGGGGCTAAGCTATTAATCCCAAGTGTATAACTTAGTGTGTGTTCGTTCTGCAACTGTATAGGGTTGGCACTCGAGGATGCTGACTAGCCTGTCTTTAGCCCAGTGCTTTGTGAGTAACAATGTTGTAAAGATATATTCAATTACAACTATTGCTGAACGATTGACTGTACAGCTTTCTGAAATGATATTACTTACTGAATGAATGTTTGTCCTATTTGTAAACTGTATTCGTGGCATCCATAGCAACTTACTGTTACTGTACTGTTACCGCTACTGTTACAGAGATTTTTGTCGGTTCCAATGCTTGGAACTACTACTGTTTACTGTTATGATGGCCATCAACTGACTGTTCGGTCTGTCAAGACCTACTGTACTGTTTTGCTATTGGATGTACCACATATGACTATTATGGTTTCTAAATAACTGTTATGGCATGAAATATGAGCCACTGATTGAATAACTGATCTACTGATACAATTGACTGTTTTAATTACTGAAAGGACATTCATTCTTAACCCCTTTACGCATATGTTATTCACTGGGCTTTAGCTCGCTGTTTATATTTATATGTAGGTGTCCAGGCACTGGACTGAAGCTAGGAGCGTCAAGTGAAGCTCCCGTTTTGTCAAGCCAACCTTCGTGCCTCACTTCGAGGTTCCAAGTCTGTTCAAGCTAAGGCTGATTTTGGGGTGTCCCAGTTTCACCCTTTTTGTCTCTGATCTGTAATAAGTGTTTAAGACTTGACTGTACAATTATGGTGAAGGGATTTGGTCCCTAACCTGGATTTTTTTGTATATGACGTATATATATGTTTTGATTACGAATGTGGCTTGTTATTAAAAGTCTTTTCGCATTCAGATTGTCACAGCTCATTGGACATCTATTTTTATTACTGTATGGCTTCCGCCAGCCCCTTACTCTGTATTACTGTCCTTACTGTTAAGCAGGCCTTTGGTAATCACGTATTACTGGCCGGTTGCGATGCTAAACCCATAGGGGCGTGTTTGGGTCGTGACAGTCTCGCAGCCTATGCCTGACTGGTAGACCTTGTTTGTATTGGGCGATCACCAAATTGATGGGGCAATCGAGGATCTCATTGTAGGTTGCTTAATACTTGGCATTGTATGTCTTCAAAAAACCACCCGACTCCATCTTGATGCTCAGGAGGTGGTCAACCTCTTTCGGTGTTCGAGTATTGGTGTTGAACCTGCTGACAAAGGCATCTGTTAGTTATTGTCACCCCTCGATACTCCATTCCGGGAGTCTTTCAAACCACTTCAGGCCTAGTTCTCCCAAACTCGCTGGGAATATGAGACACATCAAGGCGTTGTTGCGCCGGTGGCTAGCTATTACTTGCCGGTAATGACTAACATGAACTTAGGTTGGTGGAATCCAACAGGGGGTGGTGTGCTCTCGATCTCTGGGGATAGTGGGGTAGTGGTAAGTCTTGCCATCTCTCTGTCCATAGGCACTGGAACCACCACTCTAGGCGCCAGCATGTCATTTCCTCACTGCAACGGATTTGGGGACTCAGCCTTTGCAACGCCAGCAATCTTTGGGTCTCTCTATGGCGAGCTCGCTCCTCCAGCACATCCCCCAGGTCTCCTGAATGGGCAGAGTAAGAGTATCTTGACGTCGTCGATGGATGTGAGAGACTGTAACTGCTGTCGCGCGTGTAAGATCTCTCTATCGATCAGTCAGAGTCGCTAACTCCATAGCTTCGGGTGATAGAGAGAGAGGGTGTCCCATGTTGGCGACGACTGTCAAAGCGACGGGGTGGGGTGCACTCACTGTGGTCGCTCACTCGAGCAACACCCTTTCCCCTTGATTTGTCGCTTCAACGTCTCCATTTCAGCCGCCATCTTCTGAATGAGGGCATCTTGGTCTCTGAGTTTATGCTCCAGGCGCTGAGCATGCAACTCTTCTCACCGTCGGTGACCATCAGGACTATTTGAATGTTCAGTGCTCCTTGTGCGTTTGTCTCTCGTGCCTCTGAGTTGCCCTCTCGAAGATGTCTCCAGTCCCGCTATGGTCGAAATAGCGGAAGGGCCATCTCTCATTCAGACAGAATTTGGTATGATGCCATCGACAATGGACAGCGGTGTTTCGTCGTTGTTAGCCATGGGAAACGGTTGAAAAAGCTTGGAGAGCAAGGTTTGTTTGTCAAAAACTTCCCACAGATGGCGCCAATTGTATAGGGATGAAATATTCTCCGTTCTCTGTACTTCTTGAATCCAAGCTTCACATAGTCTTGCTTAACCTGAGAATAGAAAGACGATGAGCTGCCCGACGGTGTACTGCCGGATATACTCTCCGACGATCAAGTCAGCACACTTGAAGAAGAAGAAGAAGAATAAAGAGAGCATTGTAGAAAGAGAGAGAGAGAGTTGGAAATTCTTTTAGGTTGCTTACCTCTAACGTCTACATGCTCATCTTTTTCAAGATTGGCCATGCAACCTCAGAGATTGTGGGTGCACTACCTCTGTTGTCCTTCTCTAGGCAGGCAGTTGTGCTCCCCTCTACCTTTCTTACACGTGTAGAGACCAAAACCTCAAAACAGTGTTTGTCGAACTGCCAAACAGTATTGACGCATACCAGGAGTGGATTTCTTTCTTCTTACCATTGGACCAAGTGGCATACATAACCGGGCTATTACTTGGAGAGATAGACACTATGATGGATAGCCACAGCCGAGCAAAATCAAACCGATCCATCAAAGCTGACAAGCCGCGGGACGCACCGTTCGGTATCTCGGCCTCACATCACGCCCTCGAGGATTGCCTATCTTGTCATTCATGGTCCGAGCCACCTATAACTCGGTCAAATGCAACCGCAGTTCGGTCTGCGGGCTTGCTCGTCTAAGCCTAGCTTAACACCACAATCCGCATGTGCCAAGCTTAGTTTGACAATGTGTTCTGCCTTTGCTTGGCCAAGTATATCACGGATAATCCTAACTCGATGTTCCGCCGCACTCAGCACGCATCCAATTTGGTCTTAGCGGCCTAAACTCTCCCTTTGAGGCCCAACACCACATTCAGTGTTGGTATAGCTCGGCTAGTCGTTCGGCGCAAATCTCCCTCTCATAACTTATATTCTTTTTTAGTATTTTATTAGGTCCTATTTGGTGTAATATGACTAAATCACCTTACAACTTTATGCGCTTGTTTCTATTTTGAAATTAATACACAACAAAAATTAACAACAATTCCTTATTCTATGAAAAAAAATCTCACATTTATTCCATGCAGAAAATCTCTCATCATTCTAGAAAAAATCTCCTCATTCTAGGAAGAGATTTTCTCCCTTATTCCATGAAGAAAAACTCTCTCATTCAGGGGGGGAGGGAATCTCTCCTTTATTCCACAGAAAAATTCTCACATTCTCAAAATCTTAAATCGTCAACCTTCTAAATATTTCTCACTAAATGTTGATGTGAACTTTCACATTGCAAATGCATACTGATAAATAACATCTCTTTATGGAACCATACACACATCAATGTTATATGAGAGTGTAAATATTAACATTGGTACGATTACCTATTTGTATTACAGAATTAATGTAAATATTCACAGCTCTACGTACACACTATTTTTGCGCTAGTATGACTACTAATATACAACTAACATTTAAAAAACAAAACACATACCAAAGTACAATGTGAATGTTCATAATAAACAACAAATATACAACTAACTTTCAAAAAAAATAAATCTCATATCAAAATACAATGTGAATATTCACAGTTTACAATTAACATATAACTAACCTTAAAAAACTACACTCGTATCAATGTGAACATTCACATTATAATATAAAAACATAAAACAAAATTAAAAAAAAAATCAACTATTTCGATTGTTTAATGGTAAAAAAATGATTGTTCAACCAATAAGTATAGTAACAAAAATAACAAACATACAACTAACTTTCAAAGAAATAAAATTCATACCAAAATACAATGTTAATGTTCATAGTTTACAATTAACATACAACTAAACTCATATCAATGTGAACATTCACATTGCAACGTAAAAACACAAAACAAAATTAAAAAAGTGAAAATCAATTATTTCGATTGTTCAATGGTAATAAAAATAATTGCTCAACCAAAAGTATAGTAACAATTAAATACAATAAATCATCAAACAATATATTAAAAAATCATTAAATAATTCATATATATTGATGCACATTTTTAGAAAAATTTGTATATGATCAACTCCAATATAATATCGGTAAATAAATTACACAATATTGGTGACTAAACAAACCGACGACGAGACTACAATTTATGTATAACAATGGCAAAAAAACAAATGTTCATTGCCAATTTATCATCATCTCTGTTGTGAGTCCATCATTATCTCTATCATTGGTCTACATGTATAACTAACGTTCTCTTCTAAATATTCTTTCATGGCAGGACCTTATTATTATATAATATAAGCAAAAATGTCTCAAAACTCTAATCCATTTTTCTAAGATTTTTTTTTAAATACAAAAAATACATTTGTAATTATTCTATTGGTACTTTCCAATTTATTATTATTTTCTTTCAATTTTATTAAATAGCCTAATAATAAAAATGGTAAGTTCTTTAGAAAAAAAAGAAAAACAAAAAGAAAAGAAAGAAAAAAAAGAAACAAGTCGTAAGATTTTGAAACTCTCATTTTGTCCTTTAAAAATATAACTACACAAAAAAAAAAAAAAAAAAGGACAAAAAATAAAAAAGGAGAATTTGGTCAAAACTCTCCCATAATAAAACTTTAATACATTAAAGGCAAATACAAAAAAATTTTCTTAAAAAGTCCAACACATACCACTATTATCAAAATATTAAATTTTAAAATAATATAACTTTTAATGTATATGTCGATTTTTAATAAAATTAGTATTTTTAGAATTCTCTCATCAACATTTATCAAATAAGATCCATGTTGATTATGAAATTCTTAAATAAATAAATAAATATTTTCGTCGAAATTGATGTAAACAGTAACATGTTATTCTGTCTCATAGTAACATGTTACTTTAGTAATATTATTGTCCAAGAAAAAAAAACATATTTTATTTTGTCCTTACTCAATTATATGTTTCCTCCTTGTGGAGTTTAAAAACAAAATAAATTAAGTTGTCCTTTTTACCAAATAAGGATCCAATGAAGGAATTGTGGCTAAATTTTTCAACAAAAAATAGACAAAGAAAAACATTAACAAAAGAGAAATTAATGAAAATGGAAATATCAAAATTCAATAGTGATTATAAATATTCATACCTCACATCCCTTCTACACAAAAAGCCTAGCAATCATATTCCTCTAACAAATACTTCATTTGGGAACACGTTTTTTTAGTAATTTTTTGGTTTTTAGCTAAAATATTATGTAAAAAAAATCAGTATGTTTGAAATGATTTTTTAGTTTTTTATGAAAAGATGTGCAAAAAGTAAAGAGAAAAATGAATCTTTAATTTTTTGGTATAAGTTGTTGATTTTTTAATTTTTTTAATGACTTTTTGACTTTTAAGTTAAAAAGTGATATTGCCAACAATTGAGCTTGGTTTCTGTACGAGCGCGAAATAATCTTTTCGTATAATCCTGTTGATCAAGTTTGCACTCCTCCAAATATCATCGCTTTACCACCTGAAAACACAAACGTGAGCTAACCGGTGGGTGTGTGCCGGAAACCCCTCCGATGCCTAAGTCAGCAACTAGACAATAGACAATAGACAATAAGCTCTGTATATTCTAGAGTAAGAATTGTGATACCTGTCCATAGGTCCTATCATGAGCTTTTATAGATTTTGCTTACCACAATCTAGTAGGACTCTAACTCCCCTTACATGAGTCCTCCTAGGAATCACACACCCTACTCACTACCAACCAAGTGAGACGGTTTGCACAATCCTAGTAGGACTCTTCTCTTCTTAGCAGAGTCTTCCTAGGAGTCTTATGCCCAAGGATAATGCTTATTCTCAAATCATCCTCACCACTGCAAGCCAAGTGAAATGGTTTTACCAGGGCAGAATGACAGCACAACCGAGCTAACACCTCTAACACGCTCAGCTCGGTACTTCTATAGGCAGTGCCTAGCTCGGTTATCGCCCATTTACCTCAGTTTGGAATACCCTAACCGAGCTACTTGCAGATATCTCTAGCCGAGCTAAGAAGGATAAGCCCCAAGTTGTGAAGCCTATTCACCTCGGTCCACAAATCAGTCCCTCACCATACCTGGACCTAGCTCGACCCATAGCTCGGTCCCTTACTACACCATATTTGAGCTCAGCCCTAATTTACATAAAAACACTCTCTCAATTGCCCCTTAATGCCATCTGCAACGCATGATTTAGGATTACTCTTCTCCAGCTGAGCTAAAAACGTTCAAGCCAACCGAGCTTACCTTCTACCGGGCTGCCGATTAGTCTGGTTCATAAATGTCTTTTCAATTGCTTTACACGTCTGAATCATTTTCTATTCTCTTGGACATGTGGCTAGCTCCTATTGGTCAAGTATAGCTGTCACAGCCGTCTTCGTACTTCGAAAATCTTGAATAGTCCTGCCTTTTCCGTGCGTTTTATACAAAAAACCCTACTTTTTTGAACCAAATGCTCCACCGTTCATCTTCTCTCACTAGCCCTCTAAGTCTCCATTTTCACGACCATAGCACCTGCAAAGCTTGTGTTCCTATTGGCATCCTTACAGATTTGACCTTCGTCCCTTCACTTCGAAGCTGAAAGTAACTCAAGCCTTTTTTCTCTTTGTTTGTATAGTATAGCCACATGTAGTATAGTATATATATGTTTTTCAAAACACACTCGTATGGTTTTCACACAAATGGCTAAGAACCATTTAGACAAGAATCACGTTCTAACTGGATTCACAAACGATCTGTAATGTGATGTTTTTGATCCAAAATAACACCACGGCCGAGATAGGAACCTGTTTGCCATAGGTGCGTATTAGACCGAACTAGAAACCTCACCCAATGACCGAGCTAGAACTTGGAGCCATCCCTTGTGCCATGACCGAACTAAGAACGTGGACGCACCGTGCATGCTAACCTCTAACCGAGCTAGAGGTCTTGTGTTAGCCCTTTTGTACTACCGAACTGAGAACTCCCTATCATTAAGATGAACCGAGCTAAGCCTTCACATTCTTTTTTGTAAATTGACTGTTTACTTAGTCCGGTCCAGCTGTTTGGGCATAACGCTTTTTATTTCCACTTTGCAGACTTGACTAGGTTGGCCAGGCATGCCTTTGCACCCTGCCCCTAGGCAGCTTTACTCAACCGAGCCAACCAAAGCCCAAGCCGCGCCGAGCTAGGCTTAACTTATTCTCAACATTAAGTTAACATGGGTAAATACCGATTTCTAGTAGACTCTCCTGGGGCCATAGCCGAGTTCCGAAAGGATTATTAGATTCCAGACGATGTTCACCTCTCCCTAGCCGAACTAGAAACAACACCTTGGGGCAAACCGAGCTTCGTCCCATTTACCGTGATATCCATTGTAGAAGCTGACCTTCGATTTCCCGTTCAGCCTCTCATCTGCGAATTTCTTAGGCAAACAAGACTCTGCCCTACCCAGCTCTCCACAAATTCATATAGGATAATAAATGGTATCGCTGAGCTAAACCACCGAGCTAAACCGCCGGCTTAGCCTCAACCTCGGATTGGCCGAGATATTTCACCAATACTCGCTCGGCCAAAATGACGATGGTTGGGTGTATTATTTAAGAATAAGAAGAGGCCGAGAGAAAATAATTAAAAATACACCAAACAAAGACGTGAATGATGACGACTTCTTCTGGGTTTCTGGCAATTTTGAAGACCAGGAAGCCCAGATACCGGGCTATAATATTAACTGGAATAAGGGGGCTGCTGGTAAGGATACCCCGGTTCTCTTTTAATTTTGCTATTTCAGGCTTTAGTTTTACACCGTGCTGACCGTTGCTTTTGTCCTTCCTCTGTGGAGATCTAGACTAACTAAAATCACAGTACCGGTATGCCAATTAGGACACCCTTCGCGCCGCACTTCGGTATCGTCACCGGGGTTGGACCGAACTACTGAACTTCGAACCGACATATAGATACAGCGGAAGGAGAAAGACCAGGGTAACTGACTTCCTTCTCGAACCATCACCAGAACCGAACCCCAACTTGCCACAGATCAACCTCATTCCCTTAACTGAAGAACAAGAAATGGCCAAGCGCCGAGCTGTTCGAGTACTAATCATCGAAACAACTCCAGCCGGCTAAGTTCAAATCGGGACATCACAAGCCGGTCAGACACAAGAGGCTGTGGTGGCCCTGTCAATAGCCCGAGCTTCATCATCTCGGCCAAGCAAGCGCGCATGTACTATTTCGACCGAGCCCCAACACTTGATCGATGAGGATACCGCGCTGCCGGATAATACGATGCCGAGCCCTGAGCCCGTGCATTCTGACCAGGCTAGCCCTTCGGAATAGGCTCCAAGAATGGCTTACAAGAACCGCGCTATCACGAACACAGACTCGGTGGTCGCAGACAAGGACCATAGACTTGCCTTTAACCTCGCCAAAAGCGTGTGTCTGCCAGCCGACATGGAGCACCATGACCACTTGACCGAGCTCAAGGCCATCCGCTCGGCAACCAAGTCCATGGTGCTGGTAAGTGCTTCCTTTGTTTTTCCAATTTACACGTCTGTTTGCTCGGTTTTAATCATAATCTCTATCTCTCCTTTTTGCAGGCCATGCAAAAGAACCACATTGCTCATAAGCGCGTGCTGGAGCTGCGCAAGACAGCGCGGCTGGCCGTGGCAGACGCCAACACAAAGACGGCCGAGCTGAACGAAGCCAAGCAAAAGACGACCGAGCTTGAAACCAAAATCACCCGACTCATCGAGCTGGTCAACTTGGCCGAAACTGATAAGTAGAAGGCCTTGGCCGAAAAGAAGGACCACTATCTGCGCGAGCTGGCCAAGCTCGAGAAGAAAAAAGATGCTGAGATAGCCAAGCTGAAAAAGAGCGCGGAAGACACTGAAGATAGGGGCTACAAGGAAGGGGAAGCCACCTACATCCTGCAATGTGAAGCTGCAAAGGATATATTTTTCAAATGCGGATGGAAGACAGCCGTGTCAAAGCTCGATTATGGCCAAGAAACCGAGGTCTTCTAGAACCCTCCTCCCTACTTCATTCCAAGTTATATGGCAGACTACGCCAATGTCATTCAACAAAAATTGCTCCAAGTAGAGGAAGAGGCATCCCTAGACCAGAACGACGCCCCAGCTGCTACTGACGAACACGGTCTCCAAACTGCTCAATTAGCTCAGGTGGAGCCACCGGTGCCCAGTACGGTTGAAAATGTGGCTGTGACTGACCTACCTGCTGGAACTGGGCTACCGAGTGGTGAAGTTCGGGTTGACCTAGATGCAGATCCGGACGATCTATTTGCCTAATCTTGTATTTTCTTCTTTTGATGGTAACTTTTTGAAAGAATTTGTAACTGGGCTGAAGCCCCACCTCTTGTAATGCAATTTTAAATCCTGAATGAAATATGCTATTTTTCCCTTCTTTTTGTCCGGTTCATATCCTGCTTATGTTTCTCTCAACTTTAATTGGCATGTCTTGAACTTTTTTGGCCGAGATAGCCATCTCAGTTTATTTGCTTTATAATCTGCTAACCTTGCTATGTGTTGACTCTGCCATCTTTCTTCAGTTTAGATCCTTATCTTGGCTGAAAAGAAGTAAATGTTTGTCATACCTGCCAACTTTTTTCAGCCTAGATCCTTATCTCGGCTGAAGAGGACTAAAATGTTGGTCATACCTGCCAACTTTCTTTAGCCTAGATCCTTATCTCGGCTGAAGAGAACTAAAATGTTGGTCATACCTGCCAACTTTCTTCAGCCTAGATCCTTATCTCGGCTGAAGAGAAGTAAATGTTTGTCACACCTGCCAACCTTCTTCAGCCTAGATCCTTATCTCGGCTAAAGAGAAATAAATGTTGGTCATACCTGCCAACTTTCTTTAGCCTAGATCCTTATCTTGGCTGAAGAGAACTAAAATGTTGGTCATACCTGCCAACTTTCTTCAGCCTAGATCCTTATCTCGGCTGAAGAGAGCTATGTATTGGTTATTCTTGCCAACCTTCTTCAGCCTAGATCCTTATCTCGGCTGAAGAGAGCTAAGTGTTGGTTATTCCTGCCAACCTTCTTCGGTCCAGATCCTGATTTTGGCTGAAGAGAGCTCAATGTTGGTTATTCCTGCCAACGTTCTTCAGCCTAGATCCTTATCTCGGCTGAAGAAAGCTAAATGTTTGGTTCTTCCTGCCAAACTTTCTGATTGCCCCTTGCTGGTAATAACTGAGAACAACTTTTACAGTAGAAAGAATTGTGCTAAAAACTACTTGTTTTATTTGAAAAAGGGAAAAAATTACAAGTATTCTAAGAAAAAGCTAAAAATAAAATAATTTGAGATTGGTAGTGTTCCATGGCCTGGGAATAGCCTTGTGGTCTCCATCTTCCAAGTAATATGCCCCCTTTCCTACTAAACCAACCACTTTGTATGGTTCTTCCCAGTTAGGTCCTAACTTGCCGTCTCTAGGTACCAAAGTGTTGCCCATTACTTTGTGTAATACCCAATCCCCAATCTTGAATTGCCTCGGATGTACTGTTTTGTTATATTTTCTAGATAACTCCTGCTGGTATGAGGCAATGTGGACTAGAGCTTTTTCCCTTCTCTCTTCTGCAAGGTCGAGTTCCAAGGCTATGGCTTCTTCGTTCAAGTCTGAGTCAAAATTTTCACTTCTAATAGTGGGAGGCCTACTTCTAGTGGGATTACAGCCTCCATGCCATAGGCCAAGGAAAAAGGGTGTTTCTCTAGTTGACCGTCGAGGTATGGTACGATAAGCCCATAAAACATGAGGAAGCTCCTCAGCCCACTTGACTTTTACTTTCTCCAACCTTTTCTTCAAACCGTCTAAGGCGACTTTGTTTGATGCTTCTGCCTGGCCATTCGTTTGAGGGTATGCCAGTGTAGAGTTATAGAATTCTATCTTGTATTCCTCGCAAAAGCCCTTGAAGATTTTGCCATCAAACTGAGTGCCGTTGTCGGATATTAGGACCTTGGGTATGCCGAATCGAGTTATGATGTTCTGCCAGACGAACTTCTTAACATCTTTCTCCTTTATTGATGCGAGTGCTTCTGCCTCCACCCACTTTGTGAAGTAGTCTGTTGCTGCGAGAAAGAACTTTATGTTGCCGGGTGTCGTTGGAAGTGGTCCCACTATGTCTAGGCCCCACATCGCGAAGGGCCATGGGCTAGTTAAAGGTAAAAGCTCTCTATCTGGTTGATGTATTTGGTGTACGAACTTCTGACATTTCTCACACCTCTTGACATATTTTTCTGAATCTGTCTGCATGTATGGCCACCAATATCCTTGTGAGATTGCTCTGTAAGCCAATGATCTTCCCTCTTGGTGGCTTCTGCATACGTCTTCATGTATCTCAAACAAAAATGCCTCGACCTTGCTAGGATGGACACATTTCAAGTAAGGTCCTGTAAAGGATTTTTTGTATAACGCCAATGATGGAGAGAGCCGAAATCACTGTGACTTTGCTCTTATTTTGTTGGCCTCTTTCTTCTCTTCAAGTAAGATGTCGTCTTTTAAGAATACTATAATGGGGTCCATCCATGAAGGGCCTAGTTCGGCATAACATACCTCAGTTACTTCAGGTTCTTCAATGCTTGGTCTAGGTAGGAAGTCGATCAGTAATGGATGTGGGATAGATGTGTCTCCATTGAAGCAAAACCTGCTAGTTCGTCTGCTCTAATATTCTCTTCTCGGTAGATTTGCTCTATTCGAACTACTTCGAACTTCATGACCTCCTTTCTAACTAACTCTTAGTACTTAGCCATCCTCTCATCTTTTGCCTCGTAGTCGCCTGATATCTGGTTTACTACCAGCTGGGAGTCACTGTAGACCATTAGCTCGGTGGCCTTCATGAAAAGTGCTGATTTTAGGCCTGCTAACAGTGCTTCATACTCCGCCTCATTGTTGGATGCTGGAAAGCCAAGGTTAATTGCCTGTTCTACTATTAGGCCATCTGGTGAGATGAGGACTACGCCAAGTCCTGCACCGTGCCTGTTGGATGCTCCATCCACGAAGAGCTTCCACATCTCTCCAACGAATAGTTTCTAGCAAGTAGAGGGGTCGGATGATGTCTTGGGGTCATGGGTGTTGCTGATGTTTTCTTTCAAGTCCATGTCTGCTGTTGGGGTTTGATCTTCACTATTTGACTGCCCCAAGTCTTTACTTTTCGATTAGTCCTTGCTGGGAATAGCATGGTTTGCCCCTTCCCTCCCGTTCTCAATCTTGTATGGCTTGGAATGTAGCTGGACATCTTGTTTTAGGGGCTGCGCAGTTCCCGCGACATTCTCTCCCCCCCTGTCGGTTGAATCGGTCAAGTCAACTGGGCAGATGTGATGACTTCCTGGTGTGAACTCAGCCACAAAGTCTGCTAAAGCTTGGGCTTTTATTGCTGTTCTGGGTTGAAACTTGATATCGAACTGTCCTAGTTTTACTGCTTATTTCAAGATTCGTCTAGAAAAGTCTGCCCTCTCAAACAAGGCTTTTAATGGGAGAGCTGTTAGGACGATTATGGTGTGGGCATGGAAATAATGTGACAACTTCCTTGAGGCCATCATCAAAGCTAAGGCCAACTTTTTCAATGGTAGGTACCTTGTTTCAGCATCCAGCAAGGTTTTGCTAACATAAAAGATAGGCAGGTGTTGGATTCCTTCCGTTCTGACCAACACCGCGCTGCCTGCATGCTGTGAAACTGCCAAGTACAAAAAGAGCTCTTCTCCTGGCACTGGGGTTACTAATAATGGAGGAGAGGTCATGTAGTTCTTCAGGCTCTCTAAGGCACGGTCGCATTCTTCATCCCACTTAAATTTGGCTTTCAAAGCTTAGAAAAATGATCGATATCTGTCTGACGACCGACTTATGAACCGGTTGAGTGTGGCTGCTAGGCCAGTGAGATGCTGTACCTCTTTGACTGTTTTAGGCCTCTCAAGTTCCTAGATTGCTTTGTTCTGAGAAGGGTCAACTTCTATACCTCGGTTGGTTACCAGGAAGCCTAGGAATTTGCCTGATCCTACATCAAATGCGCACTTGGATGCGTTCAGGCACAACTTGTTTTTCTTCAGTATTTGGAACATTTCATCTAGGTCTCTGAGATGGTCCTTCTCGTCTTTGCTTTTGACCACCATGTCATTTACATAAGCCTCCATCATTCTGCCTAACAATGGTTCAAACATTTTGTTGATCATCCGTTGGAATGTAGCCCTTGCATTTTTTAGGCCAAAGGGCATGACCTTGTAACAGTACAATCCCCTGGGTGTTGTGAATGACGTGACCTGCTGGTCTGGTTCATACATAATGATCTGATGGTAACCTCTATACGCATCAAGGAAGCTAAGTTGATTATGCCCTGCCGTTAGGTCCACCAGTTGGTTTATCCGTGGCAGGGGGAAGCTATCCTTTAGGCATGCCTTGTTGACTGTTTTGTAGTCCACGCAAACACGTCACTTTCCGTTCTTCTTTGGCACTACTACAGTATTGGAGATCCACCTGGGATAGTGCACTTCTCTGATGACCCCTACCTCCAGCAAGTTTCCCCTTTTCTCCGCCACTATCTCCGCGTGGTGGAGTGCCGATCTACGAGTGCGCTGTATAATTGGTCTGGCATTGGGGTGGACATTAAGTTGGTGGCAGATGAACTTAGGGTCAATGCCAGGCATGTCATATGGTGTCCAGGCGAACACTTTGATGTTTGAGATTAACAATTCTATAATCTCAGTTCTCTCAATGCTGGACAAAGATGAGCCGAGTAAAAAGAAACTTTCTGGGTCTTTTTCATCTATTCTTACCTCAACCAAGTCATTCACTACCTTCTGCTTTGCCGACATCTGCAAACAGTTTGTTGCTTTCAGGTTCTTCCACCATCTGAACGAACCCTTTTGCGGCACGGCTGGCATTTATAGTGACGAAACATTGCTTCGACATGATTTGGTCTCCTAAGACTTCTTCAATCATGTCGGTTTCATTAGGGAATCGTAATACCTGATGGTAGGTTGACACCACTGAGCGCATGGCATGCAACCATGCCCTTCCCAAGATTTTGTTGTAGGTGGAAGGGACCTTCAATACCCAAAATTTCACCTGTTTGGTCACGGTTCCTGCCTTGACTGGGAGGATTATCTTGCCTACTGGCCATTCTGGCATTGAGTTGAAACCAACAAGGGGAGATGTTGCAGGTGCCAGGTCTTTGTCCTCCAATTTCAGTTATTTGAAGGTCTTATAGTACATTATCTCGCATGAGCTTCCTTGGTCGATCAGAATCAGTTTGATATCGAAATTCTTGACGTGCAAAGTGACCACCAATGCGTCATTATGAGGGCAATGTAGCCTTGCTAGATCCTTGTCTGAGAAGGATATGACGTTCGTAGCCTCTGTTCTCCCATTTTTGATGGTAGGCTGTGCACTTAACACCTCTCTCAAGTGTTCTGCTTTTTTAATCATCCCCCTGAGCTCACATACCCATTCAGGTTCGACAATCCCATGTATGACGTTGATTACGCCTTGGGGTGGACCATCGGCCGGCATTCCGTTTGGTTTGTTGGGATCCTGAGGGGCTGGTTGTGTTCCTTCTTCAATATACTGGTCCAAGTGTCCAGCAGCCACTAATTCTTCCAAATGTTTCCGCAATGGTGTGCAATTCTTAGTGTGATGCCCCTTCTCATCATGGAAGGTGCAACGGGACCTCTCGTCATAGTCCCTTTGTGCTTCTCCCAACTTGGCAGGCCGCCGGACTAAGGGTTCATTACGTATTTCGCTGAGAATCCGGTAGATAGGTTTATTGAATATGGTGGTGATGGTAGTGCGGACTCTTAACTTCCTTTTTTCTGGGTCCTCTTTGTTGGCTCGCCTGCCTTGCCCATTCCTGCTTGGTTGTTCCACCGTGTTGACTTTTGCTGTAGTCTTTTTATCTGGCAATGCTGTTATGCCAGATTTTGCTTTAGTACGAGCGCTATCTTTCTCTACTTGGATATGTTGATGCACCCTTTCCATTAGGGCCTCCATCGTAAGGGGTGGCATCATTGTCATTGAGACCCTCAGTTTGTTGCCGACTGGTAAACCCCGTTTATATTGTGCGATGACGAGGTTTGTAGGGCAATCCCTAATCTGGTTGAAGGTCTCCCAATAGCGACTGTTGCAAAATCTCAATGTCTCCTTTTTGCCTATGTCAATGGAGAGTAGCTGATCAATCTCCACTGGTGTTTTGGTATTCGTCATGAATCTGGTCATGAATGCTTCTGTCAATTATGCCCATGAGGTGATACTGCCTTCGGGCAACCTTTCGAACCAGGTTAGACCTAGGTCGCCAAGGCTGGATGGAAACAGCATACACATTAGAGCCTCGTTCGGCCGGTATACTGCCATAACCTGGCGAAAGTGGCTTAAGTGCATGTAGGGGTTTGACTTCCCTTCATAAATAGTAAATTTGGGCTGATGGAAACCTGAAGGTAGTGGTGTGTTCTCTATTGTCGGAATGAACGGCGAGCTCTGTAATCTTGCTAATACTGTATCTGCTGGTTCGTAAGCAAGGCGTAGCATTGGCATCCCTACCTCGACACTCCCATGTGTCCTAGGGGCCAATCGCTGTAGGGCTGAAACCTTGCGAAGGTCGCGAGCCCTGGTGTCTTCCTTCCATCGTGCTCTCTCTTCCAGCACTGTTCGTAAGTCCGCCGACCTAGGCAACTCCGTGTGCCTAGATGTCGTCTGGTGCGTGTACGAGGGGCGATAGCTGTTTCTCTCCATATATGACTTTTCAGTCCTCGTTCTCTTAGACTTGGAGTGACGAGTCCTGGAAGTCCTTGATTGAGTGTTGCCTGTTCTGAGGCTCCTATTTTCCGCTTGCGATAGTGTGGTATGTTTATCACGATCTTCCGAGTGGCGAGGGGGCGTGTTGCCTTTGTGCCCCTCTCCTGTCGCCACCCATTTTCCTTTTATTTGGCGCTTCATTGTCTCCATGTCATGCTCCTTATTAACTCGTCTTGCTCCCTCACGCGATCTTCCAAAACTTGAGGATCCAGCCTCCGCCTTTGTCTTTCGGGACTTTGAGAGCGACGGGGACTAGTGCCCCGTCTCTCCCTTGTGTCCCTTCGGGAGTTCCGTCGCTGGGGTTCTAAGTCCGCCATGGGTGGAATAGAAGGTAAATCTTCGCGCCTCCCACCCCCCTCCGGGGTTTGTCCATCAATAGCAGATTGCGGCAAGTCTTCATTGTGCGCCATTGCTTTCAACTAGAGAGGAAAATTTGATCAAAAGGTTTTGTTCTTTGTGAATTTCCCACAGACGGCGCCAATTGTACGAGCCCAAAATAATCTTCTCGTATAATCCTGTTGATCAAGTTTGCACTCCTCCAAACATCATCACTTTGCCACCTGAAAACACAAACGTGAGCTAACCGGCGGGTGTGTGCCGAAAACCCCTCCGATGCCTAAGTCAACAACTAGACAATAGACAATAAGCTCTGTGTATTCTAGAGTAAGAATTGTGATACCTGTCCATAGGTCCTGTCATGAGTTTTTATAGATTTTGCTTACCACAATCCTAGTAGGACTCCAACTCCCCTTACATGAGTCCTCTTAGGAATCACACACCCTACTCACTACCAACCAAGTGAGACGGTTTGCACAATGCTGGTAGGACTCTTCTCTCCTTAGCAGAGTCCTCCTAGGAGTCTTATGCCCAAGGATAATGCTTATTCTCAAATCATCCTCACCGTTGCAAGCCAAGTGAAATGGTTTTACCAGGGCAGAATGACAGCACAACCGAGCTAACACCTCTGACATGCTCAGCTCGGTGCTTCTACAGGCAGTGCCTAGCTCGGTCATCGCCCATTTACCTCAGTTTGGAATACCCTGACCGAGCTACTTGCAGCCATTTCTAGCCGAGCTAAGAAGGATAAGCCCCAAGCTGCGAAGCCTATTCACCTGGACGCAGAAATCAGTCCCTCACCATACCTGGACCTTGCTCGGTCCATAGCTCGATCCCTTACTACGCCATATTTGAGCTCGGCCCTAATTCACATAAAAACTCCATTTCAGTTTCCAATATCTTTCTCAAGCACAATAAAAGTTACACAAATTTCTATCACTTTATGCTGTGAATTTGTTTGTATTGATAGGTGTATATAACGTTGCATTGCTAATCATTTTTTTTTTTTTTTTGGGTGTGTGTTTATGCATTGCAATACTTTCTTATTTTATTTTTTTTTATTTTTTATTTTTTTCAATGAACTATTACCATGATGCTTTACCGTGTAGGTCCCATTAGAAAATACATATTGGAAAAATTTTATTATCATATTTTTGAAAAGAAATTTTTGTTGTAACATTTTTATATAATAGGTTGTAAAGATACACAATATCTTCATTTAAATATATATATATATATATATGTTCTGTACAATTTTCTTTTTTCTTAGAGTTCAATCAACATGTAAATATATCTATCTATCCTATTATATAAGTAAAAATATCATTAGGCTTTTGATCTCTAAAGTTCAAACTTTGTTCTTATAATTTTTTGAAATAAAAAATTATATAAATACACATGACAAATTACCATTAATTTTCAACTTTAAAGTTTTAATTGATTTCTTGATTAATATGGAAACTTTTTTTTAATTTATTAATTTATGAACTATTTATGACATATATTATCTATATCTATATTCTATTTCTATAATTTCAAATTTAAATAGGAAGTCAAAAAAAAAAAAAAAATTTGTAGCCATATCCATAGTTTTAGTCTAAAATTCGAATATATTTGTTTTCTAATGTTAATCAAAAAAAATTTAAATTAAAATATACATGTGATATAAAATACATCTAGCCATATCTAACTTAAAAAAAAAATAAAAAAATTACATATATAAAAAAAAACTATAGATAGAATTTCAGAAGAAAAATTTTAATCATTCCATGGTTACATCCAATTTAAAAAGGAAAGTCCAAGTGAAATTTTAAGCATATATAATTTGAAAATTTTAAAAAGTTTGAAAAAAAATTCAGAAAATATAAAAATAAACAAAAAATAATGAACTTTTTTGGGTTTATTTTGGCTTTTTCCATTTTCTTTTTTAAAATTTTACAATTTTTACTTTTTATATATATTCGTCTACACAAGATAGACTAGAAAAATAAATTTTTTTTTGACATAGTTAAGAATTTCAAAAAAAAAAAAGAGATAGAATATTATAAAAATATTTTTAATTAATTAAAAAACAAATTTATCAATCATTGTTCAACAATGTGCATAGCATCGGTTATACGCTAGTATTATGTAAGTAAGTACGTTGTTGGGTCTTGAAGGTTTAAAGTCTCAATGTAATTTTCTCAAATTATTGAATTTATAAATTATAAAACAATGGTGCTACACACATCAATTACTATACCAATTAGTATACTAATACATGCTATAGTATTGCAACTTCAAAACTATGTGCCCCACCTATTATATAAACTACAAAGACTTAAAGCCAATAAAACTGTCCCACATTATCCGTTAATATACTAATTGATATACCAATTGATGCTTATAATTTTATTCATTATAAAAATACACATCATGAAAGTATTGAGTTTCATAATATGTTAATATCTCTTAGATATTTAATTAATAGAAACTAAATTAAAGTAAGTTTTAAAATGAAAGAATATGCCATTATTGTTTAGAGCAATGCTACATACCACTAATTTATCATCACTAACTCCACCACTAGTGAGGTGGCAACTAAAAAAAAAACAAAAAAACAAAAACCAAGGCACAAAACATATGTGGCAGTGGGTAGGACCCATTGCCACATCATTAGAGCCACCACTAATTAGTGGTCTAAAGCATTTTTGTATTGTTTATTAATAAATAAGGAAATGTTTTCAAATTTCCTTACAATATAATCTTTTTAAAAATGCTTGCACAAAAAATAAATTTAGTTTTTAATTTCTAAATCTTTCTAAAAATGTTTATACAAAATATAATTTATTTATATTTTTCTTATAAGAATGTTATATAATTAAAACTCAATTTAATAATTTTCTATTTTTGTAAGCAAGTTTGAAAATATTTCCTTATTAATTAATAAACAATAATGACATATTCTTTCATTTTAAAACTTACTTTAATTTAGTTTCTATTAATTATGACATTTTTTTTTCCTCTAAATTACCTTACCATTTCAAAATTTTATAAAATATATCTAAAAGATAATATAATATATTTTTTTTTCAAATACCACTGTTATACTCAGAGTCTTACATTTTTTTATAATTTTTTCTGGCACTTCTTCATTAAAATATTTATCGTTCCATCCAATAAAATAATATAGTAAGTTGAGATATGCAATGTGGATGGTTTGATCAATTATATTAATCTATCTAATAAAAAATAGATGCTATTATTATTATTTTTATTTTTGGAGAATGAAAACAAATAGAACTTATTATTTTATATATACTATCTATCATTTATAACAGCAGTGCTGGGGACCCAGCACCCCACCTCCACGTGGGGGCTCTCACAGCAAGACTAAATAAATAAATAAATAAATAATTTTGAGTCAATCAGAAAATAGTGGGGGTGGTGGGGTCACCCTTATTGGGGGTCCAAGACATTTTTCTATTTATAATTTAAGTATTTTAGAAAGTAAAACTTTGGTGGGTGTTTTTGAAACTTTCAATCATTTTTTCTCATAATTTTGATATTGAAAATCTTATTAATTGTGGTCCATATTTTTATAATGAACTTATGTGTAGGTCTTAATAACTGGACTTATTATTCAATAGGTCCTATGATAATTAATGTCATTTTTCATCAAACACTATTAAAAACATTACTAATTATTAATTTTTAGCAACAGTTTAAAAATTTTATCACAAAAAATGTCACTAATTATAAGTTTTAGAGACAATTTAAAAAAATCGTCACAAAAAAGTAACTAATTTTCAACTTTCAGCAATAATTTGAAAAATTCGTCACAAAAAAACGTAATTAATTGTAAGTTTTAGCAACTATTTATAAAAATCGTGACAAAAAAGTCACTAATTGTTAATTTTTAGTGACATGCAAAAAATCGTCACAAAAAATTATTTTTAGCATTGATTTTACTAGAACTTATTTTCAATGGGACTTAATGAGAATTAAGTCCAACTATTAGAACATATTAATAGTTTACCCTCTTTTACGAGAAATTCTATTTGCACATACCTACTTACTTCTATATACATTATTTCTCTGCATACACATTTATTAATTTAATTATAGATTATTGTTCTCATTCCACACACTTCATATTCTAATTATACACTATCTTGTATCCTTATACACACACCACATAAATCCTCCTTCATACATCTGTACCTATTTTCAATTCAAACCCTCCTTCCACACACACACCTGATATTCACACTTATGCTTCAAGAAAAACAAAACCCAAAAACTAAAAACAAAACCCAGAAAATAGTGCGTGTACAATGAGATGATTATTTATCATTTAGTATGAACATAATGAACCGTGACATATAGATTGAACTATTTGTATTCATAATCTGTCACAGACATGAATGCAGAAAGCCCAGTGGAGGGATTCAAGTCCATATATGTGCCAAGACCAAGAGACGAAGCATTGGAGGATCCTAAGCAGGAAGCACTGTTAGTAGGAAAGTTAAAAGGAACACTTCGTAATATAGTTCCATCTTTAATAACATCCATCCATACTAAAAATGATGTTTTTAAGGAGTTTTCTGAGGTTAACAGTTTATACAAAAGCCAGCCAATTCTTGAAAGAAAGTCCCAGAATAAATTTTTGAATAAACTTGTGTTGACAAAGGTTCCCGGCCATATTCAAGAGTTCTTAGAAGAAATCGTCAAGTTTAACTAAATGGTTATTTTGATATAGGATATAATTGTTATTAAAATAATATAGATAAGTACGTGTGTGGAAAAAGAATTTCTCCTATTTTACTAACTAGATGTTTGGGATAGCTTTTTTATTGACTTTTTTTTCCTTTAATGATCTTTTTGTTAAGCTTTTAATGTGTAATCGATATATTTAATATATGAAATGTTTTTAGTTTATGATTTTTTAATTTAAGGGATTGGTTTAATAATGATATCAAAATTGTTGCCATATTTAACTTTTGAAAAAATAGAAACTACTTTAATGAAAATAAAAACAACCACCCAGTAAATGATCATCATCCAAACACATAATAAAAATTAATTTGGTAAAAACAAAAATGTGCAAAAGATTTATTGATTTTATATAATTTTATCTTTGATAGATAGAAATAATTTTTTTAAATTTAAAAATATTTTTTGACATTTATTTTTATCAAATTAGTTTATATTTTATCAAATTAACAACTTTGTCCTTTAAATTAAGCAATGGTATATTCAATTATCCTTATTTGGAATAAGATTCAAAATTTAAGGTCACATGTGTCACAATTCAAAAGTTAAGAATCAAAGTGACACAAGTCCCAAACTATAGGGACCTTTAGTGTAATTCGCCCAACAAAGATTAAGGCCTGTTTTGGGAAGTCAATATTTTAGAAAGAAAAAAAAAAAGTCAAAAAAATCACTACAAAAGTCATTTTCTCTCTACTTTCTTACATGTTTTTTCATAAAAAATTAAAAAATTACTAAAAAGATCAATTTTCAAAAGTTTGCTTTAAATTTTCATTAAAATTTGTATCTTGAAAAATTATTTAAAAAATAAAATTCTGTCAATGAGACAATCATTTCTTCAATGGTAAAATAATTTTATGAAAATTTAGAAGAAATAATAATTAAGAATATTGATCACTCATTAGGAATGTTTGGTTCTAGAGGTGTAAAAATGATCCGCTGGCTAGAGACTTGACCCAATTCAACCCCCTTGGGCCAGGGCCTGGGCCATGCTTTTTCTGGCCTAACCCTATTTACCTATCCCGCCCAACGCTCAACGTAATTTTTAAGTTATTTTGGTGAAAATAATAATAAATAAATAAATAAACTGTCAGGCCAGTCCAAGCATGACCCGACCCTAGGCTTGAATTTCCCTAGGGCCTGGGCTAAGATTTTGCGTAAGTGGACTGGCCTAATTTTTTGCGAGAGCTCGCGGGGCTCGATGGTAGGTTAGGCTGGCCAAAATTACACTGCTTTTTTTTTTTTTATTCTAAGAGGTGATTATAGTTTATTCTAATTTGGAATTTTATGTCTGACTGTTTAGTATAGTTTCTGCTTATAACTTACTAAGTAGAAATAGCTTAAATAAATTGAAAAAAACTAATTATTTAAAAGTTAGATAATAAATGCTTTTAGTTTTTGCTTTTTAATTATCAAATTTTAGCTTTAAAAAAGCTCTACCAAATAGAGTCATTAATAGATAGGGGCAAAGCACCAATAAATCCCAAAATTCAATTTGTTGAACTATTTAATACTACCTTTTATTTTGTAAACTAATAAGTCCCAATTGAGTGTTAATTACATAGAAACCTATGTAAGTAACATGTGGCTTGTTTTTAGTAGAGGGTAAATGTGAGTTTTTGCTAATGCTATAGTTACCAAAATATCCAAAAGCATACTATAGCATTTTTATGTTTTCCCTCCATCCCGAACAAACGATCGAGATGTAATGGAAACTTTTGGATTTCCATCCCAATGTTAGTGATTGAGATTCTCATCCTGTGTGATTGAATATTCACATTTGGCAACGTTGATCATTCAATATACAATTCCAATGTTGTAACCCAACCCACAAAAACCCTAAAAAATAAAAAAAAAAACCCCTTGTTTAGCGTTAACATTTGCAGAGGCGATTCGTCGTTCTTGACCTGTGATTGTCATCAATCCCATAACATCGGCGAGCTAACATCATCGGTGAGTCGGTGTTGGCGTGAGTGCTGTTGTACGATGACAATAGGCATGTAAATTACTTTGATGTTGATTTGAATGTTTGTGGGATAGAACATCATGGGGTTGATGTTCAACACCAATGATATTTTGGGTTTCGAAGTCGTATTGTGAGTTAGAGGGTCGAATTGTTCTAGTTTTTGAAGATGTTATTTTGCTCCGAAATCGACTATAATGAACGAATCACCCAAGACATGAACATCATGAGAAGACAATGTTGCGAACCCCTATTCATCGGACAATCACAAATACGTTCCAAACACAACATCATACACCCATTGATCCAACAAACACCACCAAATTGTGATTCGCAGTGAGAAATGAGGGTTCTTGACCTATGATTGTTATCGATCCCATAACATCGGCGAGCTAACATCATCTGTGGTTATGTTGTTTTGTGATATTCCAGTATTGTGTTTGTTGCTGATGTTGCTGATGTCGATGATGTTGCTGGTGCTGATGATGTTGATGATGTTGTTTTGTAATGTTCTAGTACTGTGGCCATGTTGTTTTGTGATGTCCCAAAATATAACATTATAAACCAAACACCAAACTGGAATGGTGAAACAACTTCCAAAAGAGTCCATGAAATCCCCTTCTACAAAATAGTAATGTCACAACATCCCTTAAACACACACACTATGACAAAATCAAAATGAAATCACAATATGGGAAAAAATTTAAACTCTATGCACAATATATCAAAAACATATATCATACCAAAAATAAAAAGGACTAAATGGTTTTAAAAAAAAAACTTAAGACTAACTAGAGTAACATTTACTAAAATGAGATTTATGTTTAATTTTTCATAATAGGGCAAAGGTATGACAAAAAAATAAAACAAAATAAAAAAATAAAAACTCAATTGATCACCAACTTTATTTAAATTAGATTTGAATGAGTCATAGATTTTCATAACTACACTGTTGCTGTCCCTAATCACAAACTTTTTAATTATAGACATATTTTTATTTAAATGGGTAGATATACAAAAATATCTTGGTACAATTTTCTCTTATTTTACAATTAAAAAATATTCTAAAATGAACATAAATAAATTTGTCTAAACCAAATTTTTTAAAAAAGTTTCATTGTATACACAAGCTCAATGCAAGGGCTATATATTATTAACAATAAATATCAGAATGCTTGGATTGTGACAATTCTTACTCAAGTTCTGACATGAATTAATTCAAGTTAGTAAATTTTTTCCTTAATCCTGACCAAATTTAAAATAGTCTTAAGGCTATAAAATTTCATGAACTTAAATTACTTAAATTGGGCCAACCAAGTTGCACCTTGGCTAGGTCATGAGGTAAAGTAGACGGGGCTCTAAATTTTATGTTAATAAATATCTTTATCAAATATCTCAAAATTCAAAAATAAAAATAAATTTATAATCTAAAAATTCGTAAAATATTAATATATATCGTTATTATATACATTTAGCCGTGCATAGTATGGATGAAATGCTAGTTGTAAAATAATGGTGAAGGAAGATCTTTGATCAAGTAAATCCCTCACATTGAGGCAAAGAAAATATTAGAATAATAATTTTCTATATTTATACACAGTATTTTGTATATATCATAAATAAAATATATCTAACAATAATTTTCTCTCTCCTAGATATATGGTATAATATATATATTATAACAAAAGTTTATAAGAGTAAAATAGTTTACATAATACTTCTAATATAAGCAAAAGGACCTATTAGAATATAATTCATATGTATGGGACTAGGTGGAACACAAGAATACTTTGTAAACTTATTGGTCTATAAGTCCTCTAAATGAAATTTATAAATAAATCTCTCTTCTTTTTTCAATTTCTTCCAAACACCATCGTTATAAGACCCAAAATCAAAGTATATTCTCCTTCAAGATTCCTATCAATTAAAGATCAGTTATCAGCCAAAAAAAAAATTTATTGATGAATTTTCAAGCAACTAGAGAAGATATATAAATAAAGAGGGAAAATGTAAAAAGTATCACAGCAAACCCAAGCCATCCCAACAAGGTTGGCACCTAGAAGGCTACCCGATCAGTAATGTTAGGAACACAGAAATCAAACACAGAATGAAACACAACCCTCTCACATGAGTTGGGTCCCACATGTGAGTCACACTTCTTGTGAGAAAGAGTTATGTTCCATTCTATATTTAGTTTCTGTACACATAGATTTACTTGTCAAATATAGCCAATGTTATGCAAATTAAAATCTTAGAATTATAAGACCCCAAAACAAAATTCATTCTCTTTCAAGATTTCGATCAAACAAACATAGCTAATGTTATATAAATTAAAATATTAAAAGAATATAATTTTAGGTTAAATTTGTGGAACTCATATTTCCTCCGAATCTTATAAAAGACTAATTTATCTTAAATATTTTTATTTCAAAAACAAGGAGAAAAAAAAAATATATATATATATCTCCCTTAAACTACAGATTAATTTTGCCACATAACCACACACCCCACACACCCTGTCATGTGTCATCTCCAACTATACAATCCCTTGCAAAATGTAGAAGGACCGAAAAACATGTAAACGAATCCAAATCCAAATAAAAATTCAAATTGTTGTTTCCTATTTTGCCCTAGGAGTCTCGTGAAGTAGTAATGTTTTGTTTTGTTTTCCTAATATGAAGAAATTCTCTTGAACTAGTCTTCTTCTTCTTCTAGTATCCCTATACTATTATATATATACATATATCTTAAAATTTTTAAGCTTTTGCTCTCATTCTTACTTCCCAATTACTGGGTTTAGTATCGGAAGAGCTTCTCAGATTGTTGACGGAGCTCCGATTCACGAAGATAGTGGAGGGATGAAGGAGGACGAGGATTTTGAAAGTGATTATGAAGAAAACCAGGTCCAAAGGGATTGTGAGAATGGCGATGATAATGATAACGATGAATCTGATAGATTTATCGACAGCCAGTTATGGCCTCAAAGCTACAGGTAATATTTTGTATATATATATATATATATGTGCGTGTGTGTGTGTGATTTATTGTTTTATGATTGGGTTATCGGTCGTTAACAGTGATGACTCATTGACTTGTTTGTTGCTTATGCATGACCTGTTGTGATTGTGTTGTTATTAGTTGGGTGTTGGGCCTCTTTGGGCTCACCAGAAATCTACATCGATAATTTGAACCGTCTAATACATAGGGTTCGTGTTGATTGGATATCAATAATCACTTGATCAGATTATATTTGTGTTAATAATTTATTTTTATTATTACCGTTGACACAAATTTGATGCGATCAAATGACTATCCATATTCAATTAACATGAGTTTTTTATAAGAATAAGGTACTCAATGAGGTCCAAACATTACGGTTAGGATCATCAATGCGGACTCTGTGGTGGGTCCACGAAATCCAACAGTACACTCCAGTCCTATTTCAGACTAGAGAAGCCCGTGCCATTTGGTTATGATTCATAATTTTTTTGGTTTAGTTATGAGTATTTTATTTTTAATTATGACTGAAAGTGAAAATGATTTAGTTATAACATTGTATATGATACACACCGTACACTTTTGTATTCTGAACCTTGATTTTGTTATATCAACTTCATGGATTGCAATTTTACAACAGGTAAGACAATCTATCTTTTAAAGTAGAAGATTTTGAGATGTTGTGACGAATTTATGATGGAATCAGCATTAAAATTCTATACATTTCTGAATGAATATGATCAAGTAATTAGTTGACTAAACTTTTAATCAACACTGTTTAAGATTATTTAATTTTATTTGTCTTTTAAAAAAAATTCTCAGGTTTATATATAGTGGATTGATCACTCAATTCTTCAAATTTGTTATAAAAAAAATAGAGGGGGTGAGAATGTTTAATATGAAAAAATTTAATAACTAATACTACTTTATTAGGTTTTTGTCTCGGAATGTATCTTTTAATTTTGTTTATCTATCTTGTTGAAGCTTGTCTTGGATAGAAAATAGAACTAATGGAAGTTAAAAACATATTGTGCTAAAGTTGAGTGCTCTGATAGTCTTACATTCCTTAAACCTTTTTTCGTTTGTACTTTAAATCTCGAGAACCCATGATGATATTTCATCAAATCCTGTGCATTGCCCATGATGCATTAGTTGGGAAACATTAGCAATTTTGGATTCTTTTGTTTTCTTAAACCATGCATTATTCCTGTGTGTGAGATTGTTGTTTAGTTGGGTCCAATTATGAGTAAGAGTCTACATACAAGAAATTTCAAAAATTAAACTACAAACTTTTAAAATTGTACACGTTACCATGATTGGGCTTACCTTTAGTAAAAATAATCAAGCTACTATTGTGTTGACATTATACTCTTGACATTTTTTGTCTGTGATTTAATTAGTGTATGTCTGACTTGCCCACTTATTTAACAATTTATGTGAATTTCTTTTCTACTATTCAAGAAATATTTCATAACAATTGAGGCTTTAGACCGGGCAATAGTACTAGGGTACAAAAAGTGATCTTGTTGCCCAGATTCATCCTAGACTATGTGACCCACACACATTAGACATAAATTTGTGTGGATCACACTCTTCACATTATGTGAACTTTCTATGTCAAAATTTTTGTGTATGTATTTTTATTCGATTAGGGTGCATGGTGGAGGTGAAAAAGATTATGAATGTTTGGGAAGCATAAATTGTTTTTCTTGTTTTGTTAACAAGAACTTATAAAAGCAACCAAGATTGTGTTTCTCACATCCAAACCAAGCATTTAATAAACTTATTTTGACATGGGCCATATTCAATATTTTGATGGAACTTTTTAGAAACAACATTTGAATTAATTGTTTTCAACTGATGTTTGTGCTGTGTTTGCAGGCAATCCATGGACATGTACACAAACATGGCTCCACCCTCTGCTAGCTTCCTAGCGGGCACAACTATAAGCACCTCCTTCCTGACTTCACCACACCAGAGACCTCATGGTTCTGTGCCCAACTCTCCCCTGATTAAACCGCTCATATCTGAGGCAACTTTACACAAAGAACAAGTGCCTACCTCAAAACTATCTATAATGTCATCTTCAACTTCCCAGCAGTGTTCGTATGCTCAATCTGTTTTTAATGGTGAAATTCACTTGTTCTTTCTCTTAAATTTTTCTTCCTGGTCTATTGTTGTGTATAATGTTACATAATTTTTCTAGAAAGGCACACAAGGCATTGCATTCATCTTGGATGACGCACATGCTCCATTGGATGAATGCAATGCTGCCAGCACTACATTTTATGCACTTTTTTCTATATATATATTTGGTTTTAGCATTAAGGCAACTTAGTAGAAACCCCAAAACAAAACAAACCTTTGAGAAATTGCTTTCAGAGTTACTGTTATGTAAAATTTTCTGAAAAGCTGCAGAGAGTATTGCATTCATCTTGGATGAGTCGCATGCTCCACCAGGATAAATGGAATGCTGCCAATGCTGCATTCTGTGCACTTTTCTGTTAACAATTTTTTTTTTTTTTGGCATCAAGGCAACTGGGGAGGAACCCAAAAACAAACACAAACCTTTGAGAAATTGCTTTCAGAGTTTACTATTTATTAGGTTTGAATGTTCTATTCGCCAATATTTTGAAGTCCTCTTTTACCATCGAATGTAGCAATCAATGGTCTATGCGGTATAGGACTTCTTACAACTCCTTATGCACTCAAAGAAGGTGGGTGGTGGAGCCTCGCAATTCTCATCATCCTTGGCATCATCACTTGCTACACCGGAGTTTTGTTGAAGCGATGCTTAGAAAGCTCCCCTGGTCTTAAAACTTACCCGGATGTTGGGCAGGCTGCTTTTGGAGTCCCTGGTCGCGTATGCTTAGCAGTAAGCCTGATATCAATTTCAAAATTATCATAAAATTATTGATTTAAATTTCATTAGAAACAGAATTTTAAATTGTTGGGCTAATCTGACACTTGGGTTTTGAATTTTGATTATTGCAGATAGCCTTATACATAGAGTTATATGTAAGTGCACCTTTATATCCCCCCACCTGCTTGATTAAATTTATCTTCTTTGTTTTGTTGCCAGGTTTGTATTATATAGTAAAAAGTATGTATCTCTTATCTGTAGTCGTCTTGCGTGGAGTACTTAATTATGATGAGTGATAATCTTTCTGCGTTGTTCCCAAATGCCCACATAAATTTCAATGGAATCCACCTTGATTCTTATCAAATGTGCACAATCATATCTACTCTCTTCATTCTCCCAACTGTTTGGCTTCGAAACCTCAGCTTGCTTTCGTACATTTCAGGTATCCAATCCACGTTCACTTTCTTCTTTCCTCGCATTACTTGCAAGTTGCAAGTTCGCGCTACAGCTTTTTGTTTTTGTTTTTGTTTTCAGTTGGAGGAGTTTTTACTGCTGTGCTCGTGTCACTATGCTTGTTGTGGGTTGGGGTGGTTGATCAAGTTGGGTTTCACCCAATTGGACTACCTTTGAACCTTGCAAAGCTTCCTGTCACAATTGGTCTATTTGGTTTCTGTTTTGGATGCCATTCTATTTTTCCAAATATCTATTCTTCCATGAAGAAACCATCACAGTTTCCGTCTGTTCTAGCAATCAGGTGATAATTTGCTCATGTGTGGCACTAGTTACATTGATGATCCCCGAAATATGCATTTTGTTATACTTTATTCATCAATCTTTTGACTTTTTCAGTTTGGTTTCCAAACTACAATAGGTCAGTTAAAATTATCTCCAACAAATTGATTAACGGGAAGAAGTATTTTTGGAACTGTACTAGGGTCCAAAAATGCATACCTTGGGGACCAATCTGATGCATCTGCTTTGGTTATTTCATATCCCCTTTTCTTTTTGTAAAATTTTATATTTCTAATATCAATAAAAATTAAGGTTTTGTGGGATTCTATTATGGCTTCATGCAGGCAAGTTGTAGCCTGCAATCTGAACTGAGGATGGTTTTTAGAGTTAGCCTTTCATTATTTTTTGATTGAAGCTTGCCTCTTTACTTTTATATCTATTACAAAAATATCCAACCTCTGTCAATCAATTTGGACGACATGAGGAGACTAGAGCCCATTTAAACTCACATTTAGTAGTTTGATACCCAAATTGATAAAATTAAAAGGTTAGGGACTACAGTGCAACAAAACGCCTACTTTATCATTAATATAATTAGTCCTTAAAACTGTTTTTGAACTTCTTGTTAAGGCAAGCTCGTTGAAACTTTTCTACAAGTTGTAACAAATCTTACTGCATTGTGATGAATTTGAAACAACGTAAATTGGTTCTAATAACACCATGAATGGAAGTTTACCAACATGAGAATTATGAGATTTTTCAACACTTCATTTATCAAAAGGACAGAAATTTTCATTAATTTGCCTAACATTTGTTTACTCTGCTACAGCTTTGTCACGTCTAGTGTTCTTTATGCTGCGGTTGCAATATGTGGCTTTCTGATGTTTGGTAACTCAACCAAATCCCAGTTCACGTTAAACATGCCCCCACAATTCATTGCTTCCAAAGTCGCAGCATGGACAACAGTATGAAAAACAAAAACAAAAATCATTCCCACCATATTTCATTGCGTTGAAATTTGAATTGCTGCTATATGTATTTGATCTGTTTCTGTTGTAGGTTGTTGCACCGGTCACGAAGTATGCCTTGACAATTACCCCTGTGGCATTCAGTCTCGAGGAGCTCTTGCCTTCAGCTCAGTCAAAGTCTCATGGTGTGTCAATACTCATCAGAACAATCTTAGTACTCTCAACTTTGGTTGTGGCATTGGCAGTTCCATACTTTGGTAAGGACTTCTTCCACTTCACATTATCTTTAATTCTAAAGGTTTTTTAAGTTCCACTACTATTTTGTCTTAAGAGAGCAATGAACGTAATAAGCCAATGATATGGTACACATCCCTTGAAAATGGTGTGCATCATATGCAAGTTATACTGCATTTATGCTGCTGGTTTTGTTACTAAATGGTGTCAGTTATGATCCGAAGTGGTGGTTTGTTATCACCAAATGTGGTACGAAAGTTTCTAGGGTTAATTACAGTTAGCATCCTTACATTTTAACAAAAATCTCACTTTGACCCATTTACTTTTAATTGTAACATGCAACCCCTCACTCACACTTTAAGTCAAGTTGCTATGTCACATTTATGTTCATTATGGAACTTGTTATGTGAGCCATACGTGAAACCTCATTAGCACCTGTACACTTTCACCAAAATTTTACTTTAGTTCTTGCACTTTCACTGAAATCTCACTTTAATCCCTCCACTTTTAATTTCTGTCAACCTAACAGTAAGTAGATGAAGGCTGGGATTACAACTTGAAAGTGTGCAGGGTTGACTGTCACAATTAAAAGCGAAGGAGCCAAAATGAGATTTTGGTTCCAAGTTCTTAAATTGGGGAGAGAGGAGAAATGTCTTGTCTGCTAAGCTTTTGTTTTGTGAATTTGATTGCAGGTTCGGTGATGGCCTTCATTGGATCTTTGCTTGTTATGCTTGTAGTAAGTATCTCATCATATTCACACCTCAATCCACTGTTGAGTCAATGATGCAGTAAATACACAACAATGCTATATACCAAAATAAAAATACCTAAAAAAGTGATTAGAATTGAATGTATAGATCAGATCTATTCTGGGTATGACCCATACCACACCAATTTTAAACCTACACTTTAAATTTAGGTTTTGAACATACTTTTTTGGGTAAAATATACCATGGACTAATTTCAATCCTTGATTTTCAATTATAGGCTCTAATTTTCCCATGCGCTTGCTATCTTAGCATTTGTCAGGATAGATTGACAAAGCTGCAGGTGAACATTTTTTATTGTCTCTCTCTCTCTCTCTGTGTGTTTGTGTGTGTGTGTGTGGAATCTTTGTTAATGACAAAGTTTGATAATTTTGATCTTGTTTTTCCAAATGCAGATTTCAACTTGCATACTTATAATGGTGGTAGGGGTGATTTGTGCAATTGTTGGCACATACTCAGCAATTATAAGCATGGTTGAGGAGAGGGGATGATCAAATTTTAATCCAAGTCTAAACTCTGCGTCACATGTCTGTTCTTGTAACCCATCAAATCCATGTGTAAGTGTAAGCACTCCAATACACTTGCCAAACTATACAAACGAATTTAGGAGGGGAATTTAATGGAACAAATTGATTTTGTTTCGAGGAAAATGATATAAGTACATAAAATGAATCTCAATCATATATTTTTTTTTAACGTCAAAAAATCTGTCCCCGACACTTGTATTTTAATTGGTACAAATTTGTTTTTCTTTCAACTGTGGAGACCATATTTTGTATTTATTTTACAATAGAGCTTGCGAGAATATGATTGCAATGATTTGTTCTCTCTTATTATAAATGAAAAAATAATTAAGCCTGTTTGATATTATTTTCAATTTGGAAAAGGTTATTTATCATGACTCTTTGCCCCAAAAAATATCTTGAAAGTATGATGGCTGGTGCTAATTTATCGGAGAGTGAGAAAAGAAAAGAATTAATTGTAGAGAAGAAAAGAACTCATTATGTTCTCAATATTATGATTGGATGTGTAAGCAAGCAAATATATTAGAGAGGGATATGAGTGAGATGATTTTCTTCTTTTGTAATTTAACTTAGGGTGAATTATATTTTTAATCTGTATAGTTTGATTTAAATTTCACTTTAAACAATATTGTTTAAAATTGAATAATTTGGTTTATATATTGTACATCTAATATTAATTTGGTCCTTTTGTTCAAGTCGGACATTAAAATTAATGATTTTGGGACACTTGTCAGTTTCTTGGGGTGTGCATATAAAAAAAATTAATGGAAATTTTAATGAAAGGATAAAATTGAAATAGGCCTAAATTGTTCAAATTGAAACAATAAGGGTCAAAGTGAAATATAAGCCAAACTATATGAGTGAAAAGTGTAATTTACCTTTTTAACTTATGATATAGTAGTCACACCTTAGGGTGGGGTGATGGAGAGATTAAGGGTTCAAACTGATGGCGCAACAACAAAAGCTTTTAATTGTAATTTAATTATATTAATATACTAACACTATCTTTGTAAAAGAAAAATTATGATTATAGACATCCCATTTTTGACCGCTCTTAAGACTTGGGTGCCACTGATTGATCACCCAATGATGAATTTTTATGCTTGGCAAATGCTCAATTTCCTCAGCAGGAAGCCTCGGTTTTGAGCCTCAAAAACCTACAAACCTTGCACCACTTGTTTTGGACCAAAACAACAGTTTTCCAAACTTGACTACCCAAGGGGCCTACAGGCCAATTAGTGGCCGACTGGCCACAAATGAGTGTACGGTCGTCCCCTTAGTGGCCGGCCAGCCACTTGTGTCAAAAAACTAGATCTTTTTGCCAATTGTGCCAATTGTCTCCGTAGGTACATGCACTGCACCAGTTGTTTCTGTGTTGATATTTCTGAGAGCCTAACATGATTTTCTATAGATACTTGACTCCCTCTCATAAAATTAGGTTAGAAAATTTTGGAGAAGGAAAATTTTTGGGAAAAAATATCACTATCTTTTTCTTGCAACCTATACACATTTATACATACCTTACCTAGGCTCCTTAAACCAAGCTTCTTGAGGGTTCTTGGCTGAGTTTGTTGAGCTTAAATATTAGCTCTTGAGAGTGAGAACTTGGTGGTTTATAACTCAAAGTGTTACTCCTCTTTAAGAGGTATAATTCCTAGCTTCTTTCCCTTATTTATTTACCATCTTTACTTGCTGTTTTTGGATCATTTCTCAACTGTTTTTATAGGCTGAAACTTGTGGTTAAAAGCTACCCAAGGTAGAGGGGTGGACCACCCTTTTTCGTACCTTGTATTCCAAGCTCTTACCCTTGTGTTTCTCATCTTTTCATCAAAATTTTTTTGAGCTTTTTACCACTGATTTTTAGAGATTTTCAGAGACTAAAAATGTGATTTTAAAGTCCCAAAAATGAAGGGGTTAGCCTCTCCTCCTTGTGCTTGTTTACTAGCTTAATTTCCGAAATATTGTAGCTAGCTTTTTCAAACTTTTCCATGTGAATTTCAATGCTATTTTTGACTATTTTAGGACTGTTTTAGGCTGTTAGTTTCATTTATACTTTGTATAGCATGCTTTTAGTGTAATGGTCCTCCTGGGTTTGGTGTTCTAGGCATTAGACACTAGCCTATTTGAGTTGATAGCATTTACTTAGTACTTTCCATACTTGTGTTCACCTCTAATCACCTCTGCAACCTCCCTCTCTTCTTGGCTTTTTCTTTGCTTTGAGAGTTATTTCAACCGATTGTTGTTTAAGCATTGAGATCGAGATCTTTGTGCTTAATGGTTTAATCTCTTCGGAGGTTCATTACCAAAGGCACAACATCTCTCTCATGCCCAAAACAACCTTTTGTTTGACACTTCTCTCCATTAGTAGACTTAATCTTCATTATTGGACTAAAAAGCTTAATGAATGGAAAGGTAATTAAAAGAGGAAATAAAATTGGACTAAAAGGTAACAAGATAATAAAGTGGTTTGAGGGTTCAATCGGACGTTAATTGAACCTATTGAGTCTTGAGTCGTTTCATACTTGTTAGTGATGTAAACGGTTCAAAAGTCAATGTCAACCACTTCCCTTGATCAATATCATGATAGGGAGGTGGTTCATGAGTCTTTCCTTATCATTTATCGAAATTGTATCTTACGATTCATAAGTCATCATGCAATGAGTTTGCATCGATTGACGGCTTGCAAACCGAGCTTACCCCTCATTTGATTTGTTTGATGATAAGGAGTGGCAGGGTGTCACGACCCAAACCCACCCTTATAGGTTTAGCATCGTAACCTGCTAGTAATCCTTGGATTACCAAAGGCCTTCCTGTATAATCAAAATAATCGGGGCTTGCGGAAGCAATAAACAAAACACCAATAGTCCAACAAGCTGTGCATCTATATGAACAAATAATTACATGCAAAAGCGTTAATTTACCCACTTATATTACATAACATATAACATAATATTTTATGCAAAAACATATGTACAGGTCAAAAATGTATAACATAACCGAAAACTTGCTAACGGCCTTCCAGGCTTAGCCCCAACTCGGAGGCACCCAAAACACTTGGTAGGCTTCAACACGGTGACTCGGTTCAAGACTCCGCCTAGGCTTGACTTTCGGGGCGCTCACCTATAAATATATATATAAAAACAGTGAGCTAAAACCCAGTGAATAACATTAAAGTAAAGGGGTTAGTGAACGAATTCCAAATATATCATATCCGTAAAACAATTCATGACACAATCATTCATATCAGTCTCATATCAGAACATAACATAATGGTACATCTTATAGAACATATTACATATCGTCTTCCGACTAGAGTAATCGGTTCCGGATACCGATTAAACACATATCACCACGATAAAGTGGCTAACGAGATCTCATGTTCATAGTTATGTCATGGACCCGCATTTACATGCCGTCCCTCATGACTTGGGACTATCTATGGATGCCAAAATAGATTTCGAACATGGGACATTTGTTCACGTAAACAATATCATTTCAGAAATCATAACATATCATAACTCGTTTGGAACATAATTCATATCAACATATCTTTACAGAAATGTTACTCACAGTGGGCTTCCAAAAACGATTGGTCAATCTTTGAGTCTTGACCTACAAACATAAATGTACATAGCACAAAACATGTCTCATTATTACTCATTCATGTGGCCATACATGGCTTAGCTTTCTCACTTTAATTTCTCATTCATTCCATGCTACATAACTTGTTCATATTGCCCATCTACTTGGATTCAACACATATTTTCTAATTCACTTACTTATGTTGTTTCTTAGCTTATTAATCTTTAACGGCTCATAAATCATGCCTAAGAATGCCCATAAAGAGATGAGAGTGAAGATATGTACTTAAAACATCTTTTGAAAACATGCTGAAAATAAGTTAGTGGCTAGAGCCAGCTTTTCTTGGCTAAAGCCAGCAGAAGGCAAAAACAGAGCTCGCTCGAGCCAGAACTCCTTCGCTCGAGCCAGCTTCTGCAGAGTTCAAAATTCTAAGAGCTTGTAATGTTGGCTCGAGCCACCACTTCTTCGCTCGAGCCAACTGTAAATTTCTGGGCACCAAGCTTAACAAAAATGGCTTCCAAACCACCTTCAAACCTTGAGGCCTTGCATGGTTTGATCAAACACATAAAATAGCTTTAGAAAACTTCAATACAAGACCCTTGAAACATCTTTTATTCAAAAACTCATCAATTCCTGAAAGATTTGAATCAAAATTCCTTCATGCAATATTTCAACTCTTTTCATGGTTTTTCATAACATGCAAATGGTGATCAAGAAACTCATGAATTTCTGAAACATTAAACATGATAATCTCTTGAAGATGACAAGTAAAATTCACATCCATGCAAAGATTTCAAGACCGAAACCCAAAACATGAATGAACAAGGTATAATCTTCCATAAACATGCATACAAGCCACTTTCTTGCTCAAAACCCATCTTCATTTCAAATTCCATTAGATGATTCAATAATTTTCTTAATACATGATGCATGGAGGAATAGCTACAGAAATTAGACATAGAATCCTTACCCAAAGCTTTAATTTCATAAATGTGAGTTGAATCTCCCTAGTTTTCTTCTTTTTCTTCAAACTTTTGAGCACTCTCTCTCTCTCTCTCTCTCTCTCTCTCTCTCTCTCTACACAAAGGGCCACATGAGCAAAGGAATGATACAACACTCCCCACTCATCAGAATATACACAACACACACCTCACTTTGAGCACAATACACGTGCACACACATGCAAAATTTCAACACACACACACAAGGGTTTTAATCCCCTACACTCAACACCACAAAATGTCTTAGCACATCATACACTTAATCACATCTTGGATCATTAATAGGATTAGATTAGGTACCAATCATGCATCATTTAAATCAAACACAAGTAACCTTAATTAGTCAAGGTTAGCACAAAATTCAATTATTCAAAAATAGTTCCAATTAAAGCTTAATTTAATCACATGCGATTTTACTAAACTGAATCAGTTTTTAACAAAACTTCTCAGATGGTTCCAAAAATTCTAATTAGCCAATCCATGTGCTCAATTTCAGTTTCTGAGACCGTTTAGGCTATCAAATTCATATCAAAGCATAAATCATAATAGATATTACTACGAGTAGCAGATTGAAGGCCCTAATAACATACAAAATACATAATAAACACATAACTCTTTTTAACCACTTAATTAACATCCTTAATTATGGATTAGTAGTTGTAGACACCCCATTTTTAACCGACCTTAAGACTTAGACGTCATCGATTGAGCGCTCGGTGATAGTGCATGTTGTGCTCGTTTCGAGTTTCCGGAGTTTTCGGCTGAGTGCCTTGCCTCCGGGCCTCTGAACTCTTTGTGTTTTGGCTCGGTTTGTGGACCATGCCTTGTTGACCTTCCCTGGAGGGTGGAAGAGGTCTGGGAGACCACCTTTTTGTGGTTCGTAGACCACTTTTTGTGGTCGTAGACCACTTTTCGCACCTGGAGACTAGTTTCTGGTTTTCGGAGCCTTCGGCCATGCGCCTTGTCTCGGGACCGCTTAACGTTCTCCGTTTATCTTGGTTTTTGAACCATGCCTTGTTGCCTTTGCCTGGAGGGACACTGTGGTCTGGGAGACCACTTTTCTCTCGTGGACCGCTTTTGGTGCTCGTAGATTAGTTTTCGAGGCTCCCGGCTACGCGCCTCGACCCTCGGACTCTTGTCTTGCATCCTTTTTGGTTTGCTTTTGGCACAAACCTTGTTTTCCTTGCTTGGAGGGTGGAATAAGGGTGGGAGACCAGTTTCTCTCCTCGTAAACCAGTTTTCTTTCTCGCCAGCCAGTTTTCTGGTCGGCCAACTGGTCTTCTTGGTCTTTGGACCACCAAAAGTGGTCGGCCACCACACCATTGGCTTGCTTTCAGTGTGCAGACCTCTCCTCCCCCTGGCCAACCAGTTTGCTTTTTGGGATACCACTTGTGGTGGTTGGCCAACCACTACAAGTAGCTGGCCGACCACTTCAAGTGGTCGGCAGCTTTCCATCACCTTTTTGGAGATATTTTCTAGCCAGCTGTAACAGCTGGAGGGCACAGAAACCATCCTTCATATGTATGGAGG
Source organism: Camellia japonica (assembly GCA_030407325.1). NCBI lineage: Eukaryota > Viridiplantae > Streptophyta > Magnoliopsida > Ericales > Theaceae > Camellia > Camellia japonica. The sequence continues at coordinate 53,077,206 of JAPPVO010000017.1, forward strand.
GATGGCTTTAGGCCTTAAGCTTGTTCAACAAGCTTAACCTTTGGTTCTCTATAAAAGAGAACCTCTCCCCTCTTGCTTTAGGTTCGGATTTTGGGGCTTGAGCTATACATATCACTCTATCTCTATAATTCTCCATCTCTTTCATTTTTGTTCCTTAAAGTGCATTTTCATCACACTTTTGCACACAAACACACACTCAAACACCACCCTTTTGTTGCTGAGGCCCTTTGAGGTTGGTTTTGGAGTTTTTGGACTAGTTTTGATCCAAAATAGCTGCTGGAGTTGTTGCTCTAAAGTGGTTCTACAAGGGTGAGCTTCTAACCTCTTAATCCCTTGTTCTTCATTAAGCTTTTGGCCCTACTTGCTTGTTGTTTTAGGCCTAACTTTCTACTACAAAAAGGTCTGATTTTTCATGCTTGTAATGTTTGTTTAAGGCCTTGTTGGTATTGGGGGTAGTCTACCCCCTCTTAGGCCTTGTTTTTGTGCTATCCTTTTAAGTTATTGGGACCACCTCCTTTTGGCCTTCTCACCATTGAAACTCAGAGGAATTTCAGTGGTGGAAATAGTGTTTTGAGGTCCCAAATAGGAGAGGGTCATCCCCTCTCCTTGTGTCTTGTATGCTTGCTTCATTTGCCTCATGTTTGAGCATGTTTGTTAAGCTTACGTTGACTCCATATTAGCTTGTATTTGGTGTTATTTTGGCATGGCATACCACTGTTTTGACTTGGTTATGTCACCCCTTACATGGTTTATACACTTGTAGTGTAAATTTTGCAAACTAGTCTTGTATGCCTCATGAAGTAGCATGTCTTTTTAGCATATTTTGAGTCCATCTCAGCTTGTTTTTGGTGTTGTTTTAGCATGCCATAACTCTGTTTTGGATTGGTTTGATAGCCCCTTGCATGCTCCTTGCACTTGTAGTGCATTTCCATTCACTAGCCTAATGTGTATCATGCTTTTGATCATCATTCTAGCATGCTTTTGGCTCAACTCTAAGAAGATTTTGTCCATGTTTTAGCATGCTTAAGCTCTTGTTTGTGTTGTTTTGGTCATGCATGCATTGCTTTGTATAGCCATGGTTCAATCTTGCTCACTAACTTTGTGTATTGAGTCCATTAGCATGCATTACTTGGGCTATTTTCATGATTTGGCATCATTTGAAATGTTATTTCAGTCCATGTAGTGTGGTCATACACTTGCATTTGTCACTCTTTCAATGCTTTGAAGGGTTGGTCCTTTATGCCCTAAACATGAGTCGTTCCGTATGCCTTCATGCCTAAGCTTGCGAGCTATCATTTCAGTGTGTATTTGGGGTTATTTTTCCATGATATAACTCTGATTTTTGTTGGTGAAGCCATCCCATGCTTGGTCTTGGTAGGTGTAGTGTAACCCTCCATTTTGGCCTTGCATATTCCATGCTTTATGCCCTTCATGCTAGCTTATTTTGGCTTCCTTCCATGCATGTTTTAGACTCATTTTGGCATGTTCTAGGATTGTTTTGGGTTGCCTTGGCCATATGTTTCATGTTTTGCATAGCTATAGTACAATTGCCTATGCTAGTTTCAAGCTTTGAACTTCATAGCATGCTTCATTTGTAACATGTACATGATTTGGCATCGTTTAACATGGTATTTCAGAGTATGTAGCATTGCCATGTTCCCATTTCTTTCACCCTTTGAGTGCCTCTAAGGGTTGTGCATTGTTGCCTTGCTTATGGCCTTGCTTGTATGCATGCATGCCTAGACCTTTGAGCCCCCATCTTGGCATGATTTGGTCTTTGTTTTGACCTATTTGAGCTCTGTCCATGGTTGGTTCATGCATTTGTGTCATGTATTGCATGTCTCTAGAGTAGTCCTCCTTGGTAGCTTTGTGCTTTAAGGACTCTTGTATGTTATACTTGTGTTGATTGGATGATTTGGCATCATTTCTTACTTGATTTCAGTGCATGTAGTGTTGTTACACTTCTACATTTGTCACTCCTTGAGCACTCTTCAGAGTTGTGTTCTTATGCTTAGTTGATAGGCCAATGCATGTGCATGCTTGTATATGCTTTTGTGCCTTCATTTCTTAGCATTCTGGCCATTATTTTGGCATGACTGAGGTTCGTCCATATTCGGTTTAAGTCCATTGAGCATGTTGTTTGAATCATGTTACATTGCATTGTGTATGCTATGTTGTTATTTGCATTGTGCATGACATGTTGTTGTTTGCATTGTGTATGCCATGTTGTTGTTTGCATTGTGTATGCCATGTTACATTGCATTGTGTATGCATGCCATTAGCATTGGTAGGATAGCTGTAGGCACCTCATTTTTTACCGTGCTCAAGACTTGGACGTCACCATTTGAACACTTGGTGATCATCCATGTTCGTGTTTGTCTTGAGTTCTCGGAGGTTTCAGCCGCGTGCCTTGCCTCAAGACCTCTCGACTTCTGTTTTTGCTTCTGGGGACAGGGAATGGCTTGATTGGACATCCCCACACCTTACCGGCCATGGCTTGAGGCCACCGGCCCTATTTTCTTGCCACCAGCCATTGGTGATGGCCGGTCGGCACTATTGGTGGTCGGTCGGCACCTTTTGTGGCCGGTCGGCACCTTTTGCGGCCAGTCGGCATCTTTTGTGGTCGGTCGGCCAACTTTGTTGGCCGATTAGCCACTTTTTCTGGCCGAGACCTTTTCTTGAGGGGGGTTTGAACCTTTTCAACCCCCTGTTTTAGCTTCTTGAGGAAGCTTGAACCTTTTGAACCCCCTTGGTTTAGCTTCTCAAAGAAGCTTGAACCTTTTGAACCCCCTTGGTTATAGCTTGAACCTTTTGAACCTTTGCTCTAGCTTCTCCAAGAAGCTTGACCCTTTTTAGCTTCTCCAAGAATCTTGAACCTTTTTAGCTTCTCCAAGAAGCTTGACTTTTTTAGCTTTTCCAAGAAGCTTGACCTTTTTAGCTTCTTAGAGAAGCTTGCACCATTTGCTCAAGCTTCTAAGAGAAGCTTGGCCCCTTTGCTTAGCTTCCTTTAGAAGCTTGCACACTTTGACCCTTTTTATCTTAGCTTCTCTTAGAAGCTTGGCACCTTGCCTTGGCCTATATAAGGAGAGCTTCTCCTTCCATTTCAAGGGTTGAAAAAAATCTGATATATAAGATATATATATCACTCTCTCTCTATATCTCCCTCTCTCTCTACATTTGGATGTGTTAGAGGGTTCAAAAAGGTCTAGTTCTTGGCCATTTGAACTACACCTCCTAGCACAACACCTCCATCATCAACCTAAGGAGCTTGGAGGCCATTTTCAGAGGCTAAGGGACTGTTTTTTTGGACCAAGAGGCTGCTGTCCCCTTTTGGCTACAAAGGTAACTCCTTTTTCCTCTTTATTCCCCGTTTTTGCACACACTTTTAGCCTATCTTGCTTGCTGTTTTGAGCTTTGTGTATAACATAAAAAAGTTCTGTTTTTTTGTGTTTAAGATACTTCATTAAGGTCACTTTTGTGTTTGGGGTCGTTTACCCCCTCTTAGGCCTTGTTTGGCCTCATTTTTGTGTGTTTTGGTGAGCTCCGGGACCACCTTGTTTGGACCTCCTCACCACTGAAATCTTGAGGGATTTCAGTGGTGAGGATGGTGGTTTGAGGTCCTAAGAAGGAGAGGGTCATCCCTTCTCCTTGTTGTCTTCAAAAAGTGCCATTTTAGCCTCATATGTGAGCACCATTTTTAAGTGCATGTTGGCCATGTCTTAAGTGTTATTTGTGCTTATTTTGTCATGATATAGCACTGTTTTAAGTTGATTTAGACACACCATGCATGCTTAGCATACTTGTCTTGTAATGCCATGAAATTGCCTTAACATGTATCTAGCATTTGGACCACCATGCTTGCATATTTTGGCTTAGCTTTGTGAAGTTTTTGGTCATGTTTTAACATGCTTAAGGTCTGTCTTGGGTCTTTGGAGTCATGCTTTCCATGTTTTGTATAGCTTCTTTGCATTCTAGCTTACTAGCCTTGGGTATGTGGATCACTAGCATGCTTTACTTGGCCTATTCTCATGATTTGGCATCATTGGAAACCATATTTCAGTCCATGTTCCATGCTTGCATACTTGCATTTTCCATCCCTTTCATGTTTTGAAGAGTTGATGGCTTATGCTCCATGTTTAGGCCCTTGTGCATGCATGCTTGTGTGTGTGTGTTTTCATGCCTTTGTTGCATCGTTTTGGCCGCTGTTTTGGACCTAGTAGAGAGCTGTCCAAATTAGTTTAAGACCATCCCTTTGGCATGTTGTTGCATGCTATACATGTTTGTATGTTTAGGTACTTAGCCTATTAACATGTTGCATGTTTAAGTGTCATCGCATTTGGCATGCTTCTTGTGTTAAGTTGCTTTGCATATTTACATGTGTTATGCCTTTCATGTTATTGCATGTGTGTCATTAACATTGATGTTATATGCCTTGCATGCTTACTTGTTTAGTTCATGTGCCTATTGCACATGGTTTTGTTGTTTGCATGATCATGTTGCACACTTAGCTCACATGCCTAGGTTGCATTACATTGGCATGCATGCTTTGCCTCTTGAATTGAGTATGATAGAGGTTGAGCTCATTGTTTGTTTATGTGCATTTCATTCTACATTGAAAATGCATACTTGGTCTCTTGGGCCATCACGCATTGAAATGCGCGATTGGTGGTCCGAGAATCGAGCACCATACCCCTTTGAGTCATAAATATGATAAGGGATGTGGTGGTGCATACATTTGCTTGAAATGCATTGCCATGCCTTGTTTTGCCCTCTGCTGCTGTCAAAACAGGTTCTGCAGGAAGCTTTGGCCGGCCGGCCATCTATACTGCCGACCGGCCATCCATTGTTGGCCGATGGCTTTACAAATGGTCGATGACCATCCGGACATGGCCGGTGGTGTTCTGTCTTAGCCGGTGATGTTCCACAGTGTCCATAGAGTGCTCCCTGGGACTTGTGCAATTTTCAGAGGAGCAGAGCAGGGAAAACAGAGGCAAACTTGTGCATGGCGTTGGATTTCCGAGCAAACCCGAGCACGCGCGCATTGGACCCTCTTCCCGAGGCCTTTACTGCTTTCTTAGCTTAGTTAATTTGCTTAATTAATTAGATGGTCTGTAATAATTAATTAGCTTGTAGGTTAATTAATTTTTATTATTCTTTTGGTCCCTTCGAGCGAGGGCGAATTTGTAATAAGTGTGGGTGCGTGTGTGCATGTCTTCCAATCCCCACTTATTTCTCCCTTTTACTTACCTGCTTTCGATGGTTAGTATTAGGGCATATTTAATTTAGCATACCTTATGCTATGCATGCGTGCATCCATACATTTGTCTTGCATACACCGGGCTCGGCGCATCATACTAACTGCATTGTATTTCAATTCCAAGTTGAATACGTGTTAGTTGTAGCATCATCATATGCCATCTTAGAATAGCCGAGCCTATTGTAGTTGCATCTTGCATGTGTTGCATTAGCCATCTTGACATGAACTAGGATCATCCACATGATTACTAACTAGTTTCTGTTTTGGCTTGGAGTACTAGGTAAGCTTTTACGCTTTAGCATACCGCATGCGTGTGAGTGTTTTCCATGACTGCATGATTACCATGAGGCTAGCTGCTTATGTGATATAACTGCTTGAATGCCTGTGGATGAAGGTTGGGTTACTTAAATTGGAACAATGCATTGAATGCGAGTTTTAAGCCCACTTGAGAGTGGCAAAACCATATTTTCTAAGCCCACTTGAGGGTGGCAAAATTCATGTCTTAGCCTACTTACGAGTAGCACCATCAAACCGTTTTCAAAACAAACAAACATGAAATGTTTTGTTCCAATTTAGGCGACTTAGTCTATACTTGTTTGCTGTGCGCATCACGTAGCAAAGCTAGGCTAATAACCGGAATAAGAGCACACAATGTTTTCAAAACTAGATATCATGATTAGTAGAGGCCGATCTTTGATCGGGCGAGCGGGGGTGCTCATAGCTGACCTTCTCCAATCGTACCCAAGTTCCCGAGCCGAGGCAACTTTGGTAATGACGGACACGTGGCCTTAGGCAAACGAGTCAGGGTTTCCTAAATTCCCCCATTAAAAAATATTTAGGTGGCGACTCTGTATCTGGCAAAGCAGTCCATGTTTGGCACTTCTTTACAAAAATCTATTTTCCAAAACGATTTGCCGGATTTGACTCTTTGGTTCAGATTAAGAACCGTGACAATTTGAGTCCTGAACTGTAGTAGACCCACAGGCGAACAAAACGGGATTCATCCTCCCGGGACGTTCGGGGATGTCTACAATAGCATGTTGTTTGCATGCTTGTTGTTCGCATTGTGTTTAACATGCTTGTTGTTGTATTGCATGTGTTTGGAGTAGGTGTTAGTCCAAACACGAGAAACGAGGGACGTTTCATACTTGAAGTGATGAAACGTGCCTCAATCCTTAGTCACCAACGCTCTTGATCATACATGATAAAGTTTAAGGTACTTATGTGTTATGTGTGCATTCATTTCACATTGATTCGTGCAACCTTGACTTCTCGGCCATCATGCATCGAGATGCATGATTGGTGGCCCGAGGGTCGAGAACTACACTCCCTTGAGCTCATGAAATGATAGGGAGGGTGGTTGTGCACACATATGTTGCAAATACATTGCCATGCCCCTTCTTGTTCTCTGTTGCAGCAAACTGGAAGTGTGGCAGCAAAACTGGTCGGCCGACCAGAAAAACTAGCTGGCCGACCACTTTTTCTGCTCTGCAGCAATGATAGGTGGTCGGCAGGTGGTTGGCAACATCAACAACTGGTCGGCAATGCTCCTACAGGTCCCCAAGGTGAGTTAAAAGCTATTTGGAGCTTGGTGCAAGGTTCTGAGAACAATTGCAAACAGAGGCAAGTTGGGGCATCGCGATGGCGACTGAGCATGCATGCACTCTTTATCCCGAGGACCTCTTTTTAATGGTTTCCTTAGCTAGATTATGCTTTGGTTCTGTACTTAATTAGTTAAGGCATTTAGTTGCTTATTTGTATTTAATTAACTAGTTAGTTAACTTGTTAGTTAATTAGCTTGTTTTGTAATAACTAGTTAGCTAGGATTAGTTAATTAGTTTTGTGATGTAATAATTAGTTTAATTAGCTTAGATTAGCTAGTTAGCTCATTATTCGGACCCTCCGTCGAGAGGGCAAATTTTGTAATAAGCGTGCGTGTGTGTGATGCATGTCTTCCAACCCCATTTCTTTCTCCCTTTTACTTAACCGCTTACGATGGTTAGTTTTAGGGCATATTTTGATTAGCATCCTTATGCTATGCATGCGTGCACCCATTCATCTGTATTGCATGCACCGGGCTCGGCGCATCGTACTAACTGCATTGTATTTCAATACATTTATTTGAATACGTGTTCAACAGCATGTTATTAAGTTGCATTCACATGACATTCTAGAATAGCCGAGCCTATTTTAGTTGCATTTTTGCATGTGTTGCATTAGCCATCTTAACATGAATTAGGATCATGCATGATATCTAACTAGTTCTCTGTTTTGGCTCGGAGTACACTGTGAGTGTTTACGCTTTAGGATACTGCATGAGATGTGTATGTTGCCATGTTAGCATGCTTACCATGAGACTAATTGCTTAAGTGATTAACTGCTTGAATGCTTGTGGATGAAGGTTGGATTGCTTGAATTGGGACAAATTCATCAAAATGTGTGTTTTAAGCCCACTTGAGAGTGGCAAAATCATGTTTTCTAAGCCCACTTGAGGGTGGCAAAATCCCCAACTTAGCCTACTTGCGAGTAGCACCTCTAAACCGTTTTCAAACAAACGAACATGAAATGTTTTGTTCCAACTCAGGCGATCTAGTCTATACTTGTATACTGTGCGCATCACATAGTAATTCTAGGTTAATAACCGGAATAAGAACACATATGTTTTCAAAAACAATATATCATGTTAGTAAAGGCCGATCTTTTGATTGGGCGAGCGGGGGTGCTCATTGCATGACCTTCCCCTCTCGTACTCAAGTTCCTGAGCCGAGACAACTTTGGTGATGACGGACACGTGACTTTAGGCACGAGTCAGGGTTTCCTAAATTTCCCAAAATAAAACATTTAGGTGGCGACTCTGTATCTGGCAAAGCAGTCCATGTTTGGCACTTCTTTATTAAAATCGATTTTCCAAAATGATTTGTCGGATTTGGACTCTTTGGTGATTTATCGGTCTCACATTGCACTTTGTGAGATTAGATTCAGAACCGTAACAGGAGTCCGAACTGTAGTAACTAAGAACAAACGATTCGTGCCCTCGCGCACGGAGCAGGGAGTTCTTAGGCAGTCTACAGTTTCTGGCGACTTTGCTGGAGATTTAGAGAACTTAACTCGAACTCATGATATCTTGTTTTGTTTACACTTATGTGTTTCTTTGCATTGCATTTGCATTGGTGCGCCTAGGACACCGTGTTTGCCGTCTGCTATTCCTGAACGGTTTGTCGGAGGCTTGCTTGGAAAAGCGTGCCATATGGTTGATCGGTTACAGGCTCTGCCACGATGGGAACACAAACCCTGGTTGTTACCGGGACACCCTTTTTGACCATTCGACCTAGTGCATATCGGAATCCATAGTGACTATTCCAAACTAGGACAGGTTGCTTACCCGATTGTAGGTTGTTTGAAACCGCTGCGTATGTAGTGAAGCCCTAGCTCCTGACAAAATAGGACAGGAAAACCCTACCCCTCCATAGGGGTGTTTTGGCTCTCACTTGCTTGCTATGTGCTTTTAGAGTGTGCCTCTACAGGAATGCATGTATCGGTTGCACGTCTGGATACCAGGCCTACGGGCATCAGTTTTTGGAGGAATCAGTTTTACCTGAGGGTATCAGTTTACAGGCAGAATTTAGGGCAGAATTCAGTAAAGAGTGCAGTCATTCAGCTATGCTCATATTTGTTCTGGTGAAATTAGGCTGAGATGCTGCCTGTTTTCTCTTTTGCTAGGTGGTCTTGGAACCGTAGCTTCAGAAGGCTCCAATATCCCCCGAGTACACCGGACTTGTGTTGATAGACTTTGTTAGGTTAGAGATTCAGTTCAGGACAACCAATGTTCCTTCGCTAAGGCAAGGCAAAGGAAAGCCAGTCAGGGCTCAACGGTTCATCTGATCCGACAGTCACCAGTCACATCACCTTTGTTCAAACTTATCAGACCGTGATGACGCAGAGTTCGGAAGAGGTTGTGGCCGCGGTAGCAGCATTAAACCAAGGAATCGCCATGTAGGGTGACACTAATGCTGAAATACAACACCCATCTGGGGCACCTACCACACATCCAGTCACGGAACCCCAATTATCTCAAACCCATGAGCCCGCTACTTTTGAGCTGATGAGAATGATTGAAGATCTTCAGAGAATTGTGGTAGATCTAGCCTTTAGAATATTGGCTCTATCATTGACCCCATCGCATGCCAAAAATTTCACACCAGAAGATTCCCCGCTTTTGGGGCGAATTGTAATTGAAATTGGCCAACCTGAGGTCATCTCAAGTTTGGGCAATGACATGTGAACAACAACAGGGCTCCGCTCTGATATAACAACCCAATCCTTTGACCAAGCTGAGGCGAGTGAAAAGAACAAGGTAGGGGCAGACATCGATCCTTATGAATACCTTCTGTGGGCTGTTGAGGCTTTGAAAGCCGAAGGACTGAACAAACAGCAAGTGCTCGTAGTTGTTGCAAAAACTGTGGATGACACATTCGTCACTCAGAACGAGAGCAGTTCGAATCAAGGGAAAAATTGGGAGAATGGTCGTCGTACCAGAAATGATCCTTTTAGCTCTAATCCTGCACTTAGGAGAGATCAGCAAACCAAGCTAGCACCTGCCGACCCCTTTGTTAGTGCATCCAGTAAAAATCCACAAACCTCAAAGTATCAACCCCGAGGTCGCAGGGTCTTCCATGCCCTCTATATGCCTTTGTCTAAGGCTCTTCAAATCCTTGTTGAAAAAGGCCATCTCAAACCCCTCGAGCCTCAAACTCTCCATGGTCGTCTTCCACCCGGTCATGATGCTACCCAATACTGTGCCTACCATCAATAAACCGGTCACGACACTGATAATTGCTTTCGCCTTTGTCATGTAGTACAAGATTTGATTGACAATGAGGTCATCGTCGCACCAAGCTCAGCAAAGTCTATCATCATTGGATTAGCGAACTTAGGGGATAATGTGATGTAATTGGGGGGATGAACCACCTACAGATGGCACCCAGTTTACTCCGGATGTAGCGTATGGCACGCACTATTTTAAGCATTTGCGAATGCTGGTTTTTGTACTTTTTGACTTGGGCATTGTGTCAATCTTGTTATGTTGTATAGAGTCAGTCTTTTTGTACTGAGTCAGTCGGGTCTGTCTTGTTGTATCGAGTCAGTCCTGTTGCGTTGGAGTCAGGTGATTCCAGGGGTCTTACCTCGGACATCACTATTTTGTTTTGTGTTTGTCTTTTTGCTTTCTTTTGAGTCTGTTTTTGCCACGGAGCCAGTTGTGCCAACAGATTTGAATGAAACAGTAGTGATTTTCACACTCTTGTGTTTGCTTCTGCCTTGTGCCAGTTGTGCCAGAAGTTCTGAATAAGATGGCAGTATTGGACTAAAAAACTGTGTTTTTTTTGTGCCTTTAAATCATTGCATTGACCTAAGTTTTTCAAAACTTTTTGAACACTGTGATTGAAAATAAAGATGAAGGAATTCCTCGGGATTTGCAAAAATTTGATCAAACTGAGAGAAAGAGAGGCATGCTAAGCCCTTAATGAATGAGATCATGTTTGTTAATGTGAGTACTGAGAAGGATCCTGGCTTGATCTAGATTGGTTCTACACTGTCTTCAGCGCGAGCGATTTGTTGCTTTCTTAAAAGATTTCAAAAAATGTTTTGCGTGGTTCTGCGAAGACCTGTATGAAATCACTCTTAAGATTGTGCAGCCTAGGATCGCTCTCAGCCTCAAGACTCAACCCCTTTGCTTTCAAACCTTGAACTTGGATTCAGAAATTCAGAATGTTCAACGGTCAACCACAATGTGAGGCTTGTATGGCCAGATTTGAAGCATCCCATGAACCAGCGGCAAGAAAGTCAGATCAAGAAGATCAGATATGATCAAAGGAAGCTTGCAAAGCTCCATCAGAAGTAGCCCTTGAACTAGGGGCAAAAATGTCAAATGTGCTTGAAAAGTCAAAAATTGGGACATTTCTCAAGCTAACGAAGATGGGAAAAAATGCCAAATCCCAGAATGGAGGAAAGAAGGAAGTATTGCTGAAGGACAATCGAGCTCCTATCCACAACACTAGGGGCAATTCAGCCCCCATTGGATGGACTTCTACATCATCAGCGAACAGCAACCATTCTGCTGGATTCAGATGGCCTCGAGATCTCAAACCATTCAACATAGACCAAGCTACACTTTTACCCTTGAGAGGCTCGTTGGGCCGAAAACCCGGAAGGGTGACCCAGGCAAAAGTTAGAGCAAATGAAGAAAGAAGGAAAAAAAAAAAAAAATATGAAAAGAGCAAGAAAATAACAAAGTTGAAATGAAAAGAAATGAAAAAAGAAAAGAAGAAATGAAAAGAATTAAAAAGAAAAAAAGAACATAGCTCGCAAGGTTAAGAACCCGGAAGGGCGCCCTTGGCAAAAGTTAGAGCGTAAAAAGAGAGGTTAATACCCGAGTGTACCTTAGCTCGGAACTACGTCAGGCTTGATTTCCATCTTTGGGATACGTAGGCAACTTCATTCTGAAGTCCAGCCATAAACACTTCCAAATCGACTGTGTCCATGTAATGGTTCTGATCATCTTTGTCTTCTCTGTATCCGAGAGTTCGGTTGTGATCGTCACTTTGAGGACTGATTACAGTGCGCTGTGGTGCCTTTCAGACAATGGGCAACTTTCCGTTGTCGTGCGATGTCATTTAGACAATGGGTAATTTTCCATTGTTTTGGATCTGAGGTTGTGCATCTCAGGGGTAAATTCTGTGTTGGTCAAGCAGTGGCCATTTACAAAAATAGTTTTTGAGAATTTTTACTGAGGTTGACTAATTTTCTTGAAAATTATTCCATTTTCCAAAACTAGACCATTTCTTGGACCCAAAAAAGGAAAATTTTCAGTGCTCATAACCCGACTTGCATGATTTTAAATCAGAAAATCGAACAAGCGTGTTAATCTAACTCTCATGTTGGTCAAAATTGTTTCAGTAGGAAGCCAAAATAAAAAATGGTCAAAATGATGAACTAGGGGCACAGTTGAGTCAGATGTTCTGTCTTTTCCCCATTGTCAACATACTTGCCAGAAAGGGCACTCTACCTGCCAGAAAAGGGCACAACTGAAGTTAACAGCAAAAGGCCGAAAGCTCTCTCATCCTCCAAGCAGCGAGGTATCAAGCCAAGTGCGAAGCACAAATTGGAATGGATCAAGATGTTCCACTCTCTCATCTGGACAGGTCTGATCACATCCAAACTGGCCAAGGGCATCATCAACTGATGTCAACTGCAGATTTGCTACACACCCAAATGTAACGCAACCCCTCTGTGGGAAAGTTCACTGTTGTGAGCAGAAGAAGAAGAATCTAGTGGAATGCCAGGGGCAAGAGCCCGCAACTTCCTGTTTATCCATCAACCACCCCGGGGAGGGATAAAAAAAGAAGAGAGATTGAAAAATAGAGAGATGTATGCTGAGAGAAAAAGTGAGAAAAGGGCTTTTCCAGAAAAACGGAGCCTGAGGGCCGAGTGATGTGAGAAACACAAATAAGAAAGGGTAGGAAACAATACCCGGAGAAACTGGCTCCTCGTGAACCGAGAGGTCTCTCGTTGTTGGTACACGTCTAAGTGTCGTGTCTTTTTGTTTTATTTGGCTCGATTCTTGTTTTAAGTCGTTTCAAGTGTCAATAGATGTGTTCAGGTTGTTTTACCTTTTGTTTTCCTTTGTTGAGTCGTTTTGACTGTGGTCAGTCGTAGGCTTAATACCCGGTCGAGAACTCATTTCTCAATTTCAAAAAAAAAAAAAAAAATTTGTTTTGTGCTCAGAGTGCTGTGCCGTACTCCACATTTGTGCAAAATAGGATTTGTTCTTTCATAAAACTACAGGGTTCAACCCAGGTCATGTCAGAACAGTAAAACCAGGACCTATCTGAAGCTATATGGGTTCCAGACTGCAAAGAAAAAGAAAAGAGGGAAAATTGAAGCATCTGAGTTTGTTTCAACTTCAGAAAATTCCGAGATTGCGTTCCGGATGTACCTCTTCAAGCCTTGTCAATGCTCCGAAGTATGAATGTGCCTCTACCTCAAGCTCAAGATCAAGTTTGCTTCAAGCCAAAATGGCGATCAGAGGTGCTCTCTCGAGTATCATTCCCTGCCAGGGGCATCTTGGCCATGTTTGCAATGAGTTCCTATGAGACCAATTGCGACGGTGGAAACTAGAGTTCGAATGGCTGTCGCCTAGAACATAAAGGTTCAGGATTTCCGAGACTAAAGTCTGGTTTAAATACCCAAGGGTGTATCCCCAGCTTGAAATCTGTATGGAAGCCCCATAGGTTGAGATAGCGAGTATGCGCCTCAATTCTGGATACTGAACCAACCTAGTCTGTCACCCCGTTGGAGAATAGGAAAAGTTGCGAATATGATCAGGAAGGAAAACGGCATTTGTGGTTTCTACATGCAGAAGTTACCCCTTGTCAGCGTTTTAGAACCTTTGTACTGTGAGTTGAAGGTAAGAGTTCAAAGAACACAAGGGGAGATCCCCGTCAGAGTAGAGCGGTTCATCGCCACTCACCCCATGAGGTGCTTTCTAAAGCGCCGCTATGTTTGTTTATTGCATTCCTTAAACATCGTGCATTGTTTTGCATTATACCTATCAAGTTTCTTTCTCATTCATGCATGATATTGTATGAATGGTTCATTTGAAGTCGGCGTAGCCGGGCGATATTGGATGTGCAGTTCATTTAAAGAAGTTTTGTTTAAGATTGTTCACTTAGTGCATCTATCACACTTTGTGTATCCATCACACTTTGTTCACTTAGTGCATCTATCACACTTTGTGTTCACCTTTAGTGTATCCATCACACTTTGTTCACTTAGTGCATCTATCACACTTTGTGTTCACCTTTTGTGTATCCATCGCACTTTGTTCACTTAGTGCATCTATCACACTTTGTGTTCACCTTTAGTGTATCTATCACACTTTGTTCACTTAGTGCATCTATCACACTTTGTGTTCACCCTTTGTGTATCTATCACACGCTCATCTAGTATATCCATCACACTTTGCTTCATATAGTGTATCCATCACACTCGCTTCACTTTGTGTATCTATCACACGCTCACTTTGTGTATCTATCACACGCTCACCTAGTGTATCTATCACACTTTGCTTCATATAGTGTATCCATCACACTCGCTTCACTTTGTGTATCTATCACACGTTCACTTTGTGTATCTATCACACGCTCGCTTTGTGTGTCTATCACACACGTTCGCTTAGTGTATCCATCACACTCTTTTCGCTTTGTGTATCTATCACACTTTGCTTCACTTAGTGTATCTATCACACTTTATTCGTATAGTGTATCCATCACACTTTCTTCACTTTTGTGTATCTATCGCACATGCGTACTCACTTTATGTATCTATCACACGTTCGCTTTGTGTATCTATCACACTTTGCTCACTTTGTGTATCTATCACACATGCTCATTTTGTATATCTATCACACGTTCGCTTTGTGTATCTATCACACTTTGCTCACTTTGTGTATCTATCACACATGTTCACTTTGTGTATCTATCACACGTTCGCTTTGTGTATCTATCACACTTTGCTCACTTTGTGTATCTATCACACATGCTCACTTTGTGTATCTATCACACATTCGCTTTGTGTATCTATCAGGGCTTTGTGTATCACATGCTCACTTTGTGTATCTATCACACGTTCACTTTGAGGAACTGATGCTATTTGACGAAAGGAGGTTTAGGGCATTATATCATATTCAGGGCTACCAACGCAGGATTGCTAGGGCTTTTAACAAGAAAGTTAAGTCCAAAAATCTCAAAGAAGGGGACATGGTACTAAAAGACAACTAAGCTCCCATCCATGACCCTAGGGGCAAGTTCAGAGCCAATTGAACTGGTCCTTCTATCATCAAGTCAATCTGGTCAAGAGGGGCGATTATTCTCATCGATGTGGATGACTTAGAGTTTTCATAGCTGATCAACATGAACAAGTTGAAGAAATATTACCCCTGAGAGGCTCGCTAGGCCAAAAACCTGAAAGTGCGACCTAGGCAAAAGTTAGAGCATGAAAAATTAGAAACAAAGAAAAACTAAGCTCGCAAGGCCGAAAACCCGAAAGGGCAACTTTGGCAAAAGTTATAGTGCAAAAGAAGAGAGTTAATACTCAAGTGAACCATAACCAAACTAAGTAAAGCCTGATTTCTATTTTTTAAAGACGTAGACAACTTCATCCCGAAGTTCGGCCATAACCATCTCTAAATCAACTATCCATTTCCATCATTTGTTGGCTCGGTTGAGTTGCCTCCATTTGGCAGAAAGGTCAGTTGCAAGATAAGGCAGCGATGTTAATATAGCTGTAGGTAGTTATGATCTTCTGATTTGGGATTATACATCTCGAGGATGGATTCAATGTGTGTCAGGTGGTGATCGTTTCCGAAAATTGTTCTGAAAAGTTTTAATAAGGTTGATTTTTCTCAAAATTTACCTTTTACAACGTGAATCATTTTGGGACCAAAAGGAAATTTTTCAGTGCTCGCAATTTTAATGTTATTGATTTCAACACAAACACATTCTCCAACTCTAAATCAAAGTTGTTTTTACATCATAAAAAATGAAAAGAAATATCAAAGCAGTAAAACTAGGGGCACAGCTGAGTCAGGTATCTCTATGCCTTCTGCTTATACTCGTGGAAGTTTCTGTAGCTAAAGATGGCCCAACTTGTTCTTCGTCCTCAAGCTAAGCCAAGCACTCGCTAGAAAGGGTGTAACTGAAGCTAGGAGCAAGGGCCAGAAGCTCCCTTGTCCTTCAAGCAGTGAGGTACCGAATCAAGTGTGAACCACGAATAAGAAATGGAGCCGGATATTCCATTTCCTTATCTGGATGTGTCTGATCACACCCAAACTGGTGTTTGAACCTAAAAGGGAAATAGAACACGCAGTGCGTGAGGCCAATCAATTGCATACCCGATTGACGAGACATGCTATAGCTCATCACAGTCAAATAAAGCTAGGGGCAACGCCAAGCTATGTCAGGCACAGATCTGCTGCACATCCAGTCACACCACAACCCCTCTGAAGGGAAATCCACTAGCCGTTGGCGAAAGAAGTAAGCTCGAGTTGAGTACTCGGGGCAAGGGTCCACTACTTTTAGCTTGTCCATCAACCATACCTGGGAAGGGATGAAAAGTAAGAGAGATTAAAGAATAAAGAGATGTACGTTGAGAGAAAAGTAAGAAAAGAGCTTTAAGAGAAAAAAAAAGAGTGAGTGTCGAGTGTTGTAAGAAATCATAAATAAGAAAGGGTGAGAAATAATACCTGAAGAAGCTGTGGGCTCCCTGCAAATCGAGTGGTCTCTCGCCAATAGAAAATGTCTAAACCCATCAAGGTCTCAGCCAGTGCCAAACCCATGCAACTCTTACTCTCTTTCAAACATTGGGCTACTTCGATTAACCTAATGTTGGCTCCACCGTAACTAGGGACAAGAAGGAAGTGCGCAAGTAAGCATAAGCAGAGGGCATGTTGGCAGTAGTCTCGCCAGAAAAGGTCACTCTTGTCTCCAATGGTAGAAACCTGATGCACTAAACCAGGAATGTCCAATTCCCCATCATAAGCCAAGGACCGAGCCTCATATAACGTAAGCCCACACATCCGTTCCAAAGCCTGGGCATGGCCAAAACGAGGCTGAGGCATAATTTCTTCACCGCGCCGAGATTCCATCAATGCTTGAAATTCTTCGAGTGTTGGACATATTTCTTGTGATCCAAAGTGGAACACATGCGTAACTGGGTTCCAGTATCGAGTAGCGGCATGGAGGAACGAAAAACAAAGTGGGGTGCAGCTCAAAGGGAAAAGAGCGTTTAGGCTGAAACTATGAAAATTTACCTTTTTCGAGCCGTCTAAAATGGTTATCCAGTCTCGAAGCCTATTATTGAGAAGGATGTCCATTTTGAGAAAAAAATACCAAAGACTTGCTATTTGCTGAGAAAACAGCTTGGGAGCACCTTTTATAGACTTTGAGAAAGAGTAGTGTATGACAGCTGGGTCCCATTAGCCGACATCACTTTTAGAGCCGGCCGGCTTTCATTGGAGTCCGGCTATGCCTATTTGGAGCCAGCCGACACTCAATGAGTGCCCAAATCAAAGCAGTTACAGGGAGGGCAGGTTCTTACCTTGGCACATTGGAGCTATGTTTTACGTTTTGTCTTGTTTGTATCAAGTTTTGTTTAGTGTTTTTCGGTTGTTTTCATTTTGTTTTTTCTGTCATCGAGTTGTATTTTGTATTTTCACCAGTTGTAAGTTGTTATCCGATTCAAGAATCAATTCAAGAGCAAGTTTACACAGTTCTAAGGCCTTGTACAAGATTATCATGCAACGGTTGTACCATACAGTCATCGCATGCTATGCAATACAAGAGAAGTCATCCAAAAGAAAAGTTCCGAGTCCAAACCCGATCATTGTCTCATACAAGAAAAACAAAAGAAAAGTTTTCAAAAACAAAATACAAGGGTCTACTTGAAGCTAGTTCTTAACTACAAAGCAAAAGAAAAGAAATGTGAGTCATCAACCCATCCTCACCCTCTTCCTCCTCGACTGCGGAGGAGGTGCATCGCTGTCGTCACTAGGGCTGCTGGACTGCATGTCAACCTCATCCCCCTCATCCTCAGGGGTCATATACCCGCCAAAGGACTCCTTAGAAGGTGAGCACTGCCTCGCTCTGCCTCTCTCCCGGTCAGCCCATCCTCTGCCTCTCACTAGGGTCCCATCTCCCTTTCCTCCCAGCTAGAGGAGGTCCTGCAAGTGCAGCTGGCGCCAGCTCAAGCTGAAAACAGCACCAATATTAGTATAGACTCAACAAAATGGTAGACAAGATTGCAGCAAAAGTGAACTATAAACAGAGTATACCTCAATCCCATGAGTAGCCAGAGCAGTCTGTCTCCTCCATACTATGAGGAGCAGTCGGTTGATCTTCAGGAGGAGGTCATCTGCATACACCGCGAGTACTTGCAAAAGGAAGAGAATTTAAGAACAGTGGACAGAAATAATAGGGTATAGTGAACAAAAATAGCCAAGGACAGGAAAAATAAAGTGCAGTGGGTACTTGCTCGATACTGGGAGCAATCACCAGTCTACGATCCCTCTCCTCGATATGCTCAAAGGGGATTTGCTCAATCACCCAATCTGGTCGCATGTATATGACGTCGGTAGGAATTGCAAGAAGCCTAGGAATGGGAGTGGCAGCATGGGCACCTCCAACAGCAGTGGCGGTAGCCTCAGGAAATACGCGGGCTACACCTCAGGTAAGAAGCGCCATCATCCGGGTCTGTAAGAATGCAGTAAAATTGCTGGCCTCGTGGTGTCTGTCACCATCCTCTCCCTGTATTAGGTGATCTATCAAAGGCTCGTCGTGAAGATCATCGACAATGCTCATGCCAGGAAGAGGAGGATATGGAACATCGGGATCAGTTTGGCTTCGAGTCTAGTGGATGAATCGCTCCTCCAAATAGTATGCCCTGCCGAAAGGGCCCTCGAAAAGGATCTGCATAGTAGAGGCCTCCCATGCAGCAACATAAATCACCCTCGAAGCCTGAGGGATGCCCGCCAAGGGTGCTAGTCAACCTGTGAACAGAACAGAATATGCAAAGCAAGTGACCGATGTCAAAGGTCTAAGTAGTATGGAGAAACAATGCAGTGTGGGTCTAAACAGTATGGAAACAGTGTAGTATGCACATAGGATGGTGAACGTTAAAGGTTTGTGTTGTTACTTGATCTGCGATGATGGTATCGAAGAAGTGAAGTTAATGGTTTGTGTTGTTACCTGATCTGCGATGATGGTATTAAAGAAGTGGCCGAAATAAGAGAAATCCCAACCTGCACACCGACGACGCTCAAATTGAGAGTTGTAGTACTGAGAGCAGGGTACTGACAACTCAAGTGGCCGTACTGGGACCGGAGCAAGGGCGGTGAAATATGTGTAAACCCATAGCTACAAGAAAGTAGATAAGTAATTATGAACAGAGCAGTGAAACAGATAACATAAATAGGGAATGAAAAACAAAACAAAAAGAAGAAGTGTGAGGTGTAGCTCCCAAACTCGCCAATAGCCGCCAAGTAAGTCTACCTTGCGGCGGGATGCTTATGTAGCAGTACAGAGTGGCCTGGCTGGCGCCACCCCAGTCATACTCCCCCATCCGCTGCAGATGCACCTGTGCTTCCAAGAGATATAGCCCCATGGTATTTTCCATGTTCGTAAACAAGGTAGTACCAAGGAGATACATAAGAAATCTGCAAGCGTACTGGGAGTAGGAATGGCAACGAGCCGGGGCAGGGCCGGGGATTGTGCTCCCCGTCCCCGATTTCCGAAGGTGAAAAAATTCCCGTCCCTGCCCCCGATCCTGGCGGGGAACCTACCGCCCCCTAACGAGGATCAGGTTTCCCCGACCCCAAAATATCCCCAACCCTTTTCTTTTTCTTTTTTTTTAATTTTGTTTAACACAACACAACACAAAAAAAAAAAAAAAATTAATCAGTATGTTTCATCATCATCAACAACAATCATCAACTTAAAAAAAAAAAATCTGAAATTGAAGAGGAGAGGGCTGAAACTCAGAGGTGATGACGATGACATTGAAAAGCAACGCAGATCTGAAATTGAATAGTAGAGGGCTGAAAACATATCTGCAAAAAAATATATATATATATATATTGAAGATCGGAGGACAAATAACAATAGGATCAATTAAACAAAACATATTTTATTAGTTTTTCTCTTTGACTAATTGTCAACATACTATAGACAGACTTAAGGTAGAAATTGAATTTGTCTTCACTACCAATCTGAAGAAAATATTGAGAAGCCAACCACTATAGTAATGCAAAAGGGGATTATAATAATAATACAAATGTAAGCCAATTCAACAAAGTTTTTGTAATAGAATGTGGTACCGAAAAATGCCTGATAGTGAAGCATGGAGTGTTCAACCAAAGCCCAATCGCAGATCGCAGTTTAGATCGTTGCAGATCTCAGTTCTGGCTCAATCATTGTAGATTGGCGGTGATGAGAGGATGGAGAGGAGGACAGCAGAGAGAGGGAGTCAACAGTGATGATCGTTGCAGATCGGCAGTGGTAGGAGGAGAGATAGGAGGACAGCGGAGGAGAAGGAAGAGGAAGTGGAGGACAGCGGATGGAGAGAGTTGGCAGTGATAAAAGGGTTTTAGAGAGAGAGACCAAGAGAGAGAAGATGGAGAGGCGTGTGTGTGAGTGTGTAATGTTTTAGGGTCAGGTTTTTATATATATATGTAGAGAGGTAAAATGGTGATTTTACTTCGGGGACAAACCAGGGCGGAGACGGGGCTTGGACACTTATCCCCGTCCCCGGCCCAAAACTAATCGGGGATTGATTTTTGAATACCATCCCCGTCCTGTCGAGGGTATTTTTGGGAAAAAAACCGCTTAAATCGGGGTCGGGGGATCGGGTCCTCGTCGGGCTGGGTTCAAATTGCCATCTTTAACTGGGAGACGTCCTCCGGAGTAGCTGGCTGAAGATCAGAGAAATGCTCCAAGAACCAACTGTATCTTACCATCCCAGGACCGACAGCGTCTGGGATCACTCCGAGGAGATGGAGCTGGGCAGCTCTCCACTGTGCCATGTCTGGATCAAAAGGGATCGAGCCGCTAACCCCAACCAACAGGCTGGTGAGTATCACAAAGTCATACGGGGTTAGAGTCAGCTCCCTGATCGACGAAAAGTAGAACGAGTCTGTGGTGTCCCACTATCGCTCTACCAGGGCCCCGTGTAGAAATGGGCCAGCCCTCATCTGCACTAGTCCTAAGCAGAAATGTCCGAAGCCAACCGCATCGACTAATGCACGAACCTTCACAGGAAGCCTCTCATACTAGTGCCTGGGGCCAGAAATAGACCCGTAACCTCTAATCCTCCTGGCCATCACCTGTAGTATGGGAATGTTGTCAGTATCTACAGTACCTTGAAAGGGATTCAAATATGCTTAAACAAGAAAAGAATAATGCTCACCGTAGAGGCATCGACGGACAAGTGCTCCATAGGCTCTCGTAGTAGAATGTCCTCGTCAATTCTAGGGATAAGGCCCTCAAATCGCAGGATACCGCCCGAGGTCAGAGCGTGTGTACGTGGCTAGTAGGTGGCCACATCAACTGGTCTATCAGCAAAGGAAGGCAACTCCGACTCAGGAATGAGAGGGAGGACGTCCTTGGCCTCTATGCCCTCACCTAGGATGGCTCTAATATCAATAACGGGGTTGGGGATGGGGAGTTCACCGCTAGCCATGAGGGAAAATAGAAGAAAAGTAGAAAAATAGGTGAAAAACCCCAAACCCAAGCCCTAAGATAGAGGAAAATAAAGAAAAAGTTGAAAATTACGAGCGGGTGGAGGAAATCACAAGGAAAATCGCGAGAATGAGCCAAAAAAATCAAGAGAAACCCAAAGCTCAACCAAATCAAATTCTAATCGGTCCAAAATGTAGAGGATTAGAACTGTTTTCAAAGGAAATTTCGCAAAAACTGTTGGGTAATGCGAATAGAAGGAAAATCTAGAAAGAAGAGGATCCTAGAGAGAGAGGGAGAAGGTTTTCGGATATGGGTATGTGTGAAATGAAGGTCCCAAAATGTTTTAAGGCAGCCGTGAGTCGTGGTTTTATCGAACCTGCCGCTGCCGTCATCGCGAGCTAGTCGATTCTATTTGAGCCCAGCCGTACTTCTTTGAGTATCGGCCGGCTCCAAATGCAAACCCAGTTTTTTTTTTTTTTTTTAATCTCAGTATGTTTTAGTGTCGGGTTTCAATTTGGTTTGCAAAACAAAAAAGAAGGAAAAAAGAGTGAAAAAAGAAAGTAAAAAAAGAGAAGGTGAAGAAAAAGAAAAAGAAAAAAAAAAGGGAAAAATCAAGAAAATATATCTGAAAAGGGAAAAAATAGAGCGAAAAAAAAAGAAGCAAAGAAAAAAAAAAAAAAGAGAAAGAAAATGAAAATAAGGGAAAAAGTTTTTACAATTTGTTTAATCCATAGGTGTTTAAGATTCGTAATTTGTTTAATTCATGTTTTATTAATTCGTAGTTGGATAGTTTCTTAATTAGTTTGAGCTCGTAATTTGTTTTGTTTAAATTTGTTCTGAAGTCATAATTATTTCATTACTTGCTTCGGTAATTCATGTTTTGGTCCATTATCACGTAGTTTTGGAAATTTGTAATGTGTTCTATTATTCAAGCTAAGTATATTTTCAAAATTGGTGAACTTGCTCTTAAAATTTGCCAATTCGAGCCTGGTTTTGGATTTGTCAATTCGAGCCTACGGATGAGATAATCTCACTCTATTCTGACTTTATCTACTTCTTCGTTGATTTGACCTCCTCCTTTCGCGTTAGACGTGTTAGGATTGTTGTTTTCCTCAGTGTTCACATCTTTCCTCCTCTCCCATAAGAAGCATTAGGATTGTTCAAATCGGTTAAAAACAGCAGGTGCACCTATTTGTTCGCACCATCTTTCCTCCTCTCGCATGAAACGCGTTAGGATTGTTCAAATCGGTTAAAAATAGCAGGTGCATCTGTTTGTTTACACCATCTTTCCTCCTCTCATGTGAGACGCGTTAGGATTGTTCAAATCGGTTAAAAACAACAAGTGCGCCTGTTTGTTCACACCATCTTTCCTCATCTCGCATGAGACGTGTTAGGATTGTTTAAATCGGTTAAAAACAGCAGGTGCACTTGTTTGTTCACACCATCTTTCCTCTTCTCGTGTGAGACGCGTTAGGATTGTTTAAATTGGTTAAAAATAGTAGGTGCGCCTATTTGTTTACAACATCTTTCCTCATCTCGCGTAAGACGCGTTAGGATTGTTCAAATCAGTTAAAAACAATAGGTGCGCCTGTTTGTTCACACCATCTTTCCTCCTCTCGCATGAGACACGTTAAGATTGTTCAAATAGGTTAAAAACAGTAGGTGCGCCTGTTTGTTCACACCATCTTTCCTTTTCTCGCATGAGACACGTTAGGATTGTTCAAATCAGTTAAAAACAGTAGGTGCGCCTGTTTGTTCACACCATCTTTCCTCTTCTCACGTGAAATGCGTTATGATTGTTCAAATCGACTAAAAGCAGCAGGTGCACCCGTTTGTTCACACTATCTATCATCCTCTCGTGTGAGACGCGTAAGGATTGTTCAAATCGGCTAAAAGCAATAGGTGCACCCGTTTGTTCACACCATCTTTCCTCATTTCGTGTGAGACGCGTTAGGATTGTTCAAATCGGTTAAAAACAGCAGGTGCGCCTGTTTGTTCACACCATCTTTCCTTCTCTCGCATGAGACGTGGTAGGATTGTTCAAATCGGTTAAAAACAGTAGGTGTGCCTATTTGTTCACACCATCTTTCCTTCCCTCGCATGAGACGCGTTAGGGTTATTCAAATCAGTTAAAAACAGCAGGTGTGCCTATTTGTTCACAGCACATTCCCTCCTTTCGCGTGAGGCGCATTAGGATCTCAAGTTCCTTGGTTAAAACTTTAGGTGCGTCCGGTGTTTGGATTGCCCTCCACCTTCCCTGGGTGAGACGTAGTTAGGCTGGTGTCTTTCCTTCGCGGGACATGGTTTGGTTTGCACTCTTTTTGTCTCCATGTTTGTTTATTCACCTCTTTCCGTGTGAGACATGGTTTGAGTTGTTCTGCTTTTGTTTAGGTGTGGCATACTTGCTTTTGCTTATCACATTGTTTCTTCGCTTGTTATTTACATTCTTGTTTCATTGCATTGTTTCATTGCATGATTATAAGTTATGTTTCCCGCATATCATTTTGCATTCCGTCCTTGAACTACGCAGGTTTGATTCCTTGCAAAGGGGATACGTAAGCAACCTTCGGGTTCAACCTTTGGCAGTTGTATTTTGATTTGTTTTCTTGCCCAAGTCTTATAGCCTCGTCAAATGGGTCGTCTCTGGGCTTTGACATTCACTCACGTCATTTCATGACTTCGAGTTCTGTCAAAGAGGAGTAACTGTAGACACCTCATTTTTGACCGCCTGCAAGACTTGGGCGCTTTGTCCTAAGCACTCAATGATAAAAGTTGCATTGAGTGTGATTCGAAGTCTCAACGAAAGAACGGAAGCTCGCGCTCCAAAACCAATCCCAAACCTTTCATATTCATACTATTCTCACCCCAGAAATTCATTGTTGAACATTGTGCCACCCTACACTAAGTTTAAAACAGTGGAACATGGGAGCACATTGGGAGCCGGCCATGGCCATTGGGAGCCGGCCAGCTCTCTTTAGCAAGAAACACGGTTCTGGGCGGGAATTAGCCAGCTATCCATTTTTGAAGATATTTTCGACTTATGTTTCTCAAATTCTATAAATACACGTATTTATCTCAGTGTTAGAGTTTGGAAAATTTTTAAAGAAGCTAAATAACCCTTGAGAGCTCCTTCTTCTTGTGCAAGCTAACTTTGAGATATTTGATCATCCTTATACTATATCTATACACCATACACAACCTTGGAGCCATAACTTATGACCTTGGTTGAGCTTAGTGAATGACAATTCAAGCTTGAGAGTACGTTTGGATCAAGTTTGGTTCACAAACAAGAGCTTACCTTCTTCAAGAGGTATAAGCTTACCCCTTTTGTATTGCTTTCATTTTTGTCTTCCTCTGGGTCTTTCTTGTGTTTTTGGATTGTTTTGATCCTATTTTAAGTGTTGAAACTTGGGTTTGAATAGCTACCAAAAGGTAGAAAGGGTTAACCCACTTTCTTGCACTATACTTCATAGCTTACACCCTTGTTTTACACTCTTTTCTTTGCCTTTTAAACTGGTTTTCAGAGTTTGAAAAAGGCCAAAAAAACATGGTTTGAGGTCTCAAAAATGGAGAGGTTAGCCACCTCTCCTTACTCTTGTTCACTAGTCTTGCTTTGCCTTGTTCTTTCCTATCCTTTTTTTGTGCTCTTTAACATGATTTTTGGCCACTGTTTTAGCATATTAGGGGCTGTTTTAGGGCTGTCCTAATTTATTTAATTAATGTATGCTTTGAATATCTAGCTTCTTGTGTTGTAAGTCATCATATCTAACTTGTTGTGTTGTGTTACCTATGCTTTGATAGCTTTTCTTTGGTTAATTTTCATGTCATGTCAAGAGTCTTATTCTAATAATTGATCCCGCAATCATTTCTGCAATCTCCCTCTTTTCTTCTCTTCTTTTGTTTGAGAGTCACTTCAACCAATCAACGGTTATTCAAAGCATGAGAAAGAAACTTATGCTCAATGGCTTAATCTCTACGGAGGTTCATCATCAAGGCATAAGCTCTCTTTCATGCTTAGGAACACTTCTTGTTTGAAGTTTCTTCTCATTTAGTGGACTTAATCATCACTTTGGACAAATTGATTAAAGAATGGCAAGGACTAATAAAATTGGCTTAAAATGAACTAAACCGACATAAAGAAAAGTTTAAGAGTTGGTTGGATTCGGTCAGACGTTATGTCGGGTCCATTGTTCTGGGAATTGTCACATACCAATCCATGATATGTTGATAAGACTTGGGGAGTGCCTACTTCCCTCTTTGAACCTTCATGATAAAAGGGAGGAGTGGTTCTTCATTGCATTTATTCAATTTTGTCCAAACGTGTCCGAAATCCTCAAGCCATCAAAATGTGCTTATTGGTGATTTCGGATTCACACTCACTCTTCTCTTGAGTTTCCCATAACAGAGAGGGGCAAAAAAGACAAACAGGGCCTAGAAATGCTCTGTCTGCATTGTTCTCACTTCAGAGCACAAAACATTTTTTGGTATAAAATTTAGAGCCAACCGGCACTGTTTTGGCCCGGTCGGATCTCACTTGGAGCTGGCCGGCTCCCAATGTTTGGTAAGCAGAGACCCTTTAGCAGAAACATAGGGTAGTGGCTGAGGGTGAGACAGAGCAATCTAAGTAGACAAAGCAGCTTCTAGGCACTGTGCATGCGATCATTGTGTCTCATGGTTTCTTGGATTAAATTTCTTGTTAGCATTGTTGTAATTATCATTGTTGTAATGATTCTTATTGTTAGTAATTATTATAATACCCTTGTGCAATTATGGTTATTTATTAAAAATACCCTTGTTGTAATAACTTAGATAGCTAGTTGATAACTTAGATATCTAGTTAGTAGTTAGCTAGTTTTAATTCATTTATTCGAATTTGTAATAGTTAGTATAATTCGGACATTTGGACACTTATTCGGACCCTATTGCACGAGGGAAAATATGTAATAATGATGTATGTCTTCCAACCTCCATTTTTTTCTCCCTTTTATTTACCTACTTATGATGGTAGTTGTAACATGCCCAGGGGGTACCCGAGCGCTTTAAGCAGTTCGGACCCTCGAGATCTCTTTGATCTAGTCTCACGAGTGAATGTGAAACGTAGATGAGAGTCCAGATTTGACAACTTTTATTGAAAATCCATTTTATTGCAATTTTGTAAAAAATGGATTGCGTTATCAGATTTCAGAGTCGCCACCTAATATTTATTTTGGGAAATTAGGAAACTCATGACTCGTGCCAAGGCCACTGTTCGTCGTAACCAAGGATGCTTGGCTCGGAACCTTAGGTATGAGAGGGGAAGGTCAATAATGAGCACCCCCGCCCACCCGATCAAAGATCGGCCTTTACTAACCATGATATGAATTTTATTTTATTTATATGTTCATGTTCTGATTAGTTAATAAATCCTAAAATTTACTATATGAAGCATACAAGTATAGACTATGCCATTCATTTTGGAACAATTTGATATCATGCATTTTGAAAAGTTTTGACGATGTACAACCCAAATAAATTGAGTTTACAAGCACGAAAAATCAACATCATTCCAAATTAAGCGACACAACCTCCATCCACTGGCATTCATAGAGTTATATCACATAAGCAAATAGCCTCATGGTAGAATGCTAGACATAGTAAGAAAAACACACACAAACGGGATGCTAAAGCATAAAAACTTACATGTTTGACGTCCCACGAACAAGCTACAAAACAAAGTTAGTAAAATATGCATGATCTTATATACAAAATCCTAATGCAATTCACTCATGAGATGCAACTAAAGATTCGGCTTCTAAAATATGATATGTGAATCATCTCAAGAACATGAGGTAGCGCACATAATCACATAGGAATTGATTAAATCCACAAATGCAAACTTAGCCGAATCAAGATGCATGAAACATGGATGCAAAGCATAACTATGATGAAAAATAAATATTATGTTTATGTACAAATAAAGAAAGCAAGTAAAAGAACGGGATAAAAAGAAGCGGGACGGGGAATTATTACAACATTTTAAAGAATAATTACAAGAGAGATGAGGAGAATATTACAACAAAATAAAAACCTCACAATACACTCAAAATAAAAAAATAAATAAAATAAAAGCTTCATGTTCTTTAGAACCGCCGGCGGAGATTGGTCAATATTGAGAGATTATGCCATCTTGTTCAGAAGAAGCTAACCGGCCGGCCAACTAGGCCAAGCAAAACCTGTCTTGTTGCGAAACCAAGAAAATGAACAAACAAAAAATATGTAGGTGGCTCAACTAACCACTACCGGTTAGATTAAAAAAAAAAGAAAAGAAAACAAATATAAAATAAAATAAAAAGTGCAAACTCACAACATAAACCTAAAGCAATAAAACAAATATAAGATAGAACATGCAAGATTACAACAGAACTAATATGAGACTAATACACAAAAAAAAATAAAAATAAATAAATAATTATGAGCTAAACAAACCACTAGGATTATAACAACACACTATGAAATATAAAGTAAGAAAATAAATATGAAATAAACAAACCACTTAGATGATAACAAAACATAATGAAATAAGAAGCATGAAAATAAATATAAGACATAAAATATAAGAAAATGAAATACTAACAATTCACCTTCCAAAGAAAGATTGAACTTCTTGATTTCCAAACTTCCTCTTGATCACCCTCAAGTGTAGGAAGTGTGTTCTCAAATCCTCAATTCGAAATTATGGAGTTTGTGGTATAGAAAGTGGCTAACTCTCTAGTTTTTCTCACTTTCAATCACTAAACACTCTTCCTTATGATCAAGGCAATTGATCTTTGGCTATATCAGAATTTTTGGAGTGGTTTTGGTGTATGGAAATGAGGAATTTCAGTAGCTATGGAAGGTATGGGGTGTATATGGAAGATAGGAATATTTTTGGCTCAAAAACTCAATTTTTCTCTTTTTTTTCACTCTTTTCTCACTCCTTTCTCTTCAATTTCGTGGTCTCTCCTCTCTCTCTTACAATATGATCATTCTATATAGGCAATGAGGGAGAGTAAAGGTCAAAAAGAAGGTGGGAGACAAGAATGTGATAGGAGGGCAAATTTTCAAGGTGGTTGCATGGGATACTCCTTTATGAATGCAAACAAAACCTCTTTTTGACAATGGGGGATGATTAGGTATAATGGAGGATGAGTGGATGCACTTGAATGGCTCAGAAAATAGGTAAATGGGTTGTCCCAACCGAACCAAAACAAAAAAAAATGGGCTATTTTTGTTTTGGGCCGAGTCAACAAAATCTGCTTTTAAGCCCAACTTCAAATGGGCATATCTCCCCCATATGGACTTGGTTTTAGGTGGTTCTTGGGTCCAAATTGAAGCCCCAGAAGTCTACTTTCCAATGGTGGTGGCCTCACATTTAAATTTCAAGTGTACAAAGAGAAATGCCTAATTTAGTTAAGGCTGTTCATTTCCTTCTTAATGATTTGATACTCATTCTTTTCCTAAACCAGTTTTCTTTCATCCCCTCCTATTTCTTTCAACTCCAAACCTATAAAGAAGATGTTTTTAAATATTTTTCAAAAAAGTTCACCTCTCTTCCATTTATTTCCACTTTGTCCTTACTCGGTTTACTGAAAAGTACAATATTTTAATCGAAATGGGAGCCTCGGGACATTATAGAAACATTTTAAAAAAAACATATTTTGAAAAGAGGGTTTTAAGGTCTAAAATAGTTTGGCCAAAAAATGGGTGAAGGTTGGGATTAAAACTTAAATTCCATCTTTCTTACTGAGAATTTTGTGAGAAACACATTCTAATTGTCATCATCGGGTAATCAAAAGAAAGCGCCCAAGTCTTAGGGCCGATCAAAATGGGGTGTCTACAGTTGCCCCTCTTTGACAGAGCTCAAAGTCATTTCATGACGTAAGTGAATGTCAAAGCCTAAAGATGACCCTTTGGACAAGGCCGTAAGACTTGGGCAAACAAACAAGATGTAATGTAAGTGGTTGAACCCAAAGGTTGCCTATGTATCCCTTTGCAAGGAATCAAACCAGCGTAGTTCAGAGGCAGAATGCAAGTGACATGCTCAAAATGCAGTTTGAAAGTTGGACTTACACGCTTCGCGAAGCCGGTTGTTTGAAAATTCATGATGTATGCAATGCAATGCAATGTCATGGAGTGATGATAAAGATATGAAGATGGCAACATGGGAGGCAAGCCTCGTGCAAATGATAGGAAACATAACAGGGGGTGCATTGCATATAAATGTGCCACAAGATCACATACAAATGTGCCATAACACAATTTAACCGAGTGAAACAACAGTCTAACGCATCTCACGTGAAAGGAGGAAGGATGGTGTAAACATCAGGCGCACCTGATGTTTTTAACTGAGTACATCAACAACCTAACACGTTTCACGCGAAAGGAGGAAGGATGGTGTAAACATCAGGCGCACCTGATGTTTTTAACCGAGTAAAACAACAACCTAACGCGTTTCACGCGAAAGGAGGAAGGATGGTGTAAACATCAGGTGCACCTGATGTTTTTAACCGAGTACATCAACAACCTAACGCGTTTCACACGAAAGGAGGAAGGATGGTGTAAACATCAGGCGCACTTGATGTTTTTAACCGAGTACATCAACAACCTAACGTTTCACGCGAAAGGAGGAAGGATGGTGTAAACATCTGGCGCACCTGATGTTTTTAACCGAGTACATCAACAACCTAATGCGTTTCATGCGAAAGGAGGAAGGATGGTGTAAACATCAGGCGCACCTGATGTTTTTAACCGAATACATCAACAACCTAACGCGTTTCACGCGAAAGGAGGAAGGATGGTGTAAACATCAGGCGCACCTGATGTTTTTAACCGAGTAAAACAACAACCCGACGCGTTTCACGCGAAAGGAGGAAGGATGGTGTAAACATCAGGCGCACCTGATGTTTTTAACCGAGTACATCAACAACCTAACGCGTTTCACGCGAAAGGAGGAAGGATGGTGTAAACATCAGGCGCACCTGATGTTTTTAACCGAGTAAAACAACAACCTAATGCGTTTCACGCGAAAGGAGGAAGGATGGTGTAAACATCAGGCGCACCTGATGTTTTTAACCGAGTACATCAACAACCTAACGCGTTTCACGCGAAAGGAGGAAGGATGGTGTAAACATCAGGCGCACCTGATGTTTTTAACCGAGTACATCAACAACCTAACGCGTTTCACGCGAAAGGAGGAAGGATGGTGTAAACATCAGGCGCACCTGATGTTTTTAACCGAGTAAAACAACAACCTAACGCGTTTCACGCGAAAGGAGGAAGGATGGTGTAAACATCAGGCGCACCTGATGTTTTTAACCGAGTACATCAACAACCTAACGCGTTTCACGCGAAAGGAGGAAGGATGGTGTAAACATCAGGCGCACCTGATGTTTTTAACCGAGTAAAACAACAACCTAACGCGTTTCACGCGAAAGGAGGAAGGATGGTGTAAACATCAGGCGCACCTGATGTTTTTAACCGAGTACATCAACAACCTAACGCGTTTCACGCGAAAGGAGGAAGGATGGTGTAAACATCAGGCGGACCTGATGTTTTTAACTGAGTAAAACAACAACCTAACGCGTTTCACGCAGAAGAAGGAAGGATGGTGTAAACATCAGGCGCACCTGATGTTTTTAACCAAGCACATCAACAACCTAACGCATTTCACGCGAAAGAAGGAATAGTGAACGAACCCAATTGCGTTTCGCGCAAGAGGATAAAATGTGGTATAACCAATAGAGGTACCTAACCGTATCTCATACGGAAAAGAGAAAGGTTTTAACCAGGTAAACATCAAATCCTAACACGTTTCACGTGAAAGAAACAAAGGTGGTGATCCAACAGACATACCTAACCGTATCTCATACGGAGAGGGGGAAGGTTACATATACACACGAACGATATACAAAATACATATTTCATACATATACATATCTCTCTCTCTCTCTCCCCTCCTCCTTTTTTTTTTTTTGGTGCAACTTTGATCGGGGTTGATCCCTGGCATTAATAAAACAAGTTTATTCTGCAAATTTGAACGGTATGAATAGCACAACACTGAACATAAAAATACTTTTGTTTTGAATTTTGAACTTGAAAATGGCTGCATTTTAGTGAATTCTGAACTGAATATTGAGCCTATCACTGACCAAAACACAAAACACAACTTAATGAAATGAAAATGAAGCAAAAACCATCCCAAACACACCCCTTTGTGCTTGTCGGAGCAAAATGAACGCAAGACAGAGCAAAACCGGCCGAACGCCCGACGAAAAAGCATCACCGGCGACAACTACTGTGCATTTTTCGGCGATTGCTTGATTAAGGTGACGATAACTCGATAGTGTGGATAAAAGACAGAAAACCTAACTCAACTGTGCCCCTAGTTTATTACTTTGTCCTTTTTTTTTTTTTTTTTGCTAAAGCGATTTTGATCGACATGAGAGGTAAATTAGCACACTTGTTCCATCTTGAAGTCATATAAGCCAAATTATGAGCACTGAAAATTTTCCCTTTTTGGCCCGAAGAATGTTCTGAGTTTTGGAAAAATGGAATAATTTTTGGGAAAATCAGTCAACTTCATTAAAAGTCCTCAAAATCTATTTTTGCAAATGACCACTACTCGATCAACATGAAATCAACCCTTGAGATGTACACTTGAATTCGTCTTGCGACTGAACTCGTCATGAAAGAGAAATAGGACAACTGAATCAAATGGGGACGAGCCAATCAAATATGGATAGCCGAGTCGAATAAAGATACACCAATCAAACATGGACGAGACGAGTGAGTTAAAAAATGATTAAGGCCGAACTTCAAGATGAAGCTGCCTACGTATCCCAAAGATAGGAATCAGGCCATACGTAGTTCCGGTTAAGGTTCACTCGGGTATTGACACTCTCCTTTTGTGCTCTAACTTTTGCCAAAGCCGCCCTTTCGGGTTTTCAACCTTGCGAGCTTTTCTCTTTTTTATTTTTTATTATTTTTTATTATTTTATTTTTTTATTTTATATGTTTTTTTTTTATTGTTTTTTTTATTTTTTTGCTCTAACTTTTGCCTAGGTCGCCCTTTCAGGTTTTCGGCCCAGCGAGCCTCTCAAGGGTAGTACTTCTTCAGCTTGTCCATGTTGATTGGTTGTGAGAACTCCAAACCATCCAAATCCATGAGAATGACTGCTCCTCCTGACCAAATTGACTTAATGATGTAGGGGCCCGTCCAATTGGGTCTAAACTTGCCCCTGGGGTCGTGAATAGGAGCTCGGCTGTCTTTCAACACTAAGTCCCCTTCCCTCAAATTCCTGGATCTAACCTTTTTGTTGAATGCTCTGGCAATCCTGCGTTGATACCCCTGAATGTGGTATAACGCCTTCAATCGTCGCTCATCAAATAGCATCAGTTCCTCAAATCGGTTCTGTTGCCAATCAGCTTCTGTTATCTGACATTCAGCCATAATCCTTAATGAAGGCACTTCCAACTCAATCGGCAAAACAGCCTCCATTCCATATACCAAAGAGTAAGGGGTTGCCCCTGTAGACGTTCGGATTGATGTCCTGTATCCCCAAAGTGCAAAAGGCAACTTATCTGGCCAATCTCTATAAGTTTCTACCGTCTTACACAGGATGTTCTTGATGTTCTTATTTGCAGCTTCAACGGCTCCATTGGTTTGTGGCCTGTAGGTTGATGACTTGTGAAAAGCCACGTTATACTTCTCAAGTAGAACTGCCACTTCTCCTTTGAAATGTGAGCCATTGTCTGAAATTAATTCATTTGGCACCCCGTATCTGCAGATAATGTTGTTCCTGATAAATTTGGCCACATGTGATGCTTTCAACACTGAATATGACTGTGCTTCAACCCACTTGGTAAAATAGTCAATGGCAACCAAGATGAACTGATGCCCATTTGAACCTTTCGGTGTGACTGCCCCGATGACATCTATGCCCCAGACTGAGAAAGGCCAAGGCGAAGTCATGTTGTAGAGTTTTGATGGCGGGATGTTCATGCGATTGGCGTGGATTTGACATTTATGGCATCGCCTGACAAAGTTGATACAATCACTCTCCATGGTTAACCAGTAGTATCCTTGTCTAAGGATTTTTCTGGCTAGCATTACACCGTTCATATGGGCTCCGCACTCTCCTC
This sequence comes from Camellia japonica, assembly GCA_030407325.1. NCBI lineage: Eukaryota > Viridiplantae > Streptophyta > Magnoliopsida > Ericales > Theaceae > Camellia > Camellia japonica. The sequence goes on from JAPPVO010000017.1 coordinate 53,110,908, forward strand.
CATGGATGGCTTCCATGATACGCTTTGCCTCTTCTTCCTCTACACACAGCTTGTGCATTCCCAAATATCCTCTCTTGTATAACTTATCTCCACAAATGACGAACTGAGTGGCCAGACGCTGTATCCCCCTTTTGTCTTTGGTGTTTGCCCCTTGTGGGTATGTACCTCTTTCCAGAAAATTCCAAATATCAAAGTACCAAGGGTTTTCATCTTGAACTTCTTCCGTTGTGGCTATCATTTCATACGCGGGGGTGTACCTTTGTTCTATAAGGATCGGGCGCATCTTGACCCCGACCGGTATATCTATCATTGATGCCAGGGTTGCCAATGCATCAGCAAATCGGTTGTTCTCTCTTACCAGGTGTGTAAAAGTTAGTTTTTCGAACCTCGGGATCAACATGTCCAAGGTCTGATGGTAGACTTTCATTTTTTCCTCTTTAACTTTCCAATCTCCGTTGGCTTGAGAGACAACCAAGTTTGAGTCCCCGATCACATCCAACCTTATTGCCCCTAGTTCCAGGGCTGCTTCCAATCCGGCAATGCACGCCTCATACTCTGCTTGGTTGTTAGATACCCTGAATCGAAGTTTAAAAGCTAAGGGAATATGGGAATCATCTGGCGCTATGAGCAACACGCCTATCCCATAGCCAAATTGATTGGACGCTCCATCAAAGTACAATTTCCAAGTGTCTTCTTCCATCTGCATGACCTCTTCATCTGGAAATGAGTACTCCATATCTTCTCCCCCTTCAATTGGGTGATCAGCCAAAAATTCTGCTACGGTCCTTCCTTTGACAGATTTGCGAGTGACATACTTAAGGTCAAATTCGGAAAGCAACAGCAACCAACGAGCTAGCCTACCGGTAAGTGCTGGTTTCTCAAAAAGGTATTTGATTGGGTCTAATCTTGAAACCAGAATTACCGAGTGAGCTAACAGGTAGTGTCTCAACTTCCTGGTGGCCCATACCAAAGCTAAGCAAGCTTTTTCCAAAGGAGTATAGCGGGTCTCATATTCAAGCATCTTTTTACTTAAGTAGTAGATGGCCTTCTCTACTTTCTCATCCGACTCTTGTGCAAGCATACATCCCATGGTTGATTCAGTCACTGACAAATACAAAATCAGCGGTTTCCCTGGCTCGGGTGGCGATAACACAGGCGGATTCTGCAAATATTGCTTAACTTGCTCAAAAGCGAACTGACACCGATCATCCCATTGAAACTTCTTCCCTTTCTTCAACAGACCAAATAGTGGTTCACAAGTTAAAGTTAATTTTGAAATAAACCTCCTTATGAATTGCAACTTCCCAGAAAGCCCCGCACCTCCTTTTCAGTCATTGGTGGCGGCATTTCTAAGATGGCCTTAATTTTAGATGGATCAACTTCGATTCCCCGCTGTGTGATCAGAAATCCCAACATCTTGCCCGCAGTTACCCGAAGGTGCATTTCTGTGGATTCAGCCTTAGCCTGTATTCCCTAATTCTCTCAAAGAATTTCTTCAGTGCAGTGTAATGGCTTTCCCGATCTTTGGACTTGACAATCATGTCATCTACATACACCTCAACTTCCTTATGGATCATATCGTGCAAAAGAGTAGTAGCAGCTCTCTGATAAGTGGCCCCTGCATTCTTCAAACCGAATGGCATAACCCTGTAGCAGTATGTCCCCCATGGTGTGGTAAATGCTGTCTTTTCTCTGTCCTCTAGAGCCATAAGGATCTGGTTATACCCTGAAAAACCATCCATGAATGACAGTAAGGCATGCCCTGCAGTGAAGTCTACCAATTCGTCAATATGTGGCAATGGGAAATCATCCTTTGGACTAGCCTTATTCAAATCCCGGAAGTCAACACAAACTCGGATTCTACCATCTTTCTTCGGAACTGGCACAATATTGGCTAACCAAGTAGGATATTCTGATACGAGCAAAAACCAGCATTGATTTGCTTGGTAACCTCTTCTTTAATTTTCAAGGCCCAATCTGGACGAATTCTGCGAAGCTTCTGTTTGATAGGTCGGGCCTCAGGGTCAAGAGGGATCCTATGTTATACAATCTCAAGGTCAATTCCCGGCATGTCTTCATAGGACCATGCAAAGACATCTTTGAATTCTGTTAATAAAGCAACTAATTGTTCACGTTCCTCTGAAGACAATGTAGAACCAATTTGGATCAAGCGAGGATCTTTTTCAGTACCCACATTTACAGAAACAATTTCATCCACTAATGGCTTAGCACGCCTTTCTTCCTCCCAGTCGATTAAATTTTTCAAAGCCCGAGGGATTTCTTCCTCTTCGTTTTTATCAAGATCTTGAAAATTTTGGTCAATGTTATGAACTATGGGCACAGAAAAGTAGGCGGAAATCACATCTTCATTCAAAGCCTTAGGCTCACAAGTTGCAACAGACTCAAAAGAGAAAGAAAAAGAAGACTCAGACATCTTAGACAAACTTAAATCTGACTTCAACCCCACAGGCCCACCGGACTCAGACTCAACAGCCAATTCAAAACTCTTAATACAACTCTTTTCAAAATGCCAATCCATTTGTGAGCCATTCATTGCATCCATGATGAAGCTTGAACAGTCAGCAGGTACCTCTTCCCCGATCACGGCAATGGTCATATCCCCCAAATTTACCGGTTCAGCGCTAGTATGCGATTCTGTCAGTAAATCAGCCAATGTTAGACCCAGGACTTCCTCTGCGCTGCTTTCGGAGCTGACTTCTCTGTCTTGTCCGATGTCGATGCTAGGATCTACCCACTCCTCGCCACTGTCGGAGAGCTGATGATCGAAAAAGATCTCAAACCCAGGGTATCTCTTCTTCTCCACTTGATCAAACCAGGGCTCAGGAAAACCACAGAAAGGGAAGTCTTCTCCTTGGCGGACAAAGCGTCCGTTCAAGGTCCCATGAATTGGCTTATGAACCAACTCAAACTGCTGCCCGGTTCTCTTGGCCTTGATCTTCTCCCTGATCTCTTCAGTTTTCCTTTTCCAGTCATCAGCCGTGGGTGCATACCCTAGTCCGAATGCATGTGGGTTATGAGGTACTTCATTGGCTGTAGTAATACCTTTCCTGCCACTTCGTCCCAATCCCATCCCTGGAATGTGGCCTAGTTTACTCATGAAATAGATTGATTGGGCACTTACGTATACACCTTCGTCTTCTGCCATGAGCGTTTGAACTAGCTGGGCCTCTGCCAATGTAAAACCTGACAGGAATACATCCTTTTCCCCATGTTGTATTTCTAGCAGTGGTGTTGTGACTTCTGGAGGAGGATGAATGGATGAATTTCCGAAGACAGTGGCAATTCCTCCGCCATATGGGTACTTTACCAATTGATGTAATGTGGATGATACAGCTTTCATCTGATGAAGCCAGGGCCTTCCCAATAGCAAGTTGAATGTTACGGGAACATCCATGACATGAAATTCAGCTTCGTGCTCAGATGGACCCACTGCTATTTGTACTTTGATTGTCCCCATCACTTCCCGACTAGTATTATCATAGGCCCGGATCAATTGAGTAGTGGGCGTGAAATCTGCCGGCTTTAGCCCGATTGCATAAGCAGTGCGTGTAGGGCAAACATTGATGGCTGATCCAGTGTCAATCAGAACAATCGGGATCCATTTCTTTCTGCATTCCAGTGATACGTACAGAGGCTTATTATGTCCCGATCCTTCTTGTGGCAACTCTTTGTCAGCAAAAGTTATTGCTGAGATTGCTTCTCTCGGGGTGATTAATGACACTAATTGCTCGGGAGTGGTGTCAATTGACAGCTTAGCCTGGCTCAACATTGACAACATTCCCTGTCGATGTTCTCGGGAGGCCATGAGAAGACCCCAAATGGAAATGTTTGCTTGGATCTTTTTCAGTTGTTTTAGAACCAGGTCTTCTTCTTCCTCTTTCTCTTTCTCTTTCTCTTTCTCTACCTTTTTATCTTTGCCAGAGGGCTCTCCTTGGTCTAGATGTGGAGGCTTGAAGTAGCGCCCACTCCTGGTCAAATGATCGATTTCGTCTACATACCAAGTCTCATCCGGCACATGGTTTACCCATTCGTCATCAATATGGTCCAGCTGTAGGTCATTATCATCCCACCATTCGCCTTCGTTGACTGAATGGCAATTATCTAGCGCTGCTTGAATCATTCCAACAGTATGCTCTGACTGGCTTTCTGGTTCTTCTTCTCTTCCTCTGCAACTCTTTCCTTTACCACATTCAACAGGTTTTCTGAAATCAAGTCTTAGTTCATCTCCTTTTCTTTCAGTTTTCTCATCAGAAGCTTCGTCACCGCTAGACCAACCGTGACTGTAATTCTTCGGTTCCCACCATTCCATCTGCACATTCCCAAGATCTAATTCTTCAAAGAAATGAAGATTAGCCAAGTCCTCCTCTAGGTCGGCCAAATCATCCAACCCCTGTTCAAGTACATCATCTCTGACAACATTGATAGAAAATGAGTCAGGCAGATCAACCTTAAGCTTTAGTTGACCACGGGGAATAATATACCGGCTAGGATCATACTTTTTCTCTGATAGTTTGCCAGCCTCAAGCATAGGTACTACCACCATAGGGTTTTTGGGTTTTGGCTGGGTTGGAGGTGCATCCATCATGCATAACTCAGTGCCTTCAGGAATATATACCTCAGGTTTTGGTAAATGGGTAGGTGTGATATAGATACTGGGGTTAAAGATGGATGAAAGTGTATGGATGAGGTTAAGATGAGGAGGTGATGGAACTCTGTCATGGGGTGGCAACGGGTTGGTAGTGACGTTGGGTTTTGGCGGTTGTGGGGGAGCTATGACTTTATTGTCTATGAGATCTTGGATCTCATGACGGAGACGAACGCAACGGTCTGTGTCATGTCCTGGTTGTTGGTGGAAAGCACAGTGTTTGGTAGGGTCATGTTTGGCTGGGAGAGGTTCGGGAAGAGGTCGGGGGTCCAAAGGCTTCAAATACCCTCTTTTTGTCAAGATGTTCATTGCTTTAGAGAGTGACATATAGAGAGGGGTGAATGTTCTGCTTGGGGCTCGGGTTGTGTTTTGCGGGCCAGCATGAGCAAAGGGGTCGGCTATTTTAGTGGTGGTGGCAACCATGTTGATTTCAGAGGGCTTCATAGCTGTGTTACCACTGGCGGTAGCATTGGAACTGCGACCAAAAGGCTTCCGAACAGGTTCCTTATCTTCCACAATGATTCCCTGTTTGATGGCATCCTCTATCTGGACCCCTATCTCATTTAAGTCATTAAAAGTGAAGAGCGGGAGGACTATCATTTTTTGTAACATCTTTCCATGCAGATTTCTGACTATCATACGGATTTGGTCTTTTTCAAGTGGTCTGTTGGTCATCATTGCTGCTTTTGCCCTCCATCTGGTGATAAAGGCCACGAAACTTTCATTGGGCTCTTGACGGGTGGCCTCTAATTCCCGAGTAGTCACTTCAATCTGGGTGTTATAAGCATACTGGGTGATAAAGGCCCCGGCCAACTCTTCCCAACTTTGTTTTACCGAGTCCTCTAACTTGGCATACCAAATGGCAGCCACTCCTGACAAAGTTCGTCCGAATAAAGAGAGCTTTTGCGGACGAGTCAGACCCATAGGCTTTAAGACATCAGAGAATAGGCGAATGTGCACCATTGGGTCGCCGGAGCCATCAAACCTATCAATGTGTGGCATTTTAAACCGTTCTGGCAACTTCACAGCTGTCTCAGTGTACCCGTCTTCGATGTCCGGGATTGAATTGACTCCTTGTGCCTTTTTGAAAAGTTTTTCCAACTTGGCCAGCTTCAACATAGTTGAGTCAGACTCAGGTGCTTCAGAGGGATGGAGCCCTCCCACTGGTTGTGGAAGAGGAAATGATCCTCCTGAAGTTTGTGCAGGAACCCTCAGATCTTCTGGTGAATTAAGTTCAGGAAACTCGTCAGCTGGTGGAGGTGGAGGTGGAACTGGATGATTCACCGGAGGTGGTTGAGTAATGGACGCCCCAGATGAGCGTTGCAGTTCAGCAAGAGTATTGCCGTGAGCAGCAAGAGTAGTGCCTTGGGCAGCAACCGTAGTGGCAACGGTATCCATGCTCCGTTGGAGACCCAGTAGTATATCTGCTATATTTTCTGGAATCTGAGCCATCACTGATTCTGGTGAGTTGAGTGGTGATGATCTAGCAGGTGAAGAAGGGGTATTCTGGACAGTTGATGAAGCTTTTGCTTTTCTTCGTGTAACCGGTGGCAAAGAAACTAACACTGGCTGACCCTGAACCAAATCTGCACTTTTGCAAAGTCTACCAACGCGAGTCCATAAAACTTGGGGGATATCAGACCTTTCGGAAGCTATAGTGCCCAACTACCTTTCTGAAACAAAACGGGACCCCCGATCAGAATTTCATTAGCATCCTAGCTCAACTGATTACTGCTAACTCATGTGAAAAATTGAACTCAACCCCACAACTTGAAATGACTGAACCACTCATCTGAATCTGAGAACTCCCATACATTGCACATAACACACAGCAGGAAAGTGAACAAACACCCCTATGGGGGCTAGGGTTACCCTGTCCTATCTTTGAAATGATCTAGGGTTTCACTATTCAAACAAGTGGCATCATACATCCTAGAAATGGGAGAGCATCCTGTCCTAATTTTGGAAGGTACTATAGCTCATTATATGCACAAGGTTAGCTCTGTTCTAAGGGTTGAAGTCAAGGTGACGTTACCAAAGAGTCCTTTGGGTCATAACCAATAAAGATCCCAGGAAATCAGAAGAGTCAAATAGCCTCTCTTCGGAGTCTGAGAACCTTAGATAGCAAAGCTAGATAGCAGGGCTACATAGCAAAGCTACCCTTTTGACAAATCTCAAAAGGTTACAACATAAGGCCTCTAAAGTATCGTAAGAATAGGTGTAGTGTCACAAAAAGCTTACATGTGCTCCCACCAGTATCTGGGCAACACAAGGACTTGAAGTGCACCAATAAATGCAATGCAATAAACATATAATTGAAAATAAAGGTCATATCATGGAGTTCGACTCAAGGTTTCATAAAATCCCCAGCAGAGTCACCAGAAACTGTAACATGCCCAGGGGGTACCCGTGCGCGTTAAACAGTTCGGACCCTCGAGATCTCTTTGATCTAGTCTCACGAGTGCAATGTGAAACGTAGATGAGAGTCCAGATTTGGCAACTTTTATTGAAAATCCATTTTATTGCAATTTTGTCAAAAATGGACTGCGTCATCAGATCTCAGAGTCGCCACCTAATATTTATTTTGGGAAATTAGGAAACCCATGACTCGTGCCAAGGCCACTGTTCGTCGTAACCAAGGATGCTTGGCTCGGAACCTTAGGTATGAGAGGGGAAGGTCAATAATGAGCACCCCCGCCCACCCGATCAAAGATCGGCCTTTACTAACCATGATATGAATTTTATTTTATTTATATGTTCATGTTCTGATTAGTTAATAAATCCTAAAATTTACTATGTGAAGCATACAAGTATAGACTATGCCATTCATTTTGGAACAATTTGATATCATGCATTTTGAAAGAGTTTTGACGATGTACAACCCAAATAAATTGAGTTTACAAGCATGAAAATCAACATCATTCCAAATTAAGCGATACAACCTCCATTCACTGGCATTCATATAGTTATATCACATAAGCAAATAGCCTCATAGTAGAATGCTAAAAATAGTGAGAAAAACAAACACAAACGGGATGCTAAAGCATATAAACTTGCATGTTTGACGTTCCGCGAACAAGCTACAAAACAAAGTTAGTAAAATATGCATGATCTTATATACAAAATCCTAATGCAATTCGCTCATGAGATGTAACTAAAGATTCGGCTTCTAAGATATGACATGTAAATCATCTCAAGAACATGAGGTAGCGCACATAATCACATAGGAACTGATTAAATCCACAAATGTAAAATTAGTCGAATCAAGATGCATGAAACATGGATGCAAAGCATAACTATGATGAAAAATAAATATGATGTTTATGTACAAATAAAGAAAGCAAGTAAAAGAACGGGATAGAAAGAAGCGGGACGGGGAATTATTACAACATTTTAAAGAATAATTACAAATCAAATTAGAGAGAGATGAGGAGAATATTACAACAAAATAAAAACCTCACAATACACTCAAAATAAAAAATAAATAAAATAAAAGCTTCATGTTCTTTAGAACCGCCGGCGGAGATTGGTCAATATTGAGAGATTACGCCATCTTGTTCAGAAGAAGCTAATCGGCCGGCCTACTAGGCCAAGCAAAACCTGTCTTGTTGCGAAACCAAGAAAATGAACAAACAAAAAATATGTAGGTGGCTCAACTAACCACTACCGATTAGATTAAAAAAAAAAATACAAAATAAAATAAAAAGTGCAAACTCACAACATAAACCTAAAGCAATAAAACAAATATAAGATAGAACATGCAAGATTACAACAGAACTAATATGAGACTAATACACAAAAAAAAATAAAAAAAAATAAATAATTATGAGCTAAACAAACCACTAGGATTATAACAACACACTATGAAATATAAAGTAAGAAAATAAATATGAGATAAACAAACCACTTAGATGATAACAAAACATAATGAAATAAGAAGCATGAAAATAAATATAAGACATAAAATATAAGAAAATGAAAGACTAACAATTCACCTTCCAAAGAAAGATTGAACTTCTTGATTTCCAAACTTCCTCTTGATCACCCTCAAGTGTAGGAAGTGTGTTCTCAAATCCTCAATTCGAAATTATGGAGTTTATGGAGTTTGTGGTATAGAAAGTGGCTAACTCTCTAGTTTTTCTCACTTTCAATCACTAAACACTCTTCCTTATGATCAAGGCAATTGATCTTTGGCTATATCAGAATTTTTGGAGTGGTTTTGGTGTATGGAAATGAGGAATTTCAGTAGCTATGGAAGGTATGGGGTGTATATGGAAGATAGGAATATTTTTGGCTCAAAAACTCAATTTTTCTCTTTTTTTTCACTCTTTTCTCTTCAATTTCGTGGTCTCTCCTCTCTCTCTTACAATATGATCATTCTATATAGGCAATGAGGGAGAGTAAAGGTCAAAAAGAAGGTGGGAGACAAGAATGTGATAGGAGGGCAAATTTTCAAGGTGGTTGCATGGGATACTCCTTTATGAATGCAAACAAAACCTCTTTTTGACAATGGGGGATGATTAGGTATAATGGAGGATGAGTGGATGCACTTGAATGGCTCAGAAAATCGGTAAATGGGTTGTCCCAACCGAACCAAAACCAAAAAAAATGGGCTATTTTTGTTTTGGGCCGAGTCAACAAAATCTGCTTTTAAGCCCAACTTCAAATGGGCATATCTCCCCCATATGGACTTGGTTTTAGGTGGTTCTTGGGTCCAAATTGAAGCTCCAGAAGTCTACTTTCCAATGGTGGTGGCCTCACATTTAAATTCCAAGTGTACAAAGAGAAACGCCTAATTTAGTTAAGGCTGCTCATTTCCTTCTTAATGGTTTGATACTCATTCTTTTCCTAAACCAGTTTTCTTTCATCTCCTCCTATTTCCTTCAACTCCAAACCTATAAAGAAGATGTTTTTAAATATTTTTCAAAAAAGTTCACCTCTCTTCCATTTATTTCCACTTTGTCCTTACTCGGTTTACTGAAAAGTGCAATATTTTAATCGAAATGGGAACCTCGGGACATTATAGAAACATTTTAAAAAAAACATATTTTGAAAAGAGGGTTTTAAGGTCTAAAATAGTTTGGCCAAAAAATGGGTGAAGGTTGGGATTAAAACTTAAATTCCATCTTTCTTACTGAGAATTTTGTGAGAAACACATTCTAATTGTCATCATCGGGTAATCAAAAGAAAGCGCCCAAGTCTTAGGGCCGGTCAAAATGGGGTGTCTACAGTAGTATAGAGCATCATATTTACTTAGCATTTCTCATGTTCGCATACACTCGTTTCACATGTATTTAGATTCGACTCATCATACTAACCAATGTCAATTTCAACTTCATTATTTGAAAACATGATTTATCACATGTCTTGAATTGTCACATGTCTTGAATTGAATCACATACCATGCTCATAGCCGAGCCTATTAAAATTACATAATGTATGCATCACATTAGTCATATTGTATCGTTTAAGAGCATGCATGTTTGCTAATTATTTTGCTTTGTTTGACTTGCATTGGAGTACTAGGTGAGCATTTTGTGTTTTAGTATATCGCATTGTACGTCTATGTTACCATATCGAGCATGCTTTCCATAAAGCTAAGTGCTTAAGTGATATACATGTTTTAATGCCAGTGGATGAAGGCCTTTTTTACTTAACTTGGAATAAATTAATTAATGTAAAATATGAGCTCACTTTTTCCAAGTGACATGTATTCAAAGCACTTTTTCAAAACAAACATAAAATCAATGCGTTCCAAATTTTGCAAATTGATCTATACTTGTGTGCATCACATAACAAATTAACTAATAATCAGAACAATAGCACATAATATAAATAAAAATTACATCATGATTAGTAGAGACCGATCTTTGATCGGGCGAGTAGGGTGCTCAATTCATGACCTTCCCCTCTCGTACTTAAGTTTCCGAGCCGAGACACTCTGGTGATGATAGACTAATGGCCTTTGGCACGAGTTTCGGGTTTCCTAAATTTTTAAAAAAAATTATTTAGGTGGTGACTCTGTAATCTGGAAAAACAGTCTATTTTTAGCATTTTTTATTCAAACATCGTTTTGCCAAAAGAATTGCCGAATTTGGACTCTTTTTATGTTTTTACTGTTTCACATTGCACTTGTAAAATCAAATTCAGAACCATGGGAGTCCGAACTATAGGGCTAATTGTATCCGAAAAGAGCACGAAAAGCAAGCTACAAGATGAAGCAGATTTGGTGAAAGTGGATTAATGGAGGCGCGAAGGTGGCAAATCTGATGGCGGTATGATGGTGGCGGCGACACAGAAAAGGGGTTGGAAAGACAAGCTTCCAATATTATTAAGCAAAAAAAAAAAAAAAAAGTGGAATGAGTAGAGAGGAGACTGGCGACCGGAACTTCTCCCCACCCTAACGACACACCTAACAGAAAGCTTAGAGATAGATACTTTGACCTTAGATAGATAGATAGATAGAGAGAGAGAGAGAGCGCGCAACAAAACTCTATTAATATTATTATTAATTCTCTTTATTTTTGGGTGTTTTGGGAAGTTGGTAAAAAATTAGTTTTTAGCTTTTTATCAAGTTTTTTAGCTTTTTGGAAAGTGATTTGGGAAGTTGGTAAAAAGTTGACTTTTGACTTTTTAGTTTAATATTTGTTTATGATGTCAAATCAAATTAAAATAACCAAAATACCCTTACCTAACATAAGAAATTTATTTTTTTTATTTTTTTGTCACAGGTCCTAATTTGTAATTTCACACTTGCATTTTTATAACTTTCCAAATCAATTTTGTTATATTTTTGCCATTTACATTTTTAAACCAAAAATAAAAAATGTAACTTTTTATTTTGATTCCCAAAATGACACTTTATGGAACTAAAGAAACGTGGTTTAATACCCATAATTCTACATCTCAATTAAAGAGGTTTTACATTCGACCTAGTCCACAAAAGCTCACAATCAGTCAATTCACAATCAGTCAATTGAAGTACTTGCAATTTTATTTATTTATTGATAAATCAGTACTTGCATATTTTAACTTCAACATATTAGGTGAAATATGGGTATCCTAACCAAGGCCATCATTTTCAGAATCCGGATCCTCGGTGCCCCTTTCCTGCCGCACTTCTTGTAGCCCTCCAAAACGACGTCGTTTTGGAGGGTTTTTTTTTTTTTTTTTTTTCGTCTTCTTTCTTTTCCTTTTGACTTCCTTATCTCCACCTTCATTCCCCTGTCGTTTTGGAGGGTTTTTTTTTTTTTTTTTTTTTCGTCTTCTTTCTTTTCCTTTTGACTTCCTTATCTCCACCTTCATTCCCCTGTTTTCTCCCAGATCCCTGCACTCCAATCAATCCCAAACTCTCTCCATCAATCTCAGTCATGCCCTAAATCCTAAAATGGCTAGACGTAGCCACACCACCGAGCTTGGCTCCATAGCCTGCGACGACCTCACCGAACTGGGTTCAGTCAAGGAAGGCTGGCTCTCCGACAACCCTCACATCCTCACCGCCTTTGACACCCACTCTCTCGCCCTTGCCAAACGCTCTCTCGTCCTCATCCTCGACTTGTCCCACGGCACCGACCCGGCTAGTCTCCGGGTCTTGGGACCTCAAGTGGATATTTGTTGATTTACTCTCTTCAAGGCGATCTAATTCATAAGCAGGTTGATAAAATCATCACTTTTGATTATACAATGTAGAAAAGTAGTGAAATTGATTGTGGGATGTGAATGGAATTGTTAATTGTGTAATTTTAAGTGTTGTTATTGGGTTTGATGGTTTTCTGGGGATTGGGTTAGAAAGATGATGGAGAAAAGGAAAGAAATTGGAATTTAGAGATATATAGTTTAGGATGCTAGTTGGGTGTGAAAATTTGTGCGGAAAAAAGAAAGAAATTTGAAATTTGAAATATCAGATTCGTTCTCAGATAGTGTGATTTTTTGTTTTGTTTTGTGGAATTTTTTTTAGTAAATTAAGAGCATGTTTGATTGAGTGGATTAGAGCATGGGATTAGGATTATTAATCCGTGGGCCCAATTATCCTATGTTTGTTTTAACATTTTGATTTAGGATTATTAATCCAATGGATAATTAATCTAACAAATTTGTAGGATTATTAGTAATGGGGTAGGGGTGGGATTATTAATCCAATGAATATTAATCCTATTGGATAGTGAATACCACACTAATTTAATAGGATTATTAATACTTCACTATTAATCTTGGGAATCAAACATGACCTAAAGGAATTACAAACTCGCGTGGAATTTTTTTTAGTAAATTTTGAAATTTTTTTTTTTTCTTTCTTTTCTTCTTCTTCTTGCTTTTTTTCTCTCTCTTCTCTCTTTCTGTTGATGGGTTTCGTCGCCGACCAGGCATCACAGACGCCGATATATAAACATAGATCTGTGAGAGATGTATCTAGAAAAAAAAAAATTTAATTAATGTCTCACTAGAAAAATACAGATCTGAGAGAGATGTCCCAAAAAAACCCATCTTCAATGCCACCATACTTGAAGAATACAAATATGAGAGAGATACCAAAATAATATTGCTCTTTATTCATAGTCCTAGTTTGGTGACAAGTTCCGACGATGACGAGTTCGGCAATAATTACTGATGGTGATGACCTTGGGCGAGAACATCACGTGGTTAGTTGAGGGAGAGGAAAAACGATGAGGAAAAATGGTGAGGGTAGTTGCAGAGAAAGAAAAAAAAATTATGGAAGAAGATGAAAACAGAGGAGACAGAGTTGAAATTGAAAAGTCAAGTCTCTCAAATAAAACACTTGTTTTGGCGTGGGAAGAGCGATCGGATCTAATTTAAACAGAACAGACATTCTGCAAATCACAGAGAATGGAAGCTTCGATTCCGCAATTACAGTTTGCCATTCTTTTTCTTCAACTCTCAAATTGAATTTCTTGAACTCTCATACATTTATGTATGTATGTGTGTATTTACGATACCTACCCTCTCTTAAAAATTTCTGGTAAGCTGCTGTAGATAGGAATCCGGATCGGCGACGAAACCCATCAACAGAAAGAGAGAAGAGAGAGAAAGAAAGCAAGAAGAAGAAGAAAAGAAAAAAAAAACAAAAAAAACAAAAAAAAAACCCCAAAACGACGTCATTTTGGGGGGCTACAGGCTTGTGCTCCAGGAAAGGGGCACCGAGGATCCGGATTCATCATTTTCATGGTCTCAATCATGATCCTCTGTCCATCCCTAGTTCAACACCACATGTGCAACCAACCCACCTGAACGAGAAGTTATTTGGTGGTGCTGCGACACAGTCACATAATGTCTCAAGTATATTGTGATTATTAAAATGTGTTTCATAATTTTATTTTGAGTAATTAAGAATATGAGAAAGCTTAATAATTTATGATTGGTCAAAAATATAGTCACGTGACGCCTTGAACTAAGAAATAAGTTTTCACCTGAACACCATTAACCATATTTGGCACTGAATACATTGCATGTCCATTCTCAGACTAATTAATTATTTAGAAATGATAGAGACTACTAAAAAATCCAATCACTAATAGCTCTAATGAGTTAGAAAATGTAAAAAATAAAAGAAAAAAGAAAAACACAAGAGACAACCATCACATCAAAGAGAGACACCTCATTAGTGCTCCCTTTTTAGTGCTCCCAAACATTAATCTTAATTATTTAATATTCAAAATATTATATAATATTATTTTATATTAATCATATAATTAAAAATTTTACTATTTAAGAGATAAAGAGAAAACTACTTAATGTGTTATCATTTTTTTTATTAATAAAAAATACAAGTAAACAATGCGACATAATATTTAATAAGTATTTAATAACTCACCGCTAGTTCCAGTACAGTCACGTGGTTATGTTTGTTTGGTTTCTTGATTGATGTGTGTTCCCTTTTGAAGTGAGCACATTGAGTGTATGGTTAACATGAATGCTCAAATCAGAATGGTGGTAATTTATTTCAACTCTTCCCCAAACAAAACAAACCAAAGTTTTTTTTTTTTTTTTTTTAAAAAAAAGAAAAAGAAAAGGGTCATTACAGCCCAATAAGTTGTTAATAAGTGGAAAAAATTTACTACAACAGTTAGAATCTAATCTCAGAGTATTCTTTATATATTTTTATATGTATGTTTTACATTTTAATGTACTTATTAAATGTTCTTAAGGTTAGGAAACATTCGTTTTACATAAAAATAAACAAATTAATTCTTATTCTATTTTTTTTTTAATTACATTAGAGTACAATTGGCACATTTTAAAATGTGGACGGGGTAATCTAGTTTGTCAGTGCCGGTTCTCTCTCCTACTAGAAATCAAAGTCTCTCTCTATATTCGAAGAGTTTTCTCTTGTTGCATGGTAGAGGAGTAGGGGCAGTGATATTTGATCTCCCTCTCCCTTTTCTTTCCTTTCGATTTATGTGGGTGTCGCACTTGAACTTTCACTTTTAATAGTTAATTGAAAAAAATTGAGTTTTTAATAGCGACATTTGAAATAGTGTTTAATTTTATTTAGACCATTGAAAGATTTGCTTCGAGTTGCCACCTAATATAGGGTTTGGGTGTGTTAGGCCACCTAGAAATAGATTTTTAATTAGTCGGTACTTTTATATTTTCTATTTGTCAATGTGGGATTTGTTTTATTTTAATGGCTTTTATTAATAGTCTGCGTGGATGAGTTTGGAGGTTTTCTATTACAAGTAAGGAAGGGGTTAAGCACCCTACATTGCCCTTTCGGTACTATTTACCCCATATGTGCTGAAACTTGTTAGGGTGCATGTCCTTTGGTTTTTGGATCGATTGGTTTACTAGTTTATTAATTTTATTGCTTATTGAGATTAGAATGTTTTGATTGTAATATTTATTAATTTACTTGTACGTCCGGTGGCGAGTGGCTGGTTACTGGTATTCATAGAATGTGTTGATTGTGATATTTATTAATTTGCTTGTGGATCTAATGGCAAGTGGATAGTTATTATTTATTATTAACTTGTATGGGTGAGAATGTGCCGATTGTAATATTTATTAATTTATTTGCGGGCCTGATAATGAGTAGATGGTTAGTGGTATTAATATTCCTAACTCAATGTATTAGTAGTTAATCCGGACAATAGTATATTTACTATACACTATGCTAATGATAATAATATAATATAATATATAGTGTTGAAAATGTTAATAAAGACTAAAAATGTCCATACTGGTGTATTTACTAATACATTCAGCTAAGGAACAATATATGATAATATGTATTATTTACATATATATAATACTGGTATTTAAATGACAGAAATGTAAATAAAGACCCAAAAAAGTCCGTACTGGCATATTTACTATGCATTCGGCTAAGGGACAATATAAAATAATAATATATATTATTTACATATACATGTACTGCTATTTAAATAAAAAAAATATAAAAAAGACCGAAAAAATTCGTACCAATGTATTTACTATACATTTGACTAAAAGACGGTATATAATATGTATTATTTACTGTGGGGACATATTTTCTGAGTACCAACACGTGGCATGGTGATGCCGACGTGTCAGCCGAGGTGCCACGTGTCGTGGTAGTTATGCCGAGGTTATCTCGGAATTGCCGAGGTTATCTCCAAAGATATCGGAATCCGAGATGAGCGGATAAAGGACAAGAGTCCTAGATTGAGAGAAGACTTCAGTTTGGGTAAAGATGAAACTCTTAGAGGGTTTATCCTAATCCCACAGGGAGTTCCAAATTAGTAGTAATCCTGAGTCCGTTGGAGTTAGGCTCCTATTGGGACTAGGATTGTATTGGCTATAAAAGAGAGGCACCCCCATGGGTCTAAGGTATGCTTTTTATACTCAAGCTTGCGAGTTGAATACTTGATTATCTTTGAGAGATATACTGACTTGATCGTCGGAGTGCCCCCGGGTGGAAGAACCACCGCCGGAGCCTTTTCTTTCTGTCCAGGACAGCAGGGTGCCATCTATTCTGCCTGTGTTCTACAGCTGAATCACTAAGGAGGGCAGTGTGATCAGAAAATCACTCACACAATTTGGCGCCATCTGTGGGAAAGAAAGACGAATAGATGGCCAGTAACGCACAAAACGAAAAGGTTGGGGACGACGCTCCCGCTGGGAGTGGCAGGCCCATCGACCTTGACGTTGAGGAAGACAACCACAACGAAGAAACCCGCGACCAGGGGCATGGAGGAAAAAACGTCGGCCAGGAGGGCGACACCTCAAAGAAGACATACCAGGACAGATACTACAACGAAGATAACCTCCAGGTATGGAGGGATAGGTGCCTACGAAGGGATGATGAAGTAAAAGAATTGGCAGACAAGTTGGCAGACCTGCAGTCAGTCGTCAACTTTATGATGCAAAACAAGGTCATGCAGCCACCATACCCGTTGCAGGACACGCCAATTCCAGCGGTTAATACTCAGAAGGAAGGAAGGAAAGTAATTCCCGAAGCACCTCGGCATACCAGGAGCGCAAGGCACTCCCACCCGCCTTCCAGGGAGATCAGACGAGAAGAGCCGAGACAAGAGAAATCCCAGAGGACATACCACACGAAGGACCCAGAGCCCAGAGAACATCGGCATGTCCAAAGGCAGGCACTCTGCTTTGACACAACCCATGGAGAAAGATCAAAACGGGCCCACCACGAGGCCGAGAGCAGTGTGCCAAAAAGACTGAAGTCAAAAGATAGCCGAGCTCCAGAGGAGTAAAGAGGACTTGAGAAACTATCTCAAGAGGAAGGAACAGAACGCTGAAGCGAGGTTAATTCACCCGACAAACCGAGGACACCATTCTCGGTAGAACTGGACAAATTCGAGGCACCAAAAAGATTCAGCATGCCGAGGTTTCAAGTATACAATGGTAAGTCAGACCCTAACTTCCACGTTGGTCTTTTCCTCAATTCAATGGCATTGTACAGTGGAAACGAGCCACTACTCTGTAAAGTATTCCCCTCGTCCTTTGGGGAGATTGCATCAGATTGGTTCCACAAGCTACCAAAGGGAAGCGTGAAGACATGGGAAGGCCTGGCCGAGATGTTTGTGGCCAGGTTCATGACGAACAAGCTATAGCCATTAAGGGTGGACGCACTAATGGCTTTGAAGATCAGCCAGGATGAAGGCCTAAGGGCCTATGCAAAAAGATACTACGAGGTGTTCAATCGAATACCCGAGTGCAACCAGGAAGTGGCGGTCGTATCCTTCAAGAACGGCCTGAAAGATAACTGTTCGCTGCGAAAATCTTTGGCAAAGACATTGCCAAAGAGCATGGAAGAACTCATGGCGAGGATCGAAAAGTATGCCCGAGCCGAGGAGGATACATCGGCCCACAAGGAAGTCAAACAGGAGAAAGGAACGGCTCGCCAAGCGAGGCCGAAGTAACAACGGATTCAGCAAAACAGAGATGGAGTTAAGGGCCAAACAGGCAGTGACAACCGTGTTCCGAATTCCAATTCAAAAAGTCCTAGGAAAAATCGGAACCAGCCCTATTTCAGAACATCAGCAAGGGAACCGGGAGAATTTATGGGAAGAAACATGGACAGACATTGTGCTTATCACAATGAAGACGGACATACAACATAGGGCTGCAGAGCCCTAAAAGCACACTTGGAAGATCTGGTAAGGCAAGGCCACCTGAGAGACCTTGTCGATGAAACCAGAACAAGAGAAGAACAGGCAAGATTGCCTCAGGCTCCAGCAGCCCCACCACCTCCGCAACCTCAGGCAGAAGGACCTCGGATAGTTAATGTGATTCATTCAAAAGTTAACGAAACGAAGTCAGAGGAGAGACTCAAAGGTAAGGCATCTGCAGCATGTCTACCAAGTCGGGGAAAAAAGACATCGGCCAGCGGAGCGCCAAGGACCGATGATAGCCTTCACCGAAGCCGACCTAGAGATGGTACAACACCCACATAATGATGCCTTGGTAGTATCCCTCCAGGTTGGGGAGTGCCAAGTGAAACGCATCCTAATAGATCAAGGCAGCTCTTGTGACATCATGTACGTTAGATGTTACAAAGAGCTAGGCCTTCACCCAGACGACATGGAGCAATCAAATGGCCCGATGGTCGGCTTCAATGGAACGCCGACGTGGCCACTGGGCGCTACAAACTTGGAAGTACAGGCCGGCACTAAGAAGATCAGGACAGAGTTCCTCGTGATTGACACACCTTTACCATATAACATCATCTTGGGAAGGCCATGGTTGCATGCAATGGGGGCAGTTCCCTCAACGTTGCATCAACTATTGCGCTTCCCAACAGAACATGGGATTGAAGAAGTCAGAGGAGACCAACTGCAGGCCAAAAATTGCTCCATGGCAGCAATGAAAACAACCTGCAACATACAAAAACCAGGGAAGGCAGAGATTGAAGATGAGGACATGGAAGTCCTAGATGTTGTCGGCAAGGAGCCGACCGAAAAAAGTGAGGAAACGCTAAAGAAAATTCTCGTCCAGGAGGGCGACGAAGAGCGCTTCTTCCTTCTCAGCTCAGGCTTAGCCGAAGAAGAAGAAAAGAACTGGAAGCCTTTTTGAGAACAAACATAGAGGTGTTCGCCTGGACACCTTATGAAATGCCTGGCATTGACCCCGAGGTCACATGTCACAGACTGAACGTTGACAGGTCGGCTAAACCTGTAATACAACGAGCTAGAAGACCGACGTTGGTGCACGTCGAAGCAGTGGAGGAGGAAGTAGACAGACTCTGGAAGCCAGGGCCATCAGAGAAGTCAATTATCCAACATGGCTATCAAACACTGTGGTGGTAAAGAAGAAAAACGGTAAATGGAGGGTCTGCGTAGATTTTACAAGCCTGAATAAAGCCTGTCCCAAAGACAGCTTTCCTCTGCCCAAAATCGATCAATTAGTAGACGCCACATCTGGACATGGAAGGATGAGCTTCCTGGATGCTTACAGGGGGTACCACCAGATAGCCATGTACCCCCCAGACGAGGAGAAGACAGCGTTCATCACCCCAAAAGGCCTGTACTGTTACAGGGTGATGCCTTTTGGGCTGAAGAACGCAGGAGCAACCTACCAAAGGCTGGTAACCAAAATGTTCAAGCACCTGATAGGCCAAACAGTAGAAGTCTACATCGATGACATGGTCGTGAAGACCAAGGAGCCTAAGAGTCATCTTGCCGACCTGAAAGAGGTATTTGAAATACTCAAAACATATCGGCTCCGACTCAACGCATCTAAATGCGCGTTTGGAGTCGGATCTGGTAAGTTTCTAGGGTACCTGGTAACAAAAGGGGAATAGAGGCCAGCCCAGATCAGATCAAGGCCATCCTAGATCTACAGAGCCCAACATCGGCAAAACAGGTTCAAATGCTCACTGGCAGGGCCGCAGCCCTAAACAGGTTCATAAGCCGAAGTTCAGACAAGTGTAAACCCTTCTTCAACCTGGTAAAAAAGACCGCAGATTTCCTATGGACTGAAGAATGTGAGGCCGCTTTGGCCGACCTAAAAAAGTACTGACCACGGCCCCAGTCCTCTCAACACCTGAACCTGGGGAGGAGTTGTTTCTGTACTTAGCCGTGTCAGAACACGCAGTAAGTGCAGTGCTAATCCGAGAAGAGCAGGGAGAACAGAAGGCTGTCTATTATGTAAGTAAAACCTTGGCCGACGCAGAAACAAGGTATCTACCGCTAGAAAATTAATGCTGGCCTTAGTAATGGCCTCAAAAAAGTTGAACCACTACTTCCAGGCACACAAGATTGTAGTGCTAACAGAGCACCCACTGAAGTCCTTGTTGCAACAAGGAGACTTAACAGGAAGAATTGCAAGGTGGGCAGTGGCCTTGGGCCAGTATGACCTAGAGTTCAGGCCCAGAACAGCGATTAAGGGCCAGGTTTTGGCCGACTTCGTGGCAGAATTCACACCTGAATCTATCGAACATCGAGCTCCGTTGAGCCAAGATGAACGAGGTCCCAGCAAGCAGGGAGAATCCCAGCCAAAGGCCAAGGAACAAAGGAAGAAAAGCTCAGACCCTGCAGCATCTACATCGGCGACTCATTCAGACTGTTTGTCGATGGAAGTTCAAACCGACAAGGAGCGGGGGCAGGAGTGCTGCTGATATCCCCAGATGGAGAAATAATAGAACAATCCATCCGTTTGGGGTTCAAGGCCTCAAACAATGAAGCAGAATACGAAGCATTAATTGCAGGACTAAAGCTGGCAGCAGCAGCAGAAGCAGATGAGGTAATAGTTTTTTGTGATTCACAGTTAATTGTTAACCAGTCAACAGGAGAGTTTGCAGCCAGAGACGAGAGGATGTCGGCATATGCAAAAGAGGTCATCAGATTGGCAGCCCTGTTTCAGAACTGCCGACTTCTCCAAGTAAGCCGAGATGATAACAGCCACGCCGACGCGTTGGCCAACCTGGCAAGTTCAATACAGACTGGAAAAACAAGAACAATTATGATTGACTATATGTCGGGCCCGAGCATAGAACCACAGAGCGCAAAGCAAGAAGCAATGTGTGTGGACATGGGGCCAAGCTGGATGGACGCAATTGTTGCATTCCTGAAAGAAGGAAAGCTGCCAGAAGACCGCAAGGAGGCACACAAAGTCAGGTTGAAGTCGGCAAGATTCAGCCTGACTGCGGACGGACATCTCTACAGAAGGTCCTTCACTGGACCCCTTTTAAGGTGCGTACACCCTTTACAAGTTGAAGATTTTTTATATGAAATTCATGAAGGAATTTGTGGAAGCCACACTGGGGGCAGATCATTAGCCCATAGGGCCATTACCCAGGGGTATTGGTGGCCCTACATGCAAAAAGATGCAGAAGCATACGTAAAGAAGTGCGAACAATGCCAAAGGTTTGCACCTTTGATTCATCAGCCAGCTGCTGACCTGAATCCAGTATCCAGCCCTTGGCCGTTTGCCCAATGGGGCATGGATCTGGTTGGACAACTTCCCCAAGCAACTGGGCAGAGAAAATACTTGCTGGTAGCAACAGATTACTTCACAAAGTGGATAGAGGCAGAACCTCTTGCCAAAATCCGAGATGTGGACGTCAAGAATTTCATATGGAAAAACATTATCACCAGATTTGGCATTCCAAGAGCCATCGTTGCCGACAACGGAACGCAGTTTGACAGCAAACTTATCAAGAACTTTTGTGCGAAATTCAAGATCAAGAATTACTTTTCAACACCAAGTTTCCCCCAAAGCAATGGGCAAGCAGAAGCATCCAACAAAGTAATTTTGGATGGAATAAAGAAGAGGCTGCAGGCAGCAAAAGGAAAGTGGGTAGACGAATTGCCCAACGTACTTTGGGCATATCGGACTACGCCGAGAAGATCAACAGGGGAATCCCCCTTTGCCATGGCTTATGGCACAGAAGCAGTCATTCCACTAGAAGTCGGCATCCCAGGGATCCGAACCCAGGGAGTTGAGAATGGGACCAATGACATACTCTTAGCCCGAGATCTGGATCTTTTGAAGAACGAAGAGAGAAGGCTGCAATTCAGCTTGCAGTACCAGCAGCAGCTGGCCAGAGCTTACAACAAGAAGGTCAACCCAAGAGATTTTCAAGTCGGCGACCTAGTCTTGAGAAAAGTCGTCGGCAACAAGAAGGATCCCAGAGAGGGCAAGCTTGGCCCAAACTGGGAAGGACCTTACAGAATTACTTCGGTGCTAGGCAATGGAGCTTATCGGCTTGAAGACAATGAGGGCAAAGCATTGCCAAGACCCTAGAATACTTGTAATTTGAAATTTTTCTATCATTGAGATATTCATTGTATTTTGCCGACGTCATCAATAAAATCTTTACAGAATTCCCCAAGAATTATGAATGCGTAAGGTTGTCTCTAAGTAATGAGAACCCCGAGTGAAACTCAGGTTCACATTGGGGGCAGAGAGCAGGCAAAGAGATACAAAGTTTACCACTTGTTGAAATTTGTAGCAATTTACAAGTTGGTCAAACCGATACAAAGTTTACCACTTGTTGAAATTTGTAGCAATTTACAAGTTGGTCAAACCGATACAAAGTTCACCACTGGTTGAAATTTGTAGCAATTTACAAGTTGAAGTTAAGCCGACATATGATCATCTGTTGAAATTTGCAGCAATTTACAGGTTGAGGTAAAAACTAAGTATATTGTTTAAACCCTTGTTGAAATTTGTAGCAATTTACAAGTAGATCACTGTTTAACACTTGATATAACTTGAGAAAAGTTTACTGTATATGTTAGTCCTTGTTGAAATTTGTAGCAATTTACAAGTAGGTTGGAGTGAAATTATTGTTTTCACATTTGTTACAACTTGAGAAAATGTTGCAAAGTTTACATTGAATAGTATATGTTTTATACTTGTTGAAATTTATGAAAAGATTGCAGGTCAGTATTTCGTCGAAATAAAACCTGCAGTTATTATACCCGAGGTATGTAACCCCGAGAAGATTGTGCAAAGGAAGAATTATGTAAATCATGCAAAATATTCTAAGTGTAGAACCACACAGAAGCAACGAAGAGAAATTAAAGACTAAAGCATTCAGAGTAAAAAATAGTTGCACTTGTATATAATAAAAGCACTATGGCCTAGCAGGAGTAAATTGTTCACAAGTAACAAAGAAAGGCACATCGGCCATAAGAGGAAGCTTACATAGTCCAGCAAATAAAAGAAAGTAAAAAAAAAAGGGTACAAAAGACATTCAAGATTCTTCAACATCAACAGATGGTCGGGCTGGGACCTCGGAGGACTCTGGGAGAACCACCTCGGCATCTTTTTCCACAACCTCGGCGTCTTTTTCTGCCGCAATCTCGGCGTCAATTTCTGCGACTGTTTGATCAAGACTTTTTTCAACCAACGGGACATCAGATAATACTTGTTCAGGAGTGGCCTCTTTAATGATCTCCTCATCCTCCTCATTTGTCAAGTCAAGGACTTGATCACCCTGAGGAGGGGACTTGGTCTCATTAGTATCCTTGGGCTTCCTTACTAAAGCATCACCATCATCCTTATCCTCATCTTCGGCTTCAGACTCGGATTCATCTTCATCTTCAGCTTGACTTGGAGGAGGAGGAGGAGGAGGGAATGGCAGAGGAATAGCATCAGCCTTGCGCAATGGTGAGTCATCTGGGATATTAAGCTTCTTGACAAGAGACAGCCAACCAAGGGAAAAGCCCCTGTTTCATGCCTGCCTGACTTGAAGTTTGTATTCCTCAGTAACGTCGGCCATGCCTTGGGCGTATGCCTTATCATCAACCGCCTTGATCTCAGCATCCTTGGTGGCCAAAGCCTCCTGGAGTTCCTTCTCGGCTTGGGCTACTTTTTCCTCGGCCTCTTTCTTTTGGGCTTCAGCCACCTTCTTTATGGCCTCGGCCGATTCAGCATTTTCTTTGGCTAACTGTTGGGCTTGAGTAGCAGCCTCAGCTTGGTCCTCCAACTTCTTCATCTTTGCTTGAAGACCTTTGTTTATCTTTTGAATGGCAGAATACTCCTTCTTTAAGTCATTTAACTTCTCCCTGGTCTCAAAGGATTGCATGGAGAAGGAATGTGCATGCTGGACAGCCTGAAAGGACACAAAGCAAAAAGTTATTACAGAATTTTACAAAATGTATATAGTACTGATATTTAAATAACATAAATGTAAATAAAGACTGAAAAAGCCTGTACCAGTGTATATTTATTATACATTCGTTAATGGATGGTACTTAATAATAATATGTATTATTTATATATATATATAGCACTGGTATTTAAATGACAGAAATATAAATAAAGACAAAAAAAAGTCTATACTGGTGTATTTACTATACATTTGACTAAGGGACGGTATATAATAATATGTATTATTTATATATATAGTACTAATATTTAAATAACAGAAATGTAAATAAAAATTGAAAAAAGTCCGTACTGGTATATATTTATTATATATTCGGCTAAGGGACGGTATATAATAATAATATGTATTATTTACGCGCATATATATATATATATATGTTTAGTGGGATTAATAATGTTAGAGTTAATATGAAAAATTATATCTCAACATTGATATGTGATGAAATGAAATAATAATAAAGCCCATGAGATGAATATTATTAAAAGTCAACAATACTGATATGTGCTAAGGTGAGGTGATGATGAGACTATTGAGATGATAATAAATATTATTAACACTCAACAATAATATATGATGAAGTAAAATGATGATGACTATTGAGATGATAATAAATATTATTAACACTCAACAATAATATATGATGAAGTAAAATGATGATGAGACTCATGAGTCATTAGATGACAAATATTATAACATGATACCTTTCTTTGAATGGGCAGAGGTTGAACTGGATTTGCTTAGATAGCCTTCTACAAATTGGACAGAGTTCTACTTAGATTGTTTGAATTAACCTATACTTACAAAGGTTTGGCTTGTGGCGATTGACCTGTACTAAGATCTTACTACTCTTTTTCTTTTCTATATTTTTCTTTTTTTCTCTTTGTTTCTCGCTCTCAGATCAACTTTCTTTCTTTCTGTAATTTTACTCTTGGATCACTGTTTCTCTTTTTTTGGTTTACTCTACTGATTACTGTCCCGTATTGCTGTCGAGGCTTGCCTATTTATAGGGCAAAATTGAGGTGGCGTGCATGAATGTTGCGATTCGCATCTGTTCCTGCGAACACTAACGCGGTTGTCCTTTATCTTTGTGGCACCATTCTTCATTATCTGTTTGCTTTACTTTTTATTATTTCTTAGCAATTGATCCATACAATGCGCGTGTTTTTTTTTTTTTTTTTTCCAAAAAATATTTGATGATACAATATATGTTATAAAAGAATAATTTAAATTTAAAATTAAATTATGATTTTAATTATTTATTTTAATAATATTTGCACTATCGTTCTATAATATTTTATTTAAATTATTTATGTATTTTGATAATTTTAATTATATTGTATTATAAAAGTGTAATTATCATATAATAATTTTATATGATATATATTAAATTATAAAATAATAAAATAAATACTCATTTTTATATTAAAAATAATAGTAAATTAGAAGAAAAATTAGTAACATAAAATTAAAAGTAATTCTAACTATTTAATTTTCTTTTATATTCATTTGAAAAATAAAAATATGTAAAAATAGAAATTATATAAAATTTATTAAAAAAATTAAATATAAATATGTTATAGGTGGATTATCATATAACGATTTTATATGATATATATATATATATATTAAATTATAAGATTTGTAAAATAAACACTCTTAATTAAATTAAAATATCAACTATATAAACTAAATTCAACAATTACTAACTAAGAAAGAATCATATAACATCTAAATCTAAAAAGAAAAAATAATGAAAATATCCAAACGATAGATACATCTCAGTGTGTGAAGTAATTAATTATCTATAATATGATATCAAAATATAAAAGAACTTACTATTCAATAATTGAAAAAGTAACTCAAGCAGTAAATCCAAACTTTAGAGGTTCCTTGAGAGTATCATTGTTGTGTAGATTTTTTCTCTTGTTAGTTGTGATTATATAAAACAATATAAAAAGTAAAGTATAATTTCATATATAAAATCACTATAAAATTTAAATGACCAATTCATAATATATAATAATATAGAATTGATATTAGTTATAGAATAATGCATGAAAAAATAAGAACAAGAAAAAAAAAAAAGAGGGCAATTTAGCATTAAAAAATCCTAATACTCTTGAAAGAATTAAGAAGAAAAACGTAAAATTTATTGCATTTGTAAATTATCTCAATTTACGATGAAAAATATATGAAAAAGAAATATGGGTAAAATAGAGTCCATATAAAATAAGTAAAGTTAGTATAATTAGATTTATGTTTGTATAAAACTCTATATGTAATAATTTAAACGTGACTAGTTAAGCATGTGAAAAATAAATCCTTGTGCTAGTTAAGCATGTGAAAAATATTTAGTGTGTTTGGTTTCAATTTTACGAATTTAATTTTTTAAAAATTGAATTTTTTATTTTTTAGTGAATATTTTGAAAATTTTAAGCAATTTTTTATTTTTTTAGATTTTTTTAATAATATATATATATATATGATTTGTTTTGATGCTTAGTTCCTTTGGCTGCTGGTTTTCATTACTTTTTTTATTATTTTATTATTTTGTTTGTTTTATTCTTTCTGATTCTTTTTTTCTTTGTTTATTATTTCATTTTTATTTTTATTTTTATTTTCTTATTTATCTGTTTTATTTATTATTTTCTTTGCTTCTTTTACGTACTTTATTATTATTATTATTATTATTATTATTATTATTATTACTTGTTGTTTATGATTATTATTACTATTTTATTCCTTTCTTTATTTATTTCCTATTTTTGTTTCTTTTAGTATTATTAATTTTTCTTTTCATTTTACTTTTTTATACATTTTATTTGTTTATTTATCTTTATTTATTTATTATTTACTATTTTTTGAAATTTGATAAAAATAAGGTGTGAACATATGCCTTGATATGATTAATCTTATCATGACTTTAGTATCTGAAATTTTTTATTTTTGATAATATTGTGTTTCTAAAATGAAATTTGTGTCTGTTTTATTAATAGACTCATAATAAAATAAAATTTATGCTATAAATATATTTTTAATATTATGCACATATTAATGAATTCTAAAATTTAAAATTCTATTTTTAAATATTTTTAATAAAATTAGGTACAAATTATGTGATTTTTTTCCTCAGATCTAATCTTTTGCTTTCTGATTTGATTTTTTTACCATTCAAGCTTCCACCGCCATTGTGGGCTATAGATCTAAGGCCGATGCCGGAGTTGCTTTCCAGTCCTGCGCCATACGAGTAAGGGTGATTGCGGATTGATTTTTGATTGTTCGGTTTGTAGTTTGGACCCACACACATATCTGCGGTTTGAGAAAAATTAAACTCACAATGCGAGTTGCGGTTTGTGCGGATATAGTTCGCAGATGTGAAAGCGATTTGCAGATTAGACTTTTTCCTTCAAAAATTTATTCACTATCTAGTACCCAACAACACAATTAAAGTAAAATAATTCAAAATCTTAAACCTACCAATTCTTCATTAACTTTTGTATTCATCCAAAAACCAAAATACAATAATAATAACTAGTTGGGAATCAAAATAAATTATTGTCAAATTTCATCCAAACCCATTAAATAAATTTTTTTTTTTAAAAAAACATTTGCAAACTCGCAAACTCCATAAAAAATAAAAATTATATAATTTATTTAATTTTCAATCTTCATAGAAAATCTCAGTGCTTTTTCTAAGAATTTTCTTTAGAAAAAAAAAAAAAAAAGGTTTTATACCCCTGTTTTGTGGTTTAGAAAATAAAGAAAATAATTTGTGAAATAAACCTTGAAATTTTGTCCAAAGACAACAGAAAACTCAAATGCTGAGAAAGATTTTGAGATAGAAAAAACCTGCCAACAACTTCATCTTTCTCTACTACAAAACTTACAAGAAAATATAATGGTCCAGATTTTAAAAAAAAAATTAAAAAAATTGTATAAAGATGGAGGCGAATGAATGTAGGTTCGAGTAAAACCCGCAATTCGTCTGTAACCCACAAAATGAGAAAATCCTAACCCACATCCAACCTTAACGATTCTGTGAAACCTCCCAACTAAGTGTAGGCAGTTTGGGTTGGGTGGTTTTTGCGAATCAGATAACCCTATGTCCAGCCATAACTACGGGTTGTGTAAATTTGATTTTTTGATAATCTTTTTAGTGTTTTTGTATTTTCTTTTATTATTTTTTCCCTCCTTTGTAGAGGTTTTTCTTCCTCTTCTACGGAGGTTTGGGTTTGTCCATGTTGTTAGTAGCCTTTAGTATGTTACAAATATGGTTATTAGTTGGTGGCTGCAGTATATTGTAGTTATGATTGTTGGTGGATGGTCGTAGTATATTGCGGGTTATGATTGTTGAGTGTTCGAGTATTCGGATTTAGGGCTATGATTATTGGGTATTTGAGTGTTCGAGTTTAAAACATTATATCTTACCTGTAATTCCTTCTTGAGTTAGGGATAATCACTCTTAATAAATTGGGTAAATTATGCATATAGTCCATATAGCTTACACGATGTGTCAATTTGGTCCTTATAGTTTCAATTTGCTCAATTTTGCCTCTTAATTTAACAGATTGTATTATTTTAGTCCAATAAATAACGGTTGCTAAGTTAATTTAACGGAAGGTCAAACAATGTATCAATTTGGTCCCTGTACTTTACACGATGTGTCAATTTGATCCATGTAGTTTCAATTTTCTCGATTTTGACAGGGACTAAATTGACGCATTGTGAAAAATATATGGACCAAATTGACACATTGTTTGACTTTCCGTTAAATTAACTTAACAACCATTATTTATTAGATTAAAATGACATAATCCATTAAATTAAGGGGCAAAATCGAACAAATTAAAATTACAGAGACCAAATTGATATATCGTGTAAACTACAGAGACTATTTACATAATTTTTCCTAATATATTTGTTTCTGTCTATCATTGAAATCTAACTTTGGCAAAAAAATAAAAATAAAATAAAATTAATTGGTCAAAATTCTTTGACTTTGATAAGAGGTGGAGAAGTCTTGCCACGGATAATGCTTCATTTTTCAACTACCGTCTTCATCATATCTCAAAAAATAAAATAAATAATAATAAAATCCATTTTTGCGCCATTATTTGGTTTTCAATTCAAAAATATTTTTGAATTTTTTTTTACTTTTTAAATGTGCCTAATTTAGATAAAAGTAAAAAGTAAATTATTTGCAAAAAATCGGAATAATAATAAAATATGCTATGAACCATGAAAATTTATCTAAATTTATCCCGAAACAAATTTTATACTATGAATTTCAAGTTAGTGGAATGTGTATCAATACTTAAAATAATTGTGATCCATATATGTTTTTTACTAAATAATTTTCCAATAAATTTTTTTTTGAATTATGGCCCCTTTCGGGGAATGTGATTTTTAGCCAAAAAAATATCTATAAATTTTCACATCACTCTCTATACTTTTTTTTTTTTAGTTATAAAAAATCAAAAAATTAATTAAAATAATCAATTTTCATACAAGGTCTATATATCATTTTTCAAGAACATGTATAATAAACTCTTGTATTTATCTATGTTATTAGAATTTAATTTAACTTGTAAGAAATGAATCAAACTGATGACGAAGAGAATAAACAAGTAAATGAGATCCTTTTAAGTGTATCTCAATTTCTTCATATTTCATATTTTATAAGGATATGATCATTGTACATGTGGCATATCCCAATTGATAGTTATTATTAAATCAAAGGCAAAATAAATTAATAAACTAGTTGTAGCTTTTGGCTTAAAGCCAGAAATTGGCAAAAATAAAAAAAAAATAAAAAATCCATAATTCTTATATATATATATATATATAAAGTAATATTATTTTCATAATATTTATTTTATGATGTCTAACATTATTGATATATCTATATAATAAAGCAGGACGGATTTTGAAAATATGTAAAATGTATTAGAGATACATTTCATTTTAAGGGCTCAAATCAATTGTGATACACATCAATGGTTGAGATTTTGCTTCAATTCCCGCCCACTCGGTGCTCTCTCCCACCTACCCACGTCTCCTCCCCCATTCCATCTTTATCTCTTCTCTGTTGCACGTCTCTTCTCATTCTCTCCTTATCTCTATCTCCCTCTTTGTTCCTCTTCTTTATCTTTCGCAGAGACGTTACCTCTCTCCTTCTCTCTCACCCGATCTCTGCCTCTCCTCCCACCCTCCCACTCGCTGCCTCTCCCCCTCTCCCTCCACTCGATCTCTGCCTCTCCCTCCACCCTCCCACTCGCTGCCTCTCACATTGTCTCCCCTTTCGCAACCCTCCTAGGGTTTCCGATTAAGAACCGCGATACCTTTCTGAACCCCGATTGGAGCTCTCCGGTAGAGCTACTTCAGAGCTACACCAAACCTGAGGCTTCTATTTGTGCAAGGTAATATTTATGTCTCTATTCCCCTCTTTCAATTGATCTACTGTTAATTTCTGAGTTCTGAGTTCTGAGGTACGGAGATACATTTTCTCAAGACTGTATGTTATGTTTGCCCTTAATTTATGTTTTTAGGGGCTTGGAGCAGAGTAAGGAGGCGAATTCGTCCTTCTTTCTCTATTTCTAAGATCACTTTGAAATCGTCTAAAGGGCACCACAGTGAATTATTGAAATGTTAGATCTCTTTCCATGATGTTCTTTGTGGCTGTCTGTTCAAACCCCAAAACAGAAGATTAATCCTAACTTCTTTTTTCTGAATATTATGACAACCAAAACTATTCCGTTAACATAAACAGAGTGATACACAGAGTGATTAATCTTCAGAATTATTTTGTGAATGTTTATATAAACAAACCACAAAGAGATAGGTTATGTTATGTTATGATAAACAGAGTGATAAATAGGATTAATCTTCAGAATTATGTAAAAATATTATGTTATGTTAAAGGAATGCTTCTAAGTTGAATGTTTTGGTGGTCATAGGTTATGTTAAAGGAATAGTTTTGGTGGATATAGCAACCATGGTTTAAAGGAATATTATGAAAATATTCAAAGTTTGATTTTTTTATTTTTTATTCAAACAATCTGCCTTATTTTTACAATCTGCTTTATTTTTGTATTCAAACAATCTGCTCTATTTTTATTTTGTATATGGAAAGTATTTTTTTTGAGTTATGAGGTACGGAGATAAATAAGGATTATAAGATTTACGTAGTATGAATGCAACTGATTTTTGTGTTTGGAAAAAACTCTGGGAATCTTGAATTCCCTCTAAATGGGCACTTTTCGTGTGGAAGTGTCTTCATAATATAGTATCTGTGAGATGATAGTTAAAGATAAAAGATATTCCCAACCCAGTGTGATCGATGTTCGAATGCGGCCGAAACCATTGAACATCTCTTTTTTCAATGTCATGTATCAGAAAGAATTTGGAGAGGTACTTCTAGGGGCTTGGACTTTACCTGTGGCCACCCAGTTTGCTTTAAACATGGTGGATCAATTGGGTTACAATGATTAAAGAAGAGGACATGATTGTTCAATCTATTGCCGTGCTATGGGCAATTTGGAGGCAGCGAAATAGTGTGGTCTTCCATAATGAAAAGATGACAATAGAGCAGGACTATTTCAACATTGAACTAACTGTGCATTCATGTTTTCCAATGATAATATCTTAGAATGTCTTACTGATATCTTTGGAAAAAGATGGAAATACAGAATTGTGGTCTTCTTGCTAATAACCTATCTTTAAATTCTGTTTTCCAGTTATATACATGTGTGGTAGATGGAGCATGGAAGTGCAAAAATGGAGAGACAAGAATAGCATGGGTCTGTTTCAATGAAAATCAAGACATTGTCTATCAACAAGCTAATTGGCTCAAGCTTTCTTTTTCATTACTTGCCAAGGCCAGGGCCTATAAGCGTACAACAATACCTACCCAATCCATTAGGAAAAAACTCCACAATTCAAAAACGTCATATTAAGACCAGTACTGGCTCTAGACTAAGATCATTGAGGCCTGTGCCTTAGGCCCCAATGATTTATTTACAAATTGATTTATTTCTTCATGTCAAGCTTCTTTATTTTTTATTTTCATCATTTGACTGGTCTGAATCTTTTTATATGAACTGGTTCGGGTGCTTTTTTAGGAGAGATGTGTACACTGGGTTGGGTTGGGTTGTGTAACATGCCCGCGAGGGACCTCAACGGGTTACAGTTCGGACTCGATTTTGTGTCGGTTCTAAATCATGAACCAAAGAGTCCAACTCTGGCAAATCGTTTTGAGAAAAAAACAGATTTTGAAAAGAAGTGCCAAACATGGACTGCTTTGCCAGATACAGAGTCGCCACCTAAATATTTTTTAATGGGGGAATTTAGGAAACCCTGACTCGGTGCCAAAGGCCACGTGTCCGTCATCACCAAAGTTGCCTCGGCTCGGGAACTTGGGTACGATTAGGGAAGGTCAGCTATGAGCACCCCCTCTCGCCCGGTCCGAGGACCGGCCTCTACTAACCATGATATCCAATTTTGAAAACTTTATGTGTTCTTATACCGGTTATTAGCCTAGATTTACTACGTTATGCGCACAGCAAACAAGTATAGACCAAATCGCCTAAGTTGGAACAAAACACTACATGTTTGTTTTGAAAATGGTTTGCTACTCGCAAGTAGGCTAAAATGCAGGTTTTGCCACCCTCAAGTGGGCTTTAGAAAAGATGATTTTGCCACTAACTAGTGGGCTTAAAACTCACAGTTTTTAATGCATTGTCCCAATTTAGGTAATTCAACCTCCATCCACAGGCATTCAAGCAGTTATATCACATAAGCAGCTAGCCTCATGGTAATCATGCTATTATGGCAACATTCACACGCATGCGATATGCTAAAGCATAAAAGCTCACCTAGTACTCCAAGCCAAAACAGAAACTAGTTAGTAATCGTATGCATGATCCTAGTTCATGTTAAGTGGCTAATGCAACACATGTAAAGAATGTAATCTAGACAGGCTCGGCTATCCTAAACATGGCATATGGAATGCTACAAATAGCATGTATTCAATTTGGAAATCGAAAAAAATAATGCAGTTTGTATGATGTACCGAGCCCGATGCATGTCAACAAATGCATGGATGCACGCATGCATTGCATAAGGTATGCTAATTTAAAAAATGCCATAATCTACCATCATAAGCAGATAAATAAAAGGGAAGAAAGAAATGGGGGTTGGAAGACATACACACACACACCCACACTTATTACAAATATGCCCTCACACAGAGGGACCAAAAGAATATACAGTCCCAAATAATACAGTCCAAATACCAAATAAAATATTACAAAACTCTAATTATCAAATAAATGCAGAATAGAAAAGATGGCTACAGCCCCCGCTTCGGGATGCGCGAATGATGCATGCTCGATCCGTCTTGCCCGGAAAACCCGCACCATACCACTGCCGCCTCTGTTTTCACTGTCCTGCCTTTCTGAAAACTGGCAAAGTCCCAGGACACCTTCTACGCACACTGCAGTACACCATCGGCTGGATGAAATGACCACCGACCGTTCAAAATGACCATCGGCTGCTTGACAGGTTATCGGCCACCAATACATTGTCGGTCGGCACTCTGTTCTGCCGGTCGGCAAACAATTCCTGCGGAAGACAGTTTTGACAGCAACAAGGCCAGACAGTGTATGGCATGGAATTTCAAGGCAATGTATGCATGGACACACTCCCTATCATGCAATGGACTCAAGGGAGCATGGCCCTTGACCCCCGGGCCATCAATGGCGCATTTCGACGCATGATGGCCTAAGAGGCCAAGTTTGCATTTCAATGTCAAATGCAATGCACACAAACATACAAGGGACCCAACCTCAATCATGGTTGATCAAGAGGTGAGGCAATGCACAACAATGCACATGCAACCTAAGCATGCAAGCTAACACACAAACATGCAATGCAACTACATGGCACACACAATGTACATAACATAACATGCACAACGCATTGAAACATGGCATACACAATGCAAGATGGGCTTACACCAATACAAGTGGACCTCAGCCACACTCGCATAGGAGGCCATTAGGTGAAATGAGGCAACCGAAATGCACACAAACATGTCCAATGCATGGACCAATCCTAAGATACAACATGCAACTCTAACAAGGCATGGCAAATGATGAAACATGGCATATAAACATGCAAACTTCAGTGCT
Organism: Camellia japonica; assembly: GCA_030407325.1. NCBI lineage: Eukaryota > Viridiplantae > Streptophyta > Magnoliopsida > Ericales > Theaceae > Camellia > Camellia japonica. Next base: position 53,145,340 of record JAPPVO010000017.1, read on the forward strand.
GGAATATGATGCACAATGACCCCGAAACATGCAAATACGTCATACAATACATGCTATAGGCCCCGAAACCCAAAACTAGTCGGATGCATTGAACTACAACTATGCAAAGCAAGCATTTTTAAACTATGAATCATGAAGACAGAAGCAAGGAAGCCCCAAAAAAGGCATGTTTACAGTTCAAAACATGGCCAAACAGTGAACAAAAGTGAGGCTAAGCTATCATGCAAAAATGGCTCCGCAAGGGAGGTAATGAAGCAAGTGGTAGATGCAAAGCCCAAACTGAAAAAGACCCTTCTACAACACTGAAGAGGGACCAAAAATATGACTACTTACAGTAGATGACAAGCCCCAAATCAATATACAAACATGCTCAAAATGCAATGCAAGATTAAGGCCACAAGAGGGCTATAACATGAAGTATACAAAACATGCATCAAACAGCAAAAGACCCTTCATGGGACATGGAGAGGGGGTCAAAATAAGACCCTTTTCAGTTCTGATCAGGGTCGAAAAACAGAAGCTCAATGTGCTAACAAGTCATGCAAAAATGGGGACCAAAGAGGGGTTCAATGGCAAGTGACACATGGAGGTCCCCAACAGTGTTGAGCCCTTCTTCAATGTTGAAGAAGGGCTCAAAATAAGCCTCTTTACAGTTTACATCGAAGCTCAAAAATACTTTAAATAAGGCTAACCAATGAAGCTAAAAAATGCAAGTTTAAGGGAAATGGGTGCTTACCCTTGAAGAGCAGCAAACCAGCAGCCCTTGGTCCAAGTTTCTGAGCTTCTAACCTCTGCAAATGGCCTCCAAAGTGCTGGAATGGAGGATGGAGGTGTTGTGCTAGGTGTTGTAGGGCAAATGATGCAAGAACAAAGGTGTTTGGAGGCTTGGATAAGATAGATATAGAGGGTTGTAGATATATATGTCTACTCTCTGGTTTTTTGCTCAAAAACTCCAACCCCCAACAATGGAGGAGGAGAGCTCTTTATATAAGCAAAGGCAAAGGCTCCAAGCTTCTCCAAGAAGCTAAATGAAAGGGGCAAAGGGTGCAAATGGCTCAAGGCTTCTTGGAGAAGCTAAAACAGCTGGCCAAGCTTCTCCAAGAAGCTTGGCCAAAGGGTTCAAGCTTCTAGAAGCAAAAGGGGGGTCAAAGGCTCAAAAGGGTACAAAATGGCCACATATATGCATGAGGGGTCGGGTCTGTGCATCCCAGCTGGCACAGCTGGCATGCACCATGCCTACAAGAGTCAAAAGGGTCAAATCGGCCAAGAAAAAGGGTCATCGGCCAAATAAATTGCCGGTCGGCACAATATATTGCCGACCTGCAATTTATACTGGCCAGTCGGATAAATAGAGTGCCGATGGTGGCCGGTGAGGTCAAAAAAGTGCCGGTGGGTATCCAGATTGAAGCCCCGGAAGTTAGCTTTCCAATGGCGCAAACCTTGCATTAAAATTCCTCCTGTGGAAAAAGTTATGCTCTTTTTGGTGAAGCCGCGCAGATTCGATCCAACCGGACTGATCCCCTATTTCAACCAACCATATCTCCCCCACCCGGACTTGGATTTGAGAGATTCTTGAGTGCAAAATGAAGCCCCAGAAGTCTTCTTTTCAACGATGATGGCCTCATAGCTCAACTCCAAGTGTATAGACAGATGAGCTTGATTTAGCGATGACCACTCGTCTTTCTCCTACACAGATTCATGCTGAATTTCTCCCAAACTAGTTTTCTCCCCTCTTCTCCTCTTTTCTTCAACTTCAAACCCCTAAGTAAGGTGTTTTGAAAGATTTTTCAAAGATTTCATCTCTCTTTCATTCATCTCCACTTTGTCCTTGCTCGGTTTACCGAAAAGCGCAACATTTACCGAAATGCGAGCGTCGGAACATCGTGGGAATTTTATTTCAAAAATGTTTTGAAAGAGAGGGTTTTAAGGTCTAAAAACCATCCAAAATAATTTTGGTCTGCAATGGGGTGTGAAGTTGAGATTTGTCTCTCTCCTTGCTGAAGAAACCGGACCTTTGCCCTGCACATCTTTCTCCACCAAGAAAACCATTAGTAACGCCCAAGTCTTGAGGGCAGTCAAAAATGGGGTGTCTACAGGTTGGTTTCGTCGTCTTCTTATTTCTTCTTTTTTATTTTCATGTGTATTTGGGAGTGAAGAAGTGGATGAAGTAGAGGGGTCTCTCTTCCTCTTTTTTGGTATTTTTAGTTCTTTGTGGGTCATTTAATTTGGGGTTTATTTTTATTTCCTCTTTTTTTTAGAATGTTTTATTAATTTGGGCTGTCATTCTCTCTCTCAATCTGGGTTTATTTCCTGTTCTTGAACTAGTTTATTTAAGTATATGAACACCATTGACTGTCAATACTCCAATCACTATACAGTTTATCACTGTACAATTTATTGCTTTGTCATGTGAACCAACTGTTTGACAAAATGATTATGAGAGAAAAAAAATATTGATACCCACATTTCTGTCCTTTTTAAATTAGTTGTTGCTTTTGAAAAGATTTGCACATTGCATTGTTCTTCAAAACCTGCTCTATTTATTGCTTTGTCATGTGAACCAACTGTTTGACAAATTGATTATGTGAGAAAAAACAAATACTGATACCCACATTTCTGCACTTTTTTAATTAGTTGCTGCTTTTGAAAAGGTTTGCAAAAGATGGTTATTGGGTTATACAGAATTTGTCATTGCATTGTTCTTCAAAACCTACTCAATTGCATCTAATTGCATCTAAGGTCCAACCTTGAGCTTTTGATAGTTTGCTGAGCATCAATCCTAAGGTGGATTATTCTTGATTGCTATGCCTACTTGACAAGTCAGAATACTTTCCATCAAGGCTTAAATTGGATTTTGCACTCCATTTTTTTTATTCATGATTCGTGTGTCCTTTGATATGTCATTGTTGATTGCTTATGCAGATAAAGGTGGTGATAAGTAATATTTGAATCTGTTTTTGAATCTTTATAAAATATTACTTATCCCAAAGCATCTTTATAATGAGCATCAATCCATAAGAAGTAATATTACTGAATGTAATATCTCTATAATGAGCAGATGTTTTTGATAAAAATTCAAAATTACTGCACTCCATTTTTAAAAATTATTGAGCAGATATTTTATAAAAATGCAAAATGTTCAAAATTACTGCACTCCATTTTTATAAAAAATTAAAAAATTTTGATGATGTTTTTACAGATGTTTTTGAACAAAATTACTCCATTTTATAAGAAGTAAAAAACATCTGTTTATAAGAAGTAATATTACTTCTTATTACTTATCAAAAACATCTGTTTATAAAAATTACAGAGATATAAAACATGCTTAAAGAAGTAAAAATGGAGTGCAGAATCCATTTTTAAGAAGTAAAACATGCTTTGGGAATTTTGAATTTTTATAATGAGCAGATGTTTTGAAGATGTTTTATAAAAATGGAGTGCAGTAATTTTGAATTCAAAATTTTTTATAAAAACATCTGTAATTTTGAGCAGATGTTTTGAACAAAAATGGAGTAATTTTGAACAAAAATGGAGTAGATGTAATTACTACACTCAATTTTGATGATGTTTTTGTAAAATTACTGCACTCCATCTCATTAATTTTTGAATTCAAAATTTTAATTTTTGAATTCAAAACATCTGTTTTATAAAAATTCAGAATCCATTAATTCAAAATTTTGAAGTAATATTACTTTGGGAATTTTGAATTTTTACAAAACATCTGCTCATTTTTAAAACATCTACTTAAAAATTACTGCACTCCATGTAATATCCATTTTTATAAAACATGTTTTTATAAGAAGTAAAAATTCTTCTGTTCAAAATTACATCTGTTTATAAAAATATGTTTAAAGCATCTTTATAATGAGCATCTGTTTATAACATCTGTTTTTGAGATGATAAATAATATCTCAATGCATCTTTATAAAACATATTTTTGTAATCTGTTAATAAATAAAAATTTATTAGTGACAACATTTTTAAAGTAGAAAAATTGTCAGTAAATCCAAGTTGAGAGGTGCATTAAGTATTAGATCCAAGCTTTGGTCTTTGTTGTTTATAAAGACTCATATGTTTGTTTTTCTTATGTAGTTAGAATTTGATTGGCAGCATTAACACTAACTGATGTGCATTTTAATTTTAATTTCTTTTAAATTGTAGATTACTGGCTGGTGTGCACTATTTGATATTTATTATTTTTTTTTTATATTCGATTTGTTTGGAATTATAGAGTGTAGTCTATTAAATATATTTTTATAATTACATTTTAATCTTAAATTTAAATAGTGTTGCGATTATAATTATATTATAGTCTTAACATTATTTATACCGTACCTTCAGGCACGAGCATAGGTTAGTATATATATATTGGAGTCAGTGTGCTGCAGTTTAGTTTATAGTTTATGATTTAAAGATAAATTAAATAAATTTTAAAATTGATTATACATATAAACTAAGAAAAAGTGCTTTTATAAATGATGAATTTTTAATTTAAAATCCACTGTAGCAGACAGACACGAGTATGATGTTGATCATCGCAGCGAATTTATCTCATTGACTGTTCAAAAAAATAAATAAATAAATTATCTGATTGAGTTATGGCCAAATCCATAATTGCTTTCTTTCCAGTTATGTGAAAGCCATTCCATTAGAATTTTGTGAAGAAACCTTTAAATTTTAGGCCGGCTTCCCTCCAGTACGGAATTGAAGGATCCTATTGAATTCATGAGGACTCACTATGCGTCTCGTTTCGATAATTTGAATAATTCAATATGTAGAATTTGTTGAATACTATATACTTGTAAAAAATTACGTTGATCAGATATCGATAGCTATCTCATCGGATCAAATTTCTGTCAATCGTTTATTTTTTCACTGTCCATTTTTTTATACAAAACTGATTTCATTACGCAGCTATCGATATTCGATCAACATAATTTTTTACAAACATATAGTACTCGACGAGTTCTACATATTGAACGGTTCAGATTATCGAAACGGGACCCGTCATGGGCTCTCACAGGCCCAACAGTACTCTCCAGTCCGATCACGAACTAAAAGGAAGTCAACCCCTAAATTCTATGCTTATTAAGTTATTAGTTATAGTTTATATCAAAATTAAAATTAAATTGAATCATAATAAAAATACTACTATAATCATAGTTAAGATCACTTTAACCAGAGCATTTGACGTAATGGTTGTGTAGCATCATTGGTGGTGTGAGGTCACGTAGTAGTTGTGTAACACCATTTATAATGTAAGGCCTTGAGTTCAACTCTTATGGAGAGAAGTTTGAAATCCTTTATAGTGATTAATTTATTTCGCTCTCATAATAAGAGGAGTTGTATATGTGATTAATAGTGGTTTGTGGGTTTGGCTCAGTGGGCTTGATGGATTTGTTGTTAGACGTTTTGTTATGTGATTTGTGATGATTGTTGGACTTGGCTGACTAAGGGATGGTTTGGGATGATTTAAATAAGTGTACTTTTTGATTTTTTATGAAATATAAGTTGGGTATGGGTTGAGTTTAAAGTGATGTGTTAGAAAGGTGATATGACTTAAATAGGATAGTGACTTTTTAACTTTTTTAAATCATACCAAACAAAGTCTTAATTTATTTCTCTCTTATTAGGTGAGTTGTCCATGATTATAAGCTTGGCTTAATAGATTGGTTATTAAGCTTTCTAGTTATTGTAAGTTAGTGATATGTTAGATGATATAAATATTTTTTGTAATATAATTACTCTCCAATCCATTGACCAAAAAAAAAAAAAAAATTCTAAAGATTTCAAAAATTTTGCTAAAATTTTTATTAAATATCTCACATCGGTGTGAGACCCATGTGAGACCCATGTTGATAAAAAATTTGATATAATTTTTAACGTCTCTAACATTACTAAAAAAACAAAAAATTCAAGATCACTTTATTCATAACAACAAAACAAGGTATCAATTTGAGTCATAAATTAGGTCAAGTTTGACATGTCTAAAAAAAGACAAAAATGTAAAAAGTTATTCAAAAAGTTAAAAAGTTATCACTATTTATCCAAAAAAATATTAAAAAATTAATTTTACACACAGTCGTACAACTCATCAATCTGACCCGTGAAGCTTTGTGCTATGTTTTTAAAAGAAAAATTGCACAGTTGGGGTGTAATTTTAATACACTGTTGTTCGGCCGTTGGGGCCCAGCACGGGTCCCGTTTTGATAATCTGAATCGTTCAATGTGTAGAAGTCGTCGAGTACTATATGTCTGTAAAAAATCATATTTATTGGATATCGATAACTATATGATCAAATCAGTTTTGTATAAAAAATGACTGGTATTATAATTAACGATTAAAATAAATAAATCTGATCAGATAGCTATCGATATCCGATCAACGTAATTTTTTGCAGGTATATATTACTCGACGTGTTCTACACATTGAACGGTTCAGATTATCAAAACAGGACCCGTGATAGCCCCTATGAGCCGAATAGCACCGTCCAGTGCAATGCCCAAAAAAGTAAACAATTACTTTTTAGCATCTATTCAACCTGACAGCTGTACAACTCACACTCTAATATTCTCCTACACACTAATTTATACAATTTTTTAATACATATTTTTTCATAAAAAGTCAAAAAGTTAACCCAAATAACCATATTTTTTTCTCCAACTTTTTAATTCAAAAAGTCAAAAAGTACACTTATTTAAGACACCCCAAACAACTCCTTAAACTATTACAAAGTCCGCTAATTTTTCGATTATTAACCGATCATCACATATTCTCATAACTATGTTTATCACATATGTGATCACCACAAAACCTCACAATATAGCCATAAATTTTCATAATTACAATGTATCATGGATCTAGGGGGAGGGGTTAATTGTAAAAATTATGTATATTATAATAATAATAATTAATAAGATAATTCAAAAGATGAGAAGTTATTATCGTCCCAAAATTCGAATTCTTTATCCATCATTCTGTATCACAAATGTGCCACAATATAACCATAAATTTTCTAACTAGAATGTATCACAAATGTGGTCACCACAAAACGGCAAAATTTAGTTATAAATTTTCATAACTAGAATGTATTACAAAGGGTCACTGGATTGTTGGACCGTAAAATCCACCATGAATTTTGTTTCGATAATTCGAACCGTGCAATGTGTAAAGTTTGTCGAATACTTTATCTCTATAAAAAATCACGTTGATCGGATATTGATAGTTACTTGATTGAATTAGATTTTTGTCAATAATTTATTTTGAAAATTATATTTACTATTGACAGAAATCTGATCCAATCAAGTAGATATTGATATCTAATTAATGTGTTTTTTTACAAGAATAAAGTATTTGATGGGTCGTTGAACACACCAAAATTAAATACTAAATTACACCAAATTCTTTCAGAATAATGGCAAGTCCAGGTATCGATCCACAGAGACTATTGTGAAATTAAACTAATTTAATTGTCAAATTCCTAAATTCATTTTGATAAAAAGATTGGTTGTTTATAACCTAATTTAATAACGAGTAAATTAAACTAAGGAATTAAATTATCAATAATAATTGAAATTGGGTTTACTGAATTGGGAAAAAATCCTAGGGTAGAGAATTCTCCACTAACCACATAATTAGGGTTTCCAATTGAAATCAATTATGTTATGGTTTGAACGGATTAATGTTTCGCAACTACAAGCTCGAAGCATTTGACAAGAAGATCATCACATTCAATGTACGAGCACGAACCATCTCAAGTAATACAAATCGTTCACTCTAAACTAAGGTAATGATACGACTCGTTCCTCGTAGTATGGTTCGTCTCATATCTTGAATGTGAAGGAATAGAAAACACATGTATGGATAACATTCAACAATTACAGAAAGTCAAATATTCGAAGAGATAATGAAAAATATATAAAAAAAACTTCTAAATTACCATACAAATGTTCAAACATTTACATAATTAAAAATCAAAAAGAAAACAAACTAATTACATGGCTAGGGTTTCATCAAAACCCTAGAAAAGAAGACTAGCCACTCATGGAGGAGTGGAAGGAGAAAGATGGAGAAGGAACCACCATTGGAGACATCCTTGAAGCTTTTGTTTTTCTTCTCTTCCAAACCCTAGCCTCTCTCTTTAGGTCAAAACAATTTCAGAACCCTAGAAAAGCCTTTTCCTTTTCTTTTTATACTTCTACTCACTTCCAAACAGGTTTAAAACATCAGTTTGACTTTTCTAGAAAAAGTCAACTCTGTCCAAATTTTGTCTTTTTGCCCATTTTATGCTCCGACGATGTACAACTTGATTGACATTCAACACACATAAAGTATACAGTTTGACCAGCAAGTGAAGTTAAGAGATTATAATTAACGGCCTCAATAATGTACAATTCGGCCTTAATCACATCCCCTAACTTACAACTTGCTAGTCCTCAAGCAAGTAAAATAAAATAAAATAAAATTAAATTAAACAAAATCTATCTATTTCCTCTTTCGTGAGAAAAACGGTTACATTTAGCATATGCAACAAGCCTTTAAACCACAAGGTTACCCCAAGTGGACGAGTAAAGTCTCGTGAGGGTTTTCAGAAATGATACCCACAAACATTAACATATTCATATATACTCAACAACAAATGATCACACTACTCCACTTAACAATCAACTTATGTGCTACTACAATGTGATATTGAGACATCATGAGTCATTAAAGGCACAGTGGGCAAGCATGAAGGAACCTATTGAGTCAAAACCACAATTCAATTAATACAAAAGTAAAGTCTCCTGTACTTGTGCATGCTAGTAAACAAGTCATGAGTACCCTTGGTGTAAAGTGCAATCTCCACATTAGTTAACTATCCACTATAATAGCCCAATGTAACTCATAATAACACCCAACATATACAGAAAAACTAACCTGTTGCAGCCAAGATTCTCAAAAGTTGTTTTTTTATTTTTTTTTATTTTTTATTTTTTATTTTAATGACTGTGCAATGTCCTGATCCATTAAGCTTTCTAATCAACCCATGTAACAAGCATTGGGCCACTGACTCCCAAACCAGACGGTTTTAGGGCACTAGGTGTAAAAACACCCCTACGGGTTTAATAACTCGAGTTGAAAAGGCTACGAATCCGAACAAGTCATTCTTCTTATTTTTCTTTATCTGTGCAATGTCCAAGTCCCTTAAGCTTTCTAAATCAACCCATGTAGCAAGTTTTGGGGCAATGACTCCCAAACCAGACGGTTTTAAGGCATTAGGTGTAGAGACACCCCTACGTAGAGATGGCAATTTGAAACCGGCCCGACGGGGACCTGATCCCCCAACCCCGAATGTGACGGTTTTTCCCCGAAAAAAACTCCCCACAGACTGGGGATGGTATTAAAAAATAAATCCCCGATCATTTTCGGGCCGGGGACGGTGATACCTTTCCCGGCCCGGCCCGGCCCCGGCCCCGTCCCCGTCCCCGTCCCCGGCCCCCGTTCCCGTTTGCCCCGAAATGAAATTACAATTACACCCTCGCTATATATATATATATATATATGTTTCCTAATATGTAAACCTATTCTGTATGGACTGAGTTTAGTCACACACACACACACTCTCTCTCTCAAACCTTCTCCTCTCTCCTCCGATGTCCCTCCCTCCCTCCGATCTCCTCCATTACTCCCTCACGCCGATCTCCCTCCTTCCGAGACCTCACTGCCTCACCCCGATGTCCATCACTGCCTCCCGCGATTTGCCTCACGAAGATCTCTCTCCCTCCCTCCCTCCCTCCGATCTCACGCCAATCTCTCTCCCTCCCTCTGATCTGCCTCACGCCGATCTCTGTGCCTCCCTCCGACCGCCGTCGTCCTCCATTCCGTTGCTTCTGTCGGGTTTCCCCGACCCAGATCTGATGAAGATGAAGTTGAAGAAAATCATGTGTTAGAGTTTTTATTTTTTATTTTTATGGACTGATTTTTTATGGATTGATTTTTATTTTTTATTTTTATGGACTGATTTCACTGCTCAGATCTGTATGGACTGATTTTTTTTTATGCTCTCACAGATCTGTTGATGATGTTGTTGTTGTTGATGAGTGTATGAATATATGGACTGATTTCATGGACTATTTGAAGGACTGATTTTTATTTTTTATTTTTATGGACTGATTTCACAGCTCAGATCTGTATGGACTGATTTTTTTTTTTTTTTTTTAATTTTAGCCGGGGAATTATCGGGTCGGGGAAACCCAATCCCCGTTGGGGACGGGACGAGGGTGGTGATAGGCTCCCCGTCGGGGATCGGGACCAGGGACGGGGAATTTTCTACCATCGGGGATCGGGGACGGGGAGGGTGATCCCCGGCCCCGCCCCGCCCCGTTGCCATTCCTATCCCTACGGACTTAATAACTCGAGTTAAAAAGGCTACGAACCCAAACAAGTCAAGTTTTTTTTTTTTTTTTTTTAAGAATCTTGACTGCTCATTTATTCTTTTCTGCAACTCTAGCTATTATCAATGATGTACACCAGGGATTATAATAAAAAGATCACCGCTATGATAGTGTGTTCATGTGAATTAAGACATACTCATGACAAGTGTACTAATACTACAAACACAGACAACTCTCCTCAATGGAATATGACATTGTCCTCAATGGAAAAGTAAAGAGAAATGAGAGAATATTACCAAAATTGTAGGTGCACATCCAGGTAGGCAGAGAGTAACATATACACACTTCACACTTTTTTTTTTTTTTTGTGTGTGTAAATAAAAACGAAAATAATTAAATAAATGAATAAAAATGACTTTAAATTAAATTAATTAAATTATAAACTAAACTAAACTATAAAATAACTAAACTACAAAAGAGCCTAAAGTATGGAATAAAATAACCTAAACTAACCCTTTTTTTTTTTTTTTTGATTAATAGAAGAGAAGAAAATTAAATAAAATAAAATAAAAAAATAAACTACTTATTAATTAAATGAACAATTACAGTATAGAAGAAAAATAAAAATAACATTACTAACTACACAAGTATAATAAAATAAAATTAAAACCAAAATCTACTAACTAATTAAACTAACCAGAATCACTACGAAGCAATTAAACTAAACAAATATAGCAAATTAAAAAAAAACTAAATTAAGATTAGTGTTAGCACCATGATTTCTGAAGTTTTTTTTTTTTTTTTTTTGCAAATAGAAAATAGAAAATTAAAAATAAAATAAATAAAATTCAAAAATTTTATTTTAATAAAAATTATAAATAAAATAATTGTATATTTATTTATTTAGTTTTTAAAATTTATTTATGTATTTATTTACTTAAATAAATTAAAATAAAAAAAATAAAACAAAACCTAACATTTGTTTTTTGTTTTTTTTGTTTTAAAAAAAAAAAAAAAAGATTTGGCCGCACTTGGCGGCGCACCTGCTTGCAACGTCTCAATCTCACAAATTGCCCAATTTCCAGCATGTGCGGGGCCCACGCCGCACGTGCGACGATTTGCACCTCTCGCGCGAAATTTTATTTTTTATTTTTTATTTTCCCAAACGTCGTCCTGCACGTGCGGGGCCCAAGCCGCACGTACGGCTTGGTTCATGCACTACCGCCCGCACCTGCTTTTAAAGCAGGGGGCAAATTTCAAAGTCACAATTTTTTTTTTTTTATAATATTTTAAATTTGTATTTGTTTACAATTGAACATGTATAAAAACAAATTTTTTTTTTTTTTAAATTGAACAAGTATAACCCCCCCCCCTTTTTTTTTATTTATAAAACACAGAAAATAAACATGAAAGAATGGTTTTTTTTTTTTTTTAAACTAACTCTCAGCACCTAACAAAAGGCACCAGAGTTATGACATAAAGTTGTCACTTCAGAATCCACCAGGTAATAAAACCCAGCGTAGTTTATAGCCTTCGGGCTAGTACAACCCAAATATACTTAACCATTTCTACCTTCAATTGACATCCGAAATAAATATAGCACATAAGAACATAACGGAATGCCCACTAAAGGTATAATCTTCACGCGAAAACCACGGGTACTACTTTTTTCCCTAACTGTGTTTGTGACTTTCCTTATTCTCTAACAGGGTGACAAACTAGGTTGATTCGGTATCCAGAATCGAGGCGCATAGAGCTACCTCAACCTATGGGGCTGCCATACAGAGTTCAAGCCGAGGTAGTTTTGAAGCAATCTCCACACCCCTGGGTATTTAAACCAGACTCTAGTCTCGGAAATCCCAAACCTTTGTGTTCTAGGCTTTGACATTCGAACTCTAGTTTCCACCATCTCAGTTGGTCTCCTAAGAACTCACTACAAACACGGTTAGGTGGCTATACCAGACCGTCAGATGCTGTTTGGGCACGGCTAACGCCAAAGGAATTACACCTTTAGAGGATTTAAAGTCTCCTAGATGCAAATAAAGCATAACGAGAATAAAGAAAAACAAGAATAGCATAGAAGGGAAAGAAAAGAGAATAAGAATCAATCTATCAATCATAATAAAATGAGTCCATCAAACCCCTGGGTAAAGGAAAATGATCCTTTCTAGTCGAGGAATTTAGCCTCCTATAATCAATGCACACTCACCACCCAGTAGTGATTCGTGTGGGAACTAACTCTCCTCTCTCATTCTCAACGACAGTGATGCCCGATTTCTTGGGCACCACTTGTGTAGGACTCACCCACTTGCTATCTGAGATGGGATATATAATACCCACATCCAACAATTTTAATACCTCATTTTTCACCACCTCTTTCATGTTAGGATTCAGTCTCTATTGCATTTCGCGAGAAGGTTTGGTGTCCTCCTCTAGGTGTATATAATGCATGCACACGGAGTGATCTATCCCTTTCAAATCAGCCACTGACCACTCTATAGCACTCCGATGTGCCACGAGAACACTCATTAACTGACTCTCCTGCTCTACAGTCAAGTCAGATGCAATGATGACCGGTAAAGTATCTTAGGGGCCCTAAAAATGCATACTTGAGTGTGGCCGGGAGTGGCTTCAACTCGAGTGTAGGTGGTGTGACCAAAGATGGTATGGCAGGCTCTCTTGACAGAGGAAGAAATGACTCAAACCGGGCTTTCCATAGAGGAAAATCCGGTGTAGAAGAAGAATTAAGCAAGACATTCACCTCCTCAACTGACCCATCAATATCAAAATTTTCAAACCCAAAATGAGCTAGACAAGCCTCTAAAGGGTCCTCTACAAGAATGGAGGGCAAAGCCTCCTCCACAATCTCATCCACAACATCCACTAATAAGCACTCCTCTCTCTCATGAGGTTGTTGGGATGCTTGGAAAACATTAAGTTTCACTTGCATGTTGCCAAATGAAACTTCCATAACCCGGTCCGACAATTGATGCATGCATTGGCCGTAGCCAAGAAAGGTCGACCTAAGATCACCGGGATTTGTTTCTTAGAACTGGCTACCGGTTCCATATCTAACACCAAAAAGTCAACAGGGAAGTAGAACCTATCAACCTTAACTAGCACATCCTCAATCATGCCACGTGGCACTCTGAGGGACCGGTCAGCCAATTGAAGAGTGACAGTAGTGGGCTTCAACTCACCAAGCCCAAATTCCTCGTACACAGAGTACGGTAATAAATTGACACTAGCCTCTAAATCTAATAAGGCTCTATCAATGAAATGGTCCCCTATAATGCATGCAATGGTTGGGGCACCCGGGTCCTTAAGCTTAAGAGGTGTGTCATTCAACAAGATGGAGCTTACTTGCTCCGTGAGTAGGACCTTTTGGGACACATGTGTCCTAGATTTACGCTTTTGCGTACAAAGGTCTTCAGAAATTTGGCATATGATGGTACTTGCTTAATCGCCTCCAACAGGGGGAGGTTGATTTTTACCTGTTTAAAGACTTCCATCATTGCCTCCATAGATGCCGCCTTCTTATTAAAAAGGGGACGGTGTATCAAGGCACTGGGGAAAGGGTGCCTTAGGCACATATGGTGCCTTGGGCTCAAGTGAAGTACTAGGGACTAAATCATCCCTCTTAAGTGTTTCCCCCTCACCTTGCTCTCACTAGGTGAACCACCGTGGTCACCTTCCTAACTCTAGTTGCATCAGACGCAACTGACTGAGGCTCTAATTCCCTACCACTTCTCAAAGCAACCACCGCCTGCACTTGCTCATGTTGCTTTCCATTCCCACCCGAACTCTCTGCCCCGTATTGTCCCTTAGGGTTGGCCACAGTTTGACTTGGTAATTTTCCCTCCTCTCTCCGATTCATGTTGTTAGCCATTTGACCCAATTGGGTCTCTATCTTGGCAATAGAGTGAGTGTGGGAGTGAACTATCGGTGCTAACCCCTTAAGTTCTGAGAGAACTTCCAACACCTGAGTCTCAAAGGCAGAGTTGCCCTTGAGGAACAGGCGGGGGGGTGGTTGTGGTTGCCGGTATGGTTGTGGGGGCCTATAAGGTTGCGGTGGTCGGTAAGATGATTGGTTGGCAAAATTATTGAAATTCTGCCTTGGTGGTGGAGGATTGTAAGAAGTGCCTTGTGAAGGGGGTCTCCATGAGAAATTAGGGTGATTTCTCCATCCCGGATTGTATGTGTTGGAGTATGGATCATTACCCGGGTTGGAGAATCCTTGAGCTGCATTCACATGCTCTTGGACTAACTCCGGAAATTGTGATGCCGAAGGGCACTCACTCAAGTCATGAGCAGGGCTCGCACAAATAACACATGCCTCGTGAAATTGAGGCTGATCTTGCTGGGTAGGGGCATGTCCCGTAGCTAATAATTGGTCCATCTTGCGGGACAATGCCTCTACTTGTTGGGCTAACTCTAGGTTTTGCCCGACCTCATAAATGCCCCCTCTTTTCGGGGCTCCAACTACGGGTTGCCGGACTTGCCGGGCTGCGGAGGCATGGTGAAGGGAATTATCACTTAAGTTCTCAAACAATTGCCATGCCTCGGCATCATTTTTAGACATAAATGTCCCACCACAGGACGAATCCACCATTTGGCGGTGTGGCTCAGTTAAGCCATAATAGAATGTTTGAACAAGTTGCCAATCAGGCACTTGGTGGTGGGGACACTGTTGGAGAAGGTCTCTAAGTCTTTCCCACGTCTCATGGAATTGCTCGCCATCCATTTGAGCAAAGTTTGTGATGGCTCGCCTAAGTTGGTTGGTTTTACCTATGGGAAAGTACTTCTCCAAGAACCGTTGCTGTAATTGGTCCCAAGTTGTGATTGAATTAGCAGGTAAAGAATTTAGCCAGTGTTTGGCTTTATCCTTTAACGAGAATGGAAACAATCGCAACATTAAGGCCTCATTTGTGAAATTCTGGATCCTCACTGTCGAGCAAATTTCCAGAAATTCATTCAAATGCTTATAAGGGTCATCATGAGTTAGTCCATGGAATGATGGGAGCATTTGTATGGTGCTGGACTTAATCTCATAATGAGCAGCAGTGGTGTTGGGCAATTGGATGCATGATGGTGATGTATATGCAGTGGGTGTAAAAAATCCTTAAGGGTCCGGTTAGGCACATTCGGGACATTAGGATCTGCCATCTCTAATGGCTCAATGTATGGATATGAATACTCAAGCCTAGGAACACGGGCAGAAGCCCTAAGTCTCCTAAGGGTCCTTTCTAGTTCAAGGTCCAAACTCCACAATTCAGGGCGACAAGAACGACGCCCGTGCATACACTACCCACACACACAATAAGTTCGACTCGGTGCACTAAGTTACGAAAGCAGAATACTAAAAGAGAAATACTCACAGCGGTTTAACGAAAACGCTTTACTCGTCTTGCGGATGCTTGACGTGTAGATGTTGTCTCCAACCCCCAATTGAGCTTTGACTTTCGTTTTAGCACTTTGGTGCTTTGCTTGTGAGTGTTTGCTTCTGTTTACTCACTTTAGTGCTGTGGGTTTTTTGTTTTTTTTTTAAAGCTCGGCTGCGCTCCGCTTGCACTTCAATGATAGCTCCAACTTCAAACGCTCTGCACACTTAGCAAACACAAAAGCATAAAATCCTAAACTAAAAATTAAAATAAGAATGTAACTTTAAATTAACTAATTTCGCCAAAAGTCCCCGGTAACGGCGCCAAAATTTGATGGGTCGTTGAACACACCAAAATTGAATACTAAACTATACCAAATTCTTTCAGAATAATGACAAGTCCAGGTATCGATCCACAGGGACTATTGTGAAATTAAACTAATTTAATTGTCAAATTCCTAAATTCATTTTGATAAAAAGATTGGTTGTTTATAACCTAATTTAATAACGAGTAAATTAAACTAAGGAATTAAATTATCAATAATAATTGAAATTGGGTTTACTGAATTGGGAAAAAATCCTAGGGTAGAGAATTCACCACTAACCACATAATTAGGGTTTCCAATTGAAATCAATTATGCTATGGTTTGAACGGATTAATGTTTCGCAACTACAAGCTCGAAGCATTTGACAAGAAGATCATCACATTCAATGTACGAGCACGAACCATCTCAAGTAATACGAATCGTTCACTCTAAACTAAGGTAGTGATACGACTCGTTCCTCGTAGTATGGTTCGTCTCATACCTTGAATGTGAAGGAATAGAAAACACATGTATGGATAACATTCAACAATTACAGAAAGTCAAATATTCGAAGAGATAATGAAAAATATATAAAAGAAACTTCTAAATCACCATACAAATGTTCAAACCTTTACATAATTAAAAATCAAAAAGAAAACAAACTAATTACATGGCTTGGGTTTCATCAAAACCTTAGAAAAGAAGACTAGCCACTCATGGAGGAGTGAAAGGAGGAAGATGGAGAAGGAACCACCATTGGAGACATCCTTTAAGCTTTTGTTTTTCTTCCCTTCCAAACCCTAGCCTCTCTCTTTAGGTCAAAACAATTTCAGAACCCTAGAAAAGCCTTTTCCTTTTCTTTTTATACTTCTACTCACTTCCAAACAGATTTAAAACATCAGTTTGACTTTTCCAGAAAAAGTCAACTCTGTCCAAATTTTGTCTTTTTGCCCATTTTATGATCCGATGATGTACAACCTGATTGATATTCAACACACATAAAGTATACAGTTTGACCAGCAAGTGAAGTTAAGAGATTCGAATTAACAGCCTCAATGATGTACAATTTGGCCTTAATCAGTATTCGACGAGCTCTACACATTGAATTATTCAAATTATCGAAATAGGACCCGTGGTGAAACCTACAAGCCCAACAACGCGTTCTAATCTAATCTCAAACTAAAGAAAAACCTGACCCTATTACAAATGTGATCACCACAAAACCTCACAATTTAGCCATAAATTTTCTAAACTGGAATGTATGGTACCCCATCTTTTAATGCATGTACCATAATCTTTCTAAATAAATATAGGGTAAATTAGATTTGTAGTGTTCGGGCCAACTTTTATCGGATTCAAATTATGACCTCTTGAGTAATAAACTTTTTGGATTTAAAGTGATTGCGAAATTAACATTTAATTTGAAAATATTCAGTCTCTTATGCATGAGTCATTTTATTCTTGATTTCTATCCAATTCTTAACTATGTTATCAATTAAATTAAATTAAAACAATGTAAAAAAAAATTATGGAACAAAATTGATACAATTCAAACAATAGAAATTAAATTAAAACAAAATACAATAACTATTGATATAATTTATCCAAAAATAGGTTAGGGTAAAAGATGCCTAATTTTTTATATTTAGACATCGTTTGAGAACATATTATTTTAATAAATTTTTGATTTTTACGAAAAGATGTAAAAAATAAAAAAAATGATGTGATAATTTATAACAATTTTTTAACTTTTTAACTAAAATATATAATTGACAAACGAAATCTTAAATTGACATAAAAATTTCTTTTTGTTATCACCAAGTACTAGTTTTTGCACATTTCAATTAATTTTAAAACCAACACAAAAAGCGGCTCCACGTGGACTAGCAAATAAGTTTACAAGCTGCTTCCTAGAAATCAATTAACCTTAAATAAGGTAGTTAATGAGTAAATGGACAATCGGTTCTCCTAAAAAAGATAATCTCACATCCACATCTTGCAAAGATCTTTTGATGCAATCACTTTGGGCTTCTCTGGTTCAAAACAATCTCACATTGCTCTCTCTATCTCTCTCATTCACACACACAGCTTTGTCCCCAAAACCCACACAACACATCCCCCTGCATTTTCTCTCACCTCTCTCACTTTCTCTCTCCTCCATTTCACAGATCTTCTCTTTCTCTTCCACATTGTTCCATTCAAAGCTCATCAGAAGCCATGAAAGCCCACTGTCTCAGACCTCTCTATCTTCTCCTTGAGTTCTTGCTGATTCAAACCCATCTTTGCTCATTTTCCACCTCTTCCCAAATGCTGGTTTTGCCCCTCAAAACCCAAGCAATCCCATTTGGGTCATTTTCTCGGCTTCCAAACAAGCTTCCTTTCCACCACAACGTCACCCTCACAGTCTCTCTTTCAGTCGGCACTCCCCCACAGAACGTTACCATGGTCCTCGACACAGGCAGCGAACTCTCATGGCTTCACTGCAACAAAACCCAAATTTCCCAACCCGTATTTCACCCGAATAACTCCTCTTCCTACTTACCCATCAACTGTTCCTCGCCCATTTGCACGACCCGAACCCGAGACTTCTCCCTACCCGCTTCCTGCGACTCCAACAACCTCTGCCACGCGGTCCTATCATATGCTGACGCGTCATCATCAGAAGGGAATCTCGCATCCGATACATTTAATATCGGGGGGTCCGAAGCTCCGGGTACGATATTCGGGTGTATGGATTCGGGTTTCAGCAGTGACTCCGACGAAGACGCCAAGACTACCGGGTTAATGGGCATGAACCGTGGGTTACTTTCTTTTGTTTCGCAAATGGCTTGTCCTAAATTCTCATATTGCATTTCGAGTTATAATTTGTCGGGTCTTTTATTGCTTGGTGATTCAAATTTTACATGGCTTGCACCGTTGAATTACACACCGTTGATTCAAATTTCAACTCCATTGCCGTATTTTGATCGTGTGGCTTACACGGTTCAGCTCGACGGGATTAAGATTTCGGAGAAATTACTTCCATTGCCAAAATCAATATTTGAACCGGATCACACCGGGGCGGGTCAAACCATGGTTGACTCCGGTACCCAGTTCACCTTCCTTCTTGGCCCGGCTTACACGGTTTTAAGGAATGAGTTCTTAAACCAAACAACCGGAATTTTGCGGGTCTTGGAGGATCCGAATTTTGTCTTCCAAGGATCCATGGACCTATGCTACCGGGTCCCACTGGGTCAAACCACCTTACCACAGTTACCAACGGTTAGTTTGGTGTTTCGGGGCGCTGAAATGACGGTTTCGGGTGACCGGTTGTTATATCGGGTTTCGGGTGAAATCAGGGGGAATGATTCAGTGTATTGCTTCACATTTGGGAACTCTGATCTATTGGGGATTGAAGCGTATGTGATTGGGCATTATCATCAACAAAACGTGTGGATGGAATTTGATCTTGAGAAGTCTAGGATTGGGTTAGCTCAGGTACGTTGCGACTTGGCTGGTCAAAGATTTGGTGTGTATCACTAGCGTCACGACTCATAATTTATATATGAGAGTGTTTTGAAAAGTTAATAAAAAATTAATTTTTTAATTTTTTTAATTTATTTTATTTTTATTGGATAAATTATATAAGAAATGATGTGATTTAAAATGATAAAAACTAACAACTGACTTTTTACCACCTTCTTAAAAGATTTCATAATTGGATCACGAGAAAGTGGTCCCACATGGGGCCTGTGATCATGTGGAGGTGCTTTCATAAGGAGTTAGCTTTTTACTCATTTTAGATCATATAACTTTTTATATTTTTTATTTATTAAAAGATAAAATAAACTAAAAAAGTTAAAAAATTAGTTTTTTATCGACTTTTCAAAACATCACGTAATTTTTAGAAAAATAATTAAAAGACATCTTTTAATTTTTAATTTATTTTGAGTGATAATATTTCTTTATTTTTTTTATACATTTAAAAAAAAATTTAAAAGTGAACTTTTAATTAATTTTTCAAGATAATTTTATATTTTTAAGAGGAATTATATGCAGGTGGAGAAAGAAAAAAAAAGCGCCAGTCTTTCGTTGACACTACAAAAACACTTGCATTACTCATGTAAATTTTTTTTTATTTTTTTTAAGTAATTTCCCATATTTTTATGGGTTGGTAGGCTCGTGATGGGGTGATTAAACTGCAGTATGGTACATGGGGTCCACCATGTTATGGTGGTCTCGAGGGAGGAGCACCGTCCTATTATCAATGGTCCACCCACATTGATGATCCATCAGACGGCAATAATGAGAGAGTGGGGAGTGACGATTGTTCGACTCTTTTTATTTATTTATTTTTTTGCAAGATTGTACGACTTTGACCTATTTTAAAAAGTTGGTTAAAAATATATATTTTAAATATTTTTAGATCATATTAGTTTTTAATTTTTTATATATTTTTTTCAAAAAAAAAATAAAAAAATAACTTTTAACTTACTTCTCAAAATAAATATTTATGTAGGCGATATTTGTGTTCATGCATTAGATTATAGTGACAACATTTATCGTTTTAGGCCAACATTTTGGTATAGATATGTATGTATGTATGTATGTACATTTTTTGAGAAAAAAAATGTTAAAGTTAAGAATTAAAATAAATTTTTTATATATATTATTTTTTGGGATTGTGTTAAATTATTTAGTACTATTTCTATTTATAACTTATTAGATAAAAATAATTTAAGTAAATTATAAAAAATGATTATTTAAAAATTGTAAGCAATGTGTTTCTGACTTTTATTTTCTGATTATTAATTTTTAGTTTACAAAAAAAAATTATACCAAATAAGCATGTGTTCATATATTGAAAATAATTCTCTATTTTAAATTAATTCTTATGCTTTTTTTTTAAAAAAGACAATTTTTATTTTTGTTTTTTATTTATTGATCTCTGACCATAGTCTCATATCTTCACAGTTTTAATTTTGGTTAGATTGGTGAGTGTGCAAGTATTTGTG
Organism: Camellia japonica; assembly: GCA_030407325.1. Taxonomy (NCBI): domain Eukaryota; kingdom Viridiplantae; phylum Streptophyta; class Magnoliopsida; order Ericales; family Theaceae; genus Camellia; species Camellia japonica. The sequence goes on from JAPPVO010000017.1 coordinate 53,166,396, forward strand.
TTTCATTCATGGGGTTTGATGATGCAAGTTCCTCTCTAGTGACATGCTATGTGGATAATATATATTTATATGTGTGGGATATGATTTTGGAGCACTCCTTTATCCAAATAGATTTTTGAAAGAGTCCTTACACGTCACCTGAAATAAAAGCGTTGAGATCCTCTAGAGTGTTAAGGGTAAAGTGATCTCCTAGAGTGAAGTATGAGGGCGCGACACCTGTCCCACTAATGGAACCAAGGGTTGAGATCAATTCCTCACCAAAACGACGTCGTTTTGGTGGGGAAATTAAAAAAAAAAAAAAAAAAAAAAAAAACAAACAGTGAAATGAGAAACGAAGAAGAGAGAGAGGGGACACAGTCGCCGGAGTTTTTCTCCATCTCCGGCGCACTCTCCTTCCCTCCCGGCGACCCCACCGCGCCCCTCCCCTCTCCTCCTCATCCCTTCTTCTTCTCCTTCTTCTGCTGGAGAGAGAGAAGCAAGGTGCCTAGTCAAACATTATTTTGGCACAGCAGCATTCATGATCCATCACAAGCACAACCAAAATTCATCCTCTTCTGTTTTTTTTTTTTCTTTTTTAATGTAGAAAAACAAAATTCAATCATGATCCTAATTTCAGCATTGAAGTTGATATTAAAAATAAAAAAAATAAAAAATCCCCACCAAAAAAGTTGGGTAATTTTAGCAAACCCATTCAATAACATTACTAGTATATAATTCTTCAGGGAGGTGGTGTGAGGAATATATATATATATATATATAATTTAAAAAAAGAAAAAAAGAATGAACGGACCTGGAAGATCCATTTGTTCATGATAATAACAATAACATTGAAGCCCCACCACTGAAGGATGGCGAGAATGGATCGAAAGACGGTCCATTGACAGAATCGACCCTCCTCCATCTGAGACAGTCTGAAGCCAAAGTTGAAGATCAACGCACTTGGAATCTACAGAGAGCTAATTAGAGAAGATGAGAGAAGCCCTAATTGAGGTGGCTCTTCTTCTCCCATCCCATGTGATGTCGTAGACGATAATGATCCAAGGAGAGTGCGCCGGGAGGGAAGGAGAGTGCGCCGGGAGGGAAGGAGAGTGCGCCGGAGATGGAGAAAAACTCCGGCGGCTATGTCCCCTCTCTCTCTTCTTCGTTTCTCATTTCACTCTGTTTTTTTTTTTTTTTTTTTTTTTTTTTTTTTTTTTTTTTTTTTTTTTTTTTTTAATTTCCCCACCAAAACGACGTCGTTTTGGTGAGGGATTGATCTCAACCCTTAGTTTCATTAGTGGGACAGGTGTCGCGCCCTCATAATTCACTCTAGGAGATCACTTTACCCTTAACACTCTAGAGGATCTCAACGCGAAATAAAAGAATAACTTTGGTTGGTGGTGTTGAAAGACGTGTTAGTTAATCAATTTTCTTGGAGAAAAATACTTGTCTTAGAAAGTATATTGTTACTTACCCCTTCACTGAGTCTCCTTTTTCTCTTTCATAGAGTTTTTCCTTTGGTTTCTATCCCATGCAACGCATCCTCTTGTCATCTCTTCTGTCAAGACCCACTTTCCTATTGCGTTCCATAAGAAAGAGACAGCTTCCATTCAACGGGTTTCACTCGGCTTGGTCTCCCAAAGGAGAGACTCGTAACTCGGCAGATGCTCTCTCTAGCGCTGTTTATACGGCTCTAACTCAGCTCAACAGATCTGCCTAGTAGACCGATCTCGAATTGGGCCCAGCTAGATTGGACACGTTTGGGCCCCGTCTGCCTACTTTGGGCTTTCGTTAAATTCGGCCCCACAATATAATACATTTTACTATTATGATAGGTGAAAGGTAATACAATATGAGTCATATTGTTGAGTATTTATATTTATGCTTGATAGAAGAATAGTGCCACTTGGTCCCCCCAAAGGCTATGATCTGATGCATTAAAACTTTGGTCCTTCAGGGCTTTAATTCATTACAAAAATAAAAATTATAATACAAATTTTGGAATGAATCACAACAATTAGAGTTTCAGATTATATTGATCTTTCAAAATATTTAAATATATATATATATATATAACAAGTCTTATAAGTTTAAAATATTATATTGGGCTTTTTAAACTTTTAATTCACATAACACTTAATTGATTTTATCATAAATTTGTTATTTATATGGATGAAAAAATAATGTTCTCATCTCATTTATATTGAAATGTTTATTTTTTTTTAAAAAAAAATTAAATTTGTCGTTGCGCCATCTGCATTAGTTTTGGTCCCATCAAATCTTACGAAAATAAAATTCGGGGTAATTATATCAAAATTATGAAAATTGTTGTATTTTTTCAAATCTCATTGAAAGTCGGTGTAATTACCCACAAAAAAAAAAAAGGAAACTTTATTTATTGAATTAGAAAAATACATGTATTATGATTATGTTATTAAATTGTACGCATCTTTAATCCAGTAAAAATATAGTTACTAGTTACTAGTTTCATAAATTAATTCTATTCACTTAACTTCTCAATTTCTTTTGATTTCACTAAAAATACATACATACTAAAAAAAGTATTAAAAAGAAATAGCAATGCTATAAATAATCACATATTTTATCTTGTTTTCTCATTTCTAGGCTAATAATTGCACATTGAATTGATTCACTTATATCTAAAAGTGAGAAAAAGATGTAAGAAATAAAATTATATATAGTATAATAATAAAAAAAAGAAAAAATCATACCATTATAGGCTATGGGCCGAGTCTCGGCCAGGTTTTGACAAACCCATTGAGAAGCTTATGGGTCAGCCCACAGACCTTCTCCCTTGGGCTTGACGCTTTCCTCATATATTAGATAGTGCGCTGATTTTTAATGATGGTTTGGGCGGGTCCACAGTTCCTAGGACCAGCTAAGCTTTGTTTTGGTCCACTCATTTATTTCTGAAACTCTTATAAGTTAAATCTTTTTGAATTAAAAGAATTTTATTTGTCCAAAAAAATAATTATTTGTTCAAAATTTATATATCTACTTATCTATTTAAATGTCACTTATCTATTCAAATATTTCACTATCGGTACACGTATTATGTAACTGTGCAACTATCTATTCAAATATCCTATTATTTGTACATGTGTCACCTATGTATACAATTATCTGTTCAAATGTATTACTATTTATACATGTATCACCAATCTATCCACCTATTTGTCTACTTCACTGCTACTAGCGACTGTCGAAGACTTTTCAATGTGTGTTCTTATCACCAAAAAAAATTAAATCATAGATTAAATGACATATGATTCCATAGGAATGGATTTTTTACCCATTAATTATTTTTTTTCACAAACTCAAATATTTTTAATAAAAAATAATATATATATATATATATATATAGAGAGAGAGAGAGAGAGAGAGATTAAAATTGTGCAAAAAATGAACAAACCCAATGACCGGCCCCACCCCAATTTTATTTAAATAAATCTTTAAATGCCTTTGTTATTTTAAAACTTAAAATAATATTTGGGGGATTTGGTCAAAGTATTCTCATAATAAAACTTTAATGTCTTAAGGACAAGAACAAAAAAACTTCATTGAAAAGTCTAACACATACTACTATTATCAAAATATTAAATTTTAAAATAATGTAACTTTGATGTAAATATCAATTTTTAATAAAATTAGTATTTTTAAAATCTCCTCATCAAAATCTATCAAATAAGATTTATATTGACTATGAAATTCTTTTTTTTTTTATAAAAAATTATTACTGTCGAAATTGATATAAACAGTAACAATAACATGTTACTCTATTTGATAGTAACATGTTACTCTGTTTGACAGTAACATGCTACTCTGGTTCACAGTAACATATTACTCTGGCAATATTGTTCAAGAAAAAAATATATATTTTACTTTGTCCTTACTCAATTATGTGTTTTCTCCTTAGGGGGTTTATGAGTCAAAATAAATTGGGCTATCATTTTCACCAAATAAGGATCCAATAAAGAAGTTTTGGCTAAATTTCTCATAAAATTTCGAGTCTCTATGTGCATAGGAATTTTATATATATATATATAAACAAAATACTTATATTGAAAATTTATAAGGAATAATGTAACTGATTTTGATTGTATCATTTGAAAACAAAAATCTTAAAAAATGATCTATTATTTCAAAATTATTAGTATCAAATTATTCTGATCGAGTATTGTGTATAAAAAAAAAAACCTAAAAAAATCATTATACATGTTAATTGAAAAAAAAAAAAAAAAATACCATTCTTATTGGGAGGATTTCTAAAAAGTGGAGAGTGAATTTTTTTTTTTCCCCAACTAATGAAGGTACAAGAATTATTTACACAATTGAATGCATAAATCACTTGTACATTCATCATTTTATAATTATTTTTCCACCCACTTTTTGATCTTCTCGCATTCTCATTTCCTATATAACAATTATATTTGTGTACCAATCGTCTTAAAATAATTCAAAAACAGAGATAAAGAACCTTATTCTAAAACCATTCAAGCTATGTCATTCTTTCTCTATTCGGCATCTTGTCATATTTATCTATTTTAAATTTAGGAATTCAAAATTTTTAATCAAAATCAGCAAAACAAAATATTTACATGATTCACCTTACGTCAACGGCTATTGCAATTTTTATTATAATTAAAAAATTTACATGAAATTATAGACATAATAGACATAATAGTTTCTCCTCAACTATATATATATATAATTAAAATAACAAAGCATATGAGTAAAAAATCAAAAATACTCATACTCCAATATTAACTACAAATATGAGAGAGAGAGAGAGAGAGAGAGAGAGAGCATAGTTTGGTACAAGTGCAATGAATTCGAGCTGTATAAGGATCGTAGTTTGGTACAACTACATTCTCCCTCGTGAGCCTAACGACTGTATAGACTGTATGAACATCATCAAACTTACCAAATTGAATTCAACTTACTTTCGAATCAAACTCACAATTTTTTTTAATTTTTTAATTCCTTTTACTTGGTAGGTAATCTAGTATGGCCAGCTTTGTTTGTTCTCATAACCACTAAGAAGCAAACACGTCGGTCTAGTCTTCGCTTCAGAGAAAGGTGTACACATAAAATAGTCCAATTATTCATGAAAATAACAATACATGATAATGTATGACCAAAATGACAATGATATGTGTATGACCTTGAAACTACTACTGATTTAAATCCCTTAGATTTGCTTGATCACCAAGACTACTGATTTACATTTCTATTTGATTGTGTTTTCGTTTCTTATTTAAATTGCATTTGGATTATAAATTTAGATAAACACTTTTTTAAAGAAAAAAAAAAAAAAAAAAATGTCAATAAAATTAAATCCTTATCCAAAATCATTATCCAAACATAGCATTAGTGTAAACATTTTTGGAAACTTTGGAATTTTTTGTAAAAATGTCAAATATTTATTTTTTCCATTTTCTGAAATTTATTTTTGCAAATTCTACTTTGTTTTTTCAATCAATGCAATTTAATAACATTTATGTTTGCAAAAATTTTAAAGCAGTAAACAAAAACTTGTTTAATGACTATTTTTGTTTTCAAAATAAAATTATAAAAAATTTCCAAAATTACTAAATTCTTGTAATAAAAAACAATTGTTTTAATTTGTTTTGAAAATTACAAGTTTCATTGTTTCCTCTCTCTCCCACCCCTTATAGCGACTACCCACCATCGTTGGTAACCTCCATAAATCACCGCTTGCAACAACCACATCTGGCCACCTCCACAGATTTGTTTTCGAAACACATATCTACCACATTTTTTTTCTAATCATATTTATCAAAAAGAAATATAAATATATTTAATATTTTGTAAATGAAAAATAGTAAATTTATAAACATTGCCAAACATCACCCTAATATTTTCAAACTCTTCGTTACTTTGTTTTTAAAAGTACGAAATCAAAGAAAATGAAAATACAAATGAACAGAAAAACGTTTTCATGTGTGGATAGGGCTGCAAATGAACAGAGCTGTTCGTGAACAAGCTCGAACTCGGTTCAGTAAGAGCTCGTTCGAACTCGGTTCGTTAATTTTTTTTTGCGTTCGAGCTCGAGCTCGTTAAATTTTTAATAAATAAGCCTAAACATTCTAAAGCTCGGCTCGTAAGCTCGGCTCGTTAGCTGACTCGTTTAATATTTATTATTTATATATTAAATAATATAAAAATATGTATAAAAAATAAGAGAAATATGCTATTTATATATTTAAAAAATATTAATGTAAATAATAGTTAACTATAGATAGTACATTTATGTAATAGTGGTAGTAGATATTATTATTTTAGTAAAATATGAACTTTTTTTTAGTATGTTTATATATATTGTATATATAATTGTATAATCAAAATTTTAATTGTAACTTTAGTCTTACATGCAAATATGAATTTATAAATTTTTTGGCTCGTTAAGACTCGTGAACAGGCTTGAGCTCGAGTCGAGCCTAAGCCAGCTCGGCTCGAGCTCGGTTCGTTAAATTTTTATTCAACTCAAGTTCGAGTTCGTTAAAATCTTAATAAACAAATCCAAACATACTAAAGCTTGGTTCGGCTCGACTTGTTTGCAGCCCTATGCGTAGATAATGCAATTTCATGCTTTAATTGCATGAGGCAAATTTTTTTTATTCAACTTCCTAAAAAAAAAAAAAAGTTACTCGAACTAATTAAAGATGTATGCTTCTTAATAAAGTATTGAAAAAGAAGACTTCATTTTCTTGCTCCAATTCCGATTCGTAGCTCGAAAGACGTGGCTCGAGACGTGGCTCGAGAGTGAAACGACGTCGTTTCGATGCTTTTTTTTTTTTTTTCTTTGTTGCAGATCGGAAGCAGCGAAGGAAAGGAGAAGAGAAGAGAAGAGAAGGAAGGAAGGAAGGAAGGAGGAGGGGGAGGGAGGGGGAGGAGGAGGAAGGAGGAGGGAGGGGAGGGGGCCATAAAAATCGGTTGGAGGAGGAGGGGAGGCTGGGCAGACGACAGGGGAGGCTGGGCAGACGAGGCCGGGGCAGACGAGGCTGGGCAGACGAGGTGACGAGCATCGGCGGGGAGGAGGAGGAGGAGGAGGAGGAGGAGGAGGAGGGAGGGGAGGGGGAGGGGAGGAGGAGGGAGGGAGGGGGCCATAAATCAGCTGGAGGAGGAGGCGGGGCGAGGCGGTGGCGGTGGTGAGGCGACGAACGACGGAGGAGGAAGCAGAGGCGGAGGCCGGGGCGGGGAGCTACGACGACGCCGGGGAGGCAGACGACCCACGGCGGCTGGGCGGCGAGGCAGACGACCCTCTCCCTCCCTTCTCTTCTCTCCCTCCCTTCCTCCTCTCCTCTTCCCTCTCCTCTTTCCTCTCCCTCCCTTCCTCCTCTGTTTTTTCGAGCCGTTTTCGAGCTCCTATTTTCGAGCTACGGATCTTTATTCTTTCTTGCTTGATATCTTAATTAGTCATGTGATTTAATTCAGTTAAAACGGATATGTTAGACGTATGTCGCTTTATTAATCTAGATTTTAATACAATCGCCAAACAAACCTACAACGGAATGAAAGCCCTCGCGACTGACCAAAATTATACCCAGAAAAATAAATTTTAAAAAAAACATACTTAGAAATTGAAACTAATGGCCAGGATTCACTCCAAAAATATGAAAGAGCATTCACAGGATATATCTTGAATGCACAAATACAGATCACTTGTTCCCTATGCACTCTTCTCTATGGGAAATTATTTAATAATTTCGGAACATTATGTGACTGTACTCTAAACCAATCATTAATTACTTAGCCCTCATGTTATTCCTCATTCCCAACATAAATTGTGGGCTTCTACTCCTCTCTACCAATCAAAATCTTATGGAGTTTCACGTGTTCATACTCTAGAAATACTGAATAATCACCCCTCCTCTGCCCCATAAATTTGGTTGATATGATCATTTTTGTTGTCATTTGACAACTCAATTATTTATTTATTTTTTTACTTTTATGAAAAGACGTTCATAAAAATAGAGAATTGATATGACCCAAATAAGTTAATAAATTAAAAGCCTCAAACAACTGTAAAGACATATTTCATGAATGACAGCACATGGCCAAGGTAACGCCGAAGTGTCAACCAAGGTGCCACGTGGCCTGGTCATGATGCCGAGGTGATTTCGGTTAGGCTGAGGCTATTTGCGGAGATACAGGAATTTGAGATAAGCAAATAAGGGGTAAGAGTCCTAGAACAGGAGAAGATCTCTGTCTAGATAAAGATAAAGCTCTTACGGAGTTTGTCCCTATCTAGTTGAGGGTCCAGGATAGGCATAGAGCCTGAGTCCACTGAAGTGAGACTTCTACATGGATCAGGTCACTAATCATTATAAAAGTAAGGCACCCTCGTAGGTCTAAGGTAAGCTTTTATTTATGATATATTGTGAGCAGTAAGTTCTTTCTTAGGAGTTAAGCACAATTTGCTATCTTTGAGAGATATTTGATTACTGACTTGAGCGTTGGAGTGCCCCCGGGTAAATAAACCACCGCCGGATTCTTATCTTTCTGTGACAGGTTGTTCGGGCTTAATCTATTTTGCCGGTGCTTTCCAGCTGAGTTCCCTTTTTTGGTTGTGTGGTCGGAAATCAACACCCACAATTTGGCGTCATCTGTGGAAACGTAAGAAGAATAGATGGCCAACGACGGGCAGAAAGAAAAGATCAGAGACAACATCCCTAGTGAGAGTGATAAGCATGCCGATCCAAACATGGAGGAAGAAAACCATAATGAAGGAACACGGGATTAGAATTTCGGGGTGAAAGAAGTTGGCCAAGAAAAAGATGCACCGAAGAAAGCAGGTTGAGACGAGTATTACAACGAAAGCGACCTCCAGGTATGGAAAGATACATGCTTGAGGAGGGACGGCGAGATGAAAGAAATGGAAAACAAGTTGGCAGACCTGCAATCGGTTTTCAACTTCATGATGTAGAACAACATCATGCAGCCACAGTTTCCATTAAAGGACACGCCGATTTCAGTGACCAAGAATAACGCCTAGAAAGGGGGGATAGAAAGCAATCCCAACAGTTCCTCAGCATGACAAAGTGAAGGAACGCTCACATCGGCCTTCACGGGATGCCGGGCAAGCAGAGTCAATGAGAGGAGAGTCTCAAAGAACACCTTGTAGCAACGAAACTTATGTCAAGGAACCTCGGCATGTTCAAGGAAAGGAACTTTGTTTTGACACAATGACTGAAGAGAAGTCCAAGATGACACATAACAACACCGAGAGCAGCGCACCAAAAAGGCTGAAATCCGTTGACAATTGAACTCCTAGTCGGACCAAGGAGGATTTGAGGGACTACCTCCAAAGGAAGCGGCAGAATGCCGAAGTCACATCACCCATCAAGCCGAGAATGCTGTTCTTAGTAGAGTTGGATAGGTTTGAGTCCCCAAAAAGGTTCCATATGCCAAGGTTCCAGATATATAACGGTAAGTCAGGTCTGAACTTTCACGTCGGCTTATACCTGAATTTAATGGCCTTATATACTGGGAACGAACTGTTGTTGTGCAAGGTGTTCCCCACATTCTTTGGAGAAATCGCATCGGACTAGTTTCACAAGTTGCCGAAAGGTACTGTGAAGAGTTGAGAAGGCTTGACCGAAATGTTCGTGGCCAGGTTTGTCACAAACAAATTGCAACCATTAAGGGTAGACTCCCTGATGGCTCTAAAAATTAGCGAGGGTGAAAGCCTCAGGGCTTATGCCAAAAGGTATTATGAGGTGTTCAACCGAATACTGGGATGTAACCAAGAGTTAGTAGTCGTGTCTTTTAAGAATGGTCTGGAGGATGATTACATGCTTCGGAAGTCGTTGGCAAAAACTCTGTCAAAAAGTATGGAGGAGTTCATAGCGAGGATCGAGAAATATGCCAGAGTAGAAGATGATACACCAAGAACAAAGGCACCAAAGTAGGAAAAGAGAAATGGCTCGCTGAAGCGAGGCCGAGGTAATGCTGGATTTAATAGGCAAGAATCAAGGCTGTAGGCTGCACAGGCAGTCACCACTGTGTTCCGGATCCCGATTTATAAAGTTCTAAAAAGGATCAAGAACCAGCCGTATTATAGAGCGCCAGAGAAGATTCCTGGCGAGTTTATGGGGCGAAGCCTTGGGAAGCACTGTGTTTACCACAATGAGGATGGGTACCTGGCTCAGGGGTACAGAGCCTTGAAGACGCATTTGGAAGACCTAGTCAGGCAGGGTCACTTGAGGGACCTAGTAGATGAGGCCAAAACGAGGGAAGAGCATGCGAGACTGCCCCAGGTACCGGCAACACCACCTTCACCACAACTATAGCAAGCGGAATCTCGAGTGATCAATGTGATCCACTTGAAGGTTAATGAGAATGATATACAAGGAGAAACCCAGAAGGTGAAACACTTACAACATGTGTATCAAGTCTAGCAAAAGAGGCCTAGGACAAACGAGTACCAAGGGACAATGGTGTCCTTTACTGAGAAGGACTTAGACATGGTGCAACATCCACACAGCGATGCTCTGGTAGTGACCCTTAAGATTGGAGAATGCTAGGTAAGGCGCATTCTGGTCGACCAAGGCAGCTCTTGTGACATCATGTATGTCCGATGTTATAAGGAGCTGGGCCTTCATCAAGATGATTTGGAGTAGTCCAACAACCCAATGGTCGGGTTCAATGGAACGCCGACATGGCCCCTGAAAGCAATAAACTTGGAGGTGTAGGCAGGCACCAAGAAGGTAGGCACAGAGTTTATAGTAATTGACACTCCCTCTCCCTACAATGTTATCTTGGGAAGGCCATGGTTACACGTAATGAGGGTTATTCCCTTAATGATGTACCAATTGTTGCGGTTCCCAACGGAGCATGGAATTGAGGAAGTTAAAAGGAATCAGGTGTAGGCAAAAAATTACTCCATGATAGTAATGAAATCCACCCACAACGTGTGAGAGACAGAAACAACAGAAATTGAAGACGAAGACATGGGAGTTATAGATGATGTTGGCAAAGAACCAGCCGAGAAGAGTGATGAAGCCTTAAAGAAAATTCTGGTCCAGAAAGAGGATGAAGAATGCTTTTTCCTTCTCAGCTCAGGCTTGGCCGAGGATGAGGAAAGGGAGTTGGAAGCCTTCTTACGGGCCAACATGGAAGTATTTGCCTGGACGCCATACGAGATGCTAGACATTGACCCTGAGGTCACATGCCATATGCTAAATGTAGACAGGTCGGCTAAACCTGTCATTCAGCGAGCGAGGAGGCTGACGTTGATGCATGTTGAGGTAGTTGAGGAGGAAGTGGACAAACTACTGGAAGCCAAAGCCATTCGCGAGGTGAACTACCCTACTTGGTTGTCCAACACTGTGGTGGTAAAAAAGAAGAACGACAAGTGGAGGGTTTGTGTTGATTTCACTAGCCTGAGTAAGGCTTGCCCTAAGGACAGTTTTTCACTTCCCAAGATTGACCAGTTAGTAGATGCCACTTCAGGGCATGGAAGGACAAGCTTCCTGGATGCTTACAGGGGATACCACTAGATAACAATGTATCCCCTTGATAAAGAAAAGACCACATTTATCACCCCAAAAAGGTTGTACTGCTACAGAGTTATGCCTTTCGGACTGAAAAATGCAGAGGCAACCTACCAGAGGTTAGTAACCAAAATGTTTAGACATCTGATTGGCAAGACAGTAGAAGTGTGCATTGATGACATGGTCGTGAAGACCAAAGAACCTGAAAATCATTTGGCCGACTTGAAAGCAGTTTTTGACATCCTGAGGACATATTGGCTCTGACTCAATGCTTCGAAATGTGTATTTGGAGTCGGGTCTGGTAAGTTCCTAGGATACCTGGTTACCAGAAGGGGCATCGAAGCAAGCCCAGATCAAATCAAGGCCATCCTTGACTTGAGAAGCTTGACATCGATAAAACAAGTGTAGATGTTGACTGGAAGGACCGCAGCCCTGAACAGGTTTATAAGCAGAAGTTCGGATAAGTGTAAACCATTTTTTAGTTTGTTAAAGAAGGCCACAGATTTTTTATGGATGGAAGAGTGCGAAGTCACCTTGGCCAATTTGAAAAAGTACCTGACAATAGCTCCAGTTCTTTTAAATCCAGTACCTAGAGAGGAACTGTTCTTATACTTAGCAGTTTCAGAGGACGCAGTGAGTGCAGTGGTAATCAGAGAATAAAAAGGAGAACAAAGGACAGTATACTATATGAGTAAAACCCTAGCAAGCGCAGAGACCAGGTACTTACCCCTAGAAAAATTGACACTAGCCCTGGTAATGGTTTCAAAGAAACTGAATCACTATTTTCAAGCCCACAAGATCGTGATACTAACTGAGCATCCTTTGAAGTCCCTGTTGCAACAAGGAGATCTCACAGGCAGGGTAGCCAGATGGGTAGCAGTGCTGGGCCAATATGACCTGGAATTTAGGCCCAGAACAACAATTAAAGGCCAAGTTTTGGCTGACTTTGTGGCCGAGTTCACACCTGGTGCCATCCCACGTTGGACTCCGACGAGCTACGGCTTGGGGTACCTAGGAGAGCAAGAAGAAACCCAACTAGGGCCAAAGAACCCCACTCAAGCAAAACAAAAGAAAGAAGAAAAACCAAAGCCCTGCGACATCTACATCGACGACTCCTTCCGCCTATTTGTTGATGGAAGTTCAAACCGTCAAGGAGCAAGGGCAAGGGCAGTGTTAGTATCACCAGATGGGCGACTGTTAGAACAGTCTATTTGTATGGGGTTCAACGCCTCAAACAATGAAGCAGAGTATGAGACACTAATCGCAGGATTGAAGTTAGCAGCTGTGAGGACATATTTCATGAAACTAATGGCCAGGATTCACTCAAAAAATATGAAAGAGTAATCACAGGATATATCTTGAATGCACAAATACAGATCACTTGTTCCCTATGCACTCTTCTCTACGGGAAATTATTTAATAATTTCCGAACATTACGTGACTATACTCTAAACCAATCATTAATTACTTAGCCCTCATGTTGTTCCTCATCCCCAACATAAATTGTGGGCTTCTACTCCTCTCTACCAATCAAAATCTTATGGAGTTTCACGTGTTCATACTCTAGAAATACTGAATAATCACCCATCCTCTGCCCCATAAATTTGGTTGATATGATCATTTTTGTTGTCATTTGACAACTCAATTATTTATTTATTTTTTTACTTTTATGAAAAGACGTTCATAAAAATAGAGAATTGATATGACCCAAATAATTTAATAAATCAAAAGCCTCAAACAACTGTGAGGACATATTTCATGACTGACAGCACGTGGCCAAGGTAACGCCGAAGTGTCAACCGAGGTGCCACGTGGCCTGGTCATGATGGCGAGGTGATTTCGGTTAGGCTGAGGCTATTTGCGGAGATACAGGAATTTGAGATAAGCAAATAAGGGGCAAGAGTCCTAGAACAGGGGAGGATCTCAGTCTGGATAAAGATAAAACTCTTAGGGAGTTTATCCCTATCTAGTTAAGGGTCTAGGATAGGCATAAAGCCTGAGTCCACTGAAGTGAGGCTTCTACAGGGATCAGGTCACTGATCATTATAAAAGTAAGGCACCCTCGTAGGTCTAAGGTAGGCTTTTATTTGTGATATATTGTGAGCAGTAAGCTCTTTCTTGCGAGTTAAGCACAATTTGCTATCTTTGCGAGATATTTTATTACTAACTTGAGCGTTGGAGTGCCCCCTAGTGGACAAACCACTGCCGAATTCTTATCTTTCTGTGACAGGTTGTTCGGGCTTAATATATTCTGCCGGTGCTCTCCAGCCACTACAAGAAATTGCACTTTTGGCGACTAAAATTTTAGTCGCCAAAAGTCAGATTTTTAGTCGTCGAAACATTTTCCCGACTAAATAGTTTGGTCGCTGTCTTGGTCGCGGAAAGATCGTCGGGGAAGGTATTGGCGACTAAAAAATATTTAGTCGCCGAAAGTCCTAAATTGGCTACTAAACAATTAGTCGCCAAAAGGAAAGGTATTGGCGACTAATTTTCTTTAGTCGTCGAAAGTCAGCGATTGGCAACTAAAAATTTAGTCGCCCAAAGTTTTCAATAAATGTGTTTTTTTTTGTTTTAGCGACTGAAATCTTTAGTCACTAAAAACATGACTCCTTTTTAGCTACCAATTTTTTTGTCGCTAAAATCATGGTACTCCTTTTCGGCTACTAATTTTTTAGTCGCCAAAAACTTTTTTTTTTGTGTGGCTACTAACTATTTAGTAGCCAATAAGTTCTCTTTTTATTTTTTGGCTACTAAATGTTTAGTCGCCAAAAGCTATTTATTAATTTTTTTAAAATGCATAAATTGAATATTTGTAATTAATTTGTAAATTATATGCAGTCCATTATCAATGTAACTTGTAACCTGTAAATATACAGAATAATACATCTATCAATTATCATTTAAATCCATTATAAATAATATTACTCATTTCTTTATCATATAAATCTACATCAACACCAACCAAGTATAATCTATCTAAATTAAATATTACATACAAAAACAATGGATTTCCAAAACAAAGAATTGTACAAAAATAAATGTCTTCCATATACAGAACAAATGCTCTTCGTATGCAAAAATAAATATCCACAATAGCCCACGCAAAAGCAATCTATTAAAAAAAAATCATTAGCACTTATTCAATAAAATTGACATTTCAAATTACAACAATTATAAATTTAATAATTCTGATATATTATACTTTGCAAATTATTGTGATCAAATAGACAACAAGTTATTGTAAATGAAGTGCATGGTATGGTTCACCTAAATCAATGGCCTACAAAAAATACTATTAGAATTTGAAAGGGAAGTGAAAGACAAATGATTCATAGTGCTTTGTCAATAAACTCAAGGTCACCCAAACTAGAAAAAACTCAGGGTCACCCAACCTCCAGTTCCTTCAGTGCTTTGTCAAGAAAAACTGCAATAGCAAACAAACAACATGATTAGGCTTTCCCGAAAGGATACTGAAGTATTCATTTACAAGTATCAATGTTTACATGTCCACATCTCTTAAAACAAATTTGTCTCATAAACCACCAAAATAGAATGAGGTTCCAAAGTGGAAGCTTAATGTGAAAGAAGAAATTGAACATTTAGAATGGATGCTACTGAAATGCTACCAAACAGTTGTTTATGATCCAAACACAAATTGCTAACAAATCATTTGCATGAAATTGCTAACAAATCATTTGTCACCCTGGCATCAGCAACTCACTCATATAAATACCAAAATAGTGGTGATTAATATCCAAAATTACTCCAACAAACATGGGAGGCCCAACTCCAATATTATTTCTTTCTTATAGGTGAAATAGAAATACACATTTTTTATTTTTCATGAATGAACCAAAAATTTGGAAGTTTACACCTAAACCAAAATCCACATTTCTTTGTCACTGGTCAAATTTGTTGAAACTTAAGAATGTCAAGAACTTAATAATGAATTTACATGAAGATAAGATGTAAAAATTGGTTACAATTTTCATCCAAAATTAAAATTTCCATGCTCATATATGACATAAAAAATACGTGATGCTGTATTTTATCAAAACTGTTATTCATATATACCCTATGCCAAAGTTGTTAAAGCATCAATTGGTCCAACAAACTCCTGACTGACTTATCAAAATTATATCTCCAATATATATATATATATATATATTGACAATAAAATTCTGCTCTTCCCTTTACTTCAGTGCAAAAAAGTGAGTGAACCCATGTGTAGACACCCTATTTTTGACCGTCCTCAAGACTTGGACGTCACCGTTTGAACACTCGATGATCATCCATGTTCGTGTTTCGTTTTGAGTTCCCGGAGGTCTCGGCTATGCGCCTTGCCTCAAGATCTCTTAACTCGACTGTTCTGTGTTCGGTTTTGCACCAAACACTTGTGTTTTTGTTTCTGAGGGTGGAGAGTAGCTTGTTAGCTATCCCTGGAACCCACCGGCCGTGGCTTGAGGCCACCGGCCATGTGTTGAGGCTACCGACCATTGGTGAGGTATACCATTGGCCGGTCGGCACTAAGTATGGCTGGCCGGCCATCTGTTTGGCCGGTGACCTCTTTTGCTTGCCGGTGTGCCCCTTTTGCACCCTTCAGGCATGGTGTATGCCAGCTGTGCCAGCTGGAATGCACTAACACTCCTCCCCATGCAAGATGTGGCTGTTGTGACCCTTTTGCACCCCATTTCCTTCTAGAAGGTTGAACCCTTTGGTCAAGCTTCTTGAAGAAGCTTGACCCTTTGTCATGGCTTCTTCAAGAAGCCTTGACCCCCTTGCCCCCTTTACCCCTTTTTCATTTAGCTTCTTTGAGAAGCTTCAAGCTTTCTCTTGGCCTATGTAAGGACCCTTCTTCTTCCATTGTCAAGGGTTAGAGATTTTGAACAAAAAACCAGAGATATACATATATATATATCTGTCATATATATTCTCTCTCTATATTTTCCCTCTCTCTCCTCCCTTGTGTGTGTTTTGTGGCCTAAAAGTGCATTTTTACCTTAGTTTTGCACTAAGACACACACCATCACACCTTACTTCGACCTTGAGGGGCTTGGAGGGTTTGTTCTTGAGTTTTTGGACTGATTTTGATCAAAAGAAGAGGGCTGCATTCGCTGTTCATCAAGGGTTCTTCAAGGGTAACTACTTTACTTTAGTTTCCCCAATCTTGCATTGGCTTTTGACCTGTCTTGCATGCTAATTTAAGCTTTGTGTTTAACTACAACAAGTCTTGTATTTTCATGCTTTAGATCTTTCATTGAGGGTATTTTGTTGCTTGGGGTCGACCCCCCCCCCCTTAGGCCCCATTTGGCCTTTTTTAGTGCTTTTTCTTTGAGCTTTATTTATCTTGGCGTGTTGGCCTTCTCACCACTGAAATCCAACGGATTTTCAGTGGTGAAGAAGGAGGTTTGAGGACTTGTGTAGGGGAGGGACACCCCTCTCCCCCATGTCTCTCATTTTTGCATGTTTTTGGCTCATAAGGATAGCATGCATGGGTAGTTGCATTTGGTACCATTTCAGAGGTCTTTGGTTGTTTTTGGGTCATAACATACCTCTGTCCTTGGTCGGATTCATGGCCCTTTGCATGTATAATACACTTGCTTTGTAATTCTCCATTTTGCCTAGAAGTATGCCATGTGTTTAGCCTAGCATATCCTCATGTTTTGACCTAACTTTGTGAAGTACTTGGTCATATTTTGTCATGCTTAAGGTCTGTTGGCCACTGATTTGGTCTTGTTTAACATGTTTGATATAGTTGCTTTGCATCTTGGCTTGTGAGCCCTAAGGATGTGAGTTCTAAACATGCATTGGTTAGGTTATTTCGGTGATTTGGAATCACTTAGCATGTTATTTCAGTCCCTAAACCATGCTTGTATGCTTGCATTCATCACTTCTCTCATGCTTTGAAGATGTGCCCTCTTATGCCTTAAAATGTGCATTGTGTATGCCTATATGTTGGGGTCATTAAAGTTGCCATAACAGTGGGTTTTGAGGCTCATTTTCGCATGCTAGAATTCTGTTTTAGGTTGCTTAGTTCATGCCATGTGTGGTCATGAAGAATAATAGTCTTGTGCTCCATGTTTTATGCCTCTTTACTTGAGTCATTTGGGATGCCCTATGTGCGGGCTTTGGATCTCATTCTAGCATGCCATGATACTTTTTTTGATTAGTCTAGTGTCCATGTTTGCCTTCTTTAGTATGCTTGTAAGTTGGCCTTCATACCTTAGTCTTAGGCTTACTAGTTTGCATACTTGTTTTGCATAATTGGCATCATTGTTTTAGTCCACTTTGGCCACTGATTTTGACATGCTTGCGAGCTATCCATGTTTAGTCCATCATCGCATGTTGTTGAGTGCCATATTTGCTTACATGTTTAGGTTGTGTGCCTAATGCATATTAAACACATTGCATATTTGCATGCTTAGAATACATTGCATTTGGCATGATTTGTGCCTTAGCTTCATTTGTATGCTTGAGCCATGATTGCATACTTGCATTGCATTGTTTGGCTTGGGGTGTCAAGCCAAACTTGAGGGGTGAGAAGTGTTCATACTTCAAGTGATGCAACATCTCTCAACCCTCAGTCGCCGAAGCCCTTGACTCTAACATGATGGGGTATTGGTATTCATTTGTGTGTTGCATGCATTTTCATTGAATGGCAAGCTTGACTTCTTAGGTCATCATATCTAATTGATGGCCCGATGGTCGAGGGCCATGCTCCCTTGTATCCATTGCATGATAGGGAGTGTGTTCATGTATACATTTGCTTGAAAATTCCATGCCATACACTGCTTGCCCTCTGCTGCTGTCAACTGCAGGTTCTGCAGGAAGTTTTGGCCGACCGGCCATATCTAGTGCCGGCCGGCCATTAATTTTTGGCCGGTATACAAAAGGGTGGCCGGTGGTTCCTCCCCTTGGCCGGTGGTATTTCCCAACATCCTTAGAGCATGTCCCAAGATTTTTGCAGTCTTCAGAGAAGCAAGGCAGTGTAAACAGAGGCAGTAGTGGCATGGTACGGGTTTTTCGGGCGAGACGGACTCGAACACGCATCATTCGCGCATTCCAAGGCGGGGTTGTGGCCTTTTCCCTTCTGTATTCACTTTGTTAATTGAATTAGAAATTTTGTAATAATTAATTTAGAATTATTTATTCGGACTGTATTATTCTTTTGGTCCCTCCGAGTGAGGGCATATTTGTAATAAGCGTGTGTGAGTGTGTGCATGTCTTCCAACCCCGCGTCTTTCTTCCCTTTTATTTACCTGCTTATGATGGTAGACTAGGGCATATTTAAATTAGCATACCTTATGCAATGCATGCGTGCATCCATGCATTTGTCTTGCGTGCATTAGGCTCGGCGCATCATTCTAACTGCATCTGTATTTCAATTCCAAATTGAATACGTGTTAGTTGTAACATTTCACATGCCATTCTTTAGGATAGCTGAGCCTATTATAGTTGCATCTTGTATGTGTTGCATTAGCCATCTTAAAATGAACTAGGATCATGCATGTGATTACTAACTAGTTTTTGTCTTGGCACGGAGTACTAGGTGAGCTTTTTGTGCTTTAGCATACTGCATGCGTGTGAATGTTGCCATAATAGCATGATTACCATAAGGCTAGCTGCTTATGTGATATAACTGCTTGAATGCCTGTGGGTGGAGGTTGAGTTGTTTAAATTGGAACAATGCATTAAAGCTGTGAATTTTAAGCCCACCAGATAGTGGTAAAACCATCTTTTCTAAAGCCCACTCGAGGGTGGCAAAACCTGCATTTTAGCCTACTTACGAGTAGCAAACCATCTTCAAAACAAGCATGCAATGTTTTGTTCCCATTTAGGCGATTTGGTCTATATTTGTTTGCTGTGCGCATAACATAGTAATTCTAGGTTAATAACCGGAATAAGAGCATATAATGTTTTCAAAACAAGATATCACGGTTAGTAGAGGCCGATCTTTGATCGGGCGAGAGGGGGTGCTCATAGCTGACCTTCCCCAATCGTACCCAAGCTCCCGAGCCGAGGCAACTTTGGTGATGACGGACACGTGGCCTTTGGCACCGAGTCAGGGTTTCCTAAATTTCCCCATAAAAAATATTTATGTGGCGACTCTGTATCTGGCAAAACAGTCCATGTTTGGCATTTCTTTACAAAATCTGTTTTCTCAAAACGATTTGCCGGATTTGGACTCTTTGGTTCAGATTAAGAACCGTGACAAATCGAGTCCGAACTGTAACCCCGAGCGAGGTCCCCTCGCGGGCTTGTTACACCATTCTAAACATTGCCTCTGTTTTAAAACTTGCTCTTGAAAAACAAAACCATGATTTGGTACTGATCAGTGAAATTACTGGATGAGATATCATGGTATGATGATCACCAAGCCTAATAAGGTGGAAAAGGTCCATCTACAAATAGTCAATAAGCATTTCCTGGATTTATTATATAGAAACAAGCTTTCACAAATATAAAGAGTAACATGGCAAACATCAACAATATACTCAAGGAACAGAGTGCCATATTCAATACATATGGTTTAAGATCAAAGATTTCAAAGGAAAAAAGAGAAAAAAGTTTCAGAATACCTTGATCAGATATTTGTCACCCCAGATATGATCTCATAGAACCCTAGAGAAAGAAAGAACAAAAAAGGAATATCTATAATTCCATGCCAAAAATCATCTGTAAAAAAAAATTAATCATTAGTATTGACCACATAGTATTGGCATATTTGAAATTATAAAAGAAAATTAGATAATGCAAAATCTTTGCATTACCCTTATGGGTCTTCACAAGCAAGACTGTTACTTATATCAAGCACTCCTCTTCCATGCCAAAAGGACTAATATAGCATCTGAATTTATGCAATCAGGAGGTTCCCTCAAATATAGGATTTCAATTGAACAGAAAACAACTTATAAGTGAAATGACATGGATTCACAAACCACATTTAAAACATGCTTGGAAAAAACAATGTGACAGTGATAGCCAATTCCTAAGCTACAAAAATTGAGGTCCTTTGGCAAGCTAGTGTCCTTTTTAGCACAAAACTAAGCAGTCACCTTCTGCAAATCAGAGAATTAATAATAATTTGTTGTTTAGAAGCAAAGGACTTCCCATTGGGACAAGCAGCACAAATATCACAACCCAGAACTCATTCTATCCCCTCAATTCCAGCCAAACATTAAACAAACCCACCAGAAATGCTTTTATTTTTCTTTTTCTAGGAAAAACTCAACAGCAGTATTAATGAAGTTCTAAAAACATAGCTACAAGAAGCAGTTATATTGTCAAAAATACATGATAAAATAGGTGCATAAATCCTAAAACCAGAATTAAAGAAAAATAATAGCTGGTGTCTTATTTTTATTTGTAAGTCAATCTTCCAATGGAAAATGCTGCCTATAGGACATTTATTTGTAATGTTCCATTATTCCATACCAGCAAGTGTTAACATAGCAGAGAAGAATAAATTAATCTTTTCAGTAAGTAAATGTAAAAATAAATTGATAAAATGTACAAACGATCCTGACTTCCAATGAACAATTGATTGTAATACACAGAACAAAGTCAATATCTCTTTGTTCTTCAAGTCTGCCAAGCATGACTCAAGCAGTCCATGGTAACTTGTATACCCATAAATTAAAGCAGAACCCTTGGGCCCATTCCATGTGCTAGGGCTGCCTAAAATAGAAGGGCCAAAACAACTTAGGCAAATATCTAAAAAATAGTTAATACAAAAAAGTAAAGGGATCAATGAAATTGGACATTTCACCTGTATATGTCCATTAAAAAAAATTACAGTGGAAGGAAAGTTTCCCACCACTTTCACAGATAGATATATTCTATATTTCACCTATATGGTAGCATGTCTCAAAAAAACAGAGAAGAATAGAGTATAGTGGGAAAAAATAGAGAAGCTAATCATAAGCAAATAAAGAAGAAAATGAAGAAGAAAATCAACAAAAACGAGAAGCAGTGGTTTCTTTACAAGACAAGCAGCACTTTTTTCACTTTTGTTCCAAAAATGCTTAAAATATAGTATGTTAAAAAGCTAACAAAACAATTTCTCAAACTCTGTTCCAAAAAGGTTGAAAGAAAAATGTTTAAAAATTAAACAAAGAAAAGCTTCATACATACCCTATTTTAAACAATGATTTTACACCTATACCTAGGTAAACATTGCTTCAGAAAATACTCAAACATACTCAAACAGTCATAAAAACATAAAAATAAAAAAAAGAAAAAAAAAAAACGCAAACAAGTATATTTATAGGTTGGGATTTCACCTTTTGGAGCAACTGGGATTTAGCTTCATCCTTCTCTAGCCACATCATTCGGAGTACTCGGGAGACAATAATTTGCGTGGATGTAGCCGAGTTGTTAACTATAACATTATTTGTATAATAAAGTATGTCCCATGTCCATGGAATTCTTCAAATAAAAAATTTATGGGCATTAATTGATCTTGTATCTTTAGGGGGAAAATTAATATGTTATGAAAAAGTTCTAACAATGAAGTTCCAACAATGAAATATGAACATCAATGAAGTTCCAACAAACTGATCAATTCCCGTAGGTGATACTTCTAATAAGAGCAAAGAACCAGCACTTACCACTATTAATTGACAAAGTCCCAGCTGACTGCACATTACAAGAGATAAACAAAGAGTCTAAATATGTCGAACCTGGTAGTTTCAAGAATTATATAGATCATAAAACACAAGTCAACTTTTTAATCATGTGATTCAATATTGATTCTATCCCAAAATAGATTCACCTATTGTGAATTGCATTGTGAATCATAAGATTTTGTTTATTTTGATAGACCATTCCATATCAAGGAAATGGAACATACCAACTCAATGCCACCTTAATTGGCGTTGTGAGACAGGAAGTGAACACATCTGCAGGCAAACCAGCATGTTGAGGAAGACTTTCATGTGCTTCACAGGTTGCAAGAAGAATGCAGTCCTTCATGGAAGATAAAGATGGACCACTCAAATTACACTCTTGGAGCTAACCAAAAACAAAACAAAAAAATAAGGTTAATAAAGTAATAAAAATTTTGGGAACTCATGTTTTCATGGGGAATCAAGATTGGAATCACAGGCACAAATTCATGGGAGAAGACACACCCACTTCATTTTCACCCAACCCACTAGCCTAAGAACAAGAGAAAGACAGGAAGAAGAAAAACACGAGAGATATAACAAAACTCTTCACTTCACCCACTGTTGGATCAATTTGAAGCTCATAATGTGCCTACTTACATGTCATGAAGAATAATAAGTCAAAACATTATTTGATATTAAATTTCTACACAAATAATAATAAAAATCTCACTTTGGGTTGCCATCGTTTATATTGGCCAAGCAAAGAGTTCCCAATTGTTTTATTTACCATTGCAGTTGTGATAGAAAATGGATCTGCCAACAAAAGGAAGAAGTAAAATAGCATAAATACTTTTATAACATTAAACCTATACCCATAAGAAATAAATCTAAGTGACTACAACCATCATTAAATGCACAACTAATTTGACAACAGGTGCCACAACTTCAAAAGCAAATTAAACAAAGAATAAACAAAAGAAAAATGGGTTTATGTGGGTCTGTTGTAAGGAGCCACAGGTTATGCAGTTAATTGCAGTCCACAAAAAATTCAAAAGGTCAAAGCATAAAAGCCCTTATCATATAATATAGCAAGTCAGTGAAAAAAATATATCATTTTTTTTCTTACAAATAGAACTTTTTGTCCACCTTTCCAATTGCTAACTCGAACAGAATGTACAAGGTAACTTTCAAGATATAAACAACGAATTTGAGTGAGAACCACTCTTTTTGCACAATCCATCTACAAGGAAGAAAACTACCAACACACTTTTGTGGTCTATAGAGAAAAAATTAGGAAAAATAAAGGCAAAACATGAACAATTTTATGGACACCACAGGATGCAAAAACTGGACCTCCCCAAGCATCTTCTTAACGGGATCTATAGAATTTGGGATTTTTGCCTAGAAATTAACACAAACCCTATAGCAAGTGTAGGAAATCAACACAAAATGAACACAAAAATCTGGATTTTGAGTTAAGAAATCAACACAAAATCAAACAACAAAAATCATATAAAACCCTAGAGCTACGTGTGAGAAATGGGGAAATAGAGGAAGGGAGAGAGAGAGAGAGAGACAGAGACTGAGATGGACAGAGAGGGGGAGAGAGTGAGATCGACAAAGAGGGATCGAGACTGAGAGCGACAGAGAGGGAGAGACCGAGAGCAACAGAGCGGGAGAAAAATACCTGTGATTAAGTGGCGCTGGTGATTTGCAGGTGGCGATGTGCGACGGTGGCGAGCGTCCGTAGTGAGAGGGGGTGAGGTTTGGTGAGAGCAAAAAGTGTTTGAGACAGAACAGTGTATTCGTATGTGTGAGAGACGAAACATACAGTGTATATATATCGGGCGCCAAATTCAATTGCTTTCCCTCTTTAAAAAAAAAATTCAACCTTTAGCGACTAAATTATTTTTTTGTCGCCAAATAATGCTGAATAATGACCAAAACAGCTTTGTAGCCGATGATTAATTAATAGCGACTAATATATTGGTAGCCAAAAGTATCATTTGGCTACTAATTTTTTTTTCGTCAGCAAAAATTAAATATACGGCTACTAAATTTTTTTGTCACCAAAAGATATAAAAAATGTCCAAAATATTTGGCGACTAAACTAAGGTAGTGTTTGGTAGAGTTTTGTAAATGTGATTTGGGAGTATGAGTTGTATTTTGAGTTTGTGTGTTGTGGAATTATAATTTGAGTGTAGAAAATTTGTTTGGTAAAGAGTTTTGAAAATAGTTTTGGAAAAGAGGTTTGATTTGAGTGGGGAATTGTTGATGTGACATTTGATATGTGATATAAAAATTTACAACTCATAACTAAACATACAATTTAAAATTATTTTAAAGCACATAAAAAATTCAGAAAATATTTTTTTCGATTATAAATTAATTAACATATCAATTGTAAAAAAAATAAAAAATAAAAAATAAAAAATAAAAAAATATGTCAGCCGGCCGGTCAACCGGCCGGACGTCCGGCCGGACGACCGTAACGGGAAAAAAATTTACAGACAACGCGCAGAACAGACGCAGAAAAACAGAGCTTTCGGCAGAGTTTTGGAAAATTAATTCCAAAACTCCTACCAAACACCATTCTCAAACTCACACGTTGAAAACGATTTCTAGAATCGTTCCAAACAGAGCCTAAATTTTTGTCTGCAATTAACCTTAATCAGCGACTAAACCTATAATTAGTAGCGTAAAATATAAACTTTTGGAGACTAATTATTATTTAGTAGTCGATTACTATATATTTAGTGACTAAATTTTGTTTTAGTTGGCAAAAAGACAATATATCTCGACTAAATTCAAATAGTAGCTGAACTGTGAACCTTTGGCGACTAATTTTTTTTTGTCGCCAAAAGGTATATTTTTGACGACTAAATTTGTTTTGGTTGCCAAATGTGTATTTTCTTGTAGTGAGCTGAGTTTCCCTTTTGGTTGTGTGGTCGAAAATCAACACCTACATCAACTAATAAAAAGAAAACAAAGAAAAGGGACATAAATTATGTACTCAAGTGCTATAAAATTAACGAAAAATTTTATGATATACACCCTTTTAAAGTATGTCTAGCTACGACTCTTGTGGTATTTAGTTATGATCTATTGTGATGTTCATTATGACATTATTTTAATTTTGATCCAAAAGCTCTTTGATTATAGTGTTTGGTTATAACTATTTTTTTCAATTATGACTCTTATAGAATTGAGTTGTGACATTGGTTAGCATAAAAATTAAAATTAAAAATTAAAATAAATGATAGAAAAGTTATTTATAACTGAATAAACACATTTCCAAAGGGACGGTAACATCACTGTTATACACACTATTTATTCAAACCTATTAAAAAAACATGAAAAATAAAACCAATACAAAACAAAAATGTGTCATCATAAAACATAAAAACGCATGCATTATCATACTTTCTGCTGCTAGTTCTGTATATTGCAAATATCAGCACAAAATAAAATTTTAGTTAATAAAAAAAACTACAATAGGTAAAAATAAACTTCACTGTAAAATGGTATCTTGGCTCAACTTGCAGTTATAATTTTTTATAGTGCAGATTCGAGTAACAGAAACAATCTTTTCAAAATTTGAGATAAGACTGAATATTTTTACACTCCATAGGCTTTTGTTAATGTGAACATCGTATACCAAATCAACCTTTTTTTTAATGAAAATAAACTTCACTTAATGTGGTAGCAAAACATGTGAGAGATGGTCGAAATCAAGTCTGCTTGATAGTCGTAAGTAGCATCTCCATGAAGAAAAGTTTTGACAATGAAGAAAAAAGGAAGATTTCAAGTGAACAAAATTGTTTTTGACAACACTCTAAAGTTGTTCTCTAACAATAAACAATTAATTTTGTTGGCCCAATCAAATTGTTTTGAATTGAATCTAGCTGTATACTAGTTTCTTCCTCACTAGCTTCTCTTGCAAACAGGTAATTAAATTAAAATATACATCACCTAATCAACCAAACCACCTTTCCTCTCCAAGCTCTCCCCAGCTATATATATAAATGCCCTCAAATGCTTTGATCAAAACAAACAATACCCAACAACAACAACAACAACAAGATTGAGATTCACCAGCATAGACGCAGAGATGGCTACTTATGTTCTCTCTTCATCGGTGGCATTCATGGGAGTTATCGTCTTCTCGTTGATAACATTGTCTCTCCTTCCTCGACCAGCACTTGCCACGCATGCAAGCGTAACCAGGCACTACACATTTAATGTACGTATATACCCGGCTATGGAAACAAGACTTTTTTTTCTTTACTTTTTAAAAATCATTTTAACAAAGTTGGGAATTGTTTTGTAGATACAATTGCAAAATGTGACGCGGCTATGCCACACGAAGAGCATGGTTACTGTGAATGGGAAATTTCCAGGGCCGCGCATTGTGGCCAGGGAGGGCGATAGGCTTTTGATAAAAGTGGTTAACCATGTTCAGAACAATATGTCAATCCATTGGTATGAAATGAATCTTCACTCAAGTTCTTTAATTGGCTGGTACAATATAATCAAAAACTAGTTTGGAAAATGGCTACATTTTCTAACATATAAACAGTAACATAATCTAAATGGCAATGCATCTATTTTATTCATCTTGGTATAGGCATGGAATTCGACAGCTTCAAACCGGGTGGGCTGATGGGCCGGCATACATAACTCAGTGCCCCATACAAACCGGCCAAAGCTATGTGTACAATTTCACCATTGTTGGCCAGAGAGGAACCCTGTTTTGGCATGCCCATATTTCGTGGCAAAGAGCGACTGTCTATGGCCCTCTGATTATTCTTCCCAAGAGTAACGCCTCTTACCCATTTGCCAAACCATACAAGGAAGTTCCCATCATTTTCGGTATTCAACTCTGCACAAGAACTCTGTTGATTCTTTGACAAAACTATAAAATTCACTGACCATGATTACAATACTTTGTTTTCAGGAGAATGGTTCAATGCCGATCCTGAGGCAATAATTAACCAGGCCTTGCAAACAGGTGGTGGCCCAAATGTCTCGGATGCCTATACGATCAATGGACTTCCAGGACCATTGTATAATTGTTCTGCCAAAGGTATGAAAAGTACCAACTATTTTGGTATAGTAATGCGAGTTTTTAAATAGCGCTATTGGGGCATGAATTAGTATCATTCAATATCGAGAGTATTGAGCAATACGTATCAGGATTCAGGACATGAATTAGTTAACATTGTCAAATTATCTCTTAACAGATACATTCAAGCTGAAGGTGAAGCCTGGAAAAACATACCTACTCCGCCTGATCAACGCTGCACTCAATGACGAGCTTTTCTTTAGCATTGCAAACCACACTCTCACTATTGTTGAAGCCGATGCCATCTATGTAAAACCATTTGAGACCAACACGCTTCTCATTACTCCCGGACAGACCACAAACGTCCTTCTCAAGGCCAAACCTTATTTCCCGGGTGCCACATTCTTGATGACTGCCAGGCCATACGTGACCGGCCTTGGAACCTTCGACAACTCAACTGTTGCCGGTATCCTGGAATACGAATCACCACTTCTTCACTCAGCCTTGCCAATTAAAAAGCTTTCCACTCTTCAAACCGACTTTGCCTCCTCTAAATGACACTTCATTCGCCACTAATTTCTCGAAGAAACTCCGTAGCTTAGCCAGTGCTCAATACCCTGCCAATGTCCCCCAAAAAGTCGACGAGCGCTTTTTTTTCACAATAAGCCTCGGAACAAGACCGTGTGACAAAAACCAAACCTGTCAAGGACCTAATGGAACCAAGTTCTCAGCATCTGTCAACAATGTATCTTTTGTACTACCAAATACAGCTCTCCTCCAAGCTCATTTCTTTGGCCAATCATTTGGTGTGTATAACTCGGACTTTCCGTTCAACCCGATCAATTGGTATAACTATACCGGGAATTCGCCGAACAATACTATGGTTGGGAATGGGACCAAAGTTTTGGTACTGCCTTTTAACACTAGTGTGGAGTTGGTTATGCAGGACACAAGCATTCTTGGAGCAGAAAGCCACCCTCTTCATCTCCACGGATTCAATTTCTTTGTTGTTGGACAAGGTTTCGGGAACTATGACCCAAATGAGGACCCGAAAAGCTTCAATCTTGTTGACCCAATTGAAAGGAACACGGTTGGTGTGCCCTCGGGTGGGTGGATTGCGATTCGGTTTCTAGCAGATAACCCAGGTAAAAATGAAAAGAAGAATGATATTTAATTACAAAATACACACATTTAAAAATTGAAGTAAAAATGATAAGTTATTTTGGATCACCAAATGCAGAATAATTTTATCTTCAAATAATCTAAACTTATCCCAATATCATATATGAATGCTGTTAAATAAATAAAACAATACATATAGTGGCAATGGCATCTACCATGCAAATTCAATGTTTTGCTTTTTTATGGTAATAACTATATATGTGTAAATAATAGGTGTATGGTTCATGCATTGTCACTTGGAAGTCCATACGAGTTGGGGATTGAAGATGGCTTGGCTTGTCTTAGATGGAAAGCTTCCCAATCAAAAGCTGCTTCCTCCACCGTCTGATCTTCCCAAATGTTAGAATTTTCATTTCTTCATTATCACTTGCGATGATCAGATGGCCAGCAGATTTTTATTTTTATTTTTTTTTTTCGAATTAAATTTGAGATTATTTTGTTGTGATAATTGAAGGAAAGAAGAGTTGAGAATTTCTTTTTTGTAACACTCAAATATGGCTATGCAATGATGCAACAATAATACGTTTGGATTATTTATTGAGATTTTTCATTTTGTTTTCTTTTGACTTTGAGTAAGACATGTGAATTGAACCTTTTCTTTTTCTTTTTTTTTTAAAAATTGAAATGAGATAATTTGCAAATATTATAGATTTACATAAGATTGGATATTCAGCTGTATAAAAATTTCAATGACAAATTATCACAAATATGCAACAAAGTCAATCATCGCAA
Source organism: Camellia japonica (assembly GCA_030407325.1). Classification (NCBI taxonomy): domain Eukaryota; kingdom Viridiplantae; phylum Streptophyta; class Magnoliopsida; order Ericales; family Theaceae; genus Camellia; species Camellia japonica. Next base: position 53,195,504 of record JAPPVO010000017.1, read on the forward strand.
AAGAAAGATCCCAAAATAAGGCATGTAAAAAGAATGAAACTGTTATGTGAACATGTTCATGTGACAACAAAAAATGGTTTGCTTATCAATTGGAGATCCTTGGTTTCATAAAAATACTAGAGAAGAGAATTTTGTAACTTTGAACCGATGAACAACTGTGCCATGTGGACAACTAGAATAAAAAAATGCCTAAATGACAAAGCCTTCGTTTGGCATGTCGGGTTTTTTGATTTTTTAACTATTTTAATTACAAAAAAACAAAATAGGTTTTTTAACCCAATAAGACAAAATATCGTATCTAAATCATAATCATTTCATTTTTTCTCTCACAAAAGTAAAAAAAAGCCAAAAAATCTATCTCAAACGAGACTTTTTAACCACAGACTAAAATAGTCAAAAACTCAACCCACATCCCAAATGAAAATCTAAACATAGTCGTGGGACACAAAAGCCAATCAAAATTCAACAGTTAAAGTTTCATCCCTAACTTTATGATGGGTCTCTTCTAAAATTGAGTTCAAGGTGCTTTTGAATCAAACTTACAATTTTATTTTATTATCATTTCTTTTAAAACCTTTTACTTGGTAGGTAATATAGTATAGCTAGCTAGTTTGTTTTCATAACACACTAGGCCTCGTTTGGGAACTCTCATTTTTAGCCAAAAAGTCAAAAAGTTACTAAATTAGCCAAAAAGCCAACAACCCATACCAAAAAGTCAAAGATTCTCTTTTCTCTCTACTTTTTGCACATCTTTTCGTAAAAAGCCAAAAAGTCATCCCAAACATACTAGTTTTTTTTAGCTCATATTTTAGCCAAATAGCCAAAAAGTTACTAAATTAGCCTGTTCCCAAACGAGGCCTAAGAGCACCAGTATTAGGCTCTTTAAAATTTTAGCCAAATTATAACTTAAAAAGTTATTTTTCTATTTTAGTCAGTCACCCCACTGTATCAAACTCTTTATTTTAACTCAATCTTATTAAAATATTTGTTATTCTTTTTTTTATAATTAAATTGATGAGTTATGAACCAAACAATTCTTATGTTTTACAAAAGGTAAAACTGTAAAAAAAAATAAAAAAATGGCGTTGACCGATTGACTAGCTGGACTTTCGGGCGGACGTCCGGTAACACACAACTCCGCCTATTGTAACGATGAATAGTACCTCGCTTGTTGTAGCGAGGTACTGTAGCACTCGCATATTAGCGATGAACAGTAGCGAGACTGATGCAGTCCATTTTTTATGAACTCACTAATTTACCTAAAAAATAATTTTAGCTAGTTTGATACGAATGCTCTAAGCAAACACATCAATCTAGTCTTTGCTTGAGAGAAAAGTGCAAACATAACAAACTTAAAATGGTCCAATTAGGATTACAAGCTCGATACATTCTTTAATTTTGCCCTCTCAATTCTATTATAAATGACGTGACTAAGACTATGTAAAGCGGTCTTATACTTATGTTCTCTTATCTTTAGCTTCTTCTAATTTCACATCATTGAGATGAAATTGAGAAGACAAAATTAAGGTATAAATCATTTTTCTTAGTAGATGTTTGGAATAACTTACAAAAGTTAAAAAGTCAAAAAGTTATTAAAAAAACTAAAAAGTCCATACTATTTGGGAAAAGCTTGTGAGGGAAGCTTAGAGAGCAAAATTGTTATTTTGCCCTTTGAATTCAAATACCCAAAAGTCAACAAGGATAGAATAGTCATTTTGATTTTACTATAATATTTTATTACATATCTTTTCGTAAAAAGTCAAAAAATTATCTCAAACATACATTTTTTTTTCTTTACTTTTTTAACTAAAAAATCAAAAAATACACTTATATATCATCCCAAACAATCCCTTAATATTAATCACTTCAAATGCATGCTTTACAAATCCTGAAGGTGACAACCCCTTAGCCGCCAACCTCAGGTCCTCCAACTATTCATTCGTTCGTCTTTTTATTCATGAAAATGACAAATGCATATGTTACATTTTAGATATGTATGACCTTTAAACAACTATTGATTGAAAAAATAGTATTATACTCTTAGAATTTTTATTTAAAATTTTACACAGAATTAGCAATATGTGAGTCAGATTCATTTAATATATGAATCTCACAATCAGTGTTTGAAATTTATTTTTTTGATAACTTTTTTGTTGGTTTTTTTGTCTTCACCAAACCTTTTCTAAATTTTCAAAAAGTTTTAGACTTTTGGATTCTAATCGACTTAGACATACTGGAAAAGTAAAATAAATAAATAAATAAATCCATAAAGGACAAAGAAAAGAAAAAAAATAATTGATTTTTTGGCTTACTTTTGGGTTTTTGGATTTTTTTTTTTTTTGAATTTTTAAAATTTTTTAGATTCATCTACACAAGACGAACCAAAAAACTAAAATTTTTTGACATACTTTTAAAAGAAGATCACTAAAGACAAAAAAATTCAAAAAAAATATTTGAGTTTTTAGGCCTTCCCAAATATTTTTTCTCATGATATTTGGTTTTTTTAAATATTACATAGTATATTTTAAAAAATATTGAAAAATCTAAATAACCCCAGAGATATTAGTTCATGATTATATTTCAATTTAAAACAGTAGATAATAATCTCAATCAAACAATCAAAACAAATCAACACACTGATTTAACATGAAAAAAATCACAATTTGAGAGCCTCCATTGTGATAAAAAAAAGCTACAAAACAAAACAATCCATTATAAAAATAAAAATTAAAAATGAATTACACAAGTGTACCCTCAATTACCTAACGAATCCACACCCGAATTGAACTGACCACGATATGCCCCTTACACCCGAATTGAACTGACCACGATATGCCTCTTCCACTACTATTTTCACCATATAATTGTTTTATCCAACGTTGAATCCACAACACTGATGTTAAATCCACGACGATGAGTCACTCCGGAATCTACCAAAGTTTCAGGTCCAAGTTTCCTGAAATCCACTAAAAAACACCTCTTTTTTGTGAACGAAATAATAAAAATAACCCTTGATGTTTGACAATCTGTAATACATTAATCAATGAATCACCTTCTATACACTAAGGAAACTCATATAAAACAGCCTCCAATAAAAAAATACTTTGTCTTTTCTTTCTCTCTAAGATTCTAAACGGTTTCAACCTTAAAAATAGTAAACTGCGCATTTTATAGTAAACTAAATCACAAAGACCGCTTGAGTGCAAACTTCACCACTCGAGCAGTGTGAGTAAAAGCGGTGCAAAACATATAAGCTGATTGCTCGAGCGCAACATTCACCGCTCGAATAGTAAAACTTGCTTCTCAGAAGTTCAATTTGCAGATAGAGATACTGGATGCTCTTCTTTACAGCTCGAGCGTACAAATGACCGCTTGAGCGGTCAAATCACTCTGGCGAAATGGCAAATACAAAAGCCACAAGATCATAAACTCCTCTGCATAGGTACAATTTGGGTTGGATTTGTATCTAGACAAACACTCACATTCTCACTGAAACAAAAGAGCGAATAAAATTATAACTGAAAGGAGTTTTATCAAACAGAATTGTCAATTACAAAAACCTAACAAATATATTTTTCATTTATTTTTTAACATAAATATGATAAATATATATAATTATATTTATCAGATCAATTTAATTTTTCTTTACAAATGACGTACAGACTTATAAATTAATAACTCATGGGAGGAGCCCTTCCTTTTATTCGGATAGAAGCAAAGAGTTCTCTCGATACTCTGCAAAAGTAAAACAAACAAAATAAAGCAGAACAACTACTTAAACAGTCCTCAAACTAATTCGAGAGGCATGCTTGTTAATAAAGTATTGAAAATGATAATTATAGATCTCATTGTCTTGCTTGATCTTAATTAGACATGTGACTTAATGTAGTTTAAAATGGATGTTAAGACTTGCGTCGCTTTATTAATGTAGCTGTTTATATGACTAATAGAACAAGGGAATCAAAGTCATCATGATTGACCAAGTTTATATGTCAATTACGTCCCTGGGCCATATATTAAAAAAGTAATCTTTGCATAACTGATTAAATTAAACTTTAATCAATTTGATAATTAAGGTGTTACATTCCCAACGCAACTGTAATTTATGTACTCAAATGCTATATAATTAACACATTATAGACATAAAATTGAAAATTAGAAGGAAAAAAGACACGCACAAAAAAAAAAAAAAAGACAAAAAAAAGCTTATTTTATTATATTATTTTAAAAAATAGTTTTTAACTAAAGACCATATAAAATAATGTTATCATTGCATTTAATATTTATTCATAGCAAAGCAAAATTAAAAATTAAAAGTAAAAAAAACAAAAACAAAAATGTTTCACAACATATATAAAAATGTATAGGTTGGTGCAATTTATATAAACTATTTATAGATTTTTTTTTTTTTTTTTTTAGAATATACGAGATTGTTTGGTTCAGTTTCTGTTTACAACTTATTAGGTAAAAAATAGCTTTAATAAGATGAAAAAATTTGATTATCTGAAAATAGTTTTGTATAGTGTAAATATCAGCAAACACAAATAAATTTAGTTAAGATAAAAAAATAAAATAAAAAACAGTACAACTATATACTAAAATGTATGATTCATATTCAACTCTGTAGACCACAAATTAATTTTAAATATTTTTATGTGCACAAATTCTCCTTCCATAACATTAATCAAAAATAAAAACAGATTACAATAAACTTCACTGAAATGGTGGCTTGGTCCAACTTGCAATTAACATGGAAGGGGTTTGAGCCATGGAAACAATCTTTCTGAAAATAAAATAAGACTGCATACATCTTCCCTCTTTATATCTCACTTTTAGCGGAAAACTCGTGGTCGACTTTTTAAAAAGAAAAATGTAAAAATTAAAAGTCAGCCCATATTTTCAAAACAAATTTTAAATCAGTGGTAAAACTTATCAATCTTAATAATTGAAGTTATAAACTTTTTCATGACTATGCCTTCTTTTTTTTTTTCCGGTCTTACAACTGATTAGCAATTTCACCATAAAAAATAAACCTTGATTTGGTAACCAACATGTGAGAGATGAGATGGTCAAAATCAAGTCTGATTGATAGTCGTACGTAGCATCTCCATGAAGAAAAGCTTTGACAACGAAGAGAAACAGAAGAGTTCAAGTGAGGAAGATTGTCTTTGACCACACTCTAAAGTTGTTCGCTAACAACTGTTGGTAAATTGTTCTTGAATTAAAGCTAGCTGTTACAAGTTTTTATTTTTTTTCCCTTGTTAGCTTCTCTTACAAACAGATAATTAAAATTTGCATATCACCTAATCAGCCAAACCACCTTTCTTCTCCTAGCTCTTCACCTATATATAAATGCACTCAAATGCTTTGATCAAACAAACAATACCAACAACAAGCAGAACATTGAGATTCACCCGCATAGACGAAGAGATGACTAATTCTGTTGTCTCTTCACCGGTGGCATTCATGGCAGTTATCATCTTCTCATTGACAACACTGTCTCTCCTTCCTCGGCTTGCACTTGCCCAGGATGCAGGCGTAACCAGGCATTACACATTTGATGTATGTATCACCCAGCCATGAAAACATATTTTAGTTTTCGAAACCATAGTTTTAAAAATATTTTAACAGTGTTGGAAATTATTTTGTAGATCCAATTGCAAAATGTGTCACGGCTGTGCCACACGAAGAGCATGGTTACTGTCAATGGGAAATATCCAGGGCCACGCATTGTGGCCAGGGAGGGCGACAAGCTTCTGATAAAAGTGGTTAACCATGTTCAGCACAATATATCAATCCACTGGTATGAATTAATTTTCAGTCAATCTATATCAACATGTGGTGTTGTTTTTAATTTGACTGCTACAATATGATCATCACAAGTTTGGAAAATGGCTACATTATCTAGCATCTAATATACCATAATCTAACAACACATATTATTTCCCTTTGACACAGGCATGGCATTCGACAGCTTCAGACCGGATGGGCTGATGGGCCGGCATACATAACTCAGTGCCCCATACAAACTGGCCAAAGCTACGCGTACAATTTCACTATTGTTGGCCAAAGAGGAACTCTGTTTTGGCATGCCCATATTTCGTGGCTAAGAGCGACTGTCTATGGCCCTCTTATCATTCTTCCCAAGCGCAACATTTCTTACCCATTTGCCAAACCACACAAAGAAGTTCCCATCATATTCGGTAATAAAACGTGCACAACAAAAAAAAAAAAAGAAGAACAAGAACAAGAAATAAAGAAAGAAAAAGAGAGAGTGTTCAGAATTTAAAATGTATTAATCGGATTCAACTTGGACATGGCCCACACCATAGCAAGTTTAAATCTACAGTATACATTCAAATTCAGAACACTTACTTGAGAATTTTTTTCTAGTTACATAGCATTTGTGAAATATAATTAAACTTGTTGTTTCTTTAAGAAACTATGGAATTTACTAACCAGGATGACTATACTTGGTTTTTAGGAGAGTGGTTCAATGCCGATCCTGAGGCAATAATTAGCCAGGCCTTACAAACAGGTGGTGGCCCAAATGTCTCTGATGCCTATACCATCAATGGACTTCCAGGGCTATTGTATAATTGTTCCGCCAAAGGTATCAAAACCAACAACAGTTTTAGCACAACAATGATGTGCACATAGAAAATGAGTACGTTAGTTTCAATGAAATAGTTAACTTTGTCTAACTGTTTCTTAACAGATACATTCAAGCTGAAGGTGAAGCCTGGAAAAACATACCTACTCCGCCTGATCAACGCTGCACTCAATGACGAGCTTTTCTTTAGTATTGCAAACCACACTCTCACCATTGTTGAAGCCGATGCCATCTATGTAAAACCATTTGAGACCGACACCCTTCTCATTTCTCCCGGACAGACCACAAACGTCCTTCTCAAGGCCAAACCTTATTTCCCGGGTGCCACATTCTTGATGACTGCCAGGCCATACGTGACCGGCCTTGGAACCTTTGACAACTCAACCGTCGCCGGTATCCTGGAATACGAATCACCACTTCTTCACTCAGCCTTGCCAATTAAAAAGCTTCCACTCTTCAAACCGACTTTGCCTCCTCTAAATGACACTTCATTCGCCACTAATTTCTCGAAGAAACTCCGTAGCTTAGCCAGTGCTCAATACCCTGCCAATGTCCCCCAAAAAATCGACAAGCGCTTCTTTTTCACAGTAAGCCTTGGAACAAGGCCATGTGACAAAAACCAAACCTGTCAAGGACCCAATGGAACCAAGTTCTCAGCTTCTGTCAACAATGTATCTTTTGTACAACCAAATACAGCTCTCCTCCAAGCTCATTTCTTTGGCCAATCATTTGGTGTGTACAACTCGGACTTTCCATTCAACCCGACCCATTGGTTTAACTATACCGGGAATTCGCCAAACAATACTATGGTTGGGAATGGGACCAAAGTTTTGGTACTGCCTTTTAACACTAGTGTGGAGTTGGTTATGCAGGACACAAGCATTCTTGGAGCAGAAAGCCACCCCCTTCATCTCCATGGCTTTAACTTCTTTGTTGTTGGACAAGGTTTTGGAAACTATGACCCAAATGTGGACCCGAAAAGCTTCAATCTTGTTGACCCAATTGAAAGGAACACGGTTGGTGTGCCCTCAGGCGGGTGGATTGCGATTCGATTTCTAGCAGACAACCCAGGTGGGTAGAAATCATTCAATTCAAATTTAAACATTATTATATCATAAACCAAAACAAAAAAAAGGAAAAAAATAAGCTAATTTAAAACTTTTGTCCTTGCAACCTCACTTTGCTTCCTTTCTTGGTTGGGTTCTCACCAACCCCGTTGGGTCTTGGTCTGCACATGATTTGGACTCGATAGTAGCTCCCAACATAGTTGGGATGTGCCTGGCGAGCTATGATGCAATTCACCAAGCCTTCTTTGTACTTCGTTTTACTATTTAATAAAATTTCTTTTGCCAATAAAAAAAATAAAATAAAATAAAAAAGAGAAATGTTAGGGATCATAAAAAAAATTTCATGAAAATGATCATGAAAAATTTGTGACCCTTAGATTATCTTGATTAGTGTGTGGTGCTTTATTATAAGTGTAATCAAAGGTCACAAATCTTTTATGACCATTTTCATGAAAAACTTTTCATGATACCTAGCATTGCTTGCAAGAAAAGGCTTACTTTATTTGTGTATATGTGCAAATAGGTTTGATTAGTAAAAAAAAGTATTTTAATTATTTTTTGATGAAAAATTTATTCGGAGATAAGTTGTCCAATCCTTGAACAAAATAATCTGCATATAAAACAGAATCCGGAATAATTGATCCCAAGTCACAAAATTTAAGTAAAACACTGGATAATTTTATATCGACCCTAATGTTAATCATAATGCATTAATTTTGAAGATAAAAAAGATTTTTTTTTTTGCACGTCTCATATTGGTGATTTTTCATAATGAATTGTTCAATATATATATATATATATATATGTTACATGCATGTGCACCCTCACGCTTACAAACTTTTTATTACTGTATTTAATAAGATGTGAAGACATGCATCTTTATATAAACTTTTGGTAATTAAAATAAGCATTTACTTTGCAAATACACGCAGACACAACTATATACTGAAAACTATAATAGAATAGATGATGATTTGTCTCAAGTGAGTAATCACGATAATAACTGTATGTGAATAACAGGTGTATGGTTCATGCATTGCCACCTGGAAGTCCACACAAGCTGGGGATTGAAGATGGCTTGGCTTGTCTTAGATGGAAAGCTTCCCAATCAAAAGCTGCTTCCTCCACCATCTGATCTTCCCAAATGTTAAAATTCTCATTTCTTCATCATCACTTGTGAAGATCAAATAGCCAACAGATTTATCTTCTCTCTTTTTTTTTTTTTTTTTTTCAATTAAATTTGAGATTATTTTGTTGAGATTATTGAAGGGAAGAAGAGTTGAGTTTTTCTTTTTCTGGTTACATGCAAAATTCGATATGACTAATAATTCTTTTTGATTATATATCAAAATTCTTTCTCTCTTTATTTTTTACACTCATTATATCAGATGAAAACATGTGAGTCAAGTTTTTATTTTCTTCCCTTTCTCAATCAAAAGACTTGCATCATAATGAATATTTAATTATATAAGAAATTTCAATGACATATTATTACAAGGATACAACAAACCTAATAGTCAGACAAGAAATATCTCAAAACAAATACATAAGTAGAAATAATCAAACTTTTATATCTTAATGAGATGTTGAGGTTCTTGGTGCTGGAATAGAGCAGATTATTTATTCTTCTCCAATATGGAGGTATATATAGCTATACAAGGCAATACAGAAAAGGAAAAGATTACAGAAAAAGAAAATATTTACAATTAACTAATACAGCTAATCTAAATTCTAATTAACAGCTAACACAGCTAATCTAATTAACAGCTACTATAAATAACTAAAAAGGACAACTAATCCCTAGTTGTACACTCATCAACACTCCCCCTCAAGTTGTGGCGTAGATATCAAGGATACCCAACTTGACAATTGTGGAATATAAAACCCGGCTTGATACTGCCTTTGTCAAGATATCTACTAATTGATCTTCAGATTTCACAAAAGGCATGCTGATGATCCCGTTAGTTAGTTTCTCCTTGATGAAGTGTCTATCCACTTCAACATGTTTAGTACGATCATGTTGAATTGGATTATTAATAGCAGCCTTGTTGTTACAGTAAAGATTGATTGGTTTATCAGGATTAAAACCCAATTCTCCCATCAAGATCTTTAACCACGACAACTCACAAACACCATGTGACATGGCCCTGTATTCTGCCTCAACACTTGACCTAGCCATAACTCTTTGTTTTTTACTACGCTATGTGACTAAGTTTCCTCCAACACATGTCAAGTATCCAGAAGTAGACTTCTGATCAGTAACTTACCCTGCCCAATCAGCATCTGTATACCCCTCAACATCTAGATGATCATGTTTAGAAAACATTAAACCCTTACCAGGTGTGGATTTCAAATACCCGAGGATCCAATGAACAACATCCATATGGGCTTCATTAGGTGAATGCATAAACTGACTCACCATACTTACAACATAAGCCAAATCTGGTCGTGTGTGAGATAAGTAAATCAATCTCCCAACTAATCTTTGGTACCTCTCTTTGTTAGCTGGGACCTATTCAACACAGTCATCTCCCAATCTGTGATTTTGCTCAATTAAGGTATCAATAGGTTGGCAGGCTAGCATTTCCGGTTTCGATCAATAGGTCCAAAACGTACTTTCTTTGAGACAGGAAAATACAGTGCCTAGATCGAGCAACCTTAATGCCCAAAAAATACCTTAGGACACCAAGGTCCTTCATCTCAAACTCTTTTGCAAGATAATCTCGCAGCCTTTTTATTCCTTCTTCATCATCACCTGTAACTACCATATCATTAACATATACAATCAAAGCTGTAAGTTTACCTCTATCACATTTCAGGAATAAAGTATGATCAACTTGACATTGTTTGAACCCATAATTCTTCATAGGTTGGCTGAACTTGCCAAACTATGCTCAGGAAGACTGTTTCAGCCCATATAAAGGTTTGTTCAACTTACAAACCTTCCCAACATTAGAGGCCATAGTAAACCCAGGAGAAAGGTCCATATTTACTTCTTCGTCCAATTCCCTATGCAAAAAAGCATTCTTCACAACAAATTGTTGTAAGGGCCAATCTAGATTTGCAGCTAAAGACGAAAGTACCCGGATAGTATTAATCTTGGCCACCGATGCCAAAGTCTCTTGATAGTCAATTCCATAGGTTTGTGTATAACCCTTGGCCACCAACCGAGCCTTACTCCTTTCCATAGATCCATCGGCTTTATGTTTCACCGTAAAAACCCATTTGCAACCCACAGTCTTCTTACCTTTAGGTAGTTCAACTAAATTCCAAGTAGAATTCTTCTGAAGTGCTTCCATTTCCTCAACCATAGCATTTTTCCACTTTGGATTACCAAGAGCATCCTGTAAATTATGAGGAGTGGATACAGAAGACAAATGGTTTGCAAATGTTATATAAGAATCAGACAAACGATGAGATGATATGTAGTTCGAAATAGGATATTTATACTTTGATTGACAAGTACGAGGATTGTCTCCTCAAAGCAATAGGTAACTCTGAATCATCAACTGGTTCAATAGAATTTATAGAAACACAGGATTTTATTCGAGTATCAACCAGGGAAGAAAGTTCAGGAATTACCTCAAGGTCAAGACGATTCTCATAGATATTCTTAAGAGAAGTAGCCGATTGGTCTGGTTGTTCAAGAGTAGGGTTTATCTGACTGATTTGGATATTTCTTGATCCTGACTTTCCTGATTTTTCTTCCTTCTTGCATACACTCTCAATTCCTTTTCTTCAGGCAATTTAGTGATTGGTGGTGTGATCTCCAATCTTGACACAGTTGGTATTGCCATTCCATCCCAAGATAACTTTTCTTCTTCTTTATTTCCAATCTCCCTCTAAAGAGAAGTGTTAGAAGTGCCCTCTGAAAAATAAGTTTCTTGTTCAAGAAAGGTAACATCCATAGAGACATACACTTTTCCAAAAGGAGGATGATAACACCTGTGCCCTTTCTGAGTAGGAGAATAACCCACAAAAAAACACTTAAGGGCATGGGGATTTATCTTACCACGTTGATGGTGATGAACATGAATATAACAGACACACCTAAAAACGTTTGGTGGGATATTAAGGAGAGAAGGAAGGGAATGACACTGAGAAAAAGTATGGAGCGGTGTTTTGAATTGGAGGACACGGGATGGCATATGATTTATAAGAAATACAGCGGTAAGGACGACATCACCCCAAAACCGTTTTGGGACATGCATAGCAAAGCATAAAAATCGAGCCACTTCCAGGAGGTGACGATTTTTACACTCAGTTATACCATTCTGTTGAGGGGTAGATGTACAGGATGTTTGATGAATTATGCCATGCTAGATAAAATATGCATTATGATTTAGATACTCCCTCTTGTTATCAGACCTAACAACCTGCACTTGAGCATTAAATTGGGTATGAAGCATTTGATGAAAAGTTTGAAAAATAGGAAATACATCACTCTTAGCTTTCATCAAATATACCCAAGATACACGTGTGCAATTATCAACAAACGAAACAAACCACTGAGCACCAGTATATGTAGGAATTCGAAATGGTCCCCAGACATCAGTATAAATTAAGGAGAAAGGAACATCACTTTTATTGAAACTTAAAGGAAAAGAAACACAATGATGTTTTGCATAAATGCAAGATTCACACTGAAAACTAGAAACAATAACTTTAGAAAACAAAGACGGAAATAGATGTTGCAAATACTTAAACAACGGATGTCCCAATCTTCTATGCCATAACCAAATCTTCTCTTGAGGCTTAGACGCTTCGGTCCACACTTGATACACATGGCCAGCCTCTAAAACAAGTGATTCTTTCAAGTTCAAGTAATATAGACCCCCACTTTCTCTACCAAGACCAATCGTTTTCTTCGTAAAAATATCCTGAAAAAGACAGTAAGTGGAAAAGAAGGTTACACAACAATTAAGATGCTAAGTAATTTGACAATAAATTATTAGAGAGACTAGGAACATGTAGTACTGATGAAAGAGATAGAGAAGATGATAAAGGAATAGAACCAGCCCCGAGAACTGGGGTAGAAAGACCGTTAGCAACCTTAATAGTATTTCTAGAAAAAGTGGTATAGGAAGCAAATAGTTTAGAGCCATTGGTCATATGATCTGAAGCTCCTGAATCTATGATCCAAGGGTTAATAGAAGGAACATGAGTGGTACTCAAAGTGAATCCAGAATTACCTGTATTGGTTGAGGAAGTAGAAGCATTATTAGCCAGAGAAACCTGTTGAGTAGATTGATCTACTGGAGAAGGGACAGAAGCTTAAGAGTCTGTAGAGGTATAATGAGCCTGAAGTCCTAGATTGCTCCATTTTTTTTTAGTTCCCTTCTTCTGAACAAACCACTCTGGATATCCATTCAATTTAAAACATGTTTCTCGCACATGATTAGTACCACAGTAGGTGCACTCCCTATTACCAGAATTTTTTGACCCAGAAAATACTTATGGTGATTGAGAATTACCAAAAGTCATATCTGAACCCATCAGCAAAGACCGAGGATAAGCACCAGCCAACATAATAGTCTGATGAAGCTCTTCACGGCATACAAAAGCAAAAGCATTACGAACACTAGGAAGAGGATCTTGAGCCTAGATTTGACTCCGAACCTGGTCCAAACTAGGATCAAGACCAGCCAAAAAATCATATAAAACGATCCTCCTCAATCTCCTTTTTCTGGATGGCAGCATCTGTGGCACACTTCATTGTACTCTGTTACAACCCAAACCCGCCCCTATAGGTTTAGCGTCGTAACCGGCCAGTAATCCTTAGATTACCAAAGGCCTCTGAACAAATTATGACATAAAAAGGGGCTGAGGAAGCAAATATAGAAAATATACATAATCCATTGAGCTGTGTAGACGTACATGGAACAGAATTTTTGAAAACTTATATATACACGTACACGCAAAGTCATAATTACGGTAACCTTACGTCATCCAGTCACAAAAATAAAGTCAAAAGTCAAAAAGGGGACTTAGCCCAATGTATAGAAAAACCAAAAACTTGTTCATATACCAAAAGGAAACAAGTCTTATACATTCACAAAATATGACCACAAGACTTTTGGAACCTCCTCGGGAGGCACAAGGGTTGGTCGACAAAACAAGCTCTAGGCGATCATCATTGAGCCTGGTCACGAGCCTGATCACCTACATATATAATATAAATAGTGAGCGGAAGCCCAGTGAATAATAACAGAGTAAAGAATTAATGAATAATGTCTTGTAACAGATTTCATACTAGATACAGATTCAATTCACATACTTAACCATAAATCATAGCAGTTACAAGTGGTACATCCATTTAGCTATCATATCATATCAATTCTTGCATAGTCGGCACCGACGATGTAACGCCCTCAAAATAATACAATAAATACAACCCAACATATATTAATAATAGCATAAATCAGAGTAATTAAATCCTTGCATTACATGAAGTTAATGATTACAAAAGAGTTTAACATGAACAAATGCCTTTCGGGCTTACACTCTTCCAAGTCCCGGCTTGGTTATAACAAAAGAGACTAACTCGTACAAATTTAGCCCTAGGTTATACAAAAGATAAAACAAAACAAAAGCTCTTGCTTCCCAAAGATTTCTCCAATGCTATTGTCTTGGTAGAGGCATGCCATCATTACCTGAAAATGTTTTTTCCAAATAGGGTGCGCCACAGCCCAGCAGGAATAATCTAACACAAAATATGGAATTTAACAAAGATATAAGTACCAATGCATATATAATGCCCGAAATACAACATTTATACTATATATTGTCGTAGAACACCGATTCCATATTCCATTTCATTTTCTTCTAATTCATTTCAACGTACATGATTCAATTCATTCATCTTTCAACAACTCAAATGAGATTACAGCTCAATGGTTCAACAATTTCACATTTAATGCATAACACTTCCAACTGCCATTTTACGAATATTTCGTCCGCGGAATCAGCACCCATGTATAGATTTCAAGTTGTCATTTTACGGATATTTCGTTCGCGGGATCGGCACCTATGTATAGATTTCGGGACTTTCACCCAAGATACTCCGGACAACTTAATTATAATGGAGTCCATCCCCTTTCTCCTCCCACACAATCATATATATATACAATGTATTTAAATACATAATCATACATATAGAGTACATCCACTTTCTCCTCCCAATAGGCATACATATCCAATATATTACAACGCAATCATATTCAATGATACTCAACCATGGAATAGTTTTAGTTCACCTAATCCACATACAATTTCTACAACAATCAAAGCTATCCTCCACCGATAGCCCAATACAGTTATATCTAAACAGATATTCAATCTCAAATAGATAGTGTATTCAAAACTTCCAAAGGTGTGAAGTAATACATATCCAATTCCACCTTTTTATATCAAAGATCTTCCAATTTCACATTTTCAATGCCAATTTCAATTATTTATACAAAATAATTATGATAACCATTTTAGAACAATAATCCCTTTTTTTTCCAAATGTCATCCCAAGTACCATAATCCACTATTTTGACAAAAAATGATCATGTATTCAATCTCTGTCACGACCCAAACCCGCCCCTACGAGTTTAGCACCGTAACCGGCCAGTAATCCGAGATTACCGAAGGCCTGCTTAACAGTAATACAGTAAAATAGAGTACAGGGGCATGGCGGAAGCCAATACAGTAAATAAACAATGTCCAATGAGCTGTGACAATCTGTATGCAAAAAGACTTTTCACACATATATACAGTCAGTACAGAACAGTATGCATCATATATACAATCATTCAGTACAGGGACTTAATCCCTATTAAACAGTACGGTACAGTGCAAAATATTCAGTCTATACGGTAGTACATCACGGATACAGAGACAGATGGGGAGATTAAAACACTCCTAAGCCATGGCTTGAACAGTACTGGAACCTCAAAGTGAGGCACAAAGGTTGGCTTGACAAAACTGGAGTTTACCCCGACGTTTCTAGCAACGGTCCGGTGCCTGTACACCTACATATATATATATATAAGCAGTGAGCTAAAGCCCAGTGAATAACATAATGCGTAAAGGGGTTAAGAAAGAATGTCCTTTCAGTATTTTAAACAGTCGTTTGCCTCGGTAAATCAGTTATACGGTCGGTGGCTTATACTTCATGTCATATCAGTCATTTAGAAATCATAGTAATCGTACGTGGCACATCTGATAGCAAAACAGTACAGTGGTAGTAGTAGTGTTAGTACAGTGTCAGTACAGTAGTAGTAACGGTAACAGTATAGTAACAGTAACGGTAACGGTAACAGTAATAGTAACAGTAACAGTAACAGTACAGTTCTTATGGACTCAAGAGGTGTCTTGCACAAATTCTAGAGGTGGCTCACACTGTAGCACTTAGGTCCGTGCAGCACTTTGCTCCAGATTTCACAGATTAGTTTAAAGCCCAGTATGGACTCAAGAGGTGTCTCGCACAGATTTTAGAGGTGGCTTACACTGTAGCACTTAGGTCTGTGCAGCACTTTGCTCCAGAAATATCTGTGATAGTAGCAGTACAGTAAACAGTAGGTCTTAAAAGACCGAATAGTCAGTTGATAGCCATCAATCAGTAAACAGTAATGGTTCCAACGAGGGAACCGACAGAGATCTCTGTAACAATTAGGAATGGCAACGGGCCGGGCCGGGGCCGGGGATCGCCCTCTCCGTCCCCGATCCCCGAAGATCAAAATATCCCCGCCCCCGCCCCCGATCCCCGGCGGGGAACCCATCGCCTCCCTCACCCCCATCCCCAACGGGGATCGGGTTTCCCCGACCCCGAAAAATCCCCGACAATCATCAACCACAACTCTGAAAAATCCCCCAAAAAGCTCAATCATCAACAATTTAACAAAAAAAAATTTAGATAACTCAAAATCATCAACAACCTAACAGTTTAGTATGTTCATCACACACAATTAGATCCCAAAAAAAAAAAAAAAATTAGAATGTTCATTACACACACAGATCTAAGAAAACCCAAAAAAAATAATAATAATAAAAATTAGAACACACATACATCTTGCCTTTGATTGCTCACACACAAATCTCTTTCTCTCACTCACTCTCTTGCCTTTGATTGCACACACACAAATCTCAGTCTCAGATTTGCGAAGACGGTGTCGGTGACGGTGGAAGACACCGGAGACGATCTTTAGATCTAGATCTAGAGACGAAGTCGTTGAAGCCATCACGAGGCAATGGAGACGAGGCAGGAGACGGTGGAAGGACGAGAGAGTGAGAGAGAGAGTGTGAGTTTCACAGAGCAGATGGAAGGGAGAAGAACAAACAAGAAAGAAAGAGAGAGAGAGAGAGTGTTGAGAATCTAATCTGAACTGAAACTCTAAAGTAAACAAACATATATAATATATTTTATTATATATATCTAAAGCAAACACACATATATAATATATTTTATTATATATATATATATTATATAATACGGGGGGTAATGGCACGGGGATGATTCGGGGAAAATCGGGCCGGGGCCGGGGTTGGGAAATCAATCACCGTCCCCGACCCGAAAATTATCGGGGATGTGTTTTTCAATACTAGCCCCGGCCCTATGGGGAATAATCTTCGGGAAAAACCCTATTTATCAGGACGGGGCGGTCCGGGTCCCCGTCGGGCCGGGTTTAAATTGTCATCCCTAGTAACAGTAGCAGTAATAGTAAATAGTAGTTGCTAAAGATGCCACAATACAGTTCAGAATATAGGACATACATACATTCAGTTAACAGTAAACAGTTCAGAAAACAGTACAGTTCAAATTTTCAGAAGATAATCATTTTGAACATATCTTTACACAATTGTTACTCACAGAGTTCTGGGCTACAGTAAGCTAGAGCGTCTCCTTGGTAAGCCAACCCTACACAGTTAACAGAGTGAACACACACACTAAGCTACACAGTTGGGAAAGATAATAACTGCCTAGGATGGAAAGAGGATGTAAAGATGCATTCAGAAGGCAGTTTCAGAATTTCAGAAAATCAGAGGTCCCGCTCGAGCACAGGTTTCCCCGTTCGAGCGGACATGAAACAAAGGTCCCCGCTCGAGCGCCAACTTCCCCGCTCGAGCGTACCAAAAAGTACTAGATGGGTGAAATTTACCTTCAACGCCTGCTCGAGCGTGTCACCCAATCCTCTGCTTGAGCGTACATTCCTCGGCTCGAGTGGACTGTAAAACAGTACAAGATGCTGGGAGCTCGATTTCCCCGCTCGAGCGGCACTTCCCCCGCTCGAGCGGACGACAAAAATTTGGAAAATCCAGATTCGAACTCCAAGTTCAAAACTCAAGTTTCAAATACCAAATTCGATCCTCTTGGGCCAAATTTCTGGAAAACATTTGTAAACACATAGAATGACATGATTTGAAGCTCAATTTGTAAAATCAAAGCCCAAGGGTAGTTCAATTAAATCAAATTTCAAATCAATTTCCATGAACAAACTTCAAACATGACATGCATGCATTCAAACCAATTTAAAGCTTCAAAGCTTGCTCTAATGAGCCAATTCTTCTTGAAACATGGTGAAATCATGGACTTAAACATAATCATGGGCATGCATGCAACATTTTGCCATGAAAACACCCTAAAACTCTTCAATATACACATGCATGCAAGATTGGAGCTACAATTCAACATTATAGAACCAATTTAAGACTAGCTCTTCAATTTGACATGAACCATGCTAGAATCAATTTAAAGACAACAATGAGAGGTTGAATTTCCTTACCTAGATCCTCAATCACAAGTCTAGGAGCTCAATTGACAATCTACACTTCAATTTCTTCAATTCCCAAACAAATCTACAAGTTAAGCAAATCTCTCACTTTCTCTCTCTCTAAATTCGGCTAAGGAAAGGAAATGGGCTGCTGAAATGCTTGTTTGAGTGTATAAAGACTCAATATATGTGTTGCCTAAGTGCTCCACTCACAATGGCATTTTGGTAGATAAACCAATTCTATGATTTAACACTATTTAATCTAATTTAATCATTCCAAATCACTTTTCAATTAAATATACCATTAATTCACATAAATTTCAATGATCATAAAACGTTGATCCATTTCCGATTCGGCCGCCGATAAGGCCTTCAATTTGCATTTTAAATTACAGAACACAAACAGATCGATTAACAATCAACAGATAGAAAATGCATTTAAACAGTTACAGTTAATCAATCAGTCTCAGATCTCAGTCAGTCAGTTCAGTATTTCAATCAATTCAATTATCAATCATAATCAGTCTCAGTTTAGCAGAAATCAGTGCTTAATCAGTAATCAGTAGTGAGGGTTATTACAATCTCATACTCATTTATTTCATATTCACCAAAAACCTCTATTTTCCATCTTATAGCCAAACCCTAGGTTTGTTCACAATAACCCCAAATCCCACCATTGTTACATAATATACAAATAACTAAGTTAAAAACCATAACAAAGTGTAGAAAAATTCCTACCTCAAAGAGAGAAGATGAGCCAAATAAGGTTGAAACTCCAAAGACATCGAGACCCAAGTTTGTTCGGATCAAAATAAAGATCTTGAGAAGCTCTACCTTTTCTCAAAGGCACTAGGGTCAAGAGATCAATAGGTTTAGATGAAATCAAAGAGAGAATGTGAGTTTTAGAGAGAGAAAGTGTAGATCTAGGTTTTTGGGAAGTTCTAGAGAGAGAAAAAAGAAAAAGTGATTCAAAATGTCATCTTCTCGAACTGTTATACATGCAGTCCGCTCGAGCGTGGAAAGTGACACTCGAGCGTCAGACACAAAAGTCTACTGGAGCGTGAAAAGCGAAGTTCGAGCATAAAATACACACTTCCAAAAGTTTTGCAAACGAAGGTCCCCGCTCGAGCGTGAGACTAGACGCTCGAGCGTCCAATGCACTCTCCTAGTATTGCAAACTTGCAAACAAAAATATTGAGAGTTGACAAATCCCGCTCGAGCGTAAGAATGGCCGCTCGAGCGGAGGAGCAAAATTTGTGAAGCCCGCTCGAGCGGAAGAGCCAAAATTTAGGCATCAAAGGTTTGGAAAAACAAGCAACCAACCTGTTCCAAATGCACAACTATAACCCGATAACCAAAATAGAGAGGAAACAAGTGAAACGAGATATTAATAACCGTTCTAAACCATACCAACCCGAGTCCGGAGTACAATAAGTGATGGGTCAAAACCGGAGTCGCTATAACCTCTCCCCGTTAAGGAATTTCGTCCCTAAAATCTCAAATCAAGTTCGGAATCAATATTAAACCATTCACAACAACGTTATTCTTACAAGTTCAATACCATGAGCTATTCTCTGGTCATCCATTCTCATCGACTCGATATACAAGTCTTACATTGAAAGTACATTTTACAATTCCCCAAACATTTACAATGTTTAATCAAAGTCCAAGTTTTCAAAACTTACACAGCATATACAATGCTTCCAAAATAATACAACATCATCAATATTCCATATTCTTAAAACATGTGCAATGTTTATATAAAATCCGTGTTTCCAAAATGCTCATAACATATACAATGTTCCCATATTGAAACTCATACAATGTCTTTACATTTCATTTACATGATGAAAATCCCAATATAAAATTAAACATCGACAAATAAGTCCGGATATTTTTTACGGACTTCTAATTCACGTTCCTTAGTTGCTTCCTCAACTCCGTAATGTTTCCACAACACTTTAACCAAGGGGATCGTCTTGCCTCGTAAAACTTAATCCCGTCTATCCAAGACTCTCATTGTCTCTCCTCATATGAGGCATCCTCATCTACCTTTAAGTCGGTCCAATCCAACACGTGTAATGGATTCGGTTCATACTTCCGAAGCATACTAATATGGAATACGTCATGCACTCCTGGAAAGTTGTGGCAACAACGCCAAACAGTATGCAATCTCCCTAATTCGCTCAAGAATTTCAAAAGGCCCAATAAATCGAGGAGACAACTTCTCACTCTTCCCAAATCTCATCAAACCCCGCCTAGGTGATATTTTCAAAAAGACATGATCACCCACTTCAAAAGACAAAGGTCTCCTCCTACGGTCAGCGTAACTTTTCTGGCGACTCTGAGCCGTAGCTAACCTCTTTCGGATAAGTGCTACTTTCTCCGTCGTTTCTCGCACCAAGTCTGGACCCAATAAAGCTGCATCACCCACCTCGGCCCAACACACCGGAGATCTACATGGTCGGCCATACAGGGCCTCAAATGGTGCCATGCCAATACTCGATTAGAAACTGTTATTATAGGCAAACTCCACTAAGGGCAAGTGCCTCTCCCACGAACCCTTGAAGTCAAGGACACAACCCTGAAGCATATCCTCAAAGATCTAAATAGTATGCTCGGACTGCCCGTCAGTCTGAGGATAATACACAGTACTAAAGGTCAATCTAGTGCCCAAGGCACTCTGCAAGCTCTGCCACAACCGAGTTGTAAAACGCGGTTCTCTATCTGAAACAATAGTAATAGGGACCTCGTGCAACCTCATTATGTCCTTGATATACAAGTCGGCAAGATAGTGTAGACAACCCATTTTTGACCGACCTTAAGACTCAGACGTCCCCGATTGAGCGCTCGGTGATGTTGCATATCGAGCTCGTTCGGAAGTCTCAGAGTCGCGGCTGCGAGCCCTGCCTCCAGACTTCCGAACCCTCTTCTATACCTTGCCTCGGTTTGCGAACCAGACTCAGTTTTCTCTGTTTCTTTTCCTGAAGGGAGGGAGAGGTCTCGTAGACCATCTCTCAGTGGCCGTGGGCTACATTTCGTGGCCGTAGGCCATTTTGCCCATTTCGGAGCCCGGTTCCCGGTTTTCGGAGCCGTCAGGCCGTGTGCCTTGGTTCGGGACCGTCTAACCATCTCCGATTCCTCCGGTTTTTGGCATACATCTTATTTACTCCCTTTCGAGGGACACTGGGGTCCGAGAGACCCACTTCGTGGCCGAATGTCACTTTCGGTGCTTAACAGCCTATTTTTGGGACCCCGAACTGCGTGTTTTGGCCCCCGAGCATTCGTTTTGCATCGATTTTTGTTCTTTTTTTGGCAGGTACCTCTGTTTTATCACCAGGAAGGTCACTGAAGGGTGGGAGGCTAACAATTGTCTCAGCAATCAGTTATGCTCCTCCGGCGCCCTCCGACGCCCGTTTTTCTCACTTCCGAGCCAGTGTTGACCACCCTAGGAGCATTTTCTTCAAGCCAAAACCACATATTTGTGTTGTACACACATGGGAGGACCCTAAAAGTCCATGGCCGGCCAGTAATTGTTATTGACCCTTTTGAACCCCTCTTTAAAATGGCCTATTCTCTCTCCTGTTTTAGAGTTGCCAAATTTGAACCACAGGGTTGTGTTGAGAAGACCTGGGAGGACACCTTTCTCCTATGGCCGGCCATTAATTCAACTTCCCATTTTTTCCCCTTGGCCGGCCGGCCATAGGGGGTGGCCAGCCGGCCGGCCACCTGCAACCAAAATACCTAGCCGGCCTTGATCCTCACAATTGGCACTTTACAGCTGTATACCTGTTTTCTCCCAAAATATCTCTATCCGGGGGAAGACTTGAGGAGGGAAACTTGGTGTCATTTTCCTCCTACCTTGCTCCCTCTCTTTGGCCTATATATAACCAGCTGCCAACTCTTGTTTTGGGGTTACAAAAAATCCCTAAGAGGCCTCACATTCATATCTCTCTCCATCTCTCTCAAATTCTCAAGTTTTGGTTCCATTTCTTCATCATCATCAAGCACCACCACCACTACTCTATTTCCAGAAGTTAGGAGAGCTTTTCCAGCAGCTAGGAGGCATCCATTCTTCAAGCAAAAGGCAGCCAAGACTTGTCTACAAGGGTAAGTTGCCATTTCCCCCTTTGTAGTTCATTTTTGCACCAATTTCTTAGCCTATTTGCTTATTGTTTTGGGCTCCGACCCTAACTGAAACTAGGCCTTTTTTGAGCCATTCTTCATGTTTGATCAAGGGCTCAACCCTGTTTGAGCCCTCCATTTGGTACTTGCTTCAATACCCCTTGGTATGTCACATTTTTGCATGAGATTTCTAGCCTATGTGTGATCTGTTTTCGAGCATAATGTAAACTGTAAGAGGGCCTATTTTGAGCCCCTCTTCAACATTGAAGAAGGGCTCAACCCTGTTTGGGCCCCCTATCTTGCACTTACTTCATAATCCCTCCTATTTACCGTAAATTTGCATGATTTGTTTGGCCTATATGTAAATTGTTTTGGAGTGTGTCATGAACTGTGAGTAGGCTTATTTTGAGTCCCTCTACAACATTGTAGAAGGGATCACCACTGTTGGGGGCCTCCATGTTGTGCTTACCATTATCCCCCTCTTTGCCCCTCATTTTTGCATGCTTTTTTAGGCTTATCTAGCTTCTGTTTTCGGCCATGATCAGAACTGAAAATGGTCATATTTTGACCTTCTTGCCATGTCTCCTTAAGGGTCCTTGCTTGTTTGATGAATTTTTGGGGTACCTCATGTTATAGCCTCTTGTTATCCTTAATCTTGCATTGCATTTTTGGCATGTTTTCATACTGATTTGGGGGATGTCATCTACTGTAAATGTTCATATTTTTGGTCCCTCTTCAGTGTTGTAGAAGGGTGTTTTGTTTTTTGGGCTTTGCATTTACCATCTACTTCAATACCCCTCTCTTGGCCGCTATTTTTGTATGCCATGCTAGCCTTACTTGTGCTTGCTGTTTGGCCATATTTTAGACTGGAAAATACTTCTTTTGGGGCTGCCTTGCTACTGTATTTTCATTCCATGTCCATATCGTGCATGCATTGCATGGCTATAGGCCATTTCGGGTGCCTAAATTCGCATTTCGGGACCATTCCTCATATTTGGTGTCATTTCGCCATCTTTCGGGACTGTTTTCCCCCACATTTCAGTGCTGAAATTCCATTGGCATGTTTGCATATCGTTTTCTATGTCATTTCATGCCTTAATGCCATTGCCTCGGTTTGCGTGCCCGTGTGCACGCATTTCGAGGCACCTCTTTTTTCATCCATCGGCCTCCTATGTGAGTGTGGCTGAGGCTCACTCATGTTAGTGTAAGTCCATTTTGCATTCTGTATGCCATTTTGCATTCCGTATGCCATTGCCTCAGTTTGCGTGCCCGTGTGCACGCATTTCGAGGCACTTCATTTTCTTCCATCGGCCTCCTATGTGAGTGTGGCTGAGGCTCACTCATGTTGGTATAAGCCCATATTGCATTGCGTATGCCATTTCACCCATAGCATTGTGTATGTTAGGGTTGCATATTAGCTACATTTCATGCATATCGCATCGTGTTCGGGATAGGAGTTAGCCCGGGCACGGGAAACGAGGCACGTTTCGTACTCCGAGCGACGGAACGGGTCTCAATTCCCAAGTCACCGACACTCCGGATGATCCATGATGGAGTTAGGTTTTGTTGTAGCATTCATACGCATTCATCCTATATTGAGTTGTGCAATTCGACTCCTCGGCTATCATGCATCGATATGCGTGATTGGTGGCACGAGGATCGAGGCATGCATATATTTGTGAAATACATTGCTATGCCCCTTTCCTGCTCTCTGTTGCAGCAAAATAGAGAATCAGCAACTTTTCGGAGTCTGGCACGCATTTCGAGAAACATTGCAAAACAGAGGCTAATTGGGGCATCCCAGTGGATTTCCGCGCAAGGCAGCCCAAACTTGCAGCATTCATCAGAATCAAGGCACCCCCCTTGGCTTGCATGCCAGTTTACAATTTTTTTTCTTAGTTAATTTGTTAATTAATTAGGGATCTGTATTATTCGGACTGTCTTATTCTTTTATTCGGGACTGTATTATTATTTTATTCGGACCCTCTGCGCGAGGGCATAATTGTAATAAGTGTGGGTGAGTGTGTTGTATGTCATCCAACCCCACGTCTTTCTTCCCTTTTATTTATCCGCTTATGATGGTTAGATATAAGGCATATTTCAATTAGCATACAGTATGACAGCATGTTTGCATCATTCATCTGTTTTGCATGCACCAGGCTCGGCGCACCATACTAACTGCATTTGTATTTCAATTTCAAATGAATACATGTTAGTTGTAGCATTTCATATGCCATGTTTAGAATAGTCGAGCCTGCTATAATTGCATTATTGCATGCGTTGTATTAGGCATTTCTGTATAATTAGGATCATGCATGGATTTCTAATGAGTTTTTTGTTTTGGCTTGGAGTACTCGGTAAGTTTTATGCTTTAGCATCCTTGCATGCGTGTGAGTGACTGCCATGAATAGCATGCTTATCATGAGGCTAACTGCTTATGTGATATAACTACCTTGAATGCCTGTGGGTGGAGGTTGAGTTACTTGGAGTGGAACAAATCATCAAATGTTTGTTTTAAGCCCACTAGATAGTGGCAAAATCATGTTTTTCTAAGCCCACCTAAGGGTGGCAAATCCGTGGCTTAGCCTACCTGCGGGTAGCACCATCAAACCATTTTCAAACAAACAAACATGAAATGTTTTGTTCCAATTCAGGCGACTCGGTCTATACTTGTATGCTGTGCGCATCACATAGTAAATCTAGGCTAATAACCGGAATAAGAACGCACAATGTTTTCAAAATCAGATATCATGGTTAGTAGAGGCGGTCTTTGACCGGGCGAGCGGGGGTGCTCACGAAGTGACCTTCCCCAATCGTACCCAAGTTCCCGAGCCGAGGCAACTTTGGTGATGACGGACACGTGGCCTTTGGCACCGAGTCAGGGTTTCCTAAATTTCCCATTAAAAAAACTTTAGGTGGCGACTCTGTATCTGGCGAAGCAGTCCATGTTTGGCACTTCTTTCAAAAAAAATCTGTTTTCTCAAAACGATTGCCGGATTTGGACTCTTGGTTCAAGATTAAGAACCGTGACACAAATCGAGTCCGAGCTGTAGCGAGGTCCCCCGCGGGCTTGTTACAGTTTCTGGCGACTCTGCTGGGGATTTAGAGAACTTGACTCGAACTCATGATATCTGGTTTTGACTACACTTGTGTGTTTCTTTGCATTGCATTTGCATTGGTGCGCCTAGGACACCGTGTTTGCCATCTGCTATTCCTAAGCGGTTTGCCGGAGGCTTGTCTTGTCAAGGCATGTCCATAAGGCTGACCGGTTACGGGCTCTGCCAGTATGGGAACACAAACCCCGGTTTTACCGGGGCACCCTTTTTGACCATTCGACCTAGTGCATATTCGGATCCATAGTGACCATTCCAAACTAGGACAGGTTGCTTACCCGTTTATAGGTTGTTTGAAGCCGCTGTGTGCGTAGTAAAACCCTAGTTCCTGACAACATAGGACAGGGAAACCCTTACCCCAACATAGGGGTGTTTGGCTCTCACTTATCTGTTATGTGCTTTAGAGTGCGTCTCTACAGGAATGCATGTATCAGTCTATGAGTTTGGGCATCAGGCCTGCGGGCATCAGTCAGTATTTGAGAATCAGTTGTCTGCGGATATCGGATTCAGTTTTGGGGAACAGTGATACAGGAACAGTGATCAGTGATTGAGGACAGTGTATTTTCAGCTTTTCAACTGTGTGTTGTATGCCCAACTGTGTGTTGTGTGTATTTAATTTAAGCTGTTATGCTGCCCGTTTATCTGGTCATTTATTTCCTTTTTGCTTTATTTATCTTTTGCTAGGGCAGTTTTTAGCACGATTGCTTCCGAACCAGTAGATACCCCCAAGCACTTGGAGGTCGCCGACTCAATCGATCCGAGGATCTGGTTGACGGACATCCAGTGTTCCACTCTCTACCCCAATTATCAGAAGAAGATCGAGGAGGCGCAGTGTGTCAGAGCAGGGATTACCGGGACAGAGGGCTACTTTGACAGTAAACAGTCAGTTGAGATTTCTGTGTCTGCCATAGAGATACACTTACCGGTCATTCAGATGGAACAGCAGAATACATCAGGAATGGAGGCGATGATGCGCCAGGTGCAAGAGAGCATGAGACAGATGCAAGAGGATGCCATCCGCCAAGCGGAATTTTCTAAACAACAAGCTGCAGTCATGGCCCAGCAGGCCGAGCTGATTACTAGGCTGCAACAGCAGAATACAGCGTCTGCTTCACATCAGGTTCCTCCTCCACCAGCAGCTCCATTCCCCGAGCAGGCACCTACTGGTCAGAATACTCTGCCAAACCCTCAGAATACCCTCCCGAACACCCAGAACACCCTACCCAATGTCCAGAATATCCAAGAGGACACCAACCTTCCAACGGGGCTGGCTCCGCCCCCGCTTCTGCCTCAACTGTCCAAGAATCTTACACCCAACCACCCGGACTCTCCATTCGAGTTCGAGGTAGATCATACAGCTCTAAAACTGAGTAAGTTGGAAAAGCTTTTCAAGAAATCGCAGGGGGTGAAGGCCATCCCAGACATCGAAGATGGGTACACCGACGTGGCCGTAACATTGCCAGACAGATTTAAGATGCCACAGATTGATCGTTTTGATGGGTCAGGGGACCCCATGGTCCATCTTCGGCTATTCTCAGACATTCTGCGGCCAATGGGCCTAACCCGACCACAAAAGCTTTCCTTGTTCGGCCGAACTTTGTCGGGTGTGGCAGCCATTTGGTACGCGAAGTTAGAAGATGACATGAAAAGAAGCTGGGATGAGATGGCTGAGGCCTTCGTTGCACAGTACTCGTACAATACACAGATCGAGATTACAACCCGTGATCTCGACACGACGAGACAGGAACCCAAGGAGACTTTCTCCGATTTTGTAACTAGATGGAGGGCAAAGGCGTCGATGATGACCTTGAGGCCTACAGACAAAGATCAAATCCGGATGATTGTGCGCAATCTCCAACCGAAACTCATGCAAAAGATGATCGTACTCCCCTTTCCCACCTTCTCAGATTTACACGAGATGGGGGTACAGATCGAGGATGCGATGAAGCAAGGTCTGATCGACCAGGACCGGGAGCAGCCTCGGAGGACATTTAACCGTAACAACAACGCAGGCCCGAGTGGCGCTGCAAATGCACGAGCTTCAGAAGTGAGCACGGTCACCACCACTCCCCCTCCCCCAAGACCCATGACAGCCACGCCTTTCTCTGGCGCATCTGGGAGCAATACCCACAACACCAAACATCAACCCAGAGGCCAAAGAACCTTCACTCCACTATACATGCCTTTGTCCAAGGCTCTCGGGGTGTTAATCAGAAAGAAGCATCTGACACCTTTAGAGCCGAGGCCACCACCAAATCCACTTCCTCCCTCTCATGACCCGGCAAAATACTGCGCGTATCACCAGCAGCATGGTCATGACACCGACCGTTGCTACAGATTGCGTCATGAGATCCAGGATCTTATTGACAAGCAGGTGATCGCGCCTCCCGAAAAACCCAACGTCACAACAAATCCCCTCCCACCACATAACCAAGCCCCTCCTCCCAACAGAATCAACTTCATCCAAACTGGGGTCGTGTCCTACGATCCTAGTATCTATATTACTCCCTCTCACCTACCCAAGCCGGAGGTGATCCTTCCTGACTGCACTGACTTGTGCATGTTGGACGCCTTCACAACCCAATCTAAGCCAGTGGTGGTGACCACCGAAGATGGAACAGGGCAGGTCTCAGAGGAGAGCAGAATTGTTGAGTCTGGGATGGAACAGCCTGGGAATTATGCTGGAGGAGCCTATGATCCAAGCGAGTACATCTTATCAGTGGGCCAGTCTGAGCTGAGTGTGGGGCTGCCAGAAAAAGCTGAGCTGTGCATGATTCGGGGGGACAGACTTGAACAAGGGGCAGATGATCTGACAACAGTGGAAGGGGACTTTGCCAACTTCCAGTTCTTCAACGACCAAGAATCAGGGGATGCTGCAATCAACTGGTTCGACTATGAGGAGTCGGCAGAAGTTACCGGATGGTTAGATGATCAGCCAGACGTTGTAGAATTTCAATCAGAACAGGGCCCGGCAGGGGCGAGAGTATCAATGATGGCCGGAAGGGCCGAGGGTCAGAATC